>JAQMCX010000003.1:12846886-12928581 GCA_029814765.1 Acanthurus leucopareius | reverse complement strand
GTCCCTGAATCGGATCGTAGCCTGTGAATCGAGATTTGAATCGGATCGTTTTGTGAGTGAAAGATTCACACCCCTACAAACTAACTTTGACAAAAGATAACAAGAAAAGGATCACAATTTACACTTAAAGCTATAGTTTCAGGAGTGCCTTGGGACTCTTAATGGGAAAAGTGGCTTTGGTGATGGATGAACAAATGTTAGGAAAACCAGTGCGTTCTAATCCATTAGGGTTTCTTTAATAATATTCCCATTGTTTGCACATTAAAAATGTATCCTGATAAATAGAAATAAATAGTTTTGTCATTTTACAGGAACACTTAATTGGCCTAAGCAGTGAGGGGCTTGAAGATACACCCAAACCTCTCCTGGTTAATGATCAGACCACAATCAGCAGACTAGAGAAACAAGCCGAGGAATTTCTCAATGCGGTCCTCTGCAGAAAAGGTGAGTTTTTATGTCAGTTAAGAAATGAGCCTAGTGAATCAGTATTTACATTGACAGTGACACTAATGTGCCCAGTGCAAAAGCAGCTGCAGACAAGATGTGGAATATCAAACAAAGCTAAGAAAGCTTTTAATTAAATGTTAATGTTCCATGACATAATTGCACTACAACTGCATCTCTGTAGCCTATGGAAGATGACATATGTGTGCATGTGTTTTTTATGTGTATTGTTGGCCAGGCAGGTACCAAACTGACTTTAACACTTTTGATATTGTAGAACAAGCCTGTAAATATTAACCAGTCATTACTTAGGGTGCATATGTAACCGTTTTTGTCTCGATGTTTTTTTACCTTTCAGATTTGCCAAATTTCTCAGACCCACACATTCCAGTAGTGGCTCGAGAGATCCTTCAGAGAATGATCCGACAGTTTGCTGCCGAATATACCTCAAAAACCAGCTCCCCTCAGGACAGTTGCTCAGATTCCCAGCCTCACTCTGACCAAAGCCTGCCGACCCCGCCCTTGCCCTCAGGGGCTCCTCCTTCCACCAGCCCTGCCGCCCCAGGGGCTGGGCCTGCACACAACCAGAATCCCGTCCTCAGCAAGCTCCTCATGGCTGACCAGGATGCTCCTCTTGACCTCACCATGAAGAAGCCACTGACTGTGCTTAGTGATCAAGGTAGCTTAAACTTAAACATTTGTTAAAAAATGAATGGATGAACTGGTACATTTTCATCAGGCCTGTCTGTGCTTAACATGAAATCTAAATTTAGGTTTGTTCCTACATCTTGTGTACAGATGGAGTTCTTGACTTATCCATCAAAAAGAATCGCTATAGCAGCAGCAGCAGCCTGCCTGTCTGTAGTCCCTGCCTTTCTCCTGCAACATCCACATTCAAAGGGTAAGATAAATTTCATTCTCTTTGTCTCTTGAGTTTGCGGTTCTTAATCAATATCGTTTTTGGGATGAGAACAAAAGAACTACACGCAGGTTTTGTGTAGTGTAATCAATGCATGGATATTGGTTGAGGCATGAAGTATGAGTCCTGATATAGATCACTCAGCCAGCTGGTGCTTGATAAAAGCGAATGGCATTAAACAGGGTTATGCTAATCGCCATGTTTTCAGCCACTAAGAAACATGAAATAAGGTTTTACCAACTGCAACAGAGGGACATATTTAATTTTAAGCAGTTTCTGCTGCTTGACTCCCCTTTTAATGCATTTCTTCAGTGCATATTTGTGGCTGCAGTATGTATCATGCTGCAATTTCAAGCTAATTACCTTGCAAACCTTAAGTTAATGTAGCGCTGACACGTGACTGGTGCTGCCCAGTAGGGACTTAATAGGTAGTGTCTGTTATTATTGTGGCTTATTTGTTCATTATTGTCTGGCAAGGCACCACCTGGCCTGATAGTGATTTACCAGAGGACTTTAAGCCTAGCTAATGTTCTTACATCTCCCAACACCCTCACCAAATAAATTGACATAAAATACAGTAACAAATTACATGGTTAATTTGATAAACTGTTCCGTAAGGATTTAAACCCCTTCACAAAAACACAGTAGAGACTAAATACACCTTTTATCTTTCCAGAGTCCTTAGAGACTAAAGAGATTGTAAAAGATGGATTAATACAGTAGAAATCAAAAGTGATTCTATCTCATTTACACACTATGCTTCTCTCCTGAGGAAATGAATGGTATTCAGTTGTTTTAACATCAGTATGTCAGCATTGCTTGCACATCTACTAATAAATTATAAATATAATAGTTTTCATTCAATACAATGCTTCTAATAAACATTCAGCCAACTTTTTGTAAGGCATACTCACTAACAGTAAGTATTTAAAAATATTCATTTAATTTTAATTTTCTTCATCTCTTTTCTCCTGTAGACTGTCACTTTACTTATCCTCATGTAGGTCGAATATTTTAAAAGGAATCAACAATATTGAAATGGGATTTATTATTTTATTTTTAAAATCTTTTGATACCCATACTTATTATACTTATTATACTCATCTGGACTTAAATGTGCCTTTAATTAAAATTTTTAATGGATCAGTGAAGCACCTTAGAGTTTGTGTTCTCCTCTGCTGCTTATTTGAGTGCTTATGGTATCCATAATTGATGTTCATTTTTAGCAGAATAAAGCTGCCTCTGATTTTCATTTTACTTTGGTATATAGTCTGCGTAAGGTTCTTAGTTTGGTAAAATATTTATATCTATATAACAACAATCTCCATCAAAGTTCATGAAATGTTTACTTCAGGAAACCTGAATTATCCAATTTACATTTTGAAAAGGGAACAGCTGGAGCAATTTTTAAATATTGATGCAGAATTGTTCGCTTATAATCAGACTAGTAGAGCAACAAGCAGTATCTCTACAACGAGAGCTCTGGTGATAGACTTGTAATTGTGTGTTTGAAAGCAAAATATGACCACACTCCAGTTATTCAGTTAGGTTTGACACACACTACAACCCTCTGCTGGCTTACTCTTTTATTGCTGTGCTTGTTCAGTGGTAACGTCACACACAAAATGTCAGGAGCTTTATATGTAGTAGTCATTTTGTATGGCATAGTTTTTGTACCCTGCTTAACAGCTACATGCCAAGCTGCCTTATAGCAATGACAAATAATCCCTCCTTATGGCCAAGCTTTTGAGCCCAAGAAGACCCTTATGTACTCTGATAAATGCCTTTTTTCTTTGCTTTTATTTTTATTGTTTCTTTGCCCTTTTTCATTTGTTTCTAACCTTTTTTATGTTGATGCAAATTTTGTAAACAGTCTCACAGCAAGCAAATAAAAATTGTCAAACTTGAGCCTTTTTTTGTTCTTAAAAGTCACACACACTACCACACAGTCAGTTTTTCCCAAAGACAGTGATGTTACCAAAGCAAGGTCATATAATAAAGGAGTGGCCAACATCCTCCCCTCCCCAACCCATCCTCCTTTAGAAAAGAGAAAAAAGGCACTGTGCAAGCTCTGCTTACACCCAATTTCCTTCCATCCAATCAGGCGATCCTTGAGAGCGGACGGACAAGTCGGGCTGTTTATGAGGAGCCTACAGGATGGGAGGAGGAGGGAGAATATCGGCCACTCCACCCGTTATAAGCCTTCCTCATCTCTTGCATACTCGCTGCACATCAAAGAGGAGGCCGATCTGGAGAGCGACCCAGAGTCACCTCTCAGCCATAACCACAGTTCCAGACCCACTGACCTTTTCAGAAATGGATCTGCTTCCTGGAATTCCAAAACTCATTTTGGGGCCCTCCTCAAACTCAAAACCAACAGTGAGGCCAGTGAGCGCCTTAAAGACATACCCAGGTTGTTGGAAGCTGCTGGACTTCTGACAAAGTCATTGGCATATGAAAAAGGAAACCTCCAGGAGGCCTCCAAAGACCACAGCCTCTCCCTTTCTCAGTCAAAACCTTTTGACCTCAAGATTCCCCAGGTGCGAGTTTTGGCCACAGGAACAGATCCGTCTTGGGATTCCATGCCCACTGAATATTCAGGTTCACTTTGTGAGAACGGTCTGGGAAAGACACTTCGTTCCATCCTACCCAGGCAGTTCCAGAAAAAGAGCAGCAGCGGTTTTAGTAGCTCAGGTTCAGACAAGGAATACTGGCCCTATGACACTGACCGCCAAGCTTTAGGGGGAAACTTTTCTCTGGATTCAGAATCAGACCCAGGTAACAAGCAGCCAAGGAAGAAACGTGGGCGATATCGACAGTACAACACTGAGCTGCTTGAAGAGGCTATTGTGGTGGTGATGGGCGGTAAAATGAGTGTGTCTAAAGCTCAATCGATTTATGGCATTCCACACAGCACCCTGGAATACAAAGTTAAAGAGCGCATGGGGACCTTGAAACATCCTCCCAAAAAGAAACTGAAGCTGATTAACCAGATTGAGGAACAGGATGCTTCACGGCTCCCAGAGAGAAAAGAATTTCAAAACTCCCCGCACATTGTTTCTGAGAAAAGAGAGAGTGTATCTGATGAGAATGGGAATGATTTTCATGATGGAAGCCTCTCATCAAATGAGTGATATAATCATTAAGTACTAAGGTGAACTGTGTGATCGGGCAGATGTTGCATTTGCCAGACAGTGGTAGTAGCTGACTTATTTCTCCATTAAAAAACCCAATAGTTAGTAAATCAAAATATCCATATTTATTATTAACTTATTTAATGTTACTTCTTACCTCTGGTCATTAATATGTATGTGTGTTTATGGCCATTTTACCTAAACACTCCAAGTGTCTCCCTGCCTTACAAATTATGCCTTTAAGGCATACTTGCTTACTTGTAAAAAAAAGATTAATATAATAGAGTATATTGTTAACTTATGAACTGTATTTATTCAGGTTATGTTTTAAAAATAATCAGTTCTGGCCCTAGGAATGAATTCTGGAAACATTAAGCCAATTTGAATCATGTCTAAGGAAGTAGCGCCCCTCAGTGTCTTCTTTTAGTACTGTTCAGAGCCCTTGGTTTTAATATATATATATATAGTTTGTTCTACTATATATTTTATAAAATATATCATTCATTCTGCTATGTGAGTTGGCCCTGTAAGTAAAGATTATACCATATTAAGCATACAATACTGTGAAGTGTTTATGGGTGACAGTGAAAGAATAAGTCACTGTTTGGCAAATGCATCTCTATGACTGAAATGGACTCTGGAGATGTAAGAAAAATACTAGTATGTCCGAACACTACTCCAAATAATTTATTTATTAATCTAGTCTGTTGAAATAGCATGCTGAGTTGTTCAGATTTACTTTTCTCTTTGAATCAAAATGAATTTTTACCCCAAAAGCATGACAGGGTTTTTACCACTTATTTTTTTGTGTTTTGTTCTGTAAGTTTGTTCATTGCCTTCACTGCACTCAGGATAAATTTAGATTGGGTTGCAATACTGGTCAGTCAAAGAAAATGTGTCTCCTCACATAATGGATTACACAAAAAAATACCTCAGCTACTGATATGCTCAGCTAAGGCGTTGTCTCTTTTAAGTCACCCAAATACCCTTTCCAAGTAATATTTCAGGATGTCTTACTGACAAGTATGTGCATCAAATGCTTTAAACCTCCCATAACATGTTATCAGTAGCATTTCAGTACCAGTGTAAGCCTTCAGAGCACTTCAGTTCTGCATGATTTGGGGCTCGTCCTTCTCAGATTTCAGGTTTTATCTTTGGGTTTTTCTTTCTCAAAGACTATAAGAAAGACAGAATTTACAGACAGAACTTTTCTTCGATCATAAATTAATTAAAAAATATTAGCGTATTGTACATCTGCATTTGTGCACATCTTGCTTGCCAAAAGGACATGATAAAGAATGGTCTCTTTAGGTCAATTAACAACACTCACCCGGTTTGTGAGGATGATAGTGACTTAATTAATTACAGCCAGACACATTTAGCTAAACATAGTATCACATAAATCCTGACAGGTTAAAATTCATTCAGGTAACTTTTAAAATTTAATATCTGTAACATCTACTTCAGGTAAACAACGAAAAGAAATCTGTCCTCTTCGTGTGAGTCTGTATAAAATCAGTTTCAGTATTGTAATTTTTGGAGTCTTAGCTGATATAGCCATTGTTTTATAAAAAACAGAACTTTTATCAAGCAATATAAACAAATGAAGCCTAATGTACTGACTGTGTTAGCTTGCTAACATTTGCTTGCTAGCCAAATTAGCAAACTTGTTAGCTACTGTTACAATCATGCCTCAAACCACATCCACCTATAACTCAAGTTACTAAGGCAAAAATTCAATGAAAATAGATTATTTATCCATTAGGAGAGGAAAAGTGATAATTATTGAATATATAGTATTATCCTGGGCTGCATTGCTTTGAGATTCCACTTAGATTTGACATGTGTTTTTTAAGAATACCTCTTATCTTTAGTACCTCTTTGGATCTATATAGTTAATAGTTAATAAAAAAAAATCTAAAAGACAACCATGCAAGGGTGTGGTTAGCATTTCCTTGATGATTACATGTGAAGTGGCTATACCAAAGCTCAGGTTGATGCCATTTTCTTGAAATCACTAGTACTAATACCAACTTAAGGTTGGGTCATGGTGCTTATATTAATAATGAGGTTTAAAAACCTTTCAAAGAACTTCTGTCCTTTGTTTCTGTTACTTGCCATTTTCATTAAATTTCTGCCTGGTGGACTCGGCAGAGGGGAACTCCTTGTTTTCGTCTTTGCCAAGTCTATTATTTGTTCTATCAGGAAACCTCATTGTGCATTATCACTTATACCTCAGGACATTCCAGAATATGGGGTCATGGCCCATTATTCTTTTTATCAGGTTGATACACAACTCTAGCAAATCTTGGTAATTTATTCTTTGCAACTCTTTGAGCCTTTTTAGATCTTCACAATGTTACTTAGATTAACGGGGACTTTTTGATCAAAGAAATGGTTCTTTATTAACTGCAAACATTTAACTTGGATTGTAAACCTTTTTAAGTAATAGTTGGTTCAAAAGTACAACATAGTTCAGGGACTCTAATACTTATAAGTTAATAACACTGTAGGAATAAATAAAATAACTTTGTGTTAGATGATATACTTTGCTGACTCACTTTTTGGGCTTCTCCAATGCTCTGCCACTTCTTACTGTAAATGCAAATGTTCTTTCTAAATTTTTTTAATGTCATTTGGATTTCCTCCCACATTAAGAGTAAAACCTTCACTATTTGTATCCCAGTTATCTCAGATTTTAATTGAATTTACCCATATTCACCAACTGTCTAAACAACTTTTAACTGTTTCAGTTTTTTAACTGAGGTAAAGTAAGTAAAACCTAGTTGCTGATTAGCTGTCAGTGTTTAATTACTTGCATTGACAATCATCCAGCATCGTCAGCTTTCATTTATTGACAGGTAAAATATGTTTTTGCCCTACTTATCATCTACTGTAGCAAATCCAATGGTTGACTACCTCATCTGGAAAACCCATATCACAGTCTACTGTTCTCCTAGCTAATTCATGTAGCAATTTTCTCATGTAGCTTATACAGCAGACAAACAAATTCTCAGTAGAGGCGAATATCCTACAGAAAGAGCTGTCATAAAGTTAATAAATATAGTAGAGAATCTGTAAAAGTTCAACCATATGTAAATATTTTACTGTATCTTTGTAGATAATTGCACCTCGACCCACTTAATGTTTTCTTTTTTGGGGTGGGGATGGAGCAAAATAGGGGGCTTGTTTGGACAGTTGTGACAGCATTATTTTTGATGAGCGCCTGCTATTTTTGTTTCTAAAGTTGGGGAAGGATTTACTCTCCCATTATAGCTTTTCAAACTGATGATTATTTTTGAGTAATTTTGTTTATGCAGTATTTATTAATCAGTATGTATTAAATAAATAATAGTTTTATCATCACTTACATAACCATGAATGTAAATGGCTTCAATGAAACAAAACATTATTACACAGAAGTGTTTAGACTTAAGTAGATAATGCGTAAAGGGTATATTTAACTGTATTACATGATATATTTGAAGGGATAAAACTTAAGATTGTCCCACTTTATTCTGACACATGTTGGATATCTTTGTTAAATATAATGTTTCAGGACAAAAGTCTTAACACAACTACAAATGATATGTTTCTTCAAATGACTAAAGAGTATTTATGTCTATAAAGAAGTATATATAGATTTTGTACATTTAATTTTAACATTTACTGTGTACACAGGAATGACACTGGGTATATTTTGCATGACTGGACTAAATCATATGTGTCAGTGGGAAGTTAGTTGTATGTGGTGAAGTTTTATCTTTGCAGATGTTTTATTGAAAATACTGGAGTGTTGTTGTGTTTACTGTCAAGTCAACAATGTATCAAGTAGACAACATGTGAACCGAAAATATCGCTAAACCAATTCAAAACCTGGAGGATGGCTTGTGGAAGATGTATGATCATTTACCCGTACAGTAGTTCCTAATAGCCAGATGATTTGTACCCTTAATGTACAGAGTATGAACATTGTTGATGAGTTGACACATCCATGTTTGTTTGCTTGTGAAATATTGTGGAATTAAGTCATAATTTGGTTTGCTTCTGCTTGTTAGATTGGTTATTTTATTCCTCTGGAAGAAAAAGGCATGTAGTTTGTGTCGGTTCCTCACTGCAATGCTAAGTGAAAGAGAGCGAGACCCTCAGGGATTAAACACTTACCACTTGTTATTCAGGTACTAAACTAATTCCCCAAAACCTTTTAAGCAGGGATGTCAAATTAAAGAGCTTAGCAAAAACATTGGTCAGGTTCCAGATGCAACAAATGTTATTTTTTTATATCTAAAATTTACATTTGAGATGTTTTGACATGCTGAACAAATCATTTTGTTTGGAGCCAAAAAAATAGCACACCTTTTCACTGTTCATTTGTTTTTTTTTTAATACTTAACACTATGAATGTCAATATAACCTCATTGCAGGTAAGATTTTGATCAATAGGTATTCAATTAACACATTTCTTTCTTGCTCAGTACCTCAAAAAGCACGTTTAATTTTAAAAGCAGCTTAAGGTAAGATGCTAAAACAGCATGTTTTAAGATTTTAACAAAAAAAAACAAAGACTCTTGTCACTTAACGTGCATGTGTTCATGCCTCCCAACTCAAAGGTTGTTTTGTACATTTGTGATTTAAGCTGAAATTTGTGTTTTATTTTTAATCAGTATGTGTACTTTGTTATTTTATCCATGCATCTAGTCGAGTATACTGACACAAGCAAATTTGCCTAAATCTTTTTAACAAATTAAATGCTGGTTGAAAGCAAAAATCAAATAAACAAAAAAAAAACACCTGCTTGAGCCATGAAATTTCTCATTGCTAGAGCTTGAAACTAAAGCAGAGAGGTGGCTTTGCAGTGAGCCTAACATAAGCTATTGCACCATCCTTGTTACAGCTCAAACGTGGCAACATGTGAAACTTAACAGATTTCAGCCAAAATATGTCAAATAAAACTATTAGTAGCATGACATTTGGAAACAGTTGTATTTAAACATAAAGTTGGACTGTAATTGGTTTGAACAAATTACAGTCAATCTAGCATCAAAATTTTTTTTTTCCTGACTACATGTTAATTTTGTAGTTGCTAGTATCTCTTGATCTGCTCTATTCATAGCACAATATAGCCTTGTGACATGTCATCTCAGGAATCCAGATGTGGTTTCATCTGTTCATCTACTTGCTTTTTACTTTGGAAAAGAACTTTCAGAGTTATAAGAGAGATATAAATAAGCTTAATATATTTTTGGCGTAA
Organism: Acanthurus leucopareius; assembly: GCA_029814765.1. Taxonomy (NCBI): domain Eukaryota; kingdom Metazoa; phylum Chordata; class Actinopteri; order Acanthuriformes; family Acanthuridae; genus Acanthurus; species Acanthurus leucopareius. Next base: position 12,918,833 of record JAQMCX010000003.1, on the reverse strand, counting down.
TGTGATGGTATAAATGCTCCAAAGGTATTGGAGGATTTTGTAATAGACCTACCTCACTGACGAAACTTTGGCCAAAATATACAGGAACGTGTCTCTTCCCTCTTTCCCTTAGTTGACTGACAAATTTAAAACTTGCATTGGCACAATACAATCTCACAGGTATTAAATCAAAAAATTTGAAAATTTTCGAGCTCGACTTTTCATTTACAAGTTAGTTTGTTTTAAGTTGTTGAGCACTTGTATCTAAATGTCACTCTCTGCACTGGTCATGAAATACATGGAAACTATACAAAAAATGTTGTATTCTGTATTCCACCTACTGTATTTGCTCTTTCAAGTGATAAACGTGTTTGACTTGTTTTAATCAGAGTGAGCTGCCATTACTAAATGTTTTGTGCATGTGTGAAATTTTCTCGATGTATACTGTAACAAAAAACACCACTGTGCAAAGAAGAAAATGTAATAGCTGTAACAATGTAATTGGTCAAGTTCACTGGATGAAAGATTCACTTTTAAAATCACCTATTCTTCTAATAAATATGCAATGAAAACTGAAACATCTTTGAATTATTTCACACAAACAATCAGCTACCGCCTTGTTTTATCAGGGATGTGTGGAGAAAAGAGTACATTTGTTCAAAAATCACATATATTAAATAATATTAACCAGTTTTTCTTTTTCTTGTTCTGCAATTACAGCTATTTCTCTTTGTTTTTCTCCTCAGTGAGTCTCAAGACTTGGCTATTGCAAAGGCCAGAGACCTGCAGTCCGCCTCCACACTGGAACAGTTCATGGCCAAACTTTGTCCCCACCATCAGAGACAAATAGTAGACGCCATAGGTTTTCTACAGACAGAGGTCAAAGCCCTCTCATCTTCCAATGCACTGCAAGACTCTAATTCGATTTCTGGGATCCAGGAAACTGCTTGTACCACTGCAAAATCCAGTGCAGTCACACCGGAGAAGTCGTGTCCTGAGCTAAGGTTTCCCAGTGAATCCACTCCTAAGTCAGAAGTCCAGGACGTGTCCCATTCTATCAGCAGTGGTGCAATGAAAAAAGTTCCAGAGAATGCTGTGTCACTGAAAACATCTGTTCCTGCTGGCCCTGCTTTGGATCTTCGCAGCTCTGGGTCAGGAAGTAACCAGGCTTTGGCCACCCCCACTGCTAATTCAGTGGAGACAGCTAACAGCCGTCATGGTGATCATACACCTCTTAAGATGAAAATCAAGACTAGCAATGATCCGGATGGTAAGAAGTTGTCATTTGTTCTCAACAATTCTCTTTCATCTCAATCTGACACTTTGGAGAACAGAGAGGGAAATTCAAGTTTATCCAACAGAACAGACACTCAAAGTGCTAGACTCAGCTCCTCTGTGAAAAGACACATTCAAGCTAGTCACACACATCAAGCTAGGCAAAGAGATACTCTTGGGCATGCCAAAGATTCACCAGTAAAGTTTTCAGTCCATATGAACATTCCTTCAGATTCTCCACGGACTGCCAGGAAGACCATCAGGGCATCGTCTGATCATCGAATCAATGCTTGCAAGGACCTTACTGACCCTGATCTTGGCCACTGTGACATTGTTTTTATTAACAAACCAATTACTGAGTGTTTTAAGAAAAAGCAGCGTAGCATGCTCCCACGTCGGAGCAATGCCAGAAAAAGCACCAGAGGACATATGTATGCAGATGAAATATGGGAGTTAAAAACTGTCCGTACATTGGCTGGAAGGGGCAACTGTCCTAATCCAATGCCAGAGCTGACCACATTGGTCACCCCAAAACAAATACTTTCAAAGCCTGAAGGTGTACCACCTGTGGATATGCCTTTTGCTGGAGCATGCAGAGAGTCAATGAACCAGCAAATGTCAGATGAGTCAGATGAACGTGTGATACCAGGAACAGGAGATATGGTGGAGGTAGCAGCCAGTGAGGTAGATGTTATAGTTGAAACCAGTCAAACAGATCAATGTCAGAGCAAGGAGTTTTCTGTTCCTCCATCTCCAGTAAGGTCCCCAACAGAGAACAAAGACACCGAAACAAACACAGTTGTAGAACAGGATGCAACTGCAGATACAGGGATGACAACAGGAAGTGAAGAAAGTGTTGCTCAGGCTTCACTTGCAACAGAAAAATATAACGAGACTGAGTTGGAAAAGGATTTAAGTGAAAGTGAAGAGCAAAGAGTGGCAGAAGCAATAGTTGAACCCTTAGAAAATATTATCCCAGAAGAAGCTGAGCCGCAGCCTTCACTGGATGAAATATTCAATAGTGACCCTGTTCACCAGCAGAATAGCGCACCATCCCCAGTAAATCAAGTTGATGAAAAGAGAGAGGAAGTACAAGATGAAAGACCTCAGGAACTTAAGCCAGAGATTAAGATACACTACGAAAACTTAGAAATGACAGGACAGTCCAACACAACAGGTTCAGCAGAGGAGTCAGTGGTAACAGACCCGGAAATGAAAACATCTGAAGCAATTGACAGTGATTTGCCTTTAGAGAGTGACGATGATAATGATAACTATGACGTGTCCTCAGAGACACTTGACTCACTCTTGAAGAAATTGCCCCCTTGGCGTAGAAAAAGAGGCACTGTATTTTCGGCTCCAAAACGCTCAAGACAAACTGAAACAGTGGTTGTAGGTTATTTTAATGGTAGACCCATATCAGCCTCTGACAGAAGTCTACGCCGTAGATCAAGTAGCAGCAACACTTCACTTAATAAAACCCCAGTGAAGTCAAGTCTAAATGTACCCCAAAAGACTTCTCTTGCTTCTGCTGTTGACTCAAATACTGTCAATGAAAATTCGGACAAACATCTACCAAAAACACACACATCCATAGAATCAATTGAGACTACTCCTGTGAGTCGGCAGGTGAAAGAACTAACCTCTGCCACACAATCAAGTCCAACATCTAAGTTTCCTTCAAGGACTAAACAGATCCAGAAACAAAAGAGAGTTCAGGGAGTTCAGGATAGTTTACCTTCCCTGTCTGATCAGCTTAGCGATTGTCCTCAGGACACAGAGCCAAAAAGGCAACTTAGATCAGCTGGCCAGAGACAAGCTGGAACTCCAGTGCCAAGCCCCTCTTCAAATGCCGTCACTTCCACTTCATCTCCAAAATCTACTACTACCAATGGTCTTCCATCAACAGAACACCTTTCCTCCCTACCCCCTCCTCCTACGCTTCCTGTTACTTCTTCTTCAGTCAGATCATCTCCCACTGCACCCACTATTCAGTCCGAACAGAACACAATCCCAGAGACCCCTGTGGAATCAAACAATGAAAAAACTCAGTCAGTAGAGACAACCTCTGAAGATATACAAAAAAACGAAGATGAAAGTAGATTGCAAGCCAAACAGAAACTGAGGTCATCAAAGGCTGTAGTACACGACAGTAAGAATGAGAAACAGCAACTTGGTAGCGGTGAGGTATCAGGTCCATTAGAAAGTTCTGTAAAGACTGAAATGCAAACACAGGTTATGCCATTGAGAAGTAAGCGGGTTCTCCGAAAGGAGGCAGAAGCAAGTGTTGCTGCTCTGCAGCAGAAGCCAAATGTAGCATCTTTAGGAGACAGGTCTGCAAGTGGAGATGATAGCAGTTCTTCCATATCAGACAAACCCACTCGAATGCCACTAAGGCGTGAGAGCATCAAGCCTGATGTGTCCCACCAATCTGTTAGTCAATCAACATCAGTGGACAACAAGAAATTAGCTTTGAGATCAAAAAGACTGGCTGCACTTCCTGCCAATGCTCCTAATGTAGCTGAAAAGCAGAGTGACGTAGAGTCTAATAGTATAAAGTTGGAAAAAGTAACTAAAGCTCAGGTGAAGCCCTCTCCAGCAACCATTGCATCTGTGTTTCCCCATAGCTCAGCCATCCCTATCATTGAGCCGAGACCTGAGCCCCCAAAACAAACTGCTAACAAATTTTTGGAGACACTGACAGGAGAAGAAAACCAACATCTAATTACAAATCTTAATCTAAAGTATGATAAAATGCAAAAGGGTTGGTTGCAAATGGACAAGGAGGGCCAGCCAGCAACAAGATACAAAAACAAAGCAGACAGACAGGCAGCTATATGGAAAAGTAAACGCAGGGCACGAAAAATGAAGTCATTAGAGAACCAAAAATACTCCCCGGTTCAAATGCTCTTCATGAAAGGTTTTAATCTGACCAGTATTTGTCGCTGGTTTCTTGAATCAACAGAGACAAAGTCCCTTGTCATAGTCAAGAAGGTGAATACACGTCTTCCATCAGAAGCTCAGCTGTGCTTCCACAGCTCCTCTAGTGCTTCAGGGACTTCTCAGGGGGTATTTCCCAGCTTACAGGCAGAGCGCTTGAAGAAACATTTGAAAAAGTTTGCCATCGCCTCTCCTGTAAAGAGCAACCCCAGGAGTCAGAAACTAATTGCTAAAGCACTGGAGCAAGAGGCAAATGCTGTCAGAGGGAAAGAGAGAAAGGAACTTTCAAGTACCAGTCAGACTTTGACCAAGTCACAGTCCTCTGTAGCCTATGAAAAGATTGGCGAGTCCCACAAATCATCTGCTAAATCAAAGAATCCAGCTAGTGCAAGGATCTTGAGGAAATACTCTAATATCCGAGAGAAGATGCAGGTTCAGCAAACTAATGTTAGGCTGAAAGAGGCCTCAAAAACCTTGAGAGCTAATAGTATGAAAACACTGGCCACCACAAAGTCTGTCGCTAAATCAAATTTAAAACCATCTCTTAAGTCACAGAAATCAACTCTGCGTGTTAGTAAACAAATTAAAGAGTCTGCAGCAAAAATGGAAAGAAGGAAAACATTGGCTGGCAAAAAATCCACAAAGCATCATGTTCGGGAGATGGCAGTCAAGGCTCAGAGCAGTAGTAGAGCTTTGAGAGATGCAACTAAAAAAGAAAAATTGCCAAAGAGATGTTCTCAACGGCTAGGGTCTCCTAAAATATCTGAACATAAACATGTAGAGGCATCTAAAAGCAAAGTCAGCAGTAAGAAACAAAATGAAGCAGAAAGAGCAGAGGCAGAAAAACCCCTTGTGAATAAAGGAACTGCTGCAAAAATCCAAGCTAAGGAAACGTCACTAACTACAGTCGCTGAAATCAAAGGTATGGAGAACGCTGTTGAAACTCCACAGCAAAATGTGGATGTGAAGTCTTCGACCTCAGCTGACCAGGTCTTAACAAGGTCCCAGAGAAAAATAGAGGCAGCTGTCCCTGTGAGTGGGAGCCCCGGCCATGCTTCAAAAAGGGCCACAAAGTCAATTAAAACAAAAAATGCAACCCCTAAATCAGTCAGAAAAGCTGAGGAACTAACGCTGACAAGAAGTGGGGCTTTGAGGCCTTCTGCAAAGAGAGGCCTGGCCACCCCATCGCCACGCAGCGCAACAAAATCGGCAACCAAGAGAGCTCAGGAACTTTTAGAGACCCCAGCTAAGCGCACCAGGACATCGCTCTCAAAATAAAATGGACCTGCAAAGAGAGATCATGTTTATTTAGAGGATTTAGTAATTTTTTTTCTTTTATCTGGAATATATTCAGAAAGGACCAGAGGTATCTATTTTCTACTCTTCTCACCAAACTCTTCACAGGATACCTTTTTCAGGAGGTGGACACGTGAAGAAGAACAGATTTTGAAAGTCGTTATGCTTTTGTAAAGCTTCAGTGTGAAAATGCAAATGTGATGGATTATTTGCTGAGCATTTGTTCTGTGTTCAGGGACTATACACAAGTCCTACATGATGTCTAGCATGATGCTGTTTGGCTTTATGTTTCAGCACTCTACGACACGGCTGGAGATAACAAAAGCTCATCAAACCTCATTTCAATAGTCAAGATAACAGACATCAAACTCTGATGCAGTTATCGAAGTGATGTAAAATCCATTCACCCCCCTGTTTAGTTTCTTTTTTTTCCATTTTGTAAATAATTATTGTTTTAGATGATAGCATGCACTGCATTTACAGTTCAGAGAGCTTGCTATAAGAGAGGAGATCAGCTTTTGAATGCTTTTTTTTTTTTTACTTAGTGGGCAGCTTGTATCTCCAGCCTGTCTTCCAATCGCAACATTGTGAATATGTGACTGTTGTGACCAGGTGCCTTATTTATGAAGTGTAAAGTAATAGAATGTGTAAAATGTGAAAACGCCTGTCCTTGACTTAGAGCAGCTTTCAGTTCCTGGAGAGGCGGTCAACTTTCATTTGCTTCACTGTGTGTGTGAATAGTTTCCGTTGTGAAGTTTGTGCCTCACGCTTCATCTGCAAGTTCTGATGTTGACTGAGGCATTTAGACTCTCATTACTCCCACCCGACAGGTTTATTTTCATATGCCCATTTTCCATAGCATTAACATAAAATTGTTCTTATTATAGTTGTCTTAGATGTTCAAGCGAACACTTGTTTGAACAGACAGGCATGCTCTGTATGTGTCATGACAAAAGTTTATATGTATGTTTTGGGTCAGTTTTCATTGCTGTGTAGCTCTGCAGTTACTTCTGATCATTGCACCCATTGTTCTCTGTTCATAATAGTGACTTCACTTGGAGTATTTTACCTGCTCGTGCATGTGTTAAGTGTTGTTAATGTGGAGATTTTTTTCGGCAACTCATGCGTTAGAGCTGTTGCCACGCTAGAAATGAAACCCAGAGCTATACTTGTGGCTTGATCTTTGAATAAACTAACCCCATTTAAGACGATGTGCAGATTCAATACCCGTGAAAAAGGTAAACTGAAAGACCTTGAAGTGATTTTAAAAAAAACAAACAAAACCCCCCCCCAAAAATGTATCCCAAACATCAAAGGCATGTGAAGTATGGATATCTAGTTGGTAAATATGAATGAAGTTCAGGCCTCTTTGAAATTAATGGCACATTGCAGGGTGATAAATATGTATCCTGATTGTTCATTTGATATAACATTTTTTGGGGTAGTCAAATCACACTTCTGAGTTGTGTATCCAAGTATGTTGCGGTTTTATTGCTATGTTGATATTTTTTTATCGTCATTGACTGTCAGGCAGATGTTCTCATAATGTGAAGTTTCCTTACTTCCACAGTAGTAACTTGGATTAGTGTGTTGTCAGAGGAAAATTACCGATTTTAGTACAGTGTTATTTTTTTATTCTGGTCTTTTGTCTTTAGGGGTTAAATCATCTGTAAATGCAAACATGTCTGTCATGTTTTTTAATGTTATTTAAGAACTCCATGTAGGCTAATGAATTCAGCAAATCTAAAACAGCCCACCAAATATCAGACTTGAACATGTTTATTCTTTACATACAGTTGCTATTTAAAGATTTTGATTTTGTATATTAGAAAGAAATAACTGCTTTATTTGTGGTAATCCCAAGAATGATACATCTTTATGTTAAAATCTTTGTATTTTTGCTGGAGTTGATATAAAGATGTTTGAATTTTATGTGTGGTTTCTTGTCTTTTCTGTATCAGTGTTTTCTGCATGTACTTTTAGTCTCCATCTAATCATGTGTCCAAATAAGATTAAGGACGTACAATTTCAACCCCTTCATACTCACCCCTTCATACAGTTCTATGCAAATTTCCACTGCCTTTCATGATAACTGAGCAGTTGAGGCCCCTGTGCTCCTGGGCCCTCAGGGCAAGTCTTCCAGTTTTGTGAAATGCCTCGACTTAGCCAGTAAATATGTTTGATTTGACAGGGACCTGCAATGACCTGCCATACGGCTCAGAGGTGAGAGTCCTGAGCACCACAGGAAATTCCCACTGTGGGACAGATTGGTAAACAGTTGGCCTTCATTACCTCAGTCCCTAAAAAAAAAAAAAGAGGGTGAATGAACAACCTATTTCCAAAACCAACGGGGCTGGTTATTCATTAACCCTAAAGTTGAGATGCAAAAGCTCTCTATCCCAGCGGACATTTTAAAGCCAACACTGCAAATACGACAGGTCACCCCTTTTTGTGCCACTTTCAAAACCCCCATTGACCCCTTTTTTTTTTGTAAACATTAAAGACTGGGCCACCGCTCTATGAATGTATCCAACCCATGAGCTTATCTGTACTGAGCCTGTTTGATTATATTTACCATCTTGGATATGTTGCTGTTGCTAGTGTAGATGGTAAATTCAGAATGCAGAGCCCCATTGAGATGGACACATTTGTTATTTGTAGCCACTTGAAATGTCAGAATAACAGCTAACACTGCTGTTTGCTTATCATTTGCTGCTTTCTCTCTAGTTTGAAAGAAATGGTCTTTCTAAACCCTGCTGTCATGAAAAGCACATGTATTTTACTCTGTTAAGTTCTGACTTCTCTGCACAGCAACCCTCCAAACCTCTATTTAGTTGACAAGAACAGGCAGGGGTTTTCAAAGTCTGAGACCCCTGGGGACAAAATTAAGGCAACTGTTTCCTCCAACGTAAACAGGACGTATACTGTCTCCACAGAGTCAGTGAGCTTGTGGTGTTATGTCTTTTGTGGAAACGGGTCAAGGTTAGCTTTATTTAAGCTGCTTCAACATATGTAGTAGGAACATTTAAACCTTGCCACAAAATGGTTTCTGAGCTGGTGGTGACTTATCCTGTGTAATGTTTGAGACTCACTGTAGAAATAAATAACTAGCAGCATTCAAGAGCTTTAGATCATTATTGTCAATGAATAATTATTTAACTAAAATTTCGATTCTGAAGTACAGAGAACCTCCACTCATAAATGTGCTTTGATTTGTACTTTGACACCTTATGATTAAATAAGGAAATGAAAGTGTGTCTGGAGAAACTTGGTTTACTGACATTACACAAGGGGGCGCTGTTGTGCTTTGTCGCATACGTATTTTCCTCAAAAGTTTATACTGTATGTATGTTTTGGGTCAGTTTTCATTGCTGTGTAGCTCTGCACAGGGAGAGAGAGAAGAAGAAAAAAAAACCTGTCAGGTTTTAGCTGAGAAGCTCTCTCTGAGGGCAGGATGCCGCACTGATAAATGCAAGAACAGCAGCAACAACAACAAATAATAAATAAAATTTCACTCTATCTAGTAAAATTAACCTTAAATGTTTGCATTTTTAACTTGTAAGACAGTGCTGAAGCAACGCACTCAGTTCTGGAGGGAACCTGACCTCTTACTTGCAGAAACAGCTGCTCAGTAGGAAGTTAAACCTTGGCCAAGCTGAGAAGGTGAGTTACACAGGTGAGTCAGTGGTTATTACTTGATCCCTAGTTTTTTTCAGTCAATATTTGTGTAGATAAAAACAACTATCACTGGAGTATTTCGTAACTGAGGAAAATTTGATGTTCCATGATTTGGAGTTGCAAGGAGTTAATGTTTCTATCATGTCAAAGGAAATATGAAGGCTTTTATTCATGATGGTTATTGGATGTGCTGAAATCTGTCTGTGAGACAAATATTCCTGATCTGAAAATGGAAGAAACAATCACCTTACTCTGTACCTCCTCATTTTGGAATATATTTGGCTCACTATTTTGATTTTACTGTTTGTAATTTTCCTGTTAAAATCAGTTCTTTCTGATAAATCTGCCCAGCACTAAACAGCAGGCGAAGTTCATTTTCTGGTGAAGAAAGCAGAGCATTTAGCATCTAAAGAGCCAGATAGTTTTCTCAGGAGTTTGTGACCTGAGTAGAACTTTAAAAATGAATGAATATTGGATTAATACTTGCTAGGAGGCCACATCAGTGGCAGTTATCGTAACCACATCTTAAGAATGAGACGGCATGTGGGTTTTGTTGGAGACATGCAGCATCACCTTCCTCAAGACACACAAGGAAACCAGTGGAAAGTTGTGTGGGAGCAGGTAATTACATGGAGATAGAAATGACTTGTGGGGAATATGTTTCTTCTTCCAATCATACTCCCGGGTGGAGTGACACCAGATGAGTGATAGGTTACACCCCAGTGCTGTGATCTAGACCTGGGCTCCGTTTTGGCTGAGTGACGTGCATCCGATTGCCTCGTGGCAGAATAGCTGTGGTTTTCCTGGAATTGGCACAACAATTCAACCCTTCAGGCTTGATGTGCTTTCACACAGTCAGAGCCAAGAAAATAGATTTTTTCATTTTCTCTGCTGGAATAAATTCCTCTTCTCTTGATAAAAATCAGTCAGGACTCAAGAATGGAGCAGTAAATATCTCAGTTGACAGCCAGTTCCTCAGTTTTGGCACGAGGCTTGTCTCTGATAAATTCCAAAAAAGTAAAGACTTTAGTGTTCATACTGAAGTAAAACAAAACAAAAACAGACCTATCAGAAAATGTGCTGTTATAAGCTGTTCTGGAGCTCTCTGAGACATTACATGCTACTCACTTGCTTAGTTATAATAAAGTTGATGTTCGAATTTCCAATTTTTCTGACTGCACTTTTATCTTTACGGGTTTTAGGCCTTTCAGTTTTGTCAATCAATCAAAAGAATATAAAATAAAATAAAACAAGACAAAAACAGTGTTAAAAGCACACACATTTAAGTTTAATTAATGAAAAAAAGAGTGGAGGTTTGGTAAACATTTTGTCGGTGGCACTACATACATTCAGCATTATTGGGAGTTTTTCAGTTTAATCCCACCATCAATCCTGTAACAAAAAAAGAGCAAAGAGACAGAACCCAAGCAGGGATATTTCTTAAGTTTTTGCACCAGTTCAATACAACAGAGACATTGTGTCGTTTACAATAACATATTTATGTATATAGTTCATAGGATGGAAAATCTGTGTATCTGGTCATGTGACCAGATATCTGAATTACATCTCAATATAGCACAAGCACCACTAAGATGTCTACCAGGAAGTTGAATGCACCAGTCAAGTACAGATCAGTGCAGAGGAAGGAAAGGAGACATGAAAAGAAAGCCACATTCGACTAAAGATGCACCTTTATGAGGCACACAGCCTAAGAATTACAGTGACTGTTCACCAGTATCCTTTATGAGATCTTCTTTTAATGTTATTGTACACCACTGCGATCACAACAACAGCATGGAAAACAAAGTCAGCATGGGTAGCAATATGAAAAAGCTCTGTGTGCATTGTACCAAGCTGAGCTCTGGGTCTGCAGCCTTTCACACTATAAAGAGACTTTTAACATTTAGATCAGCAAAATGGATAAACACAATCCCAATCTGCAGGGAGAACAATGCCTTAAGCCATCCTGTTGGACTGTCACTTACTGAACAGCATGTGATGTCTATATCTTACATTGGAAACTAAATAACAGCTAAAAGTTACCACTTCATGAATAAGCATAGGTCATATTTATCTATACACATTTATACATTCAGGTATGACTGTTGTGTTCACTGTAATTGGCACCATTTCTTGTTTTTTTGTGTGGACAGCCAGTTTGAAATGACAAACATTTCTCATTTCTAATCAGTCAGTTGTAGGCATGTGATGCTCAACATGTTTGCCTACTCGAACAGATCGAGGATGATTTATTTGAATAAAATCATTGTCCACAGAAGCAACTTCATCCTTTTTCTTCTGGCTTGACAGCAGCTTATGATCAGTTGAGCTTGACTATTTTAACTCTGTTGAACTAAAAAAAAACAAAAAAACAAAAAAAACCACCTTCTTTCCGATGCAAACATCTCTCAAATTAAATGATAGAAATACAACCAAGCACGTCAACAGAATGAACATGAAAACAATCAGAAGCCTTTAATTGTGGTATGGTAATTACAAGGTAAATTTGAGGGAGGGGTGGGGGGGGCATCTCTTAATCCCAGCTCTGACCTCTCTCAGCCCCTGCAGCAAATGAGGAATGTGTGAGCCAGAGAGGAGGGAAACACTGTCGCAACTTGCTATTAAGTGATGTTACAAATACCTTACAGATTTTTTATGCTATTTTTTATTCATTATTTTACCTTTTTTCATCTTTTTGAAATTTTTAAAAATATTTGAAAGTCAGCAACAGTTATGCCTTTCACTTTCTACAGAAAAATGCCTTTAGATAAAATAAATAAAAAAACAAGCACAGACTCTCATGAATTAGATGTAATATTCACATGGAAGACAACATATACAATATTAAACATAATTCTAGACCAATACTGCCTCCTATACAACAAGGCCAACCAGCTGCTGTATTTTTGGCCAAATAATGTAATTATTTACCTTGTTGGCGCAAGTGAGATCACAAATAAAAACACCTAGGGAACCAATTGAATGCCTTTCCACTAGTCCCAAAGCTTCCAGAAACAGACTTACTCTTTAACATAGAAAAATACTATACCAAAATGAAATACAAATATATATATATTAGAATCTGTTAGGCATTTCTATATAAAGGATTGTAGGGGAGGGTTGTGGGGGGCAGCTAAAGGAGTTAGGTTACATCATGAGACAAAATATAACAAAAATATAACAAAAATAAAAAACAAATTAATATGAAAAAATGAGAACAAAACAAAAATCAGAAGATGATTCTGCAACCTTTTGTTTTGTCCTAACATTTATAATGATATTAAGGAGATCTACATTTTTTGTTGGCAAACTCTTCTCCACACATGCAACAGTTTGCACAAGTTTAATACTGCAGGCATCAGGAGGAGCAGGGCTTAACAGCCTCCTGCTCTAAAGGGGGTGGGATTATGCAAATCATCCTAACCCTGAGGCAATGTGTGCCACAGGACTGAGAACCACTGGGCACTGCCAGCGCCAGATTGGTTTGCTGCATGATCAGAATAGATAGTCGCATCACACAATCCCTTGCACTTTTACAGGCATTAAGACCGTGTGTAAACGAATGTATGCCATGCACGTTGTGTGATCATGTACTTCAGAGAGGTGTCGTTTTTCAGTGCTGCCAGTCAGTGCAGTCTCTATTTTGACGGAGTTTCTAAGTTATGGTACCTCACAGCAAACGACTGTGACGGCAGACCACATGGCCTCAAAGCCCCCGACATCCCCACTGGATTATGTGCCACACTAACTTTACCTTTTCTTTGTTCTCTTCTACATATGCATGGATGGGTGGATGGCTGTATCCTGGCAGAAAAATTGCTACACCAAACTTTAACTTTAACTTTAACTCAACCCCAAACCTTATCCAGCCCAGCCCAGCGAACCCAGCCAAGCTCAACTCAAGATAGCTTTGCCAAGTCAAACGGTCCAGCTCTCCTCTTGCATCCCAGTTTCTCTCTTTCTGCTTCTTCCGTTCTGGCCGGGCTGGAGCCCACTGTTCTCACCGCCTCCATGAAGTTAAGATGGTAGATGGTGACTAGGCTGTCAGAGGCCTTGCAGATAGATGGGGGATTCACACTGGGTAATTTGGGTTGGAGGGATGTCTCACTCTGAATGCAACACCTTTGAAATCTCTGGACCCTTTGGAACAATGTTGCAGATACAATGTTTTTTTTTTTTGCCGTTGTTGTCATTTCTACATTGTTTCTCATGATGTTGGTTTCTCTGTGTTTCTGTAGGTCACACACCCGTGGAAGGGGAGGAAATGTCCTATTTTACAAACATTGTTGTCCATAATATATAGATAGAGGTTTTATATATACTCTTTATACTCTCTGTCTTTCGTTCTTTCCCTCCCTCAACTTTCCTCCAGTCCTCTCTCTTCCTTCCTTCCTTCCTTTCTTTCTATCTTCTGCTCGGCGGCAGTGGCAGGAGATGTGAGTGAATGGTGCTACATGCAACCCACGCAGCCGCACTTGATGGTCTTTTCCACTTCCTCGCTGAAGGTGGTTCCATCGCTGCATTCAAAGGTGTATTTCCGGCGCTTCATTCGCTGGCTGGCGCAGCAGGCCCCCGTGTCGCAAGCCCCGGTGCACTCCACCCAAGACACCATGCGTGTTGTCTGGCAGATGGCGTAGCCTCTCTGTACCTGGTAGAAATCTCGGACAGGCTCCCCTCGACACTCAGACTCTGGAAAACAGAAACTCAAATGTGAGGGTTTTTTTCTAAATCAGTGCAGTTTTAAGTTTTTTGGGTTGTTTTTTATTACAAGCAGAGAAAACCAACCTGCGTCACAAAGTTCCCCAGTGTAGCCACTTTCACAGTGACAGTAGGCATCTCCTGTGTCTGAGATCTGGCAGCGACCGTGTTTGCAGGACAGACGACGGCAGGGGTTGAACAGCTCCCCCTGTTGGTTGCACAGAGCACCGCGGTAACCGTCTGAACACTCACAGCGGTATGACTGAGAGTCTAGTGGGATGCACTTTCCATGGACGCACCTAGCAAGAGAAGAATTACTTCAATCAAAATATCCTGCTCACTAAATAAAAGTTAAAGTTGAAGTTTCAAGAACAAGAATATTCAGCAGCATTTGCAGATTTTCCCTTTTCAGTGGTGAAAAATAACTACATAAGTCCAGTCATTTCTTCTCAAGGTAGTAACGACTGGACTAATTAAAATCAAGCTTCAAGGAGCCACCTACAGTATTAAAAGGCCAGTTACACATAGTTTTATCTAGATTAACTAATAATAAATAGTTTTAAAATATAAAGTAGAAATCAGTGTATGCAACTTTGCACTGTTCAAGTACTTTTGACTCTTCCCTTTTGTTCTTTTCCTTGATCTTTACATTATGTTCATGTATTAGTCCTTCAAGTTAAGTAAAGAAACCACTTCTTAATAAGTGGGCAGACAATGAGCAATGAGACCTTTGCTGCGCAATTTAAATTTTTATCCTGTTTGCTAACATACTTGCTGCCCTGGCAGGGGTTGGAAGCAGGCTGGTCACACTGTGGCCCACTCCAGCCTGGTTGGCAGTGGCACACTGGTCCCTGGACCCCATCAGGCTGGCAGATGCCATGTACACAGTAGATCTTCTTGCAGGGCTCGCAGCCCGGTACCACGCCAGGCTTCATCTGGGTCTTTGTGAAGTCCTGGAGCTCATTGTTGATGTACAGGTTCTGAATACATCCATGAAAACTGGAACCGTTCTGGATTTGCCAGAGACTGAAAGTACCCGAGTGAACATCCACTGGCATTCCTGAAGGAGGAGAGTAAAGACAAGATGTTTAGTGGTGAGAAGACGTGCATACTGGATCACAGACAGACAGCTAACACAGGGCTGGTATGAGTGTAATGGAGGAAGACATTTTCAAACATGTGTGTCTCAAAAGTGCATATAGTGTACTGTTTTACATAATCAACTCTTTTTCTATTGACTTTGACGTTTTGCATTTGCACCACAAGACACATCATCCTTGAAACAGAGGACAACAAAAGCAAAGAGTTATGGGAAATTCCTGTGGTGTTGTATGAAAAAAACACAGCACAGCACAACACGACACATTAAAGAACTAACACGAACTGCACAAACTCTGAGCCACTCCTGAGCAAACTGGCAAAAAATGGCTCTTTCTTATTAATCAGGCAAATTTTTGAGGTTTGTGAATGTCAAGAGTGGCTAAATCACATGTAACAAAAATTACAGTTGTATTTTTACAAGCAAATCCATGCAAATACAAAACCAATCTAAGATTAAGACTGTGTCTGGTAGTTCTTGTGGCTACCACTGGAGGGAGTACTTAACTCACTGTAAAATGTGCTGCAAAGACAATACACCTATTGTATAACAAAGGGATGTATTGTATATCATTATAGATTGTGATCTGACATTTTCAGACTTGTCCTTTATCTAAAAAGGTAAAATAGATCATGTGTTCATTTCAAATATGTGCATACGGTGTATTAAGAGTTCTCATTAATGTGTGGCCCCTAGCAAACACAGTCATGACTGAAGGAGGGGATGGTGTGGGTGGAGGGTAGGGTTTTGGGTGGAAGTAGGATGGGGTTGAGGGGTTGCATGGTTGAGGGTAGGGGTTGGT
This sequence comes from Acanthurus leucopareius, assembly GCA_029814765.1. Taxonomy (NCBI): domain Eukaryota; kingdom Metazoa; phylum Chordata; class Actinopteri; order Acanthuriformes; family Acanthuridae; genus Acanthurus; species Acanthurus leucopareius. The sequence goes on along the minus strand of JAQMCX010000003.1, from coordinate 12,903,066 downwards.
TGCGGTGGTGACAAAGCGAGGGGGAAGGGGTGGTGATTGACAGTAGTGTAGTAGTTAAGAGTGCCTGCAGAGGAGGGAGGTGTGTTCTGGAGAGGGCCCCTACCCCCCACGTATAGTGGAGCCTCCCCGTTGAGGGGCCGCACCGCCCCAAAGCTGTCCATTGTGGTAGGGAGACCCCCATCAATGGACAGGTTCACCATCTGGTCAAAGGTCACCAGCTCCACAGTGTGAAACTGGCCATCGTTGATGGTCTCAGTGCTAAAGAAACAAAAAATAAAACAGAGATCTGACATTACATATATAAAACTCAAAAGCTGTTTTTTTATCATAAATCAGCAAACTGTGACAGGAAACTTTGGTCCCTCAGAAGGTGCATGGTGCCTCACCTGTAGATTGCATGTCCTGGCTGGCTGCCGGGATCATAGCTGACTTTGACATGACCTTGGTAGAGCTCAACCGCTATATGATCATTGTCTCCATTATAAAGCAGGATACCATTATCCTCAGCTGTTGACACCTATGGAGAGAGATTGTTAAATGGGGTTATTTGAATTATTAAGTTTTCAACAAGGCAGCGTAATCATCCAGAAATCATAAACAAGTTCAAACATTAAATACCTGCAGCGTGATGTTAGCTTGAGGCCAGTTCTTGAGGTCAGAAAGCAGTAGGTAGGAGTCTCTGTCAATGAAGTTAACGCTGACCAGCTTCTCGCAGCGTGGGCCCCCAAACTCTGGAGGACATTGGCAGAGGGCTCGCCCTCCTCGCTCCACACAAGGGGCGTTGTTCTGGCAGTCAGCGAGCTCACACAGGGACAACGCAGATGGAGGAACCTCACACAGCTGACCACTACAGAGGGATTATTTTAGAGGAATGATGTTAATAAAGCAGAGGAAACTAGGTAGCCAAATTAAAGCCCCTGCATGTTACATTTGTGCTGTTCTCACCTGTATCCTTCAGGACAAATGCACGAGTATCCATTTAGCTCATCTTTACATTGAGCTCCATTCTGACAGCGATGCTCCTCACAGTCATTATAGTCTAAACTACAGTCATCACCAACATAACCAGGAGAGCACACACACCTGCAACACACAAACACAATACTGGAATCAGACTAAAGAGTACAAACCCACCTCACAGTCTATAAATAACATTAATTATTCAACAGGTGACATTCTCACTGCCTGCTGGGTTATCTGATGGTGCTGGCAGCAAACACTTACTTGGGTCCATTGGAGGTGATGAGGCAGGTAGACTGATGTTTGCAGGGGCTCCGTCCTGGGGCACACACATCCTCCATTTCTTCGCACATCTCCCCTTCATAGACACAAATATTTACATTATGACTAAAACAACATGTATCAATTTGTCAGCTGGACAGGGAGCAACCCCGTAAAGTAAATCTACCAGCAACTTGCTATAGATTAGAGAACACTGCATGCTTTTAGAAGGGATTTTTATTTTTTGCATTGCTTTTGCTTCCTAAGTTAGACGTTGCTGCTTGCACTTACCTGTGTAGTAGGGGGGACAAAAACAAGTGTAGTTGTTGACTCCGTCAATGCAGGTTGCTCCGTTCTCACAGTCGTTGTCTTCGCAGTCATCAATGTTGGTTTGGCAAGTTGGGCCCTCAAAGCCCAGTGGACATGTGCAACTGCAACAATATATACACTCATAATGTCATCATGCCTTGTCCTTTAAAAATACGATAAATACAATTTCAATCTTTTGTTGCACTGATATTAAATGTCATCTTCCTCACCTGTACTCTCCCTCCTCCTCCACACTCACTAGGCAGGTTCCTCCGTTGGCACAGGGGTTACTCACACAGGCATTCAGAGCTGTCTCACAGTTCTTGCCCTGAGAAAGAAAACAGGTATAATGTAAAGTTAATGCTACAAATCATCCATTTTAAACACCTGTAACATATTGAAGTATACTTTAAGGACCAGTATGTAGACTTCAGGGGCTCTATCAGCAGAAATGAAATAAAATACTCAGAATTATGTTTTCATTAGTGTGAAATCAACTGAGAACATGAATTGTTTGTGTCTTTGTTAGCTTAGAGTGAGTCTTTTACATCTACAGAAAGAGTGATTCCTTATTCACAGAGCCTGACATGTTGTGCTGCCATGTTTCTACAGTAGCACAGAAAAAAATAACACTGACTCCAGAAAAGGCTTTTTGCTTTGTTTTGGCTTCTGAAGTTTAGCCCACCATAGGTCCTCCTGCATGCTTGGAAAGGGAGGGGGGGTATTCAGCCGGTTGCAATCTGCTACCTTTCACTCACTGATCCTTTAGGTGCATATTTACAAATAGGTGGTTGCACTGAATAGCTCTGACCTTGAATCCTGGGGGACAGCTGCACCTGTAGATCTCCATCAGGTCGCTGTGACAGATGCCTTGGTTCAGACAGGGGCTGGACAGACAGGGGTTACACTTGGCCAGCACTGCAGTGTCCACATCTCCTGGGGAAATGCACGACAGTTGAAAATTAATTAGATGATACTAGTGACAGTCATAATTAACATCTGTGTGTAACGCAATAACTCACCTGTACATTCAAACTTCTTTGCGGGTGTGGTGAGCAGCAGTTTTCCCTCCATGCCCTGGGGACCAGCACAACGGGCGATGCCAGGCTCTTTGTAGCCAGTCTTCACCCAGTCTGACAGCCAGCGCAGGCGGCAGTCACAGTACAAGGGGTTGGCACCGATTGCCCTGATGGAGCAAAGAGAATATATGAATCATTGATTTATGAAGTAGGACGGATGTATTATACTTATCAGTCTCATTTGGTTCAGTAACAAATTCTGTGTAAGTCTCTGTAGTACAGTCCATCACCAGCAGGGGTCTCTACACCCTTATATAAAACAAACCATGCCAAACTCTACTTGGTAAACTACACAAACTGCCTCTCTGGAAGTAAAGCAGCTTTCAAGTTTAATGCTCTATCTAAGCCAATTTGTGCGATAAATCATCAAGAGGAGGGAATCTCAATTATATGCAAAGGTGTGAACAGAAGGCGCTCTTAACCGCCTCTGTAGTGGCGGTCATGAAATCAATGCCGCTCTGTCCTCCTGCTGGATGCGCAAACACTCCTTAATCGATGCTGTTCCATTATGGTGGAGCACAGGCTCATCTTTCAGGCCAGGCCAATAGCTGACACCTGACATCTGCTAACATGAAAGGCACTTGACTGTGACTGTGGATCAATGGCTCCTCTCCGTCCCTCCCTCCACCCTATTTTTGTGCAGCCTTGACACTTGTTCTGCTCTCCAAACAATGTCTTAGTATCTCAATCCTCCCTCCTTCCTCTCTAAGTCTGACACTGATAGGTCTATTGATCAGTGACTGTCAAGGGACGATGTGAATATCTAGACGCTGTTGCAGAGTTCTCTGCATATATACTTCTGTGTGGTTTTACATATGTCCACAACCACACAGTGGCTACACAACACACACCCAACAGGCACACACAAAATTACAGACATAAACAACCCAAAACAAACACTAAAGTCCACAGACCATGAAGAATCTGTGTGTGAGCGTTTCACAGATGTGACAGGGAGATGAGACAGTAGAGGGGTCTGTGTGTTGCTTTAACCACAGGACTGCGCCTGATTAAGGGAGGGCTTGGCTCATGCGGAGCCCACCAAAGAGGACTACAGACAGGCCACTGTGAGCCACACTCCTTGGCTGTCTAACCAGACCCCCTCTGTGCCTGAAAGTGTGTGTGTGTGTGTGGGTGTGTGTGTGTGTGTGCATACATAGAAGACTTCACAAACTCAGTGGAGTGCAGACAGTATCACATAGGTTGCCACTGGGGCATACAGTGGTGTGTGTGCCACTACTTACAAGTGGGAAAGTGAGGCCACGTCATTGAAGATGCCATCCGGAAGCTCTGAGATTTCGTTGCCATGGAGAGACCTTAGGGGTGATGGAGGAGGTAGAGGACAGAGAAAGAGGAAATGAATAATCATGACATTTTCAGCATTGAAAAAAAATAGGCTCTTTTATGAAATTTCTGGGTCACAATGTTAGACATCATGTGAGACATTTTTCAAGTTGACTGTGGAACATTTAAAGCAAAAAAAAGGCCAAATGTTTTATCATTAAAGTTTCTGAGGTGTGAGAGTTTTCATAGTCATCTATGACAGAATATTGAATATCTTTAAGTTTTAAACTGTCGGTCAGACAAAACAAGCAATATAAAATGTCATCGTAGAAGACTGTGATCTACTCTTTCATTACACACTTTTCTGATGTTTTATAGACAAAACATAGAAATCATGAAAATAATGAAAATAAACATTACTATTCTTTGTTTGAGGATAATTAAAACCAGAAATAACAGGAAAGATTTTATGAGATATTTTGGTTTTGTGCGGGGTGGTAGGTGGTTTGTATTTCTGGTTGAGCCTTGTGCAGCTGGCAAAGATGTGAAGCTCTGTAAGTCTGGAAAAGACTGGTGTCAAGTTTCTATGTGTGTCTGGCTGGAAGGGCCAAGAAATGTACAGATTGAGGGGGTAACAGCATTGCATCTCATGCAGGACATTAAAAAACATTATACTAATTGTGTGGGTGCAGATTAACAGGTGTGTGCATGCATATTTGGGCACATGCATGTGTGATAATGTTTGCATGGGTAGCCACTGTTTTGTATATACTGTTATATTTCTCACTGTTGTCTGACTACTATCCAAGGTGTTAAGCCAACATGGCTTAATGGCTAGAGGACTGATGGCTGCTATACTCAGCAGGGTGATTACCACCTCCGACTCTCAGCTGACCGCATGTTAATGTTTTCTCAACTCAGTCCACAGTACAGACACATGACACATCTGTTGCTCTCTATGTACAGACCAAAAGAACTGATGCATAAACAGACTTTGAGGCTCACTTCCTTCACTGTTTGATGTGCGATTTACCGCTAAGCTGTGGAAGAGTCAGGTGAAAGGATGCAGACAGTAAAGCTGGTCAGTGTGAGGATGCAAACCCGTGCTCGAGTACGAAAGGGAAAAAATATACAATGTAACCATAATAAAGGGTAAATATACAATGTGACCATCTGAGACAACAAGTTAATTGGCCTGTGTACGGGGGAGTGTGCTTATTAGTGTGGGTTGAGTAGACCAGGAACAATTAAGATACTGAGGGCATGTATCCAGCAGCAGCGTGCCAGAGACAAAAATCTCATGGGAGAGAGGAGCCAGGGAGTCTCCAGGAAGTAACCTGATCCACTCTTGTACTGACGTTCTCTCTTTCTGTCTCTCTGTCTTTTTACTTTTCTTTTCTACAGCTGTATGTCATTAGATCTACTCATCTCACCTATGTCAACTTATGTCTTATTGTGTTTGATGTTTTTGGATGGCAAAACGATGGTCTATGACTAAAAGAAGTTCAGCGCAGGCTGTCCAACTGAAATTGTTCAAAATAATCGTACAGACTTGCTCACCTGCAACCAGTTAACAATGTTCTATGATTCTGCAAGTCCTCTCAGCTACATCTTTTTGCTTTGGACCTTGTGTTGAGGATCATGTGATACTGGCGTTTACTCTCAGCACTGTATCCAACAGCATCGATTTCATTTGTTGCAGGCATGACTTCCTTCGCCTTTTCTCCCAACATCCCACCCATACCCTGGCGGGCCACGCCCTAGTGCTCTCTCTCAGCTCACTCACATCACGCCTAATACCCAACAGGCCAATTAGCAGCTTATTAATCTGCAGCTCAAACCACAACCATCATACACACACATGCACACACAATATGCACACTTGCACCAAACCACACCACATCCATGCCAGGCTCAGAGACCTGTTCTGTTTGATGCCCAAAGCGTTAATGATTCTTCTCCTTTTTACAACTCTGTAAAGCCAAAGGTGCAGCTTTATAAAGGCTTTGGCACCTCGGTGTGTGTGAGCACATGTGAGTGTGTCCCGCTCTTAGCTCGCTTTAGCATCTTACTGTGGTTACCATGAGGCTTCTAGTGTTGAACTTTGAACCCAGTGTGGGGTCTTAAAGTTGAAACTATTAAATGGCGCTCATTGTTGCCTCAGTTTTTGTTGCACCCCCACAGCATCAACTGAGTTACAAAAAAGCCATGGCACCAATTGACATTTAATGGGAGACTTATGATTGATCACACTAGCAATAAAGACATCAAAGTTTTCTGCTTCATTTGGACTCCCGTCTGACTGACACAATAAGGTACTCCAGACAGTCTGTGTGTGTGTGTGTGTCTGAGCCTGTATGGTGTGTGGGTGTGTGTGTGTGTACGTTGGGGGAGGCCCTCACATGGCGTCTAGCACACTTGCACAGGGAATATTTTAAAAGTGAAGGTGGCGTGAGTGAGTAAGAGCAGAAATAACGGACGCAGCTTCATTAGAGATCAAAGAAACGCGCCTGAGCTAGTGAGGCGGCATCGGCTAATGATGACCGAGCTTCACTCTCATTCTACGGTAAAAGGGCTCTTACGCTTTGTGCCTCGTAATGATCTGGACTTTAGTCGAATCCTGCTGTAAAAAAAAGGCTTTGTTGAAGCTTTGTTGTCAGTAGTAAAAAGTGTGCCTGCTATGAGCACACATGGAAGGCCGATATGACTACTCCCACACACATACTAACAGGCACCAAGCCACTAGATGACAAACATAAGCTGAGCATACAGGCCCCGCTGCACACACATACAAAGATGCATACATAATCTCATAACGAGTGGTGCTGGGTCTTGTCTCCATGTCTGCTCTGCAGAACTGAACTGTGCATTTGAGTTAAAGTGTGGGACATCCAGCTCCTGTATCTTTGGATGCAGTCTCAAAGATTGGTTTGATTTCGTCATTTATCTGTCATGTGCATTTATATTTTACATCTCAGTTATTTAGCAGACCAATTCATCCACAGGGAGCCCATGGTCACTGAGAGTGCACAATCAAAGACTTCATAAGTTCATAAAGCCCAGAGGCAGAGTGAAAACCATTACAGTTAGCAGGGCAAACATGCTCCGGTAATCACTGTCACAGTGATTTTGTACAGTGGGTTGTTGGGGCGCACATTTGGCCCTGGAGGGGAGGCGGCGATGTGCTCGAGGAGTTTGGGGGTGAATGGGCGACTGGGCAGATGTCTGAAGATGCGATGTGGGCAGGAGTAGAAGCTGGAACCAACACTGCTGCTACTGCTGCCCCTGTGGCTGCCGTTTAAACAGAGAAAATAGGTCGTAGGTTGTGTGTGTGTGTGAATTCATAAGCTGTCATAACTGTTTAGATTGTGTTTCAGTCCTCTGGAGTTAATCAAAGATTCTCAGCATCTGCTGCACTGTCTCTGTAGTCAACGCGAGCTGTAAAAATATCCTCCTTAATATCTCATTTAGTCTGAAATTGAGTCTCTTCTTTCTTCTTTTAAAATAACTTCGTCTGTTTTCAGCGTTGTCTTGACATTATGTGACAACAAAGAAACATTTATAACATTTGACTTGCATGAGAAAGAAAAGAAACTCTCTCTGGCAGAATTCATTTGGTATAAAAAATAGGATTTTAGGGTCCAACCATAGACCAACACACTGAAATGGACATTTAATGTATATATGCATGCAATGAAAATCTAAAAATAAACTCACAGTAATCGTAGAGAGTGCAGTCCACTGAAGGCCATTTTGGGGATACAACGGAGGGAGTTGTAGCTGAGGATTCTGAAATGTAAAAATAATTACATAGATGAAAAATTCACTCTTTTCCATTGTACTGTCAGCACTAGAATGAAGTAGCAGTTCTTGGATTACACTTGGTCGAGACTTACAGGGTGGTGAGTTGGCTCATGTTAGAGAAGGACGAGTTTGTCAGAGAGTTTATCTTGTTGTTGCTCAGGTCTCTAAAAGAAAAAATTTAAAAGGTTATAAGGTTAAAAGTCACTATATTGATATGTCCGGTGAGAAAGAGGAGGCAAACGGATGAAAACTTACACCAGCTGCAGGTATTTGAAGGTAGACAGTTCCTTTGGCACAACACTGAACTGGTTTCCATCAAGATACCTGAACAAAGAGACACAACTTAAGTTGTCAGAAAGCAAATGAGTCCATTAGAAGGATGTAAACACAAACTTCAGCACAAACTTTGTCAAAGTAAATGTTGACAAAGATATATGGCTTTGACTGTAAAGGCACAATGAGGCAGTATCAAATTATTTGATCAAATATTGTTTCTTTGGAGCAGCTTGGTTCATATACAGAGAATTCTAGACAGACGAGTCTAAATAATCCCATCTCTTCTCTCTGACCCGTTGAAATTTACCCAATATCTTCATTCATTTTCTTCAAAATTTGTATTATTTGAAAGGTGAAAAATGCAGGTTGTCTGATTTCAAGCTGGAAGATGCTTACTGAGGTTGCCATATTCTATCTAGAAGCATTAAATCATAGAAACTGAAAACAAAATTATGTCAATTAGGTTTATGTTGGTGTTAAAAATTGATTTAAGTCTGTTTTAAATCAGCATATTATTTTTACTTTGTGAACTGATTCTGTGAAAAGCTTGAGGCAGTTACTGCAGGGATTCCTACTTTTCGTACAGAACATTTTTCCCATGCTGTTGCAGCCAATTTAATCTCATGTTACACCAAACAGCACAGTGTTTTGTCTTTTCAACCTTGTTGTGTTGCCTGGAAGTCAGGGCTAGTAAACATGCTGCCCAGACATGTACTGGGTTATATGTTATGTCTTTTTGGCCTGAATAAATGGCCAAAGACGTCTAACTTGTTAAATTCAGTGACAGTTTTGTAAACTTTCTGCCATGCAGCATTTCATGAATGTGACCATACACTGCAGTTTTTAAAGTGACATGTGTGTGCTAACCAACTGATGTATGAACAAGTCACGGGGGTTGACATCGCGCCTGCAGGGATGCAATCACCCTGCTGACTGCCCACGCAAAATGCTACCAGAGGGCTGTCACCCTGATAAATAGCTGATCTGGGGCCTGGTGCCTCTGAGCGTAGCTGCAGGGGCTTTCTTTTGCCATTGTTGTTGACTGTATTCAGGGAGGAGTGGGGGTGCTGTTGGATGGTTTGGGGGGCCTTTGGGTTTAGAGGTAATGATAGGTAATGACGGTGCAGAGGACACTTGGGATAATGATGGAGTAGCAAACTCTCCAGATGAGTAGATGAAAGCCCAGAACAGAGGGGCACACCTGGTCACACCTGCTGGGACAATGACAGGCCTTAAGGCTCACCCAGCGTGTGTGTGCATCTATGAGTGTGTGTGTATGTGTGTGTGAGGTAGTCTAAACCACTTGAAGCATCATTGGAAAGTTCCAGGCCTATTCCATTCCCTCCCCTTTCCATTGAAAACTGCTCATTAAAATGTCCTCTTGCTCCCCTATGCTCCTGTGGACAGGCTTTTGGCCCTCAAACAAGTATGCACGCATACACACACACACACACACACACATACTGATCCTTGGCTCTGAGTGTGAGAGTGACATCAGTGCTAGCCTTGAGGGCTGCAGGGAACACAGAAGAAGAATGTCTGAGAGAATAACTGCAGGGTTTATTGACTCCTTTTCCCTTCCCCAAATGATGAGATCTATTTTCTTTTGCTTCCACTGTTTTCATTCACTTTCTCTTATCTCTGTAATACCTTTTCATACCTTACTTATCTCTTTCATACCTTTTAAGCTCCTTTCTCTACTTTTTTTATAGTGTCTCCTTTGGTTTCTTTCCAGACCTACCTCCATCAAAGGCAGACAAATGAACAATAACACCTGGAATTCAAACTGATAAGATATAAATGCAGTCCACATAATTAATGTCAAGAAACTCACAGTTCAGTGACGTTTCTAGGAATGCCTTTTGGCAGTGAGTGGAGGTGCTTGTTACTGCAGCGCACCACAGTCTCAAGACAAGTACATTCACTGGGACACTGGGGTCTGGGCACACAGCTTGACTCCTCTTGGCCTGGTGGGAAAAACAGAGGAGATAAAAAGGAGTCAGATACCAGAGAGGATGAATAACCAGGAGTGTGAAAAAGAACAGCTAAAGGAAGCAGCTGTCATCCCTGGCAAAAAAAGATGTGTAGAGCAAAGTGTCAATAGAGACGAAAGACAAAGCACACCTAAAGCGAGACAGTGCCAAAACAGCACAATCCCTCTAGCTGATGGTAAAGCACTGAGACAATGAAAAAAGAGGAAGTGAAAAATTGGAAAAGTAAAATAGGACAGAGAGGAGCCTCACTAATGTAATATCGACCAGCAAGAGCAAAGAATGGAAGCCGCCCAAGGCCTGAAGACAAGTCTAACATTCATTCAGGTGCAAATAGGCTGACTGGTCAATAAGGCAAACAGCTCAATAGCTCCACTCAGCTCGACATCGACCAGCAGCTTAGAAACTGCTGAGTAGCAATCTATTCAGTAAACAAAAGAGTCACACAATAACGGTCATTTTTAAGATGATCTCAGACACTTTGAGCAGCTCTTGCTCATAGCATATTGCGGAGTAGAGTGCAGTTAAAGTCTTCATCAATCAGACACAGACAGGTTTGTTTCACACATAGTGGAGGTCATCTCCTATCCTGGAGATGTTTATCTCCTTTCAAACAGACAAATCACTTTGTTTAAAATGGAGAAGCTGCAACAAAAATTCAGAAACAGTCTAAATAAGGACATACACAAAGAAAAGCTTCACTCAATTCACCGAAGGCACAGCAAAATGCATTAGCACCACCTACCCTCCTCACAACGAAAGTCAGGCAGAGCCACATCCTGCAAGGGGATCTCCTTCAGGAAGCCAGGACGCTGGCAGCGAGGGTTTCCTGTCACAATCTTCCTACTCCTCAGCCAGTCACCAAGCCAGGCCAGCCGGCAGTCACAGTTGAAGGAGTTGGCCAAGAGGTTGCTGCGAGAAAACAAGTGTAAGAGAGGTTGTTAGAGCGCTGAAACATGAAATGAGTAATTGAAGCCAGGCATATGTCTATATGCGGAGGTCTCACAGGGTGGAGAGCGTCTGCAGGGTGTCGAAAGCCCCCGGGGTGATTGTGGTCAGCTGGTTGTCGTATAGAGACAGCAGGCGGACGTTGTGCAGCCCTGTGAAACTGTCATTGTGGACACAGCTAATCTTGTTGTTCCTCAGCATCCTACAAATGAAACACAGCAAAAAATTTTAGCCTATACATCTGAAATATTATACTGCATATGACATGCGTCAACATGTCTGATTGTGTGCGTTTGTGCAACTTACAGCATACGCAGTCCATCAAGCCCACGGAACATACCGCTTCGAACTGAGTCAATCTGATTAGCTGTGAGATGAAGCTCATTGACAGACGATGCACCTTCAAACGCCCCATCTTCAATCTCTGTGATCTTGTTGTTGCTGAGATTACTGTGGAAGAAAAAAAAGCATGTCAGAAGAGCAAATGTTATACTGTTAAGACAAAGTATAGTGAAAGTTTCACTTACATTTTCTTGAGCTGGGAAAGGCTCTTAAAAACTCCAGTTGCCTCCAGAGTTGTGATGTCATTGTTGTTCAAGCGGCTAGAGAGAGAATTTTGAAAAGATTTAAACATACTTATACCCCAGTTCAAATGTCACTCTTAAAATTCAGAGAGAGCTTTCTAGGGTTCATCTCATCCCTCTCTCATGCTATCACTGCATACTACATCTCTCTCCCTCTATTCCTGTAAGCAAAATGCAGTGGACACTTTCCCCTGATTCCTTACAGTTCACTAGTGGATGCAGGGATGTGCTCGGGGATCTTGGTGAGCTTCAGGTTGGAGCAGTCCACTACATTGGACTCACAGCGGCACTTGGGGGGACACACTGGGTCGCTGTTACAGGCATTATTGAGGCGGGTATCCTCTGTACCTGAACAAGAGAAAATGCAAACATTAATACCTTTTTAACACAAAAACACACAAAAAGCAGTCAGGCTCACTTTCTTCTGACGTTTGCGTCTGCTCCCTCTACAGCTGTGTGTCAGTAGTTTGTCCTGTTGTGACCTAAAATGTGGCTTCCCTGCCTAATTTTTAACCTTAGCCACCCTTTCAGAACATCCTGAGGCTTTCCTACTATTCATCTGGGATAGAAGAATGAGTGAGGGTGAGGGTGTGGGTAGGGGTGAGTTATTTTAGAAAGGTGATAGAGTGGGGGCAGTGGGGTGAAAAGAACAGCAGCAGTGGAGATTGAGATAGGTATGCCAAAGAGGATGATGGCTGCCAGCTTCAGTGAAGCAGAGCCCCCAGGGGAGAGAGAGGATGGTGGGAGAGAGGTGGTTGAAATGTTGCACAGGAAGCGTATGTAGACAGGTGGAGTCGAAGGGGAGGAGAGTTAGGACAAAAAGGAAAAAAAGAGGGCATGAGGGATGTGCTTGTGTGTGAGAAAAAAAAACTGAGAGGAGAGATAGAAGACGAATGAGAGAAATGAAAGGTGAGTGACTGAGGTGCAGAGAGACGTCGGCCTCAAGAATGAGGAAGCGAGGGGAGTGTGGGACGTTTTCCTGCACCTCCTCTGTCTATGAATAGACGTTACGTGCCAAAAAGCGTGCTGCCAGTTACATCATGACTGCTCAATAATGGAACAGCACTGGGAGCCACTTAGAACAGTGTGTGTGTGTGTGTGTGTGTGTGTGTGAGTGAGTGTGTGTGGAAGTTTGTGCATTGTGTCTCAGTGTCTCTGTATATATGTGTGTGTATACGTGCGTGTACAGCTTATGTGTGTACACATGTTCCATTTAGAGGGAACAGCTCAGCATTTGCTGTTGGAATATCGTTTTGTGTTCCCATTCCCTTTTTGCATGCTCACATCTCTGCACCTCTCGGCCTGAGGTTTTCAGATTACGTCAGCAGGACACCGTAGGGCACCCAGACCACAGTCATGAATAGGAAACCTCAAACAACCAGGAATAAATCCAACAGTTGAGCATCAAAAAATCTGTCTAAATAAATGGAGCAGCATTTGAAACCATAACCTAACCCCAAACCCTCATCGTTGACTTTATTAGAATATGGTTGGACAGTGAATGAGTGAATTAGATTCACAGAAACTACTTCCACTTGCTGCCTGTGCAAGGAGTTTTTCTAAAGCTGCGTCATTTCTCTCAACTTCTCAGAGTAGCTCAGAGGAGGGTACGGACAGACACAATAATGCAGGTCATTAAGAACTTTCCCTCGCCAGGCCAGACAACAGGAAAAGGCATTTCCTGCTCCAGAGGAAGCAATGAACACAGCACAGCACTTTGATCTTGAGGATGTGAAGGAGCCAGGGGAGATTCGTGAGCCTGAGTCATCGTCATCGTCACAAGTGCGTGGTGGCGACACTTTTACTGTCAGCAGATTTAAATGAGACTGGAGGAAACACCGAGGAGCGAAATGAGGTTTTTTCCTCTGTGAGACGCATAATGACTCATCGCTGGACTTGTAGAAGTTCTCATAATTCCCTGCAGCTTGGTTCCTCATTATCAATATATTATGGAATTCCCTCGCTGTCAGCAATCGTGTGTGTTGAGTGCATGTGTGTGTGTATTGTAGAGGCTTTTATTGTTATCATTCAGGGAGGGTGAAATTCTCATTAATCACATTTGGCTTTGATCTTCCTTCTGCTTACATAGTACTCCCATTTGTTCTCTAAGCCAGTGTAGAGCTTTATCTCAGCTTAACACACAAAGACACGTTAATTTACACACACACACACAGGCATAGACACTGAGTCACACAAGAATCTGCACACACAAAGACAGAGTTCGACACACATCACTGCTCCTCCTAGTTATTTTCTTGGAAGTGCTCTTGTTAAGAGGTCCGGAAACATCCGCTGATAGGAATCTTGGTCCTCTGGTGGGCTTTATTTTCTTTAGCTTTTACTGCTAGAAAGGACACACTTTTCTTCCCCTCTGTCCTTCTCTCCCTCCCTCCTTCCCTGCCCCTCTCGGTGAGTGACTGTCTGTGCTCATGCCAAAGCAAAGAGCCACTTCCTTTTGACTCTATCTGCTTAGACTGTTAGGAAAACAGAGCTGAGGAGAAACAGACATGCTCACATATATATATCACATTAAAATGCACACGTAGGTACAATCACTCATAGACCAATTAGCTGTTCTCGTATGTATAAATACCTGCATAGTACCACCAGGACATATAATTCAACAGCTTTTACCCTCAAATGCCAACGTTTTTTTTCAATGCTGACCATTTACTCTAAAGTTTGTCCAAACTTCATCAACATTAATAGATGATTTCAGTATTATGAATTTGGCTATTTGTAGTTTTAAAGTGAGTGACAAATTGCAATAATCCCTTCTTGCAAAGTAAAACAGATTCTGCACTGAAAAGCACAGTAGGGCCAAAGCTGAGCTCGGGAATAAACAACAGGCAGCTTGTGTTCTGTTTTCTCTTCCACACAAGTTTACATAAACTCTGGGTTGGTTTTAAACCTGTTGCTTGTGTTTCTTGCCCTGTGCATCTTATTTTAAGCAATGTAGCCATGTCTCAGCTCCCAGGATTTATAACCTGGTAAATTAAATGTTATTATTACCTAAAGGAATGATGACAAATCTATAAAAAACAAGAGCCAAGTTGTAATAAACTGAAATTACCCTTTAACCTGTGGGAGAATGTCATTTAAATGAATAGCAAGTAATGGAAAAAATTACGCCGTTACATGGCTGCGGGTAGATAATTAAAGAAGAGAGGAGGACAATGATAGGTGAGAACATTTACGAGCCTTACCTGGGATGAAGTACTGCTCTTTGGCTGTGATGGAGAAAAGAAAGAGGGACGGATGTCAGTGAGACAAGCCTGACTTGCATGGCTGTGGTGATGCAGTTTGAGTCAGAACAGTCATATATATATGGCTTATATATGACAATACATGAACTAAGGCCCATATATGACAGTTAAACAGAGAAGCCTAGGACTATCTCTGTGTATGGCAATGTGGAGAAACTAGTAACGATGTTTAAAAGTGGTAAATATTTGGCTGTTGCTAAGGAAGAGTGACATGAGAGAAAGAGGGATACAGTGTGAAAGAAAGAAAAAGAAAAAAAGAGGGAAAAAAAAGAAAGAGAAAAACACATGGACTCCCTTCTTCACTGGGTCTAGCCAAACAAATGAGGCTATAAAGAAGTGTTAAACCTCAGCAGTGCAGAGTGCCAGACGGCGCAGCACAGTGCATAAACACAACAGTGGGCACAGGGTGGAGAGATTGGCCTGGCTAGTGCAGTGCAGAGACGTGTAGAGATTCATTGGGGGGACTGGGTGGACCTGAGCCTGGCATGCACAGAGCAATGAGCGGTCAAGGGGAGATGAAGATGGAGGGAGGGGAGCCTGAGATTGGCAGGGAAACGGTGGGCATGTACAGATACTCTGGCCCTTATACCAACCTCGACTGGTGATCTCAGCCCACTGCGGTTTAAATATGAAACCAGACTTACAATGTGGTAATATGGAGGGGAAATGGAGAAACAGCGAATGATACCTCTCTCCTTGGCCCCAAGTTCATCTGGGGAGATATTGATTGAGGAGCGCCAGCGCAGCCAAAGATAGGCCAAGTAATACCTTTTGCCAGGAATGATCACTCATTAAATGTGGTATGAGGTAAAGGGAACAATGCAGAGATAATAGCCACTCCCAGCAGAGAAAAAGAGAGAAGGGAAGAGCAGAGCGGCAAGAGACAAGTGGAATAAAAACAAGAAAGCCTGTCTGAGAGGTAAAAAGCCTGAGAGAGAAATAGGAGGCAAACATTTGGAGACAGTGACGCTGAGCCACCGGCCTACCAGAGCAGCGGAATTTCTTGCTCTTGATCTGTCCAATGCGTTTGTTTGCAAGGCGTCGAGGGCTGGCACATCGGGCGCCGCTGGTCTCAATGGGGTTGGAGCGCAGGTAGTCTGCCAGCCACTTCAGATTACAGTCACAAATGAATGGGTTCTGGGCCAGGTGACTGGAGAGCAGACAGGGTGGGAGGGGGGATTGGAAGGAAGGGGAAATGGTAAGAGAGGTGGATAGGAGGTGAAAGGAAGAGGAAAAGAACACTAATGAAAACTGACAGGTTAAAGGCCAAAAGTGAAGTCACAAGCTGTGAGTCTATTATGCATCCACAATGACAAAAACAATCAATATCTCTAAAACATTTTAACTTCATGAAGATAGGATTAAGTGAAGGGTTGTTATTTAGCTAGATGTATCTAATAAACTGGCAACAGACAGTGCACATGAATACTGCAAAATATTGATTTTGTTGTACTTAATTAAACCATTTCATCTTGCCAGGCTTTACTTTAAAGAGTAAATGTGCTGACATTCAAATCATGTCTTCAGTTTCGATAACCAGAGACCTAGGGAAGGCTCTATATATGTTTTTGACCCTTTTTAGAGAGCAGGAAAAACAAGAATCTTTTTTTTTGGACGGAGGTCCCTAAACCTAGTGCCCTTTGTGTGTATGTGTGTTTATGGTACGCTAAGGGGCACCACTATCCATCATCGTCAACAGGTGTCTTGTATGTCTTGTCATGTGGTGCATTTCAGACAAGGTAGACGCCACAGTGTGGAGTCTGTATTGATAACAGCGTGTGGTTTGTCTTGTTTATTGGAAAAGAAAAAAGGAGGCATTCATTTCGAAAGAACTGGTGTCTGTCTGGGTAACAGTCGTGGAAGGAATGGGTGTGGTGTGTGTGCTGATTTTGATCTGGCAGCAGAAGCCGTTTGTGCCAGTTTGTTGGTGAAGATGATAGATTTACTCTCCTCTCTACCTCATGATTCCATTCCAGTGTTATTACACAAACCTGCGAGTAAACAGCCTCTCTGTCAGCTCATGTTTAGTGGTGAAGGCTTAGTATGTGTCACTGCCTGTATGGCAGGACATTTTCTCAGTGTGCAAAAGTGACTCACAGGGTCTGGATAGCTCGTAGCGAAGTGAAGGTGCCCTTAGCGAGGGTTTGGATCTTGTTGTCATAGAGTGATAGTAGTGAGAGATTCTGTAGGTCCTGGAAGGCGTTGGCACGAACACAGTGAATCTTATTGGCATTCAGCAACCTGAGAGAAGGAGGAAAGACAACGAAAAAAGATGGAGGGAGGAAGAAGGAGGGTAAGAGAAAAAGAAGGAGGGAAACAGCTTGTCAGAGTTCCTTTATGCATTCATTTATTATGCATTCCATCTAGAAAACTATGCACAGCTAAGAAGTTTATTTGAAGGTTATGACTCCTTTACTGAGTAGGAGTATAGGATGCCTGGTATTCAGTATATGTCTGCAGTGTATCAGAAGAGTGTGTGTGTGTTCGGCTTACAGCAGTTGCAGGGCGTAGAGGCCGTCAAACACCCCCTTAGGCAGGTCGGTGATCTTATTTCCATACAGCACGCTGGGAAATCACAACACAGTCCTGGTTTAGACACAAGAAATGACATACGGGTGGATATTTATGCACAAACTTGGTTCGGGGGCCACTTACAGGGAGTTTAGGGAGCGCAGACCCTGGAAGGCATCAGGAGCTATCTCTGAGATCTGGTTGTTGCTCAGGTCTCTGCATTGAAAAAGAAGGCCAGAATTTAGTCAACGATATTTTGGAGAGGTTTGAAACCACTGTCATTCTGGTGTCACCCACATAGGAAGATGGGGTGAATATAATGCCCCTGCTTGTTGCTGGCAAGCAAAGAGGAAGTAAATGTAGTGTGAACTGGAAGAGGATAAGTTCCAGCTCTTTCCCATATTTGATGGGGCGTCCCTTCAAGGAATATGATGAAAGGGAACAGGCTGGAGTCTTGTAGCCAATCTAAACATCTACTGGTATTATTTTTGGCTTATCAACCAGCTCTGTGTTGTATAGTTGGGAGTGTGTGCGGGTAAAAATGGGGTGCAGGACTGAAATCCAAAGCTAAATACAGTAGACTGCCTCTGAACATAGCTGTTGTTAATAGGATCCACAGGCCTCTCCCCACAGGATAACCACTAAGCCTGTGTGTCTATGTGTTTATGTGTCTGTGTGAGTAAACGCAATCGTAAATGAGGAACAGTGGGACAGAAAGAGAGAAAGACAGATGGAGAGAGAGAGTTAATGTAGTATGTTGACTGAACTCCAGCCGACTGGATACCTTTAAAGGAAAATCATCATGTGGTGAAGAAGAGGGATATTTTCTCATTTGGGGGTAACAGTAAAATAAGTACCCATTTGTCTTCTTGCAAAGGACTGAGGTTTCCTGGAAATGAAAGCGTGGTGAGGAAGCCAACATGTGCACTGGTGTATGTCTGTATACTCAGACACTGGTGTGTTTGTGTATGTGTCGGTGTGTGAGGGCGGTTACTGCATCCTTGTCTTCAGCGGTTCATGTGTAGGTCATCCAAACTGGGACAAGGTGAAAGAGAATGTGTGTGGTTGGCATTTACAAGGAGATGAGGACAAGCAGGGTCAGGAGAGGCATTGCACACATACCTGCATTCACCACAAATAAAAAATACACGCACACAAAAGCCTATACATACGTTTATTGTGCCTTAGAACCCAATTTTTTCCTGAAATTTAAATGTATTGCTAAGTATGACACCTTCATGTAAACATCTGTAGGAGAAGGACCATATTCATCATGATGCATTAATGCTGTCTACACACTGTAGGTACTGATGGTGTTGGACACAGGACAGGCCGGGCCATTGACGGCACATGGCCAGCTGAATCAACAGAGGCACTGAGGGTCAACACAAACCTGCGGCAATGCATTGTTGTTGCTAAATGCAGAACCAGCAGCAGTAGCAGCAGAAGCAGCTCATGTCTATTTGGAAGACTTGCTACTGTTGCTGCTGAAGACCAGATGGAGGAGAGCAACATGTTCTCACTGCCATTAATCTCGTTTTTATATGTTCCATGAAAACCTCTAAACTCTGACAGCTTCTGGTGAGTTTTGGACTTAAGCTTTGACATTTTTATTAGAGCTGCACTTAACTAAATGTGAAATCCTGACATACTCGGTTGGGTCCAAAAGGGTGAAAATAATTGGATGAGTAATTATGAATTTCCCATGAAGTTTGGTTTAGGGGCACAGCTGCTTAATACAGCTTCTGTTAACCAGTAAACTGTTTTTTTTTATTTTTAAATGTGGCAAACTGCTGCTAAGTCTGGTTTGTAAAAAAAATACAAATACAGTTTTTCTGGGGTTATGACTTGGTAAACATATAATAAAATTACTTCAATGCAAAACCTTAACCTGGCTGAGTTTACATGGTTCACATTTACATAATTTTCCATGAATTCTGAGTCAAAGAGGCTACAATGAGATTGCAGTTGCTTTTTCAGGCCCATTTGATCCACTAGGTTAACTACAGAACAACTAAATAATAAAATTTGCCCTCTCTCTGTAGTAGCCTATTGTAGATGGAATGGCCAGATTTTGTATGCTGATATTTTTTGTGTTATTTTCTTGTGGAGCCAAAAATTTAATGGTTATTACTAGTGGTGGGACTCAATAAAAAAAAAAATTAATGTAATTAATTAGAGGCTTTGTAATTAATTAATCTCAATTAATTGCATATCAATATTTGACACAAGAAGCAACATTTTATGTCATTTTGTTGTCCGTGCTAGCTGCAACATGTTTGGCACTGAGGTGGTAGCGGAGGTTGGAAGAGCTCCGGTTAGGCAAATTCTTTCTTTGACAATATGTGCACACATCCAGCTTTTATTTTTGTACAAATAATATTAATTTCTCTGGAGATTTCCCTGGAGTACCGATGAGATAGCAGCTGTTTTAGTCTGTTGACTGCTCTGTGTTCACCTCAACTGAACTTAAAACTGTCCCTGAAGTAAAGGGATGAGGATTCCTTCAGTGAAGGGCAGAGAAACTCCCTGACCTTCCATTTCCTCTGTCCCCCTGCTGCTATGTCGGTCAGGCCTGGTGGTGTTGGACAAGGTTTGGCTGACCAGACAACTGGTTCAATGGGTGAAAAACCACTGAACCTCAACTACCAGCCTGTCACTGTTCACTCCCAGTAGCAAAGAGCAAAGCCTCAGCCCTCATTCCAGCACAACTCCATCCCCTCATCATCATCCCAGCCACAGTTCACAGTTTGCAGACACAGGCACAACACAGACTGGACACAGCACTAGCCAGGGGAATACCAGTCGCAGCAATGAAAGATGAGAGCTGTTATTATGCTCATGTAGCATCTGAGTGCTTGCTTTCCATGCCACCCCAAGTCTGGGAACAAGAATATGTTCTTTAGGCACAGACAAAATAAATACTTCATGCTCCTTAGGAGTGGAATGAGAAAACTGCCAATTGTCGCTTCTTTTTCCAGTCCTCAGCTTCTTGTTCTTGTCTGTATTATTTAGCCCTGAGGTGAGTGTACTGCTATACTTACATCCTACGCAGTTTCTTGTAGGGAGAGAAGGCTCCTGGAGGAACAGACTTAATCCCATTCTGCTCCAGACGTCTGGAGAAAAGAAAAGAGGAGAAAAGAGGACAGGAGATGCTATCAGTTAACCAAACAATAGACTTTTCCATGGCAACAGAGCTGAGTAATCCTCCCATTACCTTTGACCTTTGGTGATTAGCCTGATTATATTAGTGGACATCTATTCCCCAGCTGAAATAGGTCCAGGCATGCTGGAGTCATAACATCCTCAGAACCAATAAACATTCTGAATGCTAAAGTGCTGAGGAAAAGGACTGGAGGGGAAAAGGCTCCGTCTCAGTTTGTAGGAGGGTGTTAAGGCCTTGGACTAAAAGTAATACTTCTTGGTATAACATTTACAATGTCCAGCCCTTTTGTTCTAACATGAGATCCTGAAATCAATAATGACCTCATTTGTTCATAAGATTTTTTTCTTTATCCTCTGGGTGTCTGCAAAGTGTCCCCTGAAACCTTTGCAGCTTGGTGAAATATTACTTCTTTTAGTTTACTTTTTCCTGTGAGCCTAAGAGCTGCTGAAGCAGAGTTGACAAGAAAAAGCTCACTAAAAAATACAGTCAAAGAATGAATCAATTCAGAGACAAAGACACACTTGGTAATTTTGTAAAGAACAGTAAGAAAGTCAAATCAGTCTCAGATGGTCATGGGGAAACAGACATCGCTGAACCCCATTAGTGTGGGCATGCATGTCTGCGTCGCAGGTCGACTGCTGCTTAGGACCCAGCTCAGTCCCGGACCTGTTCCCTGGTGTAGCTGGAAGAGGGCTGTTTATCTGCAGGTCACTTCACAGCTTTTAAAACCGTCCTTAACAGGGCTTAGCAGGGCCCGGAGGGAGCCAGCTGCAGGCCTCTCCGGTTGTCCTACCATTCTGCATCTCAGCAGAGGAACTGAATGCAGAACAGGAGGCATGGGCCTGTGTGCGGTGTGGTGGTCCAGTGGTTTAACCTGGAATCTAAAGATCATTAAAATAGTATTCCTCACCACAGGAAAAGGAGAACATTTAAAAAACTGCAAAACTCCACAGCAAATAGAAGGCTGTTGATAGATTTAACTATCACCTCTTAATTGTGTGGTTAAAAGTTGCAGGACCATTTCCACATGATTTAATTATTCTATTAGAGACATTTTAAATTTGCTGCGTGCCTCTTGAGCCTCCTGCATCACTATGTTAATGTCTGTTCATGGGAGGTGAATGTTTGTTAGTCATTAGCCACAGCCACCTAACAAATTTTTTCAATCAAGCATCTTTCCCCTTCATAGAAGTGGTCTACATTTATGGGGCGATATAAGAGCGTAATTGACATTCTTAGGATAGCAGTGATTCCAGACCACAGATTCCTGTGGTCTACATGCCCCCTCAGTCTGTTTCCGTCTGCCTGTCCCAATCTGTCCATGGATTTACAGCAGAGTGACACTGCTGTGGTTCCTTTGCCCTCACCATTCAGGCAGAGTAGTGGTCCAAGTGGCTTTTACGCCTTCTAACCCACCAACCAGACATCAGACTTGTCCAAATCCGTCTGCCACTCAACATGCTGTTCACATGTCTTTCAGTGCTGGTTGTCTATATGTATGCATATATGCTGCGGTATGTCACTGTGTGTCAGCAAATTACAAAACCCTTTAGACAGAAAAGAAGAAGACACAGCAATGACAACTTTCTCACTTCTTGCGGATCAATATGTGCAAGCCACTTAATCCCTCCAATCAACAAAGAAGCTGCTGTGTCCAATCTGCAGATAAAAAAGACACAATCTCCCAGAGTTGCCTTTGGATGGACAATCAATGGTTCCCATTCAATTTATCAGACGGAACATTTGTATGTGTGTCTGTCTGTGTCTGTGAGCTGGTGTTTGTGTCAGCCCAATCAATGGTCTTCATCCTTTTCATTAGGGCCTGAGCATGTTTTTCATTAAAGGGAAACACATTACGCCTTTGGGTATTCGCCCAGCGTGTGCGTGAGTCAGATATGGATGGCAGGACTGCAGCGGCAGATGAAAGGCACAGGGAGGATTTTTATGGCAGAGTTCAGTTACTGCAGACAGAGACTATGGTGCATAATAATCTGTTGTGGTAGTGTTTAGGCTAACCGGGCCCTGTCTCACAAGAGAGAAGTACAGAAACCAGCTCACATCCCCATAGCCATAAACACAACACTGGCATTCATTAGGGGAGAGCAGGGCAGGGAGGTTGCAGGACTCCGATTTGTACATAATGAGAGCAGCATGTGTGTGTTTGTGTGTGTATGTGAGTTTCCGAGTGCCTCATTAACAAGGCATTAGGCTGGCCTTGATACCCAGCAGTCTGCCTTGCTGTAATTGAAACTGATTTTATAATGAACTTCAAGCACAGATCAAACCTGCAGCACCAAATTACTGAGCGGAATGCCCCCCTTCCCATTTTTATTCCTTCACTGTTGATCTGCCTGCTCGGATCCCCCTGAGGGGATTTGGTGAGAGGTGATTTGGCAGGGGGAGAATATAAACAGAGAGAAATGTTGAGTAGAAAAAAAAATCAAAGAGGAGGAGAAAGAGTGAAGAAAAGAACGTAGTGGGAATATAACCTGAATGGTAAAGCTCTGATGGGCAGGACAGGAGGAATGTGCATGATGTAAGCCAGCTTTTTACCCTGGTCTTGTAAAAGATGAATTAGAACATAGTAGAGTTTACTAGCAGGACACGTTTAAGCACCAATTATATCTAAAGGGCACGAAGACTGTTAAAATGTCTCTACTCATCTGCTGTGCAGAGAGGATCTGCTGTCTATAAAACCAGTGCATGGTAGAGCTATCTATCAGGCCTCTCCCTGTTCTCCCATTAGTGCAGCTCGCTGGTTATTGGGCTCATAGATCACATCAGTCTCTAAAAGATTCCCCACTTGTGAAACATTACAATTGGAGAGCAGGCTGAAGAGGTCTACAAACCATAAACCATGGCAAAATGCATGGGTGAGGCTGAATTATTCACATCTAAGAAGACCACATGCATGATGTGTGAACACATTTAAAGGATTTGAAATACATAAATATTTTTCTGTGTGGTCATTTAATTTTGACAGAAATGAACAAAAGTGTAAACTGCATGTCCAAATTAGAAAACTAAGCACACCACTGCACTAGAAATGGGTCAGGGTTGTTGGGGAACATGGATCTGTGACTTCCATGCTAGCTGGGTATTTATAAACAGACCCCATGGGGTGGAGTAGACCTAGAAACTTGCTGTGTCCTCTTAACTACACACATGCTCCTTAGAAGAACAAGCAGTGCAACCGCTGGCTCTCTCCCTTCATCTACCTTCTCTCTCACCGTGCATAAATCTCTTTGCTGCCATACCATGTCATGTAGATTTCTGTTAGGGGCACTAAAACCCTGATAACGAGAGTAAAAGCACTAACTTGAAAAGTCTAGTTTTGCATTCCTGGGAGTTACAGTAGGCTGATAGCATGTGGGCCGTAAACAGTTAATGCCCAGACAGATGTTGGAGAACTGATAACCTGAGGGAGGGATGTCAGAAAAACGCTTGCATGTGGTTCACAGCCATCTGAGCTGATAAGAGCATACAGCCTCAGTCTGAAGTCTGCTCTAAGTCTGCCTCTATGGATGGCTGTGTCTCGGCTGGGTGATGCATAGTGAGAAAAACAGGTTACAACCACACATACGCATAAAACATGCAAGCTGATAACTTCTCAGTCTTGTTAAACCCTAGCATATGCACGGACAGATACATATGGAAATACATAGGCATTCTTTAAAGGCACACACTCAAAGAGATGCCTTGTGGTGTTATTCTTCAAACAACAATTCAGCAGTGAATGTGCCTGCATTTCTCTGCCATCCATCCCCCTGCAAGTTACACTATACTGAAGAATTTACTTAAGTTCCCTACAAATTAAGGCAGTTATCTTGTGAGTAAAATATAACTAATGTGCATCTATCCTCAGCTGTGAATATTATTTATTGTACTACCTATTTAATTATATTATTTATTATTATATTTATGGTAATACCTCTAAAAGCGAAGATGCAGGGAACCGATTAAAAAAGGTGCTTACATCTCAGCCATGCTGTCGGGGAGATTTGCTGGGATGGCAGTGAGACCTTTCCCTCTACAGTCCACAATGTTGTTGCTGCAAGTGCACATGGCAGGGCAGGAGCCTCCGCCGATGCTGCAAGGCTGCAGACTGGAAGACTCCTGGTGACCTGAGGAGAAATGCAGAAGAGAGAAAAGGCCACATTATGATGAGAAGAGACGAGTATGAAGCTCTTACAGGTGTGTGAACACAGGTGGATTTGGTTGGTTTTCAATAAGAGCAGCACGACTCCGAGCAGGATTACAGGGTAAGATTGTTTGCCCGGGGATTTGTGTGCCGACACACGGGAGCTCTTGCACTCATGCGGAGCTCAAGCTCTTCCGCTGCTGTATGTGACATCCACCCTTTGTGCTTTACAAACTGAATTGCAAATGAATGCACATTCCCAGGGATGTTTTGACATTGAGAAAAAAGAAATGAAACATCCTACTCTTGACTTTATTGCAAAGCCGTACATCCTTGAGAATCAATGGGCAAGAAACTAGGTTATCTATCAAAGCAGTGCCATGGTATATTGAGAGGAGAAGAAAGACATGAATAATAGAGTTGGAGCAGCGATTGAAGGCCTCCCAATAACATCCATTGATCTCACAGCAAATTTTACTCCTGAGTCTGCGTTCTCTGAGTGCAATTGATACTATTCTGCACATTCAGCGGTACAACCCCCACCTCTTCACTTCCATTTGTTCTAAAACACTTCAACTTTTCAATTTGCATACAGAGCACACAACCCATCTTGCTGTCTCTAGATACCTGTTCAAATAGCTGCGGCACTGTCAACGATATGGTGAAGAGCGGGCGCTTGTACTGCTGGTGCGGCTTGTTTGGTATGTGTAGTGTGTGTGTATGTGTGTGTGTGTGTGTGTGCGTGTGTGTGTACAAGATGTGTGTGTGTAAGCCTAACCCAGATAAAATGAATAAAACAGACTTTTAAATGGCCTCATTTACACAGCATTACTAATCCAACTTTCAAACCATGAATATTTGATTACCTTCCTATCTATCGCTCAGCTTGTGTGGAAAATGTTGGCGAGAGAGAGTGAAGGGGTTTGGGGGCAGGCTTGGAGATTCGAGAGGAAGAAGACAGAGTAAGTGATGGTGGAAGTCAGTGACAGAGAAAGCACAGTTCTCAAAACTCCACTCCCTAAACCTGAAAGACGAATCGCTGCCAAACATCATGCTTTATCGTAAAATTACTGGCTCCAGCTCTTGGATCATTTAGCAACTAAGCAATGTTTAAGGTCAGACTTCATGCATTGAGCCAATCATATACATGAAGGGCCAAAATATTTTGACAGATCTGGGAATCAGAATCATATAAACACAACAAATAACGCTGAGAGCGTAAATCAATACTCGCTCAGTCGCTCAACCCACGTGATCTAAGGCTGTGTGATCTGGTATGGCAGAGCTTTGACAGATCTGGGATCAGGTGTAGGGCAGAGAAGAGCTCCCTTCTGATCTTACATGGCATATTTGACAGGCCTGGGATCAGGGAGAGTGCAAAGCACAGCTGGAGCAGCCTTAACAATGACAGCTCTCTGACAGGTATACTTGAGGTAAAGCTGTTTGATGTGCGCTGGTCCCCTGTTCCTCCACTGCTGTTTTACCCATTATCTGTTTCCCATCCACAGTCTCTACCACTCCACTCCTGTCCCATTTCCCTTGTTTTATTGGCTTCTACCTCTCAATCACTCTCCCTCCTTACCTCGCTGCTTTTTCTGCTTCCTCTTACTCCTCTTTGGTGTAAGTCTTTACATTTACCCCCACTCCCCCTCATTCTCCTCATCATTTCAAAATGTTACCACTGGCTCCTTCTCATTTGTCTCTTCCCTCAAGTTCCCTCTAAGTACAACAGTTTCCCACTGCTGGAATTGCTTTTCATTCCACAGATCAAGGAATTTATTACTCATTGCTCTTTTCAAACATATTTTTTATTATTTCTTGGGAACAGTAATTCAAGTACAATAGTCATCAATTTTCTTTTGTATAATCCTAAATTGGCAGACACAGTTTCTTACTTTTAGCTACCTTTCCTGTAAATAATCTTGGGAAGAAAAAATAATCTGAGTGAGAATGTCTTGCTTGATGGAGGCCATTCAGAAAAAGTAAAGTGAATCTAATCTAAATTAGAGACAGAGAGTTAGTAGAGGTAATTAGGCCTGTCATTTCACTGCTGATTTTCTCTCAAAGAGCTAAGATATACTGTAGAAATCTTTACACATTTCACCCTGTTTCCTTGCAGTTACAAAATGTTTTCTGTTGTTTTACCTTTTTAGAGTAAGCATGATCATTTGTAATTAAAATAGTTTAGAAACTGCATCTGGTCATAAAAAGTCAAGAAAAAAATAAAGAGAAAATGCAAATGGGCTGCTGGTCATGCACCCTGAGTAAGAAATTAAAAGCAAAAATTTAAATAAAAGTGTTTACTCTGCAGATTTTATTTTTTAATCTGTTTCTGTACTGATACAAAGTCAAATGTTCTCCAGAAAATAATAAGCACTAGATCTAGGTTGTGGTTTGCTTAAGTTTAAGTTTAATGTGATTTTTAGGATAAGAAATGATTGCCTGAAAAAATGGGATATTACTCCTTGAAGTAAAGCAGTGTTACTGTTAAATGTGTTACTCTTTCCCACACAAAATTTACAATTTCAAGATGCTTTCCAGCTCAAAACTAGGAGAGAGTCAGTGACTTGATGATGCCAAATGCAGTGAAGAATTTCATCATAGTTTGCAACGATTAATAAAACACTGTACCCAGTTTTCCTTCTCCTGCCTCTCACAACAGCAACATGGCTCCCTTTTCCCTCCTCCTCTCTTACAACATAGCGCCACCCCGCCCCAAATCCCCCGCAGGTGGCCTGGCCTGGTCGCAAACACACAGTGCTGAACATTGAAAATACCAAAAAAAAAAAGTATATGTGTGTGTATGTGTGTGCCAGCGAGCCAGTCCCCAATGAGTCCTTCACTGGGAGTTCAACTTCTGGTCACTTATCCACTCAAGAGAAAACTGGGAGTGTGTGTTTGTGTCTATGCATGTTTGACTGTGTATCAATGCACAGAGAGGCAGAAATATATAACAATAGATTGTTTTTAGCATTTTTTTTTTTTTGTTTTGCCCAGAATGTGGATGACTATTTACTATCCAGACTCGGTATCAGTCTTCTACAAATTTCTTGAAAAACCCTTTAAGGTTATTACATGATTGAAGATAACATCAGCATGAACTGTAGGTCCCCATAATGCAAAACCTCAATTTTCTGTATCTGCATCCTACCAGACCCCAAAGTTTCTCTGACACCCCCTGCACCCCTTTCGTAACTGGAATCGTTATACTCCCACGCTTTGACTCTTTTTCCCTGGGCGATGAATAGTTAATGATCTGTGCTGTCACGCCGTATGGCTGTGTAAAAACCACAACCCATGGAGAGAGGGAAAGACACACTAACACACACACACTAACACACACAAACCTAGACACAAACACTCGTTGCAGCTGGTGCTGAGAGTGAGATGGCCTTGTGGGGAGTGACGGTTCTCATGGTGTTCTTCCATTGTCCTGATATGATAACCCCAAAGCACACTGTGCCACGCCCACATGCACATGCTTTCTCCCTCCCCCCCATACACACACACACACACACACAACAAAAAAGACTGAGTTCAAAGCTACAATAATCCTTGGGCTCTGAGGTGAGAGGCCATGAATAATGACGACTGAGGAGAGCGATACTGCTGTCAGTGGGGGCAGCCTTTGCTCCAGCTGTGTGTTTTATATTTATGTCATGGCATTTTCCTGGCACGGCTGTAAGCTCCTGAAAGCTGGAGACACATGAAAGAGCCAGAGGAGAGCCGTGGGGTTGCCTGGGGGCAGGGGAGCTGCCAGGTGGGTGCCAGGTGATTGCACATCACAAAAACACAATGGGAGTGGAGAGAGGAGAATATCTACTAGCAAGGCCTCTTGGTTTTTTTGCACTAATGATTTGATCTATGTGTCTGTGTAAAACAAGACTGACATTGCATCTCTTTATGAGATGCTTCAAAACTACCTATCCCTATGCATTGAACATGAAATAATAAATTACACACAACATGAAATGTTCTTGTGGAATCCCTCTTAAGTCTTACCTGAGCAGGTGAATTCATGTTTCTGCACCTCTGCTACATTGAGTCCTCTGAGCTCAGCAGGTGAAGTACACTGGGTGAATAGACCAATCGTAGGCCTCTGTCTGAGCCACTGGGCCAGCCAGGCCAGGTGACAGTCACAGTTTAAATTGTTGGAGTGGAGACGGCTGTTAAAAGAAAAAAAGAAATCCAATATGGATGCATTAAAGGATACTCGCTGCCTTCTTTGTGACCTAAAATACCACCAGCTGAAGACACAAATAGCACTGCAAGTGTCTATTCTTTCCTAGCACCCTTCACGTCCAAGCCCTGTGGCGAAACACACTAAATGATACGCTACATGGATGATTGTAAATGGCACATTCTAAAATTGAGGAACACTAAAAGGGACTTTTTCTAAACCCATGCTCCAAACACATTCCAGGAATGCTGCGCCTGTCCAGAATAACTCTTGCTGTGGTGTGGTGGACCTCTGGAGCACGTATGCTAACTTGCAAACCCTCGTACACAGACACGTAGTGCACACAAAAATTGAAAAGCTATAGAAAATAACCCTGCTGGGAGTAAGGAAGCCCAAGAAACCATGGCCAGAAGTGTAGCCACAAGGAGTCACGGGTCTGAGGCATAATTGTTTTAATTTGTGCATAATTTCATATTTAGTTATCACAATGCACAATACACAATAGGCTTCTGTGGCTATTTGTGTCTATATCTAGGCCAGTTGTTGATGTCTGTTCTTAAGATGATGGGGATAATGGCCCCTTGCATTGCTGCAGACCCTTCTGTGGTGCTCTGTGGTTATGGCTGCCTCCCAACACTTCCTGGAATCATCTATTCGCATTAAGGTCACATGGGATTTAAGCACTCTCTACTCGCTCTCAACTGCATGTATATGGAAAATTTTTTGAAGAATGCCTTCAAAGGAGGGAGAGATCATTATGGTGGGATAGGTGAGACTTACAAGGTTCGCAGTTTGGGCATGTGGTTGAAGCTGGAGACAGGGATGCCGCTGATGTTGTTGTTGTTCAGTGTTCTGCGAAAAGTAAAGAGCGAACAATGTCACATCATCCAACAGGGGTGACGAGCTGTTTACAAAATGCATATATCAAAAAATAAGTTGTGTTGTGGTTGTTCTCTTACGTTCAATCTTTCTAAATCCAAGCCCCCCCCCCCACTTTTCTCTCCATCTCTCTTTGTGGCATCCCACTGGGAATATAACACCTCATTCCACACAGATGGGAAGCCCTCACACCTCCCACGCAAACGTACAGTCGTGCATGCAAATATACACACATGCACATACAAGCACCCTCAATTCGTGGTTCACAAAATATACAATACACTTCATTCGAACCCTGGGCATCAGCTGCAGCAAGAGAGTCAGGTCATTTCAATCAGCCTAATAGCCCTTTACCATATTTCAACCTGCTCCCCCTTTCAACACAACCTGTCCTCCTCCCCCATAAAACATATACATACAGACCCCTTAATAACCTGCCCCCCAGACCCTCTTACACCATTATGACAAACCTATCACTACATCTGCAATCCATCCATGCCATGAAAGCAGCCTTTAATGGCTTTTTTTGTCTCCCCACCCCCTAAAAATAGCCCACAAACACACAGGCACAACACAGTCTTTCACCATAAAAACAACAAGGCTGTCAAAGTGCCTTTGTCCCTGTTTGTCTACATTGTTTCAGGTGAAAAGCTCTGACAGAGGGCTGTGATTATGATTTTTGACAAGGGATGATTAATTGAATGTTTAAAAAGCTACATAACTTGGTCACCAATGCTTCAAGGGTGGAATGCTCACTTCAGCGGGATTTTTGATGGGATTTGGTATTTTGGTTGGAGCTCCCTTGTCAGATGGTCCGCCCAGGGCTGGATGGAGTATAGATGGAGGTGGAGGAGTGGGTGGGTGGGGGTGTTAATGTGATGGAGGGGAACGCTGCTGTCAACTGTGTGGAACAATGAGTTAATGGAGCTTGGTCTCCATAATGCAGGCCCCCTCATGAGGCCCACTGAGGGTATTTTGGCATAATAACCACGGCCATACTAATTAGAGGTCTTTGCTATGTGTACATTAGTTATGGTTGTTAGTGGTGCAAAAAACAATGTCTTAATTTAACTAAGTGCTTTAATGAAATTATACAGGGCGGGGCTGGATAAATGGCAACACTTCAGATACTTACAACACTTCCAAGCCTCTCAAAGCCCTGAAGGCTCCATCCTCGATGCAGCTGATATGGTTTTTATCCAGCTGACTGCAGAGCACACAGAAGAGAGAGGCTTTGTTACACAAGACAAATACAAAATCTCTCTGTACCCTGTGGGATAGTTGTAATCATCGATACAGTAAGCAGAACACTGATGGCTTATTGTAAATCAATACTGCTTTAGTCACCTCAGCTCATATAACCCTAAAAGCAGCGAAAAGGGACTTTACTGTTTGTTTATTTGCATCGATACACCTCATAAATCAACATGTTTGTGTGTGAATGTGTGCACAATCTTGTGAAAATGTAAATAGAATTGCTACAAGTCATCTTGGGGGAGCTTAGTTAGGGTTAACCCTAACCCTGAATACACACATACACCAAAACAAACTTATTGTTTTATTCCAGGGCCACGAACCCATTCAGGGAAAAAAAAAAAAACTATTACCACATTTAAACTCTACTGACTGAGTTGTGAATAGAGCACATACTTCTGCTGTTCACTTCAGCTTTCAGTGTAATGAGATTCTAAAAGGGGAATATTTTCAGATTTTCTTAGATTTTTTTATAGATAATAAATAACTGTGTTTTGGAGCATTAAACAAAGCTATATGTCTTAAGTTGTAATCATAGGAAATTGTGATGGAATTTTTTATTATGTCTTTAATCATAATTAATTAGAAAATAATCATAAGTTGAAGTACTAAGTATATACATTCCTGCCAGTAAGGTTGATCTACTCACAGGTTTTTGATGTCTGTAGCTCCTCTGAATGCTTTTCTAGGGATGGACTGGATAAAGTTCTCGCTCAGATCTCTGTGGAGACAATTAGCAGGCATTAGTTTCATGTCACTCATCATTGAGGTTGGCTTGGTTTGGTTCAGCAGGGTTAGTTTTCTTTAAGAAAGCACCGTTTTTTGGAAGCAACATTAACACATTCTGCAATTTCCTGTGTAAATGTTTGATTTCCAGTGTTTAAAGCATGCTTTTTAACTCCAAAATTTCAAATCCCCACTCATTTCAGTGTTGCTCCCTCTTTGACCACAATCATTGGTGCAGAATAGAAAGCGGAGGGTAACTGTTTTCTTTCAAATATCTGCCAAAATCCTGATGTGTGGTACTGTATGAAGACCTTCACCAATAATGGAGTGGTTACTATATAGTGGCTGTATTTTTCAATGTTCACTCATGCTGTAATTTGTTCTCTGTGCCAAGACCACACTCAGGTATGAGATGCCCATCTCACTGCCTGCACACAGGCTAAACACACAAACAGCATCAGGGCAGTGACCAATGAGGGGTCCTAGCTGATCCTGTAGGGCATATTCAATAAGATGCCGTGGTACAAAGAACATAATCTTTTAGTGTTGTGTGTGTGTCCAACATTTAATGGTTGGTACAAATTAGGCCTTTGAAAAGTTCATGTGTGTGGAAAATAAGTGCGTGGGAGGGGGGAGGGTCAGTGAGGAGAGGAGGGAAGAGAGTGAGTGAAGCACAAGTAGCCATAGTTTTAATTAGCAGAGTCTTTTGTCTGTCATTTAAATGGTGAGCTAACCTCATTCAGAAAGGCTCTGCCCCTCTTCTACACATACACCACACAGGGAAACTGTAGGGTGCTGCCAGAGAGGCTCCTGTCTTGAAACACACACGCATGCAGGGCTCCCATAGCTCGGACAGACGTAAACAGAATACTTATGGTCACCCATAGAGAGGATGAAGCCACCACAATCTATAAAACTACACAACACAACTGCTCTCTATAAGACTTTGACGACTCCTACTAATTTAATAAACACCACAGCACGCATTCCCATGATGCACTTATAAAACCCCATGGGGTAATGATAAAATGAGCTCCCAAAATCAGTTTCACATAGTGTCCTCATTGGGTCCTGCCCTCCAGAACTTTCCCTGAAATGAACGTTGCACACAGTGTTTCAAGGGGGGCACAGAAGAATGGAACAAAACACACCACAGCGGTTGTGTTGTGCAATCTTTGTAATGAATGGGTACTTGTGCCTTTATGGTGCAGAAGAAATTAAAACAGCGCTCTGCAGGCCACTGCAAATGAACAATAATTAAAAAATGAAATTTGCATGTGTGCTTTTTTGTTGTTTGAACATATTAAAATCCATGGAAAATTTTGAATCTTTACCTGTATAAAATGATATATTTTGCTTGAACATGCATGGTTTAATATTTCATAGGACATGAATGCATGTGCACAATGAATGGACCCTGAAGCTGCATGTTTGCAGTCAACTGTTGGGTCTTGCCCGATCTCACCCTATTAGAAGATAGGAATGTAATTAATATAATACTGCACGGCGTGTTAAAGGCAATAAATTGAGCACCTTCATACCTTGAATAAACTAGAAAATAGGTACTCCAATTATCTTAATTGCATCTCATTCCATAGAACAGAACAGCTTTATCTCACAGTCATTCTTAAATCACAAAAATGTGATGTGCATGCGCAGATGTGCAAATAACACACATATTTTTGGCTCATGTTCAAAGAAAACATAAATATTTCATCTAATGGCACATCTTAATTTTATCATTTGAGTTTTACTTCCTCAGTAGATCCGCATAACATCCGCTTTCACAGAGACACTTGGTACAACCCAGTTATCAGGCAATTTAGGCAATTATAAAACAATAGATCTATTCTCTCAGTCTGACACATTTTGCAGGATCATGTCCCAAACATCAAACCTTGCTTCACGTCTCCTCAAATGCAAGCATTGGAGCCAGAACAGCCATGCTCCCTCTTGCTCCTTTGTTGCTTTCTTGGCAAATAGCATTAGTACAGAGTTGAAAGCTTTAGGGGCTTGGTGCCTCATATCAAGGCTCCATGTGAAAGGAATGCTTTTGGTCTACCTGGCCTTGCGCTACATCTGAGGACTAATTAGTCCCCTAACCTTCTACTCACCTTCCTGCAACAAACACGCTAAGACACAATGAAGCGCTATATTGCACACACACTTTTAATACTTCTCCCTCTGGTCATTTGGAAGGTGTGCAGCATGTCTTTTCCATGTGTGTCTGTAAGTGTATGTTCGCTCTCAAGTTACGATAAGAAATGATAAAAGACTTCTGTGCTAAGACCGAGTTGACGGAGTGCCAGAGGCTACAGTATTGTAGGAGCATGAAGAAGAAAAAGACAGAAACAAAGCAATGAAGACGGGAATGAAAAGTTGAGATCCAAGATGAGGCAGCGCAGCTTTGACAATATAAATACAATGCTATGTGTGTAAGTAGTAAAATGAAAGCTCTAGGGTGGAATCCGCACACTAAACCCCCCATAATCCTATTTGTACGCTATAACACGATTGGCTGGAGTAATCTATACGCTCCCACTTATGGTGCTGTTTGATTGGATTAGATGCTGAGGTCATGGGAGGTCACTTTGTAACTGGAGGTCTGTTCTGGGACAATGTGTGCCCAAATAAGCCCCCATGACAACCCTAAATGATGCTATCTATCGTGCCAGAAAGTCTGCCTTTCTCTCATTTACTTATATTGCCTTTCTCCCTCTGCCTGGTTTGTTCTCTTCTCTGTCACATATAACAGAATAATCACAGTGGTCATGGTTTGGAGTCTGCAGTCTTCTGTATCCCTTTAGGATTTATCGAGGGGTTCAACTCCTACGGGAGCCAGAGCAATATTAAATTTAGCAACGCTACATTTCTGCATTTACACGTTCTTAAAACAGCAAACAGGACATTTCTGTGGGAGACCATGCTGTATTTTACATAGTCTGTGGTTGCCCCTCGCTGGTATTTTCTAAGCTCAGCCCAAACTGTGTGTTGGCTCAGAGATATTTGACATTTCTGATTAGTTTGGAAGCATATTTTCTGGGACAGCACTGATTCCTTCAAAAACAGACATGATTATGTGAGAACAGTCACCACAAAGAGGGATATTGGCCACCATGGTCTCCATTGCTAAGTCATGACAGTAAATCTAATGTTACAGTCTTTCAAGCAAATACTACCACAGTGCATCACTTGAAAGGCAGCACAAACATAGTTAACAACAAAATTGGCATGCGAGAAATGACAGCAAGATTGGAAAAAAGTTTCCTTCTTCTTTGTCCTTTGTTTCTCCATTAAAATATTCTGCCTTTGAATATGTGGCCCATACAAACTTTCCAGAAAGTGACTTCGACTTATCTAACCTCAGGGTCATCAGATTGAAAGGCGCAGAGGAAAAACAGAGCAAAAAGATTTAGCTATCAGAAGTGGCAGCACAGGTTATAACCTCTTGTCTTCACTCAACTTGTTCAGTTATGGTCATGGTAAAAGGATTCATGAGAGGCCTCAGAGCCACACCACACTCTCCACTGCCCAGACTCCTTCCATGCAGTCATTACAATCCTATGAGACTATCCTGAGGCATGGCAGCAGCCTTCAGCCCCAGTCCAGGCCTCCAGACATCTCACAGAGGGCTGTAATGATGTCAGAACTGCAACCTCTTGTTTCCTTATTTCCTGCACACAGCAAGCCAACCAGTCCCTTTTTCATTACAGGTGTGTGAACCAATGCTTGAGTGAACGAGAGTGAGTGTGGCTACGTCAAGCTTTCAACAGGCGAGACCTGGTATAGATTTACCTTAATGCACTACATACCTCCAAGTGGGCAGTTAGTTCATTAACGTAGCCTGGCTCTCCTTAGGTGACGTTGCTCACAGTTCATTCCCATTGTAGACCTAATGATGAGGTAACACACATGTTTTCAGGTGTGTCCTCGCTGTATGAGCTACAGCCCCAAGCATGCTGCGGTCAGGAC
Organism: Acanthurus leucopareius; assembly: GCA_029814765.1. Classification (NCBI taxonomy): domain Eukaryota; kingdom Metazoa; phylum Chordata; class Actinopteri; order Acanthuriformes; family Acanthuridae; genus Acanthurus; species Acanthurus leucopareius. The sequence goes on along the minus strand of JAQMCX010000003.1, from coordinate 12,867,475 downwards.
TTTTTAAAGGTTTCACTTATACAAGACCGCAAACATTGGTATTGTTTAGTCAGTGTAAAGTGCCCTGATAATAAACTCGGCTTCTGATATCTCTACAAAAATCCCTGCAGAGTGTATATCTGGAATAATTAGAAATGTTATCAGACATAGCTAAAGGCGCCTGGTCTGAAGATTAGCTGCATGTTGAAGGTAATGTCTGGTTACTGTCTGATTCACATCATTAACCTCTGATCTCTATCTCAGTGCACTGCATTAATACTGTACACAACTTAGACTCTCTTTCACATGACAAAACTACCTATTGTGGCAGCATAACCACTTACACACTAATCCCCCCAATCAAAAAAGCAGTGTAAAGAGGCTCCAGGCTTCAGTAAATAAGTAACAATAAGTAATTTAAAACTTTTAATGCTCAAATTTAAAAAAAAAAATGCACATGGACACATGCACACACATGTCTCCATGCAAACACAAACAACTGCCTCATTCATATTTATAAGATTTCCTAATATCTGACTCCATAGCTGGTTGTCAACAGTGCTTGAGAGAGGAGGTGATAAATCAGATGGGATGATCTGATGTTCTGATGTCTTAGTCTTTAAATGTTTCATTGTCGGGAAAAACACACTGACATCTCAGGATTTATGCTGAAGTCTTCCTCAATGACCCTACTCACATGAACTGTTTACTGTTAGTCCGTCTTCGCACTTTTCCTGGAAAGTAACCCTAGTGTTAGTTATGAAGAGTTAGAGAGAATTTTTCTACAACAATAAAAATTAAATATTCATCAAAGTATATTAATGTGAATCAGAGGTTCACTGATCTGTTATGAGTATTGGTAAATGTAGCTAACTAGTGCACAAGACAGGAGATTATGTGATGATTTTAAAGCTTTTTGAAAGCAAAGAAAATTACCTGCAAGTACTTGATAGGAATCTTGTAACATGTAAATAACACCTTATCAGCAGTAGTGCAGACATGGGTTGAGTTTTCCTTTCCACTCACCCTTAATTCATCACTCTGTCTCCTCAGTCCTTCACTAATTACACTGTACTTTAACACATTTAGAGAGCTAAACATAGTTATGCTAAAAATTATTCCTGTCATAAAAAACAGCATATCCATATCCAGTAAAAAACCCCCACTAAATTACTCCATTTGTTATTAATGGGATTCTGAGAAGAGGTAGCTGTATGCTGCTTGTTAATGTGCTAGTGTAAGCGCATTTATTTTAGTGTGTGTATATCTAAAATAGGGTGTTTGTTTGCTTGATTTCTTGACTAGATTGCATGATAAGAAAATGTTTATCCTTGCCAAATGCTCTTAATTTTATTTGTCCATTTAAAGAGGGTAAAAGGACAGAAAGACAGAGGGGGAATGTGTCTGATTACTTACTCATTAAGGGAGTTAATGAGGTGTGTGAGGGTTGTTAAAAGAATGGTAGTGTGCTGCCACTAACTGCTAACTACTTTCTTCCTCCCTGCACGGTAAAAACCCACAAGTAGACACGCACATAAACAACTACACACATAAACTGCAGGCTGTCAGAAAGAAGTGGCTCAACTTGAAAATGCACCAACAAATGACTCAAGATACTGCAAATAAAGGAGCAATACATTCAAATAAACAGACCAAACCCAACATGCACACACTGTGTATGACCACATTTATATTTCCTTTCGATCTGTGTCTCAGGCATGATTTCCAAAACTGTTCATAGAAGTTCTTATTTATGTATCTGCAGCAGTGGCAGCTCTCCAAAAATGTGCTGAAGAAGAGAAAATGCAGGACACTTGGAGTCAAGTCAGACTTGACACAAAAATCTGTTCATGAACTTGAGACTCTGACCTGGATTAATCCCAGAACATAAAAATTAAAGACAGCAACAACAAACAAGCCTTGCACACCCGTTAACCTTGAATGTTTAATTAAGCAGGCCACATTTGGTCTTATTTATGCAAAAGAAAAAAAAGAAACAAAAAAAATGATTTAAAAGAAAAATGTTAAAAATCTCACGTCATTTTAATCATCAGTACTCAGAGATCAGAAAAAGTGTAATTAATTTGCAATGTCTTGACTTAGAATACGTCACGCTTGCACCACCCTCCTTCACTTATGGCACCAAAAGCAAATGGGAAAAGTTAATGATGGCTTAATCAGAGCAGAAATGGAGCCATTGGCCTGGTCATTAGAGAAGCTACAGCTATGACAGAAAAAATAGGAAGGCAGGGCAGGAAAAGAAGTAGGTCAGCAGGTTGATGTTATTCATTGTTAAGGCAATTTCTGAGCTTTCAAAATCCTGACTAAATCCAAAAGAAAAAGTCCTAACTACGTTAACAAGCTGCATTTATGTGCAGACATATCTTTGGTCGAGGTGCAGAGAACTGTAGAAGACAACGAACCCACTATGTCAGGCAGATGAAAAAAGAGGGAAGGTGTTAAGAGTGGGGGATAACATAAAGAGAGTTAGGTGAGAAGGAGTATGGATTGAGGCTGCAGGGCCTTTGGGTTCTTGCCAAAACACAGGCATGTATGTGTGAGTATTTGTGTGGCCCGAGAGAGTGACTGAGTGTTTTTGTGGGCGGTCGATTGTATCTGCGCCTTCCTTCTCACCCTCGTGCACCCCCCCTTCTCATCCTTCTCTCTCAACACCTTCACATTATGCTTTTTTCACACTAAAATGAATGATAAACATGCCTCCTAGCTGTGTCTCCCTTCACTTTCTCTCTCCTGTCTACCCTCAGTGTTTTGTACCTTCATGCAGCAGCCCGTGCATCTGGACAGGGGAGCCAGACACAACCACCACTATCATCATCTTGATTACCATTATCATCTGGGAGGTCAAAACACTGTCTTAAAAATAAAATCTTTCATTCGTGTTCTCACAAATCATCATCCGCAGACACAGAGATACAGCACATGCAAGCATGCAGAGTGTGTAAGGTATTTCTGTAGTCCCTTTGTGGTGGAGGAGAGAGCTGGATGGAGCTCAGTGGGAGGAGTACTTGAAAAGCAATGAAGAAAAAAAATGCTGCTTTTATAAAGAGAGGAATAAACAAGCTGCATTAGGAATACTCTCACACAAAACCCAGGAGACAAAGTCTATCTTTTCCTCTCTGTCTCCCATCTAGGACTAAATATAGGCTTTACAAAGAATCCTAATGAAAAACAAACACTGTACTGATACAGAATGCAGCATAATTCAACAGCATCTGTTTGTCTTTGTAGTTTTTTTCCTTTCAAAAGCTAATGTCAACAACAGTCCATGAAAACTAGTACAAACAGCAAGGGAAAATGATGGAGCAGAGCTGAATATTACTTCACTATATTCTTGCTTTCCCCAACAGCATTGCCTTCCTTTTTATTTTCACAGACTTTAAGGAAATAAGTCATCAAGCCACATTATTCCAACAGACCCCACAGACTATCGTAGGAGAACGTTCATTTATATATTTAACCCTCTAATCTCTCACGCTTATATATGAGCACATGCTGAAAGAAGAAAAGGAGGCCATGTGGATGCATCTGGACATGGTTTGTGATTTATTCCAATGTTGAAAAATACGGCTAGCATAACACCCTCTGTCTCTCGCTCTCATAATACACACACATCCACAAACTGTCTCCTCTTCGATGGAACCTAGAGGGGATTTCATGGATGGACTCCACTCTAATCATCTGCAGCTCACCAACCAATGAGAAACACACAGTGCTCCCAGACTGGAACACTCAACAACCACCAAGAGAAAACACACTGTCAGTGGAACTTATCAAGCCCACATGAGGGCTGACACACACCCACACACATTGAGAGTCAAGACAGAGCTAGTTTAACTGTTGCCCACATCTCTTCTTTCACTGTAAATGATTCACGATGTCTATGTGTACTTGTAAGCTTAAAAATCCCATATGGATGAATACATTTGGCAGTATGCTGGGCTGCCACCCGTGAAGCAAATGAAAGGGTTAACGGCAAAAAAAAAGGGGAGAAAATCTATCCTTTCACCCTGCTCTTGATTCACCCTAATTTCCCTCTGCCATTATGTCTACTTGTGTTTCTGAGTGTGTCTAAACCTTTCATTGGCAGTCAAGCTGAGTGATTGAGCAGGGCTGAGCAGCATCGATCATGACAAACGCTTACAGGCACTATCAACTGACGGCGGGGTGTACGATATACCCGCTTTGCACAGAGACAAGTCTTGCCTCTGTCCATCCATCCATCATTCTGTCTTCCTGCTGCACAATGGAGAAAAAGTGTGAGAAGAACAGAGAGGAAAGGAGGAAGGGTGAGGGAAAACATATCTCTCAACAGGTCCATTATCATTGCCATTACCTATCCCTACATCAGCCTACAGGGCTCATAGAAGGCTAAAAATAATGGTTTCCATCTCTGAGAATAACCTGGAAATAATTTTGCTGGATTGGACTACATTGGTTTTAACGCTGGGTCGCGACAGGAGCAAATGGGAGGGAGACAGCCATTTAAAAAGACAACAACGCCAATCTGGGTGGTTGCTTTTATTCTCACACACATACACATTGTGTGGTCTTGCTAAACTAGTTAAAGATGCTTCTTTGTGAACGGCTGGCTACCTAAAAAGTGGAAAGCTGATCCTGAAGATCGGATAACAGCTTTTCCTGGAAGAAAAGTGCTGGTCTGAGGTCAGTGTTATTGAGCCACCGAGATGACAGATCCACCACACCTAACCACAGCAAGCTGATACCAGATCAGAGAACTGTCACTAAGACACACAAAGTCAGGAGTGATTTCAATCACCACATAAACTGAACATACTTCAAGGCACTTAATCGACTCCACTGCACTAAGGTGCATGATAGACATGGAGTAAAAAAAAAGCTCAGGGCAAAAAGAGGGTAAAAAATATGGAAAGGAGAAGGTGATTTGATGAATGTGCACTAAAACGAACCCCTGGATGAACATAGATCATCTTAACATTTTCTCTGCCTTCCTCTCTCTCAGGAGCTCATACACAACCTTGTGTATTCTCTAGACTCACTGTAATCAAGTCATTACTTTAGGCTCTCACAGTTTCTGTCACACATGGAAAGTATCAGGTGAGAGGAAAGGAGAGGACTAAGCCAGAGGGAAGGTGAGCAGAGTAGCTACCTTTGTATCGTGCCCGTTCTCTGTTCAAATTCCCTCTGAAAGCTTAACTTAAAAACAGCCCAAAGGTATCTACCTAGATACATACAGTCAAGGACACCTTGTATAAAGAGAAGGGAACTTATCAGAAGAAAAAAAAAATGTTTGACTTGTCATCTTTGTTTTTGTTCTATATACCATCATCATAAACTTTTAACCAGCTAGTTTTCCCATCACACAATTATATTTGTAAATTTACTTAGAAAGCACTGACATAAATATGTAATGCATGTGTATTGCTTTGTTGTCAGGGAAATTAAGGCCGCATTGCAGCAGGTGGGATATTGGGCTCCCATGGCACAGAGGAGAGAGGTGATAATACAAAAAAGGCTGCAGGGCCATACCTCCATTGCCTTTCCCGCCTCCTGCTCACCATGATGTATGAGACAGGTACATTGTGCCTGACGTCAAGTCAACAACTCACTGCGGGCATGTATCACCTTATCTTTAACAGGACACGCTCACTTGCACACAAACACATGCTTCCAGGCATGCATACACCTGCATACAGTGCTTTCAGTTACCCCTTACACACACACACGCACACGCGTACCCCCCCTCCCCCCCACCACTGCCACACACACACTATCTAAATGCAGCAAGATAGCAGTGTAATCAGCAGTATGTCAGGCCTCTCCTCTCCATATCCCTTCATTTAGTGCCTTACAAAATACACAGTATAGGTGACTAATGGACGAGAGGAGATAAAACAAACAAACAGAACTAGACTTGTGGATCACAGTGCAGAAATTGATTCATACCCAATCCTTTGATCCTTTTTGAATGCACCACCGCAATGCTAAATAAACATGTCATACATCATCGGACATTATTATGCCCTTTATTGGCCAACTTGATTTTTCACATTCTTCACTTTGTGGTAAAAAATAATGTTGGTAAAGTTTTCATGAAAATATTTCTAATTTTTTGCTCCAGCTACAAATATTTAAATTTTTAATTATTATGCCACAAGTGTGCTAAACTAAGTGATTTTAAAATTCCAGTCAATCATTTTCTGAAGTCCTCGTGTTTTGGGTTTTTTTTGTATGTTTTTTTAGCAACTGTCCAAACCTTAGAGATATTCAGTTTACCATCAAAGGTGACAAGCAAATCAGCAAATGTTTCAATTTGAGAAGCTGCCACTGAAGAACTTTCAGCATTTTGTCAAATGACTTGAATGAACTGCATCTAACATACTTTTGTCAACTGACTAATAACTTTTTGCTCCAATTCATTTTGTGGTGGCAAATAAGTCAAATAAAATGAGTAGATCAGATGTTTTTAAACCAAGGCTTTCTTCAAGCTGTTTATTCACTTACACAATCTTAAGAAACTTTCATGGGAAAAAAAAAAACAGGAATGTGACCAATCATAGTTCCTATGGTCAGAACACTTGACTGCAATAGCTTGTGTGGTTACATCTTGGAAGAGTTTAATAACAGCTAGGGCATAGCTTACTGTTAGCTACGATGGCTATTTATGTGGGCTCCTTTGGTACACATTTTACTGATGGGGGAAAACATTTAAAGCGGCTGAAAGCTGTCTTAGAATGAGAGAAAACAAAACACGCACAGGAGATGCATACAAAACAATAGCATGAGAATTAAGGTGACCTTAAATTTGATATTCATCTTCTTTACCCAGGAGTATTCAGGGTCTTTCCATCTGCTCAACCAGACTGCACTGCTCTTCCCAGATAGCCTATTACATATGTAAAGAGGTAAAGGTTAACCACTGGTCAGCTAGCGTCAAGTGTTTGAATTTGTGAATAAGTCTGAAGAGGCAACATTTCCTGTCTGTGACAGGTGTGTGTACATGTCAGAGGTCAGTAAAGGCATTCACGAAGCTATAAATAAATAACTGCAGGGTCTCTGAGACTATGGAAATCCCTCATAAATATTACATGAGACTGTCAGCAAGGCAAACGAATACACTTACTGTGGTGTCAGAGCTTACAAAACAGAACAGCACCACAAACACTTAATTCTTGAACTCTTATTTTTTTATTTGACTTTGGCCTCTAAATTATGAGCCTAGAAGTATAAGATAAAAAAAACTTACTCTCATTTGTTTTGATTTAGGCATTCATTTTTCTGTTTTATGCTATCTTATTCTTAATCCTTGTTTCCATTTCAAAATTTTATTTTTGTGCTTATTCAGGAATAATCTCTGGTTTTAACACCTCCTTGTCTGACCACATCTGCTTACAGTAGTAAATTGTATTGTTTTCATAGAAGTGATTTTGTTTGATGCAAGTGTTTTTTATATGCTCACTTGTATGGATGGGGACTTTTTGAAGGCTGTAATTTCATAGAGAAAACTGGGAGGTGAAGTAAAGAAAAAATGCAATGAAGTAAATCACAGCCTCTGGGCTTTCATTTTCTTTCTCTTGTTCTATCAGTGCTTTTAATTAACTTCACTGCATAAAGAAAGTCATTCCACAAGAGCTAACGGCCCAATGCTTTTCAGATTCAATTTCACTTAGGCAGCGAGTCAAAACCCAGCTCTAGTCAGTGTGCACGTGTGCATGTGCATGTGCGCGCCTGTGTGTGTGTGTGTGTAAGAGAGAGGGATCCTAATTTTGGGATGGGCTCTCAGTCCAAACTGGAGGTGCAAGGCCAGAAATTGCAGAGGTGCTGGTTGCTAGGAGACAAAAGGTACCCAGCTGGAATTGTGACTAAGCCTTGAGGGTAGCGTATGTGTGTTTAGGTGTGTGTGTTTGCAAGCACGTACATTTCTATGTGTGTGTTCTATTTGTGAGAGCAAGACTGAGGCTGGCAGAGGAAGGGAAGGACAATGGAGTTGGTCCCAGCTGTGCTGCAGTGGGTGGGTGTCGTCCTGAGAAAAAGAGCTTAACAATGGACATCAGTGACTGCTCTGGATGTTTACTCTGTCCTCCACACTGCACTGGAATACCCTCATCCTCCCACACTGACAGCCCACATAATGTAGACAGCAGAGTGAGTGATGTGTACCTTACAACCACCACATAAATGACAGACAAAGACAACTATATTAGCCCTGATCTGCTATTACGACCAACAAGACATTTACAATTATTCAAAACGGCATTCTGGTAGACATTAGTAACTGGAACTATTTCTTTAGTAAAAAGTAGTTGTAATGAAAATTGTTCACACTGAGTTCTGTTATATCTACAGGAACTGTAACACTGTTTCTGGAAAGATACTTTGCTCTCATGAAATTTCCCAATGCTTTTATTAGCACAAATGTCATTACATTTGTGTTCTTTGAATTTGATTTGCAGCACAAACCAGAAATTTGATTAAGTAGAAATCTCCAAAATCAGGGATTGATGTGAAAATATTTATTGCTCTCAAATTCAACTGACACTTTAAGACAAATACTCTCATCAAACGGTCGACAAAGGTTCTACTCGCCTGTTATATTTATTGCTAACTTGCATTCCTTAAAATTTTTGTCACATATGGCCCTGAGGTGTGTTTATTAATGAGTGACCAGCCTGGAGCAGCAGATGTGATCTGCAATGCTCTGGAGATAAAGATGAGGCCTGAGAAGACTACGCTTTCAGGGTTAATGAACCCTTGCAGAGGTGCAGCCGCAGGAATGGATTATTACCACAAGGGCCAAACACATGCGCGAACAAACACGCACATGCGCACACACACACACACACATGCATGCAGACACACACAGATTTATGCAAAAGCATCTCTTTGTCTTTCTTCAACAGTCCTCCAAGTTGACTCTATAAGCACTTCAAAGGTGTATTTCAACATAATCTTAATAAGTCATCTTGACAACAGCGTCTAAAGATAAATATATTCATACATGAAGGAAACAGTCTTTCCTTTCTCTAACAGATAGAGTCCAACACAATGGATCCGCCTGAAACACATCCATCATCATCCACAAGCATTTGCATAAAGACTGATTACTCCCCAGGGCTGCGAGTCGTCTGTGTGGAGTAATAAATGCATGCCAGGACAGTTAGCATCCTGTCGCAAGCCAGATGAGGCCAATACCTTTAGATAAATTACTGAAAGAATGACAGCTATGATGGATAAGTGATAATACAGTGGCTCTCTGTTCCAATTGTCTGAACACTAAATTAGGTCCATTTGTTCGCATTGAACTAACATGCCAATGCGCCTGCTTGTGTGATCAAGCCCCTGACAGCATGTGTGTCTTTGTCTGTTCTCAAAAGCAACTTCTGGATCATTTTATTGCCATGAGTTCTGCATGGATGCCGATGCATAGCCACAAGGCTGAGAACATGCATGTTTGTGGCTCTGTGTATGTGTCTGCGTGAATGTCTGTGTGTAAGGGACTACTAGCCCCAAAAGAAGCTGTGTGACACTAAAACAGCCTGGCACTCACTAGCAGACCAACTGCCAGAGCAGGGGGCATGAAATTAAAACTCACCACCCAGGAAAAAAAAAAGGAGCAGAAAGGTGAGGGGGGAGGAGGAGGAGGAGGAGGAGGAGAAACAAAGGATAATAAAAATGCAAGGGAGGAAAGGACATAATAGGCTGGCAATATAAAAACACTCAAGTCAAATAGGAAACAGAAGAAATTTGCAATAAAAGACTGGTAGGATGCATTCATGACTTTTTTCTGGGATTTTTCTATATCATATCAATGTGGAAAAAAGAAGGAAGGAGGGAAAAAAGACCTAACAAAAAGAAAATCTTCCAAATATCAAAAAGACCACAAGAAAGACCATCAACTGCTCAGAGAAAAGAGCTGCTGACCTTCAAGCCATATATCATCATATGTGTTGACTTTCCTTGTTGCCTGACATACATTTGGTTTGTGTTTCCTGTGGTGGCAATAGATCACCCCACTGGTCTAGACCTAATCAACACTAAGGCTGTGTACAGATCTGACACTTATACTCGCACAAACACACACAAACACACACACACACACACACACACACACACATGCACACACACACCTAAACATTCACACGTTCACACACACACACACACACACACACACACACACACACACACACACACACATGCTATGCTGTACATCCATGTAGGCGTCCTCTCTTCCATTTTCAACTCTGACCTCCAGAGAGATCAGGAGGCCCCGGGAGGCTATGATGAATATGCCAGACACGGGGAGTGTGTGTGTGCGTGTGTGTGTGTAAGTGCTTAGCTTCTCATTTGTATGCTTACCTGACAATGCAACATCCTGTAGCTGAACTTTGCTTTTTATTTTCTTTGTGTATTTTACTCCTGTGCGCAACTCAGCAGCTACCCTGTGCACACCGATACAGAGAAGGTGTTTACAGAGAAAATAATACTCGCACACACATACACACTCTGTTGCAAACACACTCGCGGCTGGGATCAGCCAAACGGATGTCCTCTCTCCGAGGTTCCTATCCCACCCTAGCCATGACCTTTCACCCTAGCTCCATGAGTCAGGCTGAGAGGGCCCTGAGCGTGACCGATCCATTAGACTCTTCTGACATGGATGAGAATGACATCTGAACCCCCAGAGGCAGGGGAGGCAGGAAAAAGATGAACAAGAGGAGGACTACTAAAGAGCTGAATGGAAAAAGGCTGTAGAGGGCTAAGAGAAGGGAAAACTTAAAATTTGAGCGATCACTTTTAAGAAAGTGCTCTATTTATCAAGTAACTATATAAATCTTGGAAGCAAACGGTTACTGGTGATCTCTGTCCTCTCTTAGTTTGACTTGTTTTAGTTTTTAATGTGCTTTTTAGCTGACAGAATCAAGTTGCAATGATTCCGTATAATGAACAAGCTGCGTAAGAGAGCTTGTTAGCCAGCCTGAGTCAAATAAACTAGCAGAGCAAAAACCTGGAGATGGAATGTGACATTTTTTGATGGTTACAAAAAAGATGCTTGGTTTCCTGTGTCCAGGCTTATAGAAATAACAAGTATATCCTTGTATTTCTCAGTAATTATTTTACTTAATCTGATACAGGACTACCTATTAGGAACACAAGTTTGGCTGAACAACTTGTCTTGTTTTTGACATAACTACGTAGGTTAAGTACAGACAATTAAGTTTTTTTATGCTCCTTCCTCCGAAATGATAGCATGACAGTCTAATCAAATCTGCATACGATACTCTTACCATACACAAATAGAAAGATGCGAAATCAGATAGGATTTCAACAAAGTGTCACTGATAGCAGAGGTTCCTTGCTCCAAGCTGAAAAGAGAGAGCTTGGGAGGAAATAAAGGAAGGAAGAGGGATGGTTGTGTAAGAGGGTGGGAGGTGGGGGCAGATGGAGGGAAGGAGGAGGAAGGGACTTCAAGGATGAGCGAGTGAGAGTGACAACCCTGTCTGGAATGTCTTTGTCTGCAAAGGCTAATATTTGTTGTTGGATTTTGCTTTTTCCCCTTCTCTTATTTGCTGTTGACAGAAAAGAATGAAAAGGCAGATAGCCAATGGGTTACCTAGTACCTAGGCTTTCGTAGGAGTGTGCTTGTGTGTGTGTGTGTGTGTGTGTGTGTGCGTGTGTGTGTGTGTGTGTGTGTGTGTGTGTGTGTGTGTGTGTGTGTGTGTGTGTGTGTGTGTGTGTGTGTGTGTGTGTTTGTGTGTGTCTGTGTGTCTGTGTTTTGGGGTAGGGGGGTTAACCGGCAGGTTCCCAAGCAGCAGGTGGTGAACAGAGGCAGAAGTGTCAGGTTTAGGAGTCATGTTTGCTGCTCAAAATTTGCTGCCAGGAAGTAAAGGATGAAGAAATACAAACTCCTCCACACATCCCCTCCACCTCCATGCCCTCTCCTCACTCCTCACTCCTCTACCCTCCTGAGGAGTGAGAGGTTGCGGCAGCCTGGGTGTCTGCCTGAAGGCCAGTCTCACAGCAGGCCAGTCATAACGGCTGCACTTTGATGTCTTTGTGGCGAGACTCCATGCCTCATGTCCACGCTCATTAACTTTGTCAATGACAGATCAATGTAAGCCTGCAGAACGCGGCCATGCCTCAAAATTACAGCCAATTTACCATTCTATGTCTGAGTCTAGACCGGCCTTGGCATCACTCTGAACACACATACACAATACAACAAGAGACAGAGAGACTGTTTACTCTAGATAGCACCTATTTAACAAAAGTAGCCCTCTCACACATGCAAAAAGGATATTGCTCCACTTAACTCTTGCATTCTGGCTTCCTCTGACTTAGTGCTCATAGATAGCAGCCCCATTTTTTACATCCTGTAGCTCTTCTTCTTTGATGATTGGGAGATTACAGCCCTTCTATCTTTTTGCACCCTGATGCCAGTCAGACGGATGTAGCCGACCAGAGCGATAAAACATGAGAGAAGTCCAGGCTTGTCATTCACAACATGACCCACATTGTCAAGATCTAGGAATTAGCACCTTTATACCACTTCTTTCATGTCCGTCTTCTTTGTTTTGTTTTGTTCACTATTCCATTTCATTTATAGCTGATCTTCCTCGCTTGTGTACTTCCTGCTAGTTAGAGTTAACTGGTAGAAAAGAATCTCTACTGCAATCACAACTTATGCTGTCAACAGAGAACAAACAATCAGGTTTTAATTATTTGTCACTCCCTCTGCCAATTAATGGATGTCAAAATTTGATAACAAAAAAGAAATACTTTTTTGTATAAGTAACATGAATTTGTTTATTCTAGGAAATATCTTATTTTTTATTTAACAAGTTATACTAAACCCCTCCGTCCTTAGGTCTTGACATCTTTCACTAGAGCCCTTTTCAAGGACTTGGAAAGTGAAAACTTAAAGTGCATCATCTGGATGATGGAACATTTCTAAAGTCAATATTACTGATGTGGTTCTAAAATTTTATATGGTTTATGATGTTTTGAAACTTCTCAATTTACAATCAAGCCTGTAATAATTAAACTGATCCTAAAGGTGGAATATCATTTGAATTTAATGTAAGGGGGCGTAAACTTAGAAGTGTTGCTGCAGTTAATGAGAAGCTCACTACCTTTTCAACACAACTACTGCTACATCCACATGGAGTTTCACATGCTTTTCATATGCCAAACATGTGTAATGACCCCCCCCCATCCTACACCTTTAACATAAACATTTCAGTAACTCACGGGCCTGCACATCCACGACCTGTGTGCACACAAACAAGTTCTCACATGGCAATGCACAGACATATGTGTGCAGAACGTGTGTGCATGCGCACAAAACACACACTGTACTCTAAATATTTAAAAAGGCTATTCCTCTGTCTGTAATTAAAACCGCTGCAGCATTCCAAAGCTGTATCCCCTGCCATTAGCTCATTTCTCCTTCCCTCTGTCCATCTCTTCCTAGCCTGCTGTTCTTGTCTTCCTTCCTCCATTCTGACCTTTGCTTCAGTTGCCTAGAAATGGGATGTTTGAAAATCTTCCAAAAGCAATGAAACTGTGGGAATCTTCTGTCCACCAAGTGTCCTCTCCTCGACACCCATGAAACCCTCTCTGTCTCCTTCATGAGCATCACCACACTCACAGCTCATCTAGAATGGCATAGTTTAATTTACTGTAGAAGGAAGTAAAAAGGTCAGGTTTTGTCTGAAGGTAGGCAGCCGTCTCTCCTGAGAGAAGTAATGATATGTTAGGACAGCCTTTCGAGCTAACACAGGAACCGTGAGTCAGCGCCACGCACTGTTTGGTATCAAAATTCAGAGCGTCTGTCTTGCCCAGGCCTGCTAGTATACCAAGGCTCAATCCTCTGCCTGCCCCACCACTTCCTCCCATTAGAATCTGCCCAAATCCTGCCTTTATCAATGTGTTTGCTTTGCTGAGCCCACTAATGTTCTCCAGCCTCTTTCACAAGGTAGGTGTTTATATATACATGTATGTGTGTGTGTTTACTTTGACCTGGAAGGTAATGCTTCCCATCCCTTCACCATCAATGCCAGTGGAATGTGAGTGTAATGGGATAAAGGCCTGTGAGTGGGAACACACACTTAGACGCTCACAGGACAGACATGTTCCTGGAAAGGATAGCAATAGTATCTTCCTCAGCTACTATCTGTAGTTCTAGCGTGTGCACGTGGATGTATGTGTGTGTTTGCAGAGTTTTAAACAGGCGCTTGTCATGAAGTGAAGATGGTCTACAGAGAGCTGCTCTCATTTCAAACATCATTTATTTATTAGCCCCCTGTGTGGGACACACACACACACACACACACACACACACATGCAGTCACACACGTAGTGACAGAAATTCTGCAGTTTATTCCATCACGCACCAGCGATCAACCTCATTCCCTCATCCTTTTCTTTCCGCCCCCTCTCTCAATCCCTCCCTCCCTCCTTCCTTGAAATCGATGGAGTGTTTTGTCACCCAATGCTGTGCTTCGTGCAATATTCATCTGAAGAAAAAAACTCATCTCACACTCAATGAATTTTCATAAACTCTGGTTGGTGCTGATTGGTAAATGAAGGGACACAGGCTTGACACACATGCACATACCACCATGCACACATGCACACCAACAACCCCATTATCCAAGCCTCAGGCAAAGGCTTTGTTTTGTACCATTGGAATCTGACAGTGATTTATGGAGAAGGGGAGTCACACTACACCCTGATACACACAGTAGCACAAAGCAAGGTTACTGGTCCAAACATGGGCACAAAGAAAGGTTACTGCTCCACCAACAATGCCACACAGACAGCAATGCATGCTGTGGTCCCGGGTCAACACCACATCAATGCAGCCCAATGGGGGAATTCAGCCGACCCACTAAATGAATGAAATGGGTTCTTTCAATAACTTGTTTTGATAAATTCCATGAATATGAATCTCCCTGCTTCCTCACTCAGCGATTCCTTAATGACTCTCCCGGAAACTCCTGATGAGTTCAAGTCTGTATGCCAGTTTCTGGAGTCATTTTGTGCTGCATTACCGCAGCGCTTTAGTCACGGCCATGAACCCTTAGAGGCCAGACACACCCTGCCTCACAGTACAGGTATTTCCTTCACATTGCCAGGCTTTTTTTTGTTTCTGCATGGGCATGTTAGATCTTTTTTATATCTGCTATCAGTTACAGATCAGGTGAGGACAACACATTCTTTCTAATTTATCATGAGTGTTGAGAACACAAGCCAGCGATTTAGCTGGTAATACGCAATGATTTTAGCTTGGCAGTTGGTTTTGGAACACACACACATGAAGACACTACAGGGGGAAAACTGATTCCCAAGGGAATACTTTTTCTACACAGCAACCACAGAGCTGTTCTGCAGCGCATTGCAAAGACCATTCTGAGTGCTAGTTCGTTGCTACTCACATTTTTGTGGGGAGACAACAGAAAGCTGTGATACACTGTCTTGTAATGTGGATACCCAGGAAAAAAAGAAATAATTTAAAGAGAAAACAGTAGTGGGACAAACAGAGGAGGGGCAGAAGGAAAAGTTTACCAGTCAAATATGTTAATAAAGTTGGTTAAAGAACACAAAACATTGATGACTCAGATACACATAACACCGTGACAGTGAGTCATCCTTAATGAGGTTCAATTTCGTGGTAAAACACTCATTGCTGATTTTGCTCTAAGGGCTCAAGGATGCACCGCAGAACATAATAAGATCAGAAAACAGGCCTATAAAGCTAATCACGCAGTCACATGGACTGTGTAGACTGAACTGTAGAAGAACAAAAAAGAGAGAAAAGGAAAAGAGAGGGGAAAAGAGGCAAAGAAGGGCCTCATTTGAATAAGAGTTTATTTTCTAATAATGTTCCTCTCTGTTTTGCTCATTTCACTGCTCTGCTCTCTTAATGAGTGCTTTGGCTTTGGCAGCCATAGTATAGGTGTGTTTGCGTGTGTGTGTGTGCCTGTGTGTATGTGTTTGGTGTGTTTGGTGGACTATTATAAAAGCCACTCCAGGGCTCTCCAAGGCCGGCCAGCCACGGCCAGCTTGACGACTGAGGATCGGAATTCAGGAGGGCAGTTGACAAAGAGACTCTCCCCTGGTGTGTGTTTTGCAGAATGAGTGAAACACATGTAGATAGAGGGAAAGAGTGAGAAAGGGAGAGAGACAGAGAGAGGGGGCGAGAGATGGAAGAGAGAGCAGGTGTGAGTGCCTGAAATGGCATTGACAGCTGAAAGAACGTAGTCTATTCAGCACAGCGTAATTGCCGTTGCAGTGGCTGCTTGTTTCTTTAATTTCCTCCTCAGAGCGATACGGCAACTCTTGTGTTACACATTAATTATGTTTTCTGGGATCCCCTCTCGCGCCCCCCCCCCCCATGTTGACTGACAGCTTGGCTGCCTCCTGGCCCAGCCTGGCTTGGAGCAGGGGAGTGGGTGACTGAAAAGGCTAATAAATGGTGAGGGAGGGGTTGGTCACACCCCATCCTATTGTAGCAGTGCTGTCACGCCTGACCTCTAACCAAATACACAAAAAAACCCACCCATGCACACACAGGCACACATTTACACACTTAGGTTATCTTACTTAACTAAAACCAAAAAAAAAATTAAAACTAGTGCGAAAAATATTTAGGTTAAATGAAATACCACAAATAAATAAAAACAAGAGAGACAGGTAACTAAACTGAACTTTAATAATTCAGACAATGTCTTTTGTTTTAGTATTTGCAATTGAATAATATTAGTCAACACAAAGAAAAGGAGTATTGAGGATGCAATGTCATGACTTTGAGTCAGTTGCCTTCACAAAGTGTTTTGCTGGAATAGTAATATACTGCAATACTAAGCTGAGTTATTAACAAAAAAGAAAGTAAAAATAAAACTAATAAAAAGTAGAAAACTACTTTGAAGAATGTACATAGTCACAAATGCACACACACCTTCACATCACCTCTGTCAGCCCTGACCCTGTACCAAATACCCCAGCTCCCCCCTGTATCCAAGGTGACCAAATGAGGCCCCAGCTATTGCCTAGCAACCGGGGAACAATGAGCTCCAAGGAGAGGGAATGGCTCGAGCAAAGGGCAGGCTATTCTCTGGAGAAGGAGGGATGGGAGCCGAGGTTGGGAGAGGAGGAGACGAGGGGTGATGGGAATGGTGTGAGGACACATCTTTAACCATGTCACAAAAGGGGTGCCTGCCTGGGAAACAAGGCTGTGTTTCTCTAACCCCGCTGGACGTCTCTGCTCAACTCTGCTCCACTCAGCTCACTCTCACAACTTAAAAACAAAACAGAAACAATCTGACTTCTACCTTTTTCCACTCTAACCTCCTCTCTACATCTACACAAATTATGAGGGGGGGTGGCTGAGGGTGTAGGCAGAAAATCAGGTAAAAAATAAAATTATCTGCTGTTTGGTTCATTATGACTGTAGTCTGACTTTTAGGAAATAGGCTTTTTGTATGCCACTGGCTGACTATTCGAGTCTGCATTGTCATCCCTCCTGTTATCTGTTATCTGTCTGCATGTTATTGTTACAAAGTTTCGGCCTCCATTTGTAGTTAGCAAACTACACAGAAAGGCAGCTTTGGATGATGCATTATGGCAAGCCTGCTTAGTTCTCTCAGTGAATAGTTGTGAAGATATGAAAATTATCTTCCAAAACAAGTCCTCCTTCCTGACAACATTTTGCAAATGCATCATTGCTGCCCTGACACTCAAGGAGATTGCGATTGGTGTAAAGAAATACAAAGAAGACAGTGTGTTTTTATCACCTAGATTTATATCTGGTTTAGACAGACCTTTCTAAACTGCTGGTTGATTATGCAAGACCACTACTATGGTGAAATCTCTCAAATATCTTTGTTTTGACTACCAAGCATTGTTATTTTGACAACTTCCAAGTTTAATAAGCCAAGGATATTTAACTAATTTGCATACTAACACTTAAATTTCTAAGTTCTGACTTTATTTATGCTATGAAATAAACTCTTATCAGTTCTCAATCTTTCTGCCCTAGGAGGAGCAAGGGTATTCATGAAAATGTATCACCATCTTTCAGTTTTCTGTATTGAGAAACAGGTAGGAAGGTGAATGAGGGTGAGAATGCCAAGGGGCCCAGTGCATCAACGCTTTACCAATTCGGTCTCCATTGAAATTATTAGGAGCTATACTACAAAAACACAAAGACAGGAGCAAAAAGTCAAACTAACTCGGGCAACTGGTTCAAACTGTAAAAATTCCACTAAAGTTTTTATCATATAATCCACATTAGACTAGATTTCTGCCAAATTGTCACTCCAGCATCCTCCTCAAACCAGTAACTGAAGATGTTTCACCAACTGGCTAGGAATAAAAAGTTGAGTCAGAGGGAGGAGAGGTAAGAAAGGATATAAAATGGGTAAAATTAGTGTTGAGGAGGTGTGGGGGGCTGTGGGCGCCAGTCTGTTAGCTTGTTCATGTGAAAACTCTTTGTTAGCCATGAATGGCCTCCCCTCTTTTACAACAGTTTTATGAAGTGGAACCTGCGTATCCCCTTTGGTCCTTGTGTATCTTGCACACACACTGGCAGTTGTGGTAGGAATTTCTCACTATTTTTTCAAATATAACAGACTAAAGACTAAATCAGTTAAAAATTAAAAAAATAATCATTGGTCACAACGCAAGCACACATGAACATAGCTGATATATTTGATGAGGTGAGGAAAGTGGCCTGATCTGCAAGTCAGAGGTAATCTCCTGTCTTTGAGCCAAATGGAACTGTCAGGGGGGAGGGAGCAGTAATAGTGTTTGGTTATGCGTTACGGATTAATAGACACACACTGATACACGCACACGTGCACAGATTGGTTCTGGAAGATTTAGAGAAGGAGGCTTTACGGAGTGGCTACGCTTTTTCAGGTCCCAGTTAAATCAAAGAGCATCAGAGGTTGGTAAAATATCCTTCTGTCTCTCTTTCTTTGTCCCTGTACTTATTTAGATGGCAATTTTATTAAGTGTTGACACAGTCCAGAGAGTGGAGAGAGAGCAGTAATAGAAAATGTTGCATGACTTTATGTGAATGCCATTGATTTCTGGCCTATGCTGTTGTCCTGGCTAAAGCATTTGACCTTCTGTGGCCTTTAAATATCAGGAAAGGTCTCTAAGATAATGTATTGGGCAGAGGAATGCTATAACTTACACAGGCTATAATGATTTATCCTGTTCTTTGACAGTATTGTGTGTCTCTGAGTCTGGCTGGGACACTCTTGACTTCATGGGAACTGTTTAGAACCCCTGATTTGGGCTGGGCCTGGATTGACCCACTACTCTTCTATTCTTAAAGCCACAATTGAATGCTGGTAATATCCACTCCACTGACACCAGCATAAACAACACTCCCTCCGGCCATCAGCTTGATCTCAACATGAAAGAGTGAGCAAGCTCATTACCACAGCCTGGGGCTTATCAGGGCCTTCAGTCCAGGCCTTTTAAGTCAGAGAGGATGGAGAAATTCAGCCAGGAAGGAAGAGAAAAAGAGAAAGATATCTCATACAGGGCTTGCCATCCAAGGCAGCCAGGCAGCCAGGTGTTAAAGGTACAGATAAGATGCAGGGAGGAAGTAATAGAGGGGGAGGAAAGGGAAGCGATAAGGAAGGCAGGACAAGGTAGATGACAGAGAGGAAGTGAGGTACAGTAAAAGGGCCAGGAGGGATGATAGAGGGAATATGGGGAAAGCTGAGAGAGGGAGGAGGCTTTCTACTCCTATATCAGTGTGGTGTTTCATCCTCCATAGGGCCCCAGTGTCACTCAGGCCTCCTTCAGCAGAGTCCAGCTTTGAAGTGATAATAGGGCTTTTGGTTAATGCTCCACTGCAGGTGCCCCTGGCTCCCTCTCCCTCTCTGTCTCCCAGCAAAGCGACATAGAGGAGAGGAGATGAGAATCCTTTCAAAGACTACAGATGAGACCAATCTTTCTTCTCCCTGTCTCTTTTTCTTTCTTTCACTTTATCTGCCAAACCCACTCACTCTATCCCCACGCTATTTATTGCTTTGCAGGCACTGGCTGTCACTTTCAGGTCCTTCCATTGCCCTCTAACTCATTTTACCCTCTTTCCACTTCTCTCATCCTCCATCTATTTACTAGATTGAATTGCAGCTCTACAATAGATTTAGGGGGATGGGATTTTAAACTACCTGAGAAAACAATTTAAAGTTCATGAGAAAAAATAAACTTTCCAAGCTGTGTAAATAATAAACAAAATGTTTTTTACTTCTCCCCTGCCCCACCCTCGTTTTCCTTCCCTGCTTTTCTCTTTTTCATCCTTTCTGCTTTCCAAGTGTGCCTTCTATCTCTCTGTGACACCCTCCTGCTCAGTCAATACTGAATCCCCCTCTCCTTTCTTCCATCCCCCTGAGGTGTCAAATTAGTGAGACTGCAGGCCCAGCTCTAGTTACCATGCACAACAGGTAAACACACACATAGATGTAACACTCATTTCTGAAAGCTTTGTTTTGGAGGGTAAGGTGTGTGCGTGCGTGTGCGTGTGTGTGTGTGTGTGTGTGTGTGTGTGTGTGTGTGTGTGTGTGTGTGTGTGTGTGTGTGTGTGTG
>JAQMCX010000003.1:12773205-12846641 GCA_029814765.1 Acanthurus leucopareius | reverse complement strand
TTTGGCTGACTTCTTGCAGCCATTTGGCCAATGACGTTGTTGCAGGAAAATGTGTATGTGTGTGTGTGTGTGTGTGTGTGTGTGTATTTATTCCTAGTTGAAACAGCGGGGAGGGGAATCAATTCCATCCCCTAGTGATTTCCTGTTATACCATACCCTGGACAGAATAACACACTGTTTCTCATCAAAAAATACCTCCACAGTCGGCATACACATACACTCAGGAGCTAATGAGTTCACTGCTTCATGCTGTGATACCAGCAGAAGAGTATTGTGAGAGAGCCAATATTGGAAACAGATAGACATTCGTACTGGAATTCAGTTTTTTCTCTATGCTATGCTCACAGGCCCTGCATGGCTCAATATATATTTTTACTCCAATGTGGGCAGTCCACTTATCTAAGCAGACAAATGTCTTTTGTTTACTGAGAGAGTAGGATGGCTGAGGAAAGAGCAGAGACTCTGGAGCGAAAGGTTCTGATTAGAGTCAAAATGGAAAACAGTTCAAAATACAGCATATTTAAAATTTATTTTGCAGGTGCTGTAACTATTTCAACTTTTTCACCAGTCACACTGAGTTTGTTTGCATGCAGATGTGCAACTAACTAGTGTACTAACATATGTGCATGACTCTGAATAACATTTGTTTGTCTGAAATTCAACACAATGTCTGAAAGGATAACTGGAGGACAGGTCAACTGAAAGAGTCACAGAGTGAAACAGGATTCAAAGAGTATGATTAACATTAACCAGTAATCAGGTTTATTGAAGTGAAAAAATACAATTCTGTCTTTAATACTGAGAAGAAAACACATGTTGAATGTTATCTTGATTTTCTATGAATACAGAAAATATTAATACCTGGCAGATTCCTAGAAAAACCCCAGTCCACAACTGCCAATTAGAAGCTTTATCTGTGCTATAGGAAGGAGGTGGTGCTACAGGGCACCTCAATAGCAGTTGTAGACAGAATAAAATTTCCTTGTTCACACAGCCAACCAGGATGTTCTCAGCTAAAACGCAGACCATTGAACCTGTTGTCACAAGTTTGTGGCATGCACCACTCTCTGCACCAGTCTGCACCAGCCTGCGCCATCGTAACCATTTTAACACCGAGGTGCACAAGGAATCTTCCAAGAACAGCGAAAGAGTCGCTAAGTTGTTAAATTCTGCTGCTTCTATGTGGCAGCAGCTCTGCAGCCTGTAGAGTCTCAAGAACAAAAGGCCTGGAGTTGTGTTAAGTATAAACCCCTTAGAAAGGACCTGCTCACCACAGACAGAGAGGAGACAGAGCCTAGAGTTCACACACATACACAAACATGCAACAATATAGCCACAGGGAAGAGGAAGGAGTTCAACCAGACTCTCCCTCCAGAGGATAAAGGGATGCGTCCTTAAGCCCA
This sequence comes from Acanthurus leucopareius, assembly GCA_029814765.1. NCBI lineage: Eukaryota > Metazoa > Chordata > Actinopteri > Acanthuriformes > Acanthuridae > Acanthurus > Acanthurus leucopareius. The sequence goes on along the minus strand of JAQMCX010000003.1, from coordinate 12,845,238 downwards.
TAATTATACACACACAACTAAAAATCCAAAAATTTCTTTCCATCCATTATATCACATTTTTCCAAAGCAACTGGATCAGATCTTGTACAGAAAATACAAGCCTCATTTTGAAGAATTTTGCCTCCCTACTCTTTCTGTGTGTGTGTGTCTTCTGCTCTCAAAAAGGTAAACAGCCTGAGTCTGGGCCCCACAGAGCATTGGTTGCTACAGCAGCATATCAGCAGGAGTGGGCAAAGTATTTGTGCAATGGCATTTGTGTGTTTGTGTGTAAATGTGTGTGTATATGTGTGTGTGGATGTGTGTGTGTGTGTGTGTGTGTGTGAGTGAGTGAGTGAGTGAGAAGGCATAATTTGCCCTGCAGTTTGTTTGTTTGCTCTTTCTAAATCTCAGAATCAGAGACAGAGCCTGAGGCCACAGGATAGGGCTGGAACAATCATTTACTGTGTGCGTGTGGGTTTGCTGGGTATGTGTGCTGGGCAACACTCGTGTGAGTGTGAATATGTGTGAGTAGTTGTGTGCCTCTACCTGCTTCAAAGGATGTTGGGAAGGGTTTCGATCTCCCTCTCCCTCTTTCTTTCCCCCTTGCCCGCCAAAAAGAGGAGAGGCTGTGTTTGGGACTGCTTGGGTAACTTCCAACACCGAGCTCCAGAGTCTCAAGTCCAGACCCTAACAGCTCATAACTAGAGATTACACACAGACACTGCAGTCTTCCTGCTAAGCTCCTAACACACGACTCTTTCACATGATGATCCAGAGCAGATAGTGTTGATCGAAACCCCAGATCTCAAACAAAGACATAATGAGATGGACAGATGCACTGAGTACGGAGAACACCTATCGCACGGAGATTGCACTCCATTAGGCCTGTGATGACTGAACTGGGTTTTTAATCCGAAGGCTGCATTCATGCTTCATGTTGCTTACCTGTATAGAGTTATTATGCACACACGTGCACTAAACATGTGTTCGTATGCACAGACACAAGCATGACAACCCATCTAGCATTATATGGGTTGTTATTCCTGGCTTAAACTGCTGCATTCCAAAAGCCCCTGCCTAGAGATTCCAGGGAGTGAGTGTATGTGTGTTCGTGCACCGGTGTGTGTTTGTGTGAGGACATGAGGCCGGGCTTTTCTCCCGAGTGTGTCAGTTCCAATCTGGACGAGGCAAAGCCAGCCATCACAGGGGCAAACTGTCGGCAGCGGCACAGAGAGGAGGAGGAGGAGGCCTCCTTTAGCAGCTCTGCGAGTGAAATCCCTGTGTGTGTATACTCATGACGGATCTAGACCACACTGTGATGTCTTATTTATGCCGTATCAATTCATAATGACCAGGCCAGTCCCAAATGTAAAGACATACAGGCACACACACACACACACACACACACACACACACACACACACACACACACAACTAGAAACATGCATATGTATATGATTGGAATGGTCATCGCAGAAAACCTGTGTGTGCGTGCATGTTCACTTATAAGAATATTTAGAGCACCAAGAACTTGTGTGAGTGAGTATGTAGAGCAGTGTGTACCAGACGCTGGACACACACACACACGCACACACACACACACACAGGCATAACAGCACTGATGTCCCAGCGCTTTAGTGTGAATATTTAACAAGCCTCAATCCATGTGTTCAATTATTCATGAGGAAGGACACAGAATCGTTAGTAAATATAAACACTGCTGTTTCTCTCCTGCTTTCACCACATCTTTGCTCTTCTTGCACCTCTAACTATCTCTTCTTTCACTTTCTTCCTCTTCTGTCTGTTTTTTCCCCTCCTCTCTTTATTTCTCTCTCACTCTCCTTGTGCTGCGGTTGTGAATATTTCAGATGGCGGAGTGGTTTTTAAATTACCCCCTTTTGGCTTCCGCTCTCCTCACATGGTTTGGTCTGCATTTCTCTCTCACACAAGGTCCGACTCGTAAAGAAAACAGCGACAAGCCATAAAAGCCACTTTTACCAGCTGACAAGGACAGGGGCAGGAAGAGGGACAGGGGCAAGAAGTTAAGGTCTGCTTGGTCATTATTGGTTGGCCTCCAATTCAGGTGTGTCATATTCTTGGAAAAATGTCATCTCTTACCCTAAAAGTTAGAACTGAAAGTAGTCAGATCACCCAAATGAGAAAAAAAATAATAAAAAATTTCTGACTTGCCTCCAGCAATTTTTTTGATGTAGCTCACAGCATCGCAATATTTAATCTAGGAAATTCACCCAATTAAAAATAAAAAAACTAATTATAAAAAAGCAGTGTCCCTGTTATTCTGAATAATTCAAAACATCATTTTAAGTAATTTTCAACTCTACAAAATACAACAGAGGTTGCGGTTAAAATTTATGTATTGTATTAAACTAAGAGACAGGTGTCGAAAAATTTATTAAAACCAAAAGTATCTGTAAGGGTAGATAAAACTGGTGGAGAGAAAAAAAATTAAAATTTCATGTTGATGTGCCCTTTGACTAACCAATTTCCTGATTCATGCAGACATTTTGCTTGTATCTTAAGTTAACTTCACTCACTATCGTCTTGATGTCAGTGTTTACTAAGTGTCAGACAAACCGCAGCCAAGAATATAAGGATGTCTGCCATCAACAGCACAGAAACCTCCTGATGAAGACTGGTTGCCATGGGGACTGCTGCCAAACGGGGGCCTAAGTGGTCCACTGAGGGAGAGAGAGAGAGACCTCGCAGGCGTTGAGGCAGGTCATTCATAAGCAGAGACAAAGAGAAGGAAACGACAGGACCAACTTGCACCATTAACAGCCTGCCAGACACACATGCAAGCAGAGACACACACATGCAGTATTATACAAACACTTAAAAAAGTCAAGAGGAAAAAAAAAACAAAAAAACATGCCAGTCTTTCTGCCCGTCCTACACAAAAGCCAAAAGTTGAAAGAGTTAATTTTCTTTGCAGCACAAAAAGTCTTGGAACACCAAAGTGAGTTAACAATGTGCAGCGAATGAAGAAGGAAAAATACTTCATTTAAAAAAGTTTTCAAAAAAAAAAGGAAATATAGTGACAGATAGATGATTTATATCTTTAATGATAGTGCACATTATTAATTCTAGATTTCCTTCCCCCAAACACTTTTTTTTCTCACACTGAGTTGCTGTTCCCTAAGCATCACGCATCAACAAACAGAAAACACAGCATCTCTCCAACACAAACAGAGAACAGGTAGCTTTGCATCAACACATAGTTGAAGCTGTTCTTTTATCTACAGTCAAAGCCATATAAAGTAGGTAATCCCTCGTGTATGCCTGCCATCCTCACATTAGCACACAGAGATGTAATTATAGTTTTATTCTGTGTATGTTTGTGTGTAATTAGAGTTATTTCAATTTTCCCTCCTTTTCTGGTGTGTGCATGCATATGTGTATCACCTAGCCATTACTTCAGCTTGTGTGTTCGAGGTTTGTGTATATCAGGATACCTGTTGTCAAGCATTAACACGATAATTAAAGAACTTAAAGAAAGAAGAGACACACCCCCCCTGCAATCCTTTGCCAGGGTTTCCTCGGATCCCCTGTGGTGCAGGTACTACCACACCCTTCCCTCCTCCCTTCTCCTCTTTCATACCTCCTGGGGAGATACACAAGGGAAAACCTTGCCTAACCGCCCCTTCACCCCACCACGTCATACTGCATGTTAGCCATTAATGAAAGCAACACCCCTTCAAACAAACCTGTGTTGTTGCCGCCATGTGTTTGTGGCAGCAACAAGCAACACGATAATCAAAAACCACAAAACCCCCATAGGCCTCCCTCTACCCCAACCCCCTACACTGAGCCCAAACCAGATGCTGTTCCCTGGGGCCAGCTATCACGCCAACTTCTCTGCACACTCCTCCAACTCCGCTCACCTATCTCTCATTTTTCCTCCATCCCGCGGTCCTTCCTTCCTCCTGCTCTCCCACTGCGAAAAGATGCTAATTACAGACATGGATGAGTAGATTACAGATCTGAAGTGCAGTGGAAGTGGGATGAGGAGAACTAAGGGGTGGTGGGCTTGGGGCAACAGGTCGTTAACAGTGATGAATGCAACTCTATTTTCACTGTTATTGTTCACTGATGTTCTGCAGAGCCTCTCACCTCTGCACTGTTATTCCCATGCCTTCTCGTCAGTGCCATCCATCACAGGCAGCGTTAACCGACTCTAACTATCTCTAATCATCTCTAATCAATTCCAATTATCTCTCTTCTGCCCCCCATGCATCAGTGTCTTTGGTATTTCGCAAATGGGAATGGACAGAGAAGCAAGGGGTATAGATAAAGAGGTAGGCTCTCAACACAGAATGCCCAATATATGGCTCATTTAAACATGCACTACCTCAATTCTCTGTGGTTTACAGAAATACTATACATTTACAACCAGTGGTTTGAGTTTTGGCAGAATTATTGCAAAATAATTATCAGAACTTGTTTCTAAATATGAATTTTCCTTAATTTTTTCCAGAGCCCAGACAAATTATGCCATTTTTCAAAATCTGTTTTGTAGCAAGAATACTGAAAGCTCTTTCCCTTTTCGCTTAATGAATGCATGGGAGTTGAGTTGTGTAAAAACTCCCCACAAATCAACAGTCCTCTGCTCATTTAACTGAAAGCCTTTTGTTAGCCCAGCTAGCTTTTTCTCGAAAGTTTAATGAGAGCAACCATCTCATCTGCAAGCCCTCCCTCTTCTATCCCCTACGTCCGTCTTTCTGTTTGTTCTCTCAGCGGGATGTCTAAGACAAATAGCCATTTTGTTACACAAGCTTTTCCTCAAATCCTCACTCCAAATGAGCAAAAGGAAAGAAAAAGAGGGTAATAGAGGAGAGACAGAGAAGAAGAGTGTAAAAGAAACCAAAAAAGGGAACAGGGCAATTAATCCTGTGTCCAAGAGGAGAGAAACCATCTGGCCCTCCACCTGAGGGCAGCGGGCTTTCACATTAACCTCTCTTGTTAGGATCATAAAGGCAGACCCTAACAAGCCCCCATGTGCACTTCGAACGAGTGTTTGAACACACACTCTTACACATCCGCAACCATAGACCCTCAGTCTCTCTCTCTTTCTCTCTCTTGCTCTTTCTCTATCTCTCTCAGTCATCTTAAGACAGACAAACACACACAATTGCACACATGAAATAGAAGCGAAAGTCTTCCCCTGGGAGCTGAGAACCTTTTAAGTCCATTAAAAGCTGCTGGCTGGAGCGAGACAAGGCTGTAACCTAACCGCATCAGACTGGAACCAGAACCGTGGCCCAGACACACCGCTAAGAAGTTAAGAAACACATTAGGAAAAACCTTTGTCTTCCACTGCTGTTCTTGATCCCATGCGACTAGTCCTAATTTTTAACAAGCATAGAAGTCTGTCATAAAGTAGCAACTGTCACTCAAACAGCACTGTAAAGATTGCATTATTTTCAATTCCACAGCCCTTGACTGTACATTTGTTTTAACTATAAAATAATATACACCACTTCCACACCTGAAAAGCTTCAAGGTCCTTTACAGCTCTCTTTCATCCAGCCAAGGATAAAGAACAAATGAGTGTATACACAGACACATAGCGAATCGATTAAGCAATGTTAAACAAAGTCTCATTCTCCAGAATGTGTCTGAAAAAGCCAGCACTAGGTTTAGAATAATGAGCATGAAGTTAGATTGGAAGAAACAGGGGAGCTGTGTTAGCACAATCCTCTGGCTGTTGGCAGAGGCCGCTGCTCCAGATGGACTAATCACGCTTGTTCAAGGCCATCCGCTGGCCTGGAAGGCCTTGGTCTGCTCTGTGTCTGATCCAGCTAGACAGACAACTCAGTGCTGCTCAGTGTTAGCAAGGTACAAGCAGGCCAGCCTTGCCCCATGGCATAAAGATAGGTGATGTGAGGAAGTAGTTACTAGGAAGTGACAGATAGATTCAAGATGGTGTTAAACATCAATTGTAAGATAAATAGATGGAGGGCTGAGACCCCAGATCATGGGTTAGTAGTACCACTGAAAGGGTTGAAGGGAGGGAAATGATTTTTCCATGTTCTACTTTTTCATTACTCCCAGATGCTCCAAGTAATCTGAACTGGAATAATGGGAGCTGGAATGATCAGCCAGCAACAGGGACACTGATTATCCCAAATAGAGAAAAAGCATTGAGTCTTGACGCAGATGGGAATAAAAGTTTAGCATTGCTCTGGGATTGTCTCACTGTATGTGGTGCAGCATTTTAAGGATGTGTGGGTGTGTGACAGTATGGGATTGGCCTTAACAAGTGGAAACCAAATGAAAACTGTGATGACACATTTCATTCATATGATGGAGATATATGAGTCAAATGGCAGAGAGCTTTGGGAACTTCTCTTGTGACATAAAATGACCTCATTAAGTAGCACAGACATCCTTTTGCCTTGAACAAAGTTCAAAGTCTAATGTGTCCCTTATTTCAAGTCCCAATGTCACACCAACTCCCTGTCACCAGTGGCTTCGCTTGTAGACGGAGTAGCACAGAGAAACTGCAGACGACTTGGCGTGAGGGCCCAATGATGTGTAAAGAATTCAAATTTCCACTTATTCAATTCCAGACAGTAAGTGCAGTGGAAATCACAGGATCCCCTTTGCACACTTTGCCTAATAACTCATTGTTACTGAGACCTAGTGGAAATGCAGCAAGTGCAATCATAGGTTAACTGTCCGTTAATTTGTTTTTTTAACCAAACCAATCCAAAGCCAACATTCATCAGATTTATTGAAACCATCTTTGGTGGCTTGCATAAAAAGAAAGACGAGGAGGGATGGCTTGTGCACTACCAGAGAAGAAAAAATGAGCATGTGCACGATTGAAATAAAAAGTGAATGTACTCACAGTCGAGACAGGGCAGGGTTCTTCTGAAACAGCAACTCAGGAAGCTGCTGCAGTTGATTACGGTTCAGCCGCCTGTGGCAGGGATAACATATGATCAACCAGTGAGTTTGTGTGTGTGTGGCTACATATGCATGTGTGCCCTTGTGTAGGCTGTGAATAATTTCTGCTAGCTGCCGTAGAATCAGTTTAGCCACAGGCTATTGTGTTTCAGTGTGCTCTGAATGTCACATAAATATCCAACTGAAAGTTCATGGGAATTAAAACTCTAGACAGAGACAGCATTGTAAATCATCTCTGCACGTTTAAATTACAACTCTGTGCCTCATAGAATTCTGTGCCCTGCTGACTTTCCCAGTGTAATGGAAGAGCAACATTCCCATTTAAACAAGAGAATTACATCCACCAGTTATCTGAACATAAAGAGATTTTATCTGAGCTGAACTATCAAAACAAGATGTTTCTAAATAAAAAGAAGAGTAATGGATGAGCCTATTCAAGCCCAAAGAAGCATTGACAGGAATTGTAGTTGGCAACGGGCTCCATGTCAAACAACTAACGTCCAAGACTGGCAGGCTTTATGCAAATACAACAATTAAGTCAATGAGGAACAGACTGTTGCTAATCTGTTGGAAACCACAACTCTCCTCTCCCTGAATGGCCCATTGGAGGCACATGGGAGTGAATGCTGCGGCTGTGGCAGAGAGAGGCTGCAAATCTAAAAGGCAGGCCACTTCCATTCCTTCAGACTCATTCAGACAGATGTTGGGATCTGTGCCACTCACTGTATACACTAAGAGTAGTGCTTGGCCAACAAAGGTGAAGATTTAATGTGCGAGGAACATTAATGTTCTGCTGCCGCTTCATTCACACTGAACTGTACCTGCTGGTAGATTAGTGGCTTTTAAACATCAGAGAAACGAGCCACTTAATTTCCACATTGGTCTGGCACATGGATACATCTACCCAAAGTTTGGGATCAGTTGAATATAGAGGAGGAGGGTAGCTGTACATGGCTGCACATTTGGTAATGTAAGTTGTTAATGTGGGTTTGAGATCAGGGGAAAGTCTTCTAAAAGTTAACCACTATGTGTGCATGACGGCATGTGACCATAAAGTCATCTGCTGTGCAGGTTTCCATGTGTAGAGCACTATTGATTTACTAATGAGCCGGTCGAGGTGTGGTTAACTGTGTTTGTCTGTGTGTTTTCCCAGTCGGTTTACAAGCTGTCAAGGAGTCCTGGTGCTGTCCAGATGAGCCGAGGTCTGCGGTGGGGGAGAGCTCTTAAGTCTACGTATCCCACTGAGGGCATTCCTGTCAAGCAAAGCTAATAAAAAAATACTCCCAACCCACGCTGTACCCTCTCAGCACCATCCAACCACAATGGAATGACAGGGAAGTGTCTCACATTTGATACACCACTTACAGTCGGCTCCTCCTGTTAGTCCCATTACACTCAACTAATACGAGTTCTGAATACAGAACAGGGTGGGATTTTCACTTGATACTGAAGTTAAGTGAAGACATACAAATGTGTTATTCCTAGTTAGCTTATCTGCAGGCAACATTGGGTGGTACTCACAGTCTCTCCAGTTCCTTCATGTCATCAAAAGCCCCACGCTCGATCACGGTAATTTGATTCTCCATCAGCTGCCTACAGAAAGAGGACAGAAAGAAGGAAATGAGAGCCTTAGAAACTATGTGACACAGTGTGGCTTTGACATTTTTATGAGTCTGTACACCATCACTCAGGCTTTAACAAAGTAGAGGGCTTTGGGGTTTGGGTGGCGAGACTTCTCGCAGTATGTATATTTAAGCTGGGTGAAGTATATTCAACTCTGTCTCTCGCACAAACACACACACAGGGCAGCGATGTGGACTGGGGGCACAGTGTGGAATCTTGGCAAATGAAGCAGGAATATCAGCCAGGAAAGTTTCTAAGGTAGTTCAGAAAGTGTGGGTTCACGCTCTGGTGTGGTCCACTGGGTGTAGTGGCTGGCTGGGTGGAGAAGAAACGAAAGGTGGGCAGTGGGTCAGAGAGTGTGAGAGGGGAAACTGAGGTGGGCTCCAAGGTTTTTACAACTGGCACAAGCGAAGAAAAGTAGGCTGTGTGTGACTGTGTGTGCCTGTTGGATGGCATAGTTGGACGGTATCAGAGTTGCAGGCAGTACATTAAGGCTATTAGTCATACACAAACAAACAAAGATGCACACAAACATAAAGTACACGCACACAAGCAGAAACACATCCTTTCCTTAGCTACACTGCCAAAGCTAACGCACAAAAAAGAGGCTTGGATGGTTTTGGAAGTGTTGCAATAACACAAGGCCAGGAAGGAGAGAAAAGCGTCCCGTAGCTTTAGAAGCAACAAGAGCTTTCCTTCATTACGTGTACAACTGTTCTGTGTTGAAGGCAACCTCTCATGTCTCCTGTGAGGCCATGCCATGCTGCAACTCAGCAGTCTGGGCTTCCTCCCCATCGAATATAAATGCTAATCACTGTTCGCACTCCATAAACATAGAGAGAAAAGTGCAATTCACCTCTGATCTCTTTCTCATGAATTTAGATGGAAGTGCAAAAAATCGTGATGAGTACTTGAATTGAGAAAACTTTTTTCACAGACAGTCTGAGGGAATGTAGCCTTCAATTTTTCTGATCTCTTTCTTTCTACTTTTTCCCATTTGTTTCTCTATTTTTCTGCGTTTCCTCACTCTATTCCTCTCTCACACATGCACGCATACATATTAGACCAGCCGAGCACCCAGGGCCAGAGGACTGAAGGTAAATCAGCTGTGTTGATTTTAGACTGACAGGATGGAAGGCAGCTGACTGTAAAGATAAACCGCTGTTCCTGTTTGGCCCCTTCTGAGGGTTGCCCAGGGGTCAGCAGGATCAGAGGTCAACCCTCTGTTAGTCTTAATCCTGTTGCTGCACAGAGGTCACCCTCCAATACACAGAGACAGTTTTGTTTTTTGTTGCACTCACAAACATGTCATTAACTATTCCAAGTGAATTGATCATCACATATACAGTTAGCTGACATTTCAGAAAGTGAACACTGTGTGTGTTTATGTGTGTAACACAGTGGTGGCTGTGAGGGATTTAGAAGTTTTACAGCAAGGGAAGTTCTGTCTTTAGTACCCATGCAAAGGGTTGTTTCCTTCTCTGTTGCTCGTGACAAGCTGCCAACATGCAGGCATTTAACCTCCACAAGGGGGAAGAAGGTGACACAAAAAAAGATGCTTGCATAGGAAGACTGGAGGAGGGGACAACAAGCGTGCTATAGCTCAGAAAAGAAGGGGAAGACAGGGGGATCAACCAATAACATTTAGGCTTGAAAAAAGTTAGGCTTTACTGGGTAGTAGGAATTATGTGCAGCTCATGTTACATTGAAAACATGTTCAGCTCTATACAGCTTCCCCTCTAGCAGCATTATTTAACACCTATGGTACAACTTACAAATGTGCGTGCATACATGTACGCATGTAGACACTCTTACAACTACTTTAGTACCTGAAGGCCCAAGTGCTGTTTAATTTCAACACAGGGGGAGTCAATGACTTCACCTGTATGTGTTAACTGTTGATGGTCTATTTAGAACTGCCGCTTGTGTACGCATTACATGTTGATGTGTGGGAACAGAGGGCAAGTGAGCGTGTGCATGTGTGTGTGTCTAAGGGACAACAAGTACTACTACAGCGGACAGAATACAGCGAGAGAGAAGTCCATTACTTCACTTGCTGCAGTCACTCAGTAGTTTAATGTACTCTGGAGTAGAACTCTTGACAGAAGCATCTCTACTTTACTGGATTTATGCTAATTTGAGCAGCAAGTCTGTACAACTTGTGAGCTACAAGGTTAGATACGGCTCAGGCATGCATGAATAGATAAATTCAGACACCAACATGTACCACAGACACACATATAGACATCTCATCATTACACATGAACATGAAGACAAGTACTTACAGAACTCGGATGTACTTAAGTCCAGCAAAGTCACTCTTGGTGATGCGGGTGAGGTTATTCCCATTCAGCTCCCTGTGAAGACAGACACGCAAACATGTATGAATAATTCATTCTTATTTTCCCTCTGAACCTGTTAAGCATTAAGACTAAAGAGCAGGAAAAAACATGGAGGCAGCCTCGCCTTCTGATACATGGACCTTTGCAACACATACAGCACACACAGCACACACACACACAAAGCGCCTAAAGCTGTTTACTTAAGCATGTTCCTAGTGTAATATATGCCAAGAATGTCTAATTACTGGGGTTTTAAGGAAATGCAAATTGCTTTAGATGTGATGCGAAATGTAACCTACATTCATGGTTAGAATAAAAAAGGTTGCGTTTCAGGTACGTTCACAGGTGGATCTAATTGCAAGGGAGCAAGGGAGATATTAAGCCACAGTGGTGCCGCTGTTTGTCCTATTCTAGCCCCCCCCTACACGTGCCCTATCCTTCTACTGTTGCTGGGGATTAGTAGGAGCCAGCGGAGGGGATTTGGGTAGGGCCACAAGGCCAGAAAGCTAAGTGCTGTGGATATAATGGGAGCAGCCTCCCTGCTGAGAGCTGGCCATCACTGAAAAACAAGGGAAGGACAAAATAGTCAAAAAAAATAGAGAATCTACTTTTGGTTTTATTCAGTTTACCATCATCTGATGGCTGACAATGATTCTTCACAATGTGTTTTGCAGTTGATAACTTTAATTATAGCATGCTGAACATGGATGTGGAATCCTCATTAGTTCGCTGGGATTAGTTAGATTTGCTGCAATAAGAAAGGTTTGTACTTTCCATTGGAGAGGACTGTGACAGATTCATGTTTGACCTCAGTAGCAGATTATATTCTTATGACAGAGGGAAAAGAAAGCAGGCAAAGTATCTTAATATTTCTCATGCCACTGCACAGTTCCAAGCCCTATAGGTTTACCTTACCCTAACCCACCAACCCCCCATCCCAAGCGCAAAAGAAAAACTGGTTCCAAATCTACACCAAAAGTGCTGGTCTCTCTTCCTCAGTCACTCTCTCTCCATTCTTGTCTAATGACCACTCCAGGGACTGTAGTACTATGCAGTACGAAAAAGAACGGTCATTATAGACAGATGGTGTGTGTGTGTGCGTGCATATATGCATGTGTGTGTGTACACAGGTGCATCGACAGGCCAAGCGACAGGGCCACGGGAAATAAATAATGGACTGGGCTTCATTAGCTGAGGCTCCGAAACACCCACATGTGGTGCTCATTACAGGTGCTTACGCAGATCGGCATACACACAAACCCACACACACTCCTGGATTCCCAGTGTCTTATCTTCAGGGTGGTCATTGCTGATGACACCCGGAGGACATTAAAAGGGGAGAATGATGGTTAAAATGAGGGGTGGTGAGGGGAAATATGTGTAAAAATGACTCACGTGTAAACAAGTGGAAGCATGCATTCTTCCCCTGCAAGGGGGTCTTGTTTCCTCATTTTACAAGAAACATGCCATTTAGTCTTCATGATGACTAATCAAAGCAATTATGCACCAACATCTCAAACTGTTTTGGTAGTTCGGGTGAATTCACTGAATATACTGTTCCTAGAAATAATATGGCTTTATTCTGCTGAAGGTGCCTGTCTTAAAAACATGTTTGCCATGCAACTGTTCAGCAATGCTGTGACATTTATTCAATGCTCAAATGCCACCAGCAGCCTGTGATGCTTTTAACTAGTCAGGATCCACTCTGACCATGACATATTCTGACCTTTTCCACTTGAAGTAGCTTACTTCCATGGAATGTTGGTATATAGTATTGCATTTTGCAACACTATACCAACGATCCCTCTGCAGCTTATCTGCAGCAAGGATTGATGACTTGTGCATGTTGACAGGATCTTCAGTAGTCAAACTGCACTGAGCTGGAAATGGCACATTTATAGAATCTGCGACCTAAAGCATGCATTTTGTATAAGAAGGGATATAGTCCTAATGAAGTGCACACTGTGCTTTATGATAAAAGTATGTGGCCAACAGACAGCCATTACAGCTCCTGGTGTTTGACCCGTCTGATTATATCTGCTGACCCAAGGGAGTATTCTGTCTCTGGGGAATCCTGCCAAGTTACTCCCGCCTGTGAGGGTAATCTGTTGCACTGGCTGATGGAAAGAGCCAAGGGTTCACATCAGCTTTAGACTGGAATGTGATTCTTTGCATGTGCATGTGCACATACAAATACACAAACATTCACATACACACAGACAAACACACACACACACACACACACACACACACACAGATAGTGGAAGTATACACATAGTATACACATGGTCAGGAAACTTTTGTGCTAAGTTCTGCACGGTGGAGCAAACATAGGTAAACCCACATCTTGAAACAAACAGGTTAAAGAGTATTGACTGAAGGCTTGTAAAGACACTCATAAAGGCTAGAGTCAGTGGTGCATGTATCTCTGAAAAGTTAACATTTTTTAAGAGCTCTGTGTGTGAAAGTGATGTAATATGTATTCTATGTCATTGCCTAAAGAAAAATCTACTGTTGTTTATTAGCTACAATAGCATTCACTGCTGTTTTCTTTATTTTACAGTCAAAGGCAGCAAAGCGATTGCTTCTGGCAAAGCAGCTGAGGCAACTTTACTCCTGTAGACAGATGTTTTAGAGTACTGATAGGTTTTTACATTTAATACTGCTTTATTACTTTGGAGGCAGAAATTATCAGGGATCATTCGTAGTTCATACAGTGAAGGATTTCGACCTCCAACTACTTCAGTCAAATCCATTCCATCCTCTGGAAACTCTGCAAGGATTCCCAGTGCTGACACACTTCCTGCAGAGCAAATGGATTTATGACATCACTATCTATAATCCCTCTTTATCTTCCTTCCCAAGTTGATTGATGTCTGGGAGTACTTCCTGGTGCACCTTCCCTTGGGTTGACACACAGCAGTTATGCTCCACCACTCCACATCTCTATAATTCAAAGGGGCTCAGGGCACTGCTACAATGCTGAAAAACTCATTATGTTTATTTCTGCCAGCTGCTGGGGTCCCTCTGCTGAGAGGGACCTGGTTCAAATTGAGCAACATTACATGAAATGAAACCCCAAGACTAGAGGGAGGATAAGCAAACACACTGGCTTGCTAAAGCCTGCATTAGGATAGACTCACACTGATACAAATATCCACATGTGCTTGATTTCTCAAACACACAAAGACAATATAAATATACTTTAACAAGGAATGCTCACAGGGCAGTTGAATTCTGGAGGGAGCTGGCTTGTACAAAAGAATATAATGATCAAAAGAGAAACTACTTGTTTGCTGTGCAGCTTTTCACCATACATGATCAATTTCACTGCAATACTGCAAATCTGAAATGAATATAGATGTAGCTGAACAGCAAAGGCTGAAAACAAGCCAAAATGACCAATTACTTGTAACTTGGCAAAACACAGCAGACCACTCTGAAGAACACACATCTGAGCTACCCTTTTGAATTGATCGGCTAAATTGCTGCCACCCTCTGGACTCAAATTTTTTTGGGAGGATGAAAATGTTCTAATAGCGAGGTTGGACAAGGTTCATAAAATGTAGGTGGCTTGTGTTGTCAAGCTTGCAAAAGTAACTCACAAGTTGACCAAAAGGACATGTAGCCAAGGCAGGCTAGTAGTTTCTAGCATGCTAACCCGCTAATCGCGGTAATCATGCTAATATGCTAATCTCGATTGATTCCCATGTCGATCACAAACTAAATGGAATTTGTAAAGTATTAAATAACAACGCATTTACCTGTTATTATGCAAAAATCCTCCACTAGATGACAGTAGCTATTCCAACTAAAATTGTGAAAAAAAAACACATCTCCGCAGCTACCAAACATAAGATAAGCTAAAATTAGCTTGTTCTGCTCTGTGTCTAACTTACCAGCAGCTAACCCACTTGTGTAATTTTAAAAAAACTTCAAAAAAGATCAGAACTGCTAAAACTTGGATTAACAAACGGAACGAGTGTGCTGTTTCGCTAACGCTACATGTATAAAACAAAGAATAATTGCTGGGAGTGCAAGATGCAACTGACACCAACAAAGAAGCTATGCTGCTAGAAAGAACAGCTCAAACTGGTTCCGTCTGGAATGGGCCAGGAGTGTTGCAGTGAGATTTGTATGTTATAAACTGATATAATTGGGGTATTTCATGCAAAACTCACACAATGCTCACACTTGGATAGGACTATTCTTATTTCTCAGGAGTGACAGACAGTTGAGATTAACAAGAAAAATACACAATAATCTCTCTTTGACCTGGACTATTGCACTTTTTTGTCTAGGATATGTAAATGTGATATAAAAGAATACATATTTTGAATTTTTCTCTGCTATGGGAAAATAGCACACCTTTTATGAGTCAATTCCTATCTTAACACTCACAGCCAAACTGGACTGCCCTACACTGCTGCTTATTTTCTTTCAATATGCAGTTATACAAGCAAGGGAAAACTGATAATCAGGGGTCAACTTATCATCAAATCATGACAATTCTTTATCTGATGCCCAAACTGGACATTGGTGGGTCTTACTATTTTGCAGGTCAAAGTTCATTTAGACCGATCTTTTTACAGGGTTAACAACAGATTGTACACATTGCAGTGACTGGAAGTCAAGATATCTCACCTTCTTCCTCTTTAAAATTAGAGTTAAATGAGTTATTAAGGTGCTTATCTTTTTGCCGTGCAGTTATTCTGTAACACTGCTGTGAACACCACAGGACCATTTGTCCTGAACAGCTTTAGCCTGGCAGGGAGGACAGAAGCCAGCTGATTGAGGATCAGTGGCACTGTGCAGTCCAAACTCCTCACTGTGGAAACAATCTGAAGATCAGATGCCTGAGGTCCTGTATAGCACGAGTGTGGATGCTCATTAACCACAATAACACACTGATAATGCTATTAGACCAAACCAGCAAGTGTTTCCCTAATGAATGAGCTGAACAGGTTGAGAGGCTGCAGAAGAGTGAAGCATTCCTGCTTCTCTAGACTCTATAGCATATGGACGTGACAGCCGTGAAGCACGCAGGAGGAGAGAAAAGGGGGAAAAAAAGACAGTCACTGAGAGACAGAAAACAGTGTTGATCGCTGCCTAAAAGCGACGGTGTGGAGCAGTGTGGTGGAGTGTTGAGAGTAGCTGGGGAGCTGTGAAGAGCTGACAGGCTGTCTGAGAAACGTCAGTGCAGAGATGAGGCCCGATAGACAATAAGAAGAAATAGTGCCCCACATAGTTGCTCCAACAGGCTATAAAACTGGGCAGTACCATCCGGGCTTGCAACAACCTCCTTCTCAAAGATAGAGAGAATGAGGAAGTGACAGAAAGAGAGAGAGAAAGAAAGCAGACCACCATGACCAAAATAACACACTCCTAGATCCAACTGGAACACTTCTATCCACACTAAGAGGTCAGATTTCTGCTCAGCGTTACACAAAACATTCTCTCCTATTGAAATGTGGCTTTCAGACGAGCAATTAAGTCCCCTTAACTGTACATTTTTAGTGTGCGTGTGCGTCAGCGAGTGTCTAAGTGTGCATGTGTATGCATGGATGTCTGAGAGTGTTTTTCAACCACTGGACTCCTCAAAGACTTTACAGTTTTCATTCTGCTCAGTCAGGCCTCAGGAGCAAGATCACTGATAGGAAATGTAAACATTAAGCAGATCCTACACATGTATTTAAAAACAGACACACACACACCTTCTCAGAACCTGGACCCATGCAAGCTCTCCTGCATCTTGCCAAGAGTCTCTCATTTTATAAAGGGCTATGGGTAAAAGCCAGAGACCAAGAAATCTGTCTTGTGCTGTTTTTACCTGACCTTCATTCTACAACAACAACCTTGACAAGGAGACTATGAGTTTTTACATGTAGCAGATGCTGCTGTAAGCAAAAAGTAGACAGATAGCCAGAGAGACTTTGAGATGGGAAAAGAAGCCAGGGAATAGACAGGGGAGGAAAGTAACACAACCACTTTCAAAAAATAACTTACGACGCTCTCTTAGACCTAAGTGAATCAATTAAACATCTGTTCCAATGTGTGTTATTGCCACAGGCTGGAGAAAAACACACACAGGACCATAGTAGGAGCAGAGACTGAATGGTCTGTAATGTTTGAGGGTTTTTTTCTGTAGTTTGTTCACTGACTGATGCTGAGGTTCTGTTGTGGCTTTGGGTTCGGCATTAAGGCATTCAGATTTTATGAATGTATACTTAAACTGTAAGTCTATCATGTGGGTATAACATCTGCTCTGCCAAATCTATTATTTTTTTCACTATTACACATAGCAGGCTGAGAAGATGTTTGCCTGACAGATGTGTGCTGACGACTAATTTGATGGATGCTGCATGAGTGCTTGAATCTGTCTGTTCATATCCAAGAATATAGAATAAATGGTTAGCCCTCTCTCCCACTACTAAGCACATTGAAATGTTGATTTCTCCGGCCCTGTATAAATCCAGTGGTTTGAATGTAACCAGTTTGTGATGTTGAAATGATTAGTCAACTGAGTGTTTTGTTCATCATAATGAAATAAATCTGTACTGTTACTTTTTTGATAATGAAGTAATTGTTTCAGTCGTATTTCAAGCAAATATGCTTAAGATAAACTGGTTTCAGCTGCCAATCTTTGTCAAGCATAATAGAGAAAGACTTTGGAATTTAGGTGTGTGTATATATATATATATATATAAATGAGAATGACTTAGGCAAAGAACATTAAAACACTCCAGTGCTGCACAGAACACAGCACTCATATGATAAGTGTTCATAGGGGTGCAGATCTCAAGAGCCCCTTACATCTGGATTGCTGCATATAATTTCCTCCAAAACTTGCATCACATCAAAAGCATCTTGACTGCGTGAAATGCGGATTATGAAGGCACATCTACAATGTCAGGAGAGTGTTCATTGATGTGCATTTTAACACACACACACACACACACACACACACACCACCCACCCACTTCACCCTCCATCCTTCCTCCTGACTAGACAGGGGAGTTAAAAGGAAAGATGGACTTCTGAAAGATGAAAGGTGATCTAGGTAGATTCTCCAAATTTGATTTTCACGGTCTGCTGAGATACAGCCACTTTTAGATAGGCGTGCAAAGCAATCATGCATGTACACTTAGATATGCACATGCACACACACATTTTATATACGAGCACAAGTAAAAAAAGAGTGAATGCATTTGAAGTGGAGGCCATTCTTTGACGCACACATATTGTCTAATTGATGGGGTCAGTGGAACTTGTGTGTGTGTGTGTGTGTGCATGTGCATGTGCATGTGTGTGTGTCTCTCATGAGTGCAATCATACACTTCCATAAAGTAGTGTTGATCACCAGGAGAGCAGACCAGGGGGTCTGCGGTGAGTTTACACACACAGCAGCTGGCTTTGATGCACAGCAGCCTGTCATCGCTCTGCTTAGACATGCAGCCATCTTATGGTACATGTATGTAAAAAAAGGTGACTTAATGCTTTGACCAGATGAAAAAGAAAAACAGCACACATGAGTGCCTCATACTTTGTCTGGCAGAAGACTCCAAAGGGGGGAGGACAAAATACCAAACTGCAAAGATGGCTTCGGCGATGGCGGCCACCACACTACTCAGTGCAAGAGAAAAGACCACAGCTGTGTAGCCCAGGCAGTAAATTGAACTGACTGAGTCCCAGGTCTGTAATTTCACAATCCTCCACTGAGCATAAACATTCTCTGAATGATATTCATTCCAGGCATTATCACTCCTCACGGGATTACCGGCTGTGAGGATGGATATATTAGATTGTAAAAAAGGACTTAAATACAATTCAGTGGGCCTCAGGGCTAGACCTATAATTCTCTTTATAATAAATAACATAATCTCATTTATTCATTCATTAGCTTTGTGGTTACACATCTTGTTACTCATCTGTGCAGTAATCCCCTCATAAATGATTACCACCTCAGTTACTGTGCCAACCTCACCTTGAATCTTGCTCGCGACCCCAATGGATCCACCCCTAACCCCACCTCTTTGTCTGTTCTCGTCTTGCTCTTTCCACTTATGTCACATAGCCAGAGTTGGCACGTAGTGGCCAGGCTGTGTTCAGTCGTGTCAGGGTAAATTATGGATCAGGTGGCCGGTGAGTTGTCAGTAGTACCAGCAATGTGCTGGTGCCAAAACACTGCAGGCATTCCCTGGCACATGCACATGCACAAACACACACTCACACTCACACACACTTCCCACTTCCAACCCCCCGAATAAATAAATATGCTTATCGAAGCGAGGGAGCCCCTCATTTTCAACCACCACCAAACCTCATGTGTTTTCACATTGCATTACTTATTCACAGCACACATGCACACACACACATGGAGGCACATGCTCAAGTTTATGAACAAAAAAAAGTAAGCATCAGATTTATACAGGCATGCACAAAAGCAGACACACACACATATGGTGTGCAGCCTCCACCTTCCCTATTGGAGGAGCTCCAACATGTCCCCAAATCTCAATACAGAGTATTCTCTGGCATAAAAAATACATCATCAATACACAGGCTTTTTGCAAATGATGAGGGTGCACACATGTGCACAAACACACTCACACACTCACACACACGCACAGCTCCTCCCCTTCTGCAAATCAACTAATTTCCAGATGAGACGCACGCTTAATTTAAGCAGCAGGGCTGTTGAAGAGATAAAGTAGGAAGAGGGAAGCGCTGTGGGTTTGGTCAATACCTGTCTACCTAAAAGCTCCTTTACCATCTATGTAGAGTTATTTTAATCAGCTTTACAGATGCTGGTTTTCCCTCAGTGTACATATCAGTGTGATAACCACGCAATATTTTGCCACAACAAATGAATATAGACAAACAAGGGAATGAGACGCAGAGAGAGGATGGATGCAGAGAGGGAACAGAGGGGGGAGGGAGCTACTGTTGGCCCATACGAAGCAGAGTGTGATTTTAATACGAGGAGCTCACAGTCTCATTACAGGCTTCAGTCAGAGAAGCGCAGGGGTCAGACCTGATCCAAACCCACACTGACAAGTGCAAATGGGATTCTGCTGTCTGTCTCAACACCCTAAATACACACAACCTGCACCGCAAACACACACACACACTTTCTCCTAAAACCAACCCCCTCTTTCTCTAACACACACACTCTATATCCCAGAAGCTTTGCCCTGTATACATTTGAGCACACATACACACACACCCAGACACATAAGCACACATATGCTTTCACACAGATATCCATAACTGTACAGGAAAGTAGTCTGGCAAAGTGAATTGAGACTTTTTTTTACTTTGTCAGCTTTCTCTGGGCTGTGTCTACTTTCGCGTCCAACACTAACACCATGCCTCATCCTTATTTGAAAAATGAGGCAGGTACATTTTGCAACACGCTGGAAATCTTTGTGATTTGAATACATTTCTACAAATTTCTACAAATGCTTCAGTTAAATTTTCATCAAAAGCCAAAAACTTCTGGAACAATTCTACAAAAACTTCACTAAGCCACTTCACATCTTTGATCCAGTGGTACTGCACATTCAAATGAAGTCATTTCATTTTCCAAATACATATGTATAAATCTTGCTATGAATGTGGGACATTATGTGATGCAGGGTGGGTTGCATTGACTTGCGCAATCACCTTGATGAATCACCCCATGAAATTGACTGCAGAGGAGGAAATTTGCTATTGTTAAGTTGTTTCTCTTTGTGAAGACTAGCTATCTTTCACAGTGCTTACACACTCAGCTAATGAATGCCCCCCGAAAAAAAAGACATCGACCCAGGAATAAATTACACATGACCTTTATCAGCATCATGTTTAAAATGCAACATCTTGAGTGTTCCAGAGGTGCTTGAAAAACCCAGAGATGTTATAACACTAGAATCCCCTGCTGTACATGACCTATGAATGCACAAACAACTTTTAACACAAAAATGCTTTTGAGTGGGGGGGGGGGCAGGGTATATTTTCAGTGTGAATGGCCATTCATGTAAAAGGAAACCACAAAATGACCATGTTTCCTCTGTGCTTCAGTGTAAAGGCAGCATGTGCGCATAACCAACCCGGAAACATGCAGACCGCCAGGCAGAAAAAAAAAAAGGTGTTCTTAGAAATTAAATATGAAAAGCATAAAATATGCAGCTAGCTCCCACTATGCCAATGCTGCCTCTGACACAGGCTTTCTTTCCTCCGTTCCCACAGCATGTTTTATTCAGGATTGATATTCTTAAAGCTGAAATAGAACAATCTATTTCCCCTTGCACTCCTCACTTCTGATTTACTGATGAATATTTCAGTGGAATGTCAGAAAAGACAGAGGAACTCCACTCTGCAAGCCGGCGTCTGCCTCACCTCTCCCTCCGTCTCCCATCCGCCCCCTGTTTTACAAGACAGCTACGTGATCCTCGTGCAAGACTCACTTAAGTAGCAGATTTGCTTAATTTTCTACATGATTTAACAATTTGTGGAGTGAGCATTTAGGGGCATGAGAAGGGGGGAGAGGGGAGTCTTTGGCCCAGGAGCAGAAAGGGGGGACAGTGGGGAAAGAAGAGATAAAGACAGGCACACTGCTGCAGACAGGACACATGATGTAGGTGAGGGAATCATCACAAAATACAACAAAACCTTAGCTGACCAAAGACAAGGCAACAGCTCTGCCTCTGCCTCGCAACGAATTAAGAAGAAAACTTTGAGTCAAACTTTACTTTTTTGTCTTAATGTGTCATGTTAGCAAAAATTAGACTCAATTTACTCGTTTACAGGATTTACAAAAAAAAAAAGAAAACACACAGCATGCATAAAGAGGCAGGTAAGAAAATTATGGACACATGTGAAAGGCACACATCTGCTCCTGCTCTTTTTAGTCCCTCATGCCTATTTATACCTGACTGGAATGCCAGTGAGTGGCTGACTGACACATATACACACACGCACACACACACACACACACAGCTTTACAGGCAGGGCTATTGTTCTCTTTCAGTCTTAGCAAAGTCATGTGCACCACTTCAATATATTCAGGCATCACAGTACTTTCATGATATAGCAATAAAACAATAAGAAAAGACATAGTCAGGGAGTTTCTCTGTCACACACACACACACACACACACACACACACATCCACACACGCATGGAGCGTGAGTACAGATGGTACTCACAGTCTTTCAGTGTTGCGGGGGATATTCCTTGGCATGGTTCTGAGACCGAGTCCATGGCAGTCTACTGTGGTGCCACTGCAGGTACACAGGGCTGGGCAGGCACTGGCATTGCCCATGAGCAGAGTACAGAACATCACCACCCACATCCAGAGTGGCTGCCCGGCCGGTCTGCCCATGCCTGCTCCAAAACAGCTACCTCTAATGGGCATATTCACCACCACCACTACAGCCAGCTCTTCTTCCAAAAGCTCTACTTCTCTCTCTCTCTGTCCACCTTTGTGTCTGTTTCTCTGCAAAAACCAGGAGTCCTGCTACACCTTGCAAGTCCTCTACAATTATTCTATATTTGTGGTGAATATAAAAAAGAAAAGAAAACTATGACAAATGCTAATAATTTCCTCTTAGCTGTGAAGCAAAGCAAATCCTTTTTGTTCTTCTAGATTTCTTTTGATGTAGATCTGATATCCACCACAGTTTGCTGATGTAAAAAAAAAAAAGCTGTTTCTTTCTTTAATTTTCTCCTTGCAAACTCTTCTCCTCTCTCTTGTCTTTGTGGAGTTGCTGTGTCTCTGGTCTGCACACGTCTGCGTCTCTGTCCTCCTCTTACTCAGTCCCGCTCTGCTCTGCTCGCCTGAAGAGAGAGGGAACAGGGAAAGAGCAGAGAGGAAAAAAAAGCCCGTCTCTTTCTCTCTCTCTCTCTCTCTCTCTTACACACACACACACACACACACACACACCAGCCATCCATCACAAGCATCTACAAATAGCAGAGCCCCCGACTCCACCCCTACCCCTCCTCTCCTCCCCCACTCCTCTCCCTCCGCACACAACACCCCCCCAGAACCCTGCCTGAACTCACTCTCATTCTAGAGATCCCTCTTTCATTCCCTCCTATTCACAATACAAATCTACCCCGGTATCGTTCTTTTTCCGTTTTTTCCACTCACTCCACTTTTTCTTTTCTCTCAGGTTTGCCTCCAGGCGAACCCCCAGAGAGAGACCCAACCTGCATGACACTGCATAACCCTTGCCTGAAGGGAGAGGCTGAGAGGAGACTGGGCTGTGTTGAGTGTGTGTGAATGTGTGCATGTAACGAAGGAGAATCCACCAGGGAAGTGAGGAATCAACACCTCACTCCTTGGAGGCAAAAAGTCGGAATAAATAATCCGTAAATGTGTGTCCTAACATGTAGATCAAGTGTGGCCACACAGATAGGAGCTGCAGCAGGGAACTGGGGTGGAAAAGCCTGCACACACACACACACACACATATGCACACACATACACAGCGGCACAGACACACAAATATTCATGATCTGTTGGAAGGGCAGACCACAGCCATAAAAAGTAAGTCAACACTATATTTCAAAATGAACATAGGCACAGGAACAGAGATTATATTCTAATGCTGTATATACAAAAGAAAAGACTAACAGCTACACACACAGCCATACCTGCTCTGTTATTTGGATTTATGGGAATAACTGGCACAAAATCCATGTGTTAAAGCCAGGACCATGCATTCCCTGAAGTGGGCTCAAAGCATAAAGACATAAACTAGACTGTGTTGACAGGGAAAGTTTGAATGATAAGCAGCATCTGCGGGCCATTATTTACTTTAAAGGAATTCTTCGTAAATATTATTTTGCAAAGGTTGACATTTCGTTATAACAGTGGATATTTTAGAGTCCAGCCATGGTTGAGTGTGTAATTGTAGCTTTCAGAAAAGTTTTCCAAATCCATATTGATTTGCAGTATGTGGAATTGCAAATTAGTACTGTGGATGTTGGTAGGGAAACAGAACTCTTGTTTTAATGGGTTCAGTCCAAAGTGCATTGTTCACAGTTATTCACACAATAAAACAAAGTGTAACACTTGGTGTAATGCAAAGAAAACTGAGAGACGTTGCACAGTATAAAGAGCATCAACAAGCACTTCTTGTATCTGTGTTAGAGAGGTGCTGAATGAACCAATAACAAATACTGAAGCAGCTTTCCTACTGCAAATAAATATTAGTTCTTCACCCACTCATGTAAAATAGTGCACTGCGCTAAGTTGCAACTTGTTAGATCAGTGAGATGATGCCTTAACATGATGGGACAGAAAAAAAGGCAGCCAAAGAAGTAATGACACATTTTTGTTTTTGTGCCATTTAGCACCTTAGCCAGCATTAATCAAGAATGACTCAGTGACTCATCTATGTGGAACTTCACAGATATATGAACTAATTTTTATACACTGACTCACAGGCTGATTTGCATAGCATCTGTCTTTTTCCTTTGTTTGTTTTTGTGATCTATTTTGGTACAACTAAATATAAAATTGTTGATTCAGTTGGTCAGGAATTATATTAACTTATTCATTGCTTGCTGACTATTATAGTTTTAAAGAATAAAGATAAACAAAAGCAGTAACACCTCAGCTATCCTCAGCTGCTTTGCTGCAGGGTAGATCCTTCCTAACATAAACAACAGCACATTCATACATACCTTAGAAGCCTATTCACTTTAACTACCACAGACAAAAAGAAACATGTTGGAGAGATGCAAGAAGATGCAAATAGTTTGTGTGCATCTGGGTGTTTTGTTGCTTGACCAGCTCAGTACACATGCACATGCATATACAGTATGTGCACATGCAGGTGTGCACACACTTACGCAACTAAAAAAAAAGCTCCGTCTGTCACAGTAAAAGCGTCAGTGCAGCATAGATCTTCCCCCCATGAATGGCTAATTAAAGAGGAGACAGTGGTGTTTAGTGGTAATGGGGGGTCGTGGTTACATCCCTCTCCTCTCAGACTCATGACAGGAATGCACACAAATACACAACAAGAATTATTCTGCTGTTCTCATAGCCGTAGGAGGACATGGAGGCAATTTACAATTAAGGAGGGTTTGAAAAACACAACCCACCACAACCGATGAGACACTAACTGCAATTAATGTGAAATGGCACCCAATTTAAAAAAATCAGTTCTCCTGACGCCAGTGGCATTTTGGTAATACTTTCCAACAGCTTGCACCCAAAGTTAGAAATCAAAGAATCAAACTTTCATCAACACCAAACAGGCAACTGCCTGTGACTGAGTATATATTAGTTAACTACTGGATGCCTGACTCACAGAACTGAAAAGTGTTTTATACAGAGAGAGACTAAGAAGAAGGAACCAAATTTAGCATCCAGAGAAATCCACAGCAGGCTTCAAACTAAAGTTATTTGTATTTTGCTCTCAGAAGAGTTTCACCTCAGAGGGAAGACAAAAAAAAATCCTCCACAGTCCATTGTTGGAAAAATATAAAACTATGCATGAGTCTATAAAAGTATTTTAACCTTGAATTGAATTTTTTCCCTTCAGCACAAATGACCTGTTACTTCTATTTTACCATCTGTAGTTCTTGACAGAATTAGCTCTCTGAAAGGCTTTTGAGTGCATACATTTAAAGCACAATCACAGCCAGTGATCATGTATGCTTGTGGGTTTGTATGCACACCAGATAATGTAAAGTTGATTACAGTATGTCTGACTCATTTTACAGTCATCATGCTCATTCCGGAGAAGGAATGCTAAATAAAACCCCTCTGGACTTTTGGCTGTAAAACAATACTATTCCTATCATGGAAGATGTCTGTTGTATATTTACAGAACATGAGAAAAAGCAGGCCCATTCTCACAGATGTTTACAACATATACTTACAATACCAAACATGCATTGACATGGACACCATAATGACACACTGAGACATTCCTCCTATTGTGGAGAGCTGCCTTCATTCTTACTGTGGAACCACTCTCTCTCTCCAACTCCATAAAGAATGTTCAGTTTTGGCAAATATTTATTGCAAACAGCCACAATATTGGCAACAGTGTAATGTTTCCCTTTGGTGGCATTCTGGGCTGTCACATTTGAGTTTTGCTTCAATGGATACAGTCTAGTAAAAGTTTACAAGCAAATTTGTTGACCCCTTCAGCTGTAGAATATTGAGGATTATATTTTAAAAGTTGAGAAGCACCTGTAGCCATAACGAAAAAAAAGGGTTATATTTACAGCTTTTAGGAGAAATACTGTATATAAATTCTATTTGGTTTATTTCATAATTTTTACTGGGCTTATATATTCCAGTTTTGTTATAATATTCAAGAAAATTTTGCATTCTAAAAAATATTCTATATAATAGAAAGTTCAGGGTATTTAACATTTAGTAGTTTATTTGCACATGCTCTCTCATATTGAGATGTTTTTACAAGTTGAACCTTTGCCAACATTATTGAGTTTATGTCGTACCAAAGGTGTGCTTGCTGACCAATTATTTGCAACCAAACAGCATCACCTTGTGGCTGCAAGTATAACAGCATCATGCAGTAACATTACTGAAATTCCACGGGCAGCAAAGAAATGAATAGCACTATGCTGTCATTAATGAAGTGACTGAAGTTTGTAACGGAGTCAAGATCACGCTAAAGTACATATTCTGACATATCAAGGAAAAAAGACAAGTACAGAAAGCAGTTTGTTGTCTTTTAATTACAGTGAGTTGCATAGCTTCACAGTAACATCAATGTCATTAGTTTATGTGATCATTAGTTTTTGTGGTCAATTAAGTTGACCATGTGGCAATGATCACATTATATTTAAATTGTAACAGCTCAGCACAGAGACCACTGATCTGGAAACAACAACAAGACAACAAGGAGGTTTTAAAAGTGGCAGTGGCTCAAACTCTCCCAGAAAGCACCCAGGTTAACAAACACAATGGAAGTGAAACGAAATTCACCTTTTTGCATTCAACTAACCAAATAAAAAATACACAGTAAAAATGTTTAAATAATGACAAACTCTTGTTCTAAATATCTGACTAACTGTAGAAAATAAAATTTTCATAAAAAGCTTTAAAACTGCGTACAATATGGCATAAAAATCCAAAAACAGTCTGAGAAAAACTAAAATATAAGATGAAAAGCCAAGCTGTAGTTTTAAGTAGCAGTGGTTAAAAGTATCACAGTGTTAAAAACTCAAGATCTTAACTATAATGTAAAAAAAATATTTGTAATGTACACAAACTAGTCCTTTGGCCTTTCATTCCTTATCTCCCATCTTCCATTTTTCTCTCCTTTGTTTTGCTGACACTCGACTCAATTCCTCAGAAGAAAATTTGCATATTCTTAAAAAAAGGAAATTAATAAATAAAAACTGGATTTAACGGTAACTTAAGATATATTCACTTTAAGGCACATCTTTGGGTTCACTTGTCTAAATAAATTCCTCAACGGTCTGCATTGACTGTGGGTCAAACTAAACTTACTACAACTTACAACTTAAACTATTTAAGTCTGCACATGGCATCTCATCAGTATGTGTAATGCACTGGATTCTAGGACTTGCAACATCAAGATGACAGTTTAAAAATAAATACAAATAGGTTTGCAAATTAAATAAACAAATTTCAGTTGATGAAAAAGCTAAATACCAGTAATCCACTGGTGTGACTATGTTTCACTTGTATCCTGCAGAAAATAATGAATTCATAAATGATAAAGAAATAAAATGGAAACTCCTGCAGACTAGATAAAAAAGTCTATTGATTTGCATTCACATAAAACAAAGAATGTAAAATCCTCATTACTGTCCATTAAACCTTTACATTTTCACGAGCTTAGCTTAAAAAAAGAAAACCTCCAGTAATTTCATTGATATCTAACAGCTGAATACAAACCTAAACATGGTGTCAAAACAGAGTTGTACAGTGCGTCAGGCTGTTAAGTTTCCATCAATTTCCAAGAAGTTCTCCAATTTCCTGACATATCAACGGATTGATGATTCAAACCCGTGAGATCACATTCTTTTAAGATAATCAATCCTGGATGAGCTGAGGAGAGAGGGAGAAAAGAAAAGATGAGGCAGAAGTACATCAGGCATCATCAGCAGTGCAAGTACTGTTGAATCAAAGTGAGGCCAGGCTTGCTTGTGGTGAACCACAGACAGATGGCTGGAAGTGCCAGAAAAATCATACAGCAGAGTCATTAGAAAAACTACTTGTCACTAGTTGATGACATTTTTAGGGGTGAAATGTTCTGTTTCGTAATTTAATGTGACACTTTAATTGGTTTGATTTAAATAAATGAGGATAACTACTTGAGCATTTCTCTACACATGCACATCATCATCATAGAGCAATATTCCAGACAATTTCATTGATTTCAAACATTTTGAGTTGGGCAAACTTTATTTCCTGCTATATCAGGAGTATCTAAAGTAACAGTCATCCTGACATTGAGCTGTCAGTGGTCATCTGCTGTAACATTTACAGGATCACATCTCAGGGTAATGATTTGATTTCTATTTTACAAATGCACAGGCTGTAATTCTTGACTTGCTTTGTGGTGTAGCTATGCAACTATGCAAAACTTACTCCTCCACAGCTGGTGTCTTTTCTTCCGTGGCCATCACTTAATCCACTGGGTGAAGGATTCTGCAGTCTGCAGTTTTCTTTCTCTGTTAATACTTGGCTTCCCAACACCTTTCTCTGTTATTATAAACAAAAAGTCCATAATGGGAGATGAATACTATTTTTGAAGGTCCTTATCAAAAAGCAAAATATGTATCCTTCAGATGCTAGGAACATGACAAATATATTTTTCCTTTCATTATATACTTTAAAAACTTTCAAAATCAATAGCAGCATTAGTAAAAAAGTTTGGTTGTGAGGTAGACACAAAAGAGCATTGAAAGATTAGAAATAAAAAATAAGGCTATTGCCATGCACAAAATTACTGTCAACAAACCTTGATAATTCCACCAAGAGAGCGTGAACGCCAGTGTTTCCTGCTGAATGGTGTCGCAGAGTCAGTGGAAGGTGACTGCAAAGCCTGCTTTTCAAACTGGACACAAAAATATAGAACACTTGGTGCCGGGCTGCTAGTAGTTTATCAGTAGGTTCTTCTGCCACGCTGACTTTTCATACCTGTCTGATGAGTTTCTTCTTTTTGGCAGATTCAGGCATGTTGGTGACCTGCTGGTACAGCTCTTTGAGGGCAGATTCAGTATAACTCTGAGTCTCACATGACCTGGTGGTACAGGTGCTGCTGACCTCACCTCTGACTGTTCTGATGGAGGGAGAAGGTGAGGCATCTCTTGTCCCTGAACAAAGGGTCAAGTCATCCTAAAAAGGTTGGACATGGGATTTTTTTTAAGTTTTGTTATTCCAGAGGCTATTTTCAAGAGACATGACAAAAAGAAAATGTGTGTTGCGGAGTCACACGATGCACAAACATATCAACATCCAACAAAAAGCTTTAAAATCAGAGTTTTTTAGTTAAAAAGACTTTTTATTTCATAGTACTTTGAAAAGCATTATATTGAGTGCCCAATACCAAGTACAAGCCTCTTAAAGAGCTCTATTTCAAAAATGAAATACCTTAAATTAACCAGACACTGAAGTTACTGGATAAATGTAATACAGTGCTCTAAGTCCCCACTTTAACTAGAGTAGGCTTAGTCAGAGGAAAAGACAAAGGACAAAAGCACTTACCTTTGATTGTAGAGCTTGTGATTCTGTGTAGAATAGACGGGTATGTTCTTTGATATATGCAGGTGCCTTCAACAAAAGTAAACATGTACATAACATCATCTGATGGAAGGTCAGAATTCATCTTGTGTGCATTGAGTTAGTATGATTCATGGCTCCTCTCACACCATAAAACACCCACTTGAAAGAATACATCATGTGTGCAACAAAGCAGGAAAACAATGCCTGATTTAATGCATCAATACAATGGTGAAAAAAAAAGCCACTCATTGAGATCTGAAAGGCTGTTGATAGTGAGAAACCTTTAAAAATTCAGCCTTAATTATTTTTTCTTTCACCTGTTATTTGTTATTTAAAAATCAACTGTTATTTTCTATCTACTTTGTTTGCATTTTTTTTAGGGCCCGCAAAACACCATTTATCATAAAAGGTTTATTTAAAGCAAAGAAAAAACGCTCAAAATAATAGAAGAAATATCACTACCACTTGATTATGATGTACAATATATTTATTTATTTAAATTATATATAAGTAGAAATCTGTCTGTTTTTGTTCGGACATGAATGTTAAGTTTTATGTAACACTATGTTACCTCTGGAGAAAGTTATTTATTTTGTTAGTCTCATCACTAGATCATCAAAAACGAATGCTTTAGGTTGGTGGCAGGGACCAAGCCAGGAGAAATGAGTATCAACAATCAACTCTCTTTCTCCAGAAGTCACAAAGTGTTGCTTTAAAAAGCACTACAGCCACGGCAGACAAAATAACACATGTTGCTGTTAATGTCTGGCAGAAAAAGAACAAAGAAGAACCACAAATTCAGTGTTTTGACTGTGAACACGCTTTATAAGCAAGTCAAAATACAGTTACAGTATATGAGGTCAACTCCAGAGCAACAGGCTGCAAAGCTGCTTACCTTGAACAGTTTTTGCGAGTGCCTGATCAGGAACGCTATGCCATTATTCAGTTTCTCAATGTTCCCCTGCAGATCACTTGCCATCACCTGCAAACAAAAATTAAACACAACAAGAAAAATTACAGAAACAAACATGCCAAACAAAATTAAGAAAAATCTTAGATTCATGGCTTGCTTGACTGCAAACATTATGGAGGTGAACCTAAAAAGATGAAACAAAATGAACCTACAGCACTTACATTTTTGGGCCAGATGATATGTGGAGCAAACATCGTGGCTAAATTGATAGCAGACATCTTATTGACCTGCTGATTGCGGGCAGTGTGGTACAGCAGGTCAAGCAGCAGTTTTAACAGACTCCGGTTGGGTGGTGGGAGCAACATGAGAAGTAACTGATATGCCTCAACCTGGCGTTCTTTGTCTGGCACATTTGTCTTATCCCCCTTTTCATCAAAGCGAGTCAGCTCTGGACCCAACAGACAGGAGAATCAAAAGAGCAAGGGGGTCCCTGTTATTTCTTTATTTCAGTTTTGTGAATATGACAAGAATCTGTGTAAGAGTCAACAAATACCTCCAATCTTCAGATGAGCATGATAGTGTCTGTGTGTGAGCAGAGGCTCCGGCAGCTCTCCCAGGTAGGCTTTGAGCAATGTGGCTGCATCATTGGGGTGGAAGTCCCCTGTCTCTAGATCTATCTCTGCCCCAGCATTCAGCATTTCCCTCAGGGCTGCCTGCCTTAGGCTGTGGCCTGGCACACGAAACAACCCCTCCACATGAAGGTCTGAGAGATGGGAGAGAAAGATGGAGAGAGACATCCAAAAAGGAGGGTAAAAAGGGATGTGGTGTGCAGTTGGGTAGACACACAGTGAAGGAGACACGGGGAGACAAAGACACAGAAGTCAGGAGAGAGATGGAGTAAATGAAATGAAAGGAGGGAGGCAGCAGGAGCAAAGTGCTTTCAGATAAATTATTGACCCAAGCATTTGCTGCCAGTGTCCACTTTCAGTGAATGACATCATCACTTTCTAGAAATAAACCATGACCTCATGCTAGTTCAGTGCTCTCCAACTAAGTTAAAGAACAAGGAGTACGAGTTAGAATGCAGCCCTGATGCTTACAAAATCATATTCTTGAAAGTGTTAAAAGGCACAAGATTATCAATTTGACTTGGTATAGTGAGAGATTACTAAATCAAGTAATTATTTTGTTCTGCACAAGTACTGTCATAGTTAAGAATTTGTTTGCATGCAATGCATATAATAACAATATATATATTATTATATAATGATAATAATGCATGCAAAATATATGAATCATGACATCAAAAACTGCTTTGAATTGAAGTTTTTTTTCTAAATGGCATAAACAATGAATGTATAAGAAGTGATACTCACTTTTACTCAGGTATTCAATGAGTTGATAAATCTGTGCTATTCCTTCCTCAGTCAAGGGTGCGCCAAAAACCAGTCCTTTTTCTGAAAGGCATCAAATGGCACCATGAGATTGACTGTAATTGTGTGTAAAATTGGCTCAATTTAATAACATCAGACACTACACTAATTATAGTAACTTTATAATCTGTTATCTACTGCATTGACCTGGTACAACCTGTTACATAATGTGCAAGAGCAAAAAGCCATATTCATTAAAAAGAAACAAAAAACAGATGTAGTCTGCAAAAAGTTTTGACGGAAACTAAAATGAACCATCATCTAAACAAATCTGTCAATTAGAGCTGATCAATCAACAAATTGTTGGTTAAAATGAAATTAATGAGAACTATGGAGACAGTCAAACAACAATTAAGTCATCTTTTACACAATAATTCCAAAGAATCCATTTCTCCTGCTTCTATCCTCTTTCTGTGATAACAAACTGTATTTTTTTAATTTTCGAAGTGGCAGAACAAGAAATTTGATGTTTAGCTTTAATAAACTGCATTTTTTGAAGCCGTTCTTATGAGGACCATTAGAGATTCGAGGACGAATGGACAGTTATGCTTTAGTATAACTTAACATACATTTTCCTTAAACAGCTTATCAAGTAGTGTAACAGAAAAACACTTATGGCTGATGACATCCTAACCTTTCCGTTTCAGGAAGTTAAATGAGCGCAAAAAGCCACTGGCGGGGGGCATCCTCGGCTCGCACTCTCCGGTGAGCTGCGCAAATTCAGCCCCTGGGAGGTCAATGAGTCGAGTGATATTGCTTAATACCAAATCCGTGAAGGCTTGTGGATGCTCATGTTTCAGTCTCTCCACAAAGAAGTCCGGGTTAAAGATCATAGGCTGGCTTGCGCTTGGCTTTTCCTGGCTGATAAATACACTGCATTTCGTCCCTCTGTTAAAGATAAACACAGGATGGATTGGGGTTCATTTTACGGTGAAAAAGTAAAGCTTGGAGTTGTCACTTGAAATAGCACAATTAAATCAAAAGGGGGTCGATATGAAGCAAAAATTAGTTTATTAACTTTAGCTAATGTTAGCATAACAAGCTGTTGCTAGGTTCGCTAAGTGATGTAGGCTAACGGGTCTCATAATAAGTTATAATACTCATCGGTCAAAAACAGAGATATTTTAATCTTTATTAATAATCGTCATTAAAAACTACAGTTCGTGTTGTAGTTAAAACTTGCTAAATTGACGACATACTGTACAAAAGTTGGTACCTTCTCTCTAATTTTCGGTTGCTTTGGGGATCATTTTCAGCCGCCATCTTCGATTTGAATCTTCCGCTGTTCAATTTGAAGTCCTGCCCACTGCGTCGTGATTGGTTGAAATAGTCACGGCAGCTGAATAAGGGGGGCGGTCGTCCTTGAACAATTCAGATACCTGCAAAGATATCCTTACCATACAGTCAATGATCCTTACCAACACTTCCGGGAAATTAAAATACCTGAAACAGCAGAAATATAAATAATAGACTATTTGACTTATTTGACTTATCAAACTAATTCTCTCTCTTCAGATACACCTGTGAGGAGTTTATAAAGCTCAAACCTATATTTACTGATTTTCTTTCTCTTTCTCTCTTCATAAATATATTTATTTCTCTCACTCCCTCTCTTTATAATATATATGTACATATATATAGATTGAGAGTGGAGTAAGAATGGTCTCTTCCTGTTGTCAAGACAACCAAAAGCAGGAGCTCTTTTGACTTTGCTAAAGTCAAGTTTATAAAACATGATTCTGACATGCATGATAGATGTGTCATTCACAATCTCAGGGTAATTATCACCGTGCCCAACCCATGCTGTGGTAGGCCTGATTTTCTTACATCAGCATTGATTATCTGCTTCTGAATGGCCCTTAATGTTTGCTTTTCATTCCCTTGCACTCCCTCTGTCCTGCTCACACACCATAAAGAACATGATTGTGATTACAGTACAGACCAGGCATTTGATGAAGAGAATAATGCAAGGATCAGATAATTTCTCCATTCCCATTCCTCTTATAAAAGACCCCTCTACATTGTTGGACAAATGAATAAGTCACATGTACAGTAATAGTATGAGCTATACACCTGAATATTTTAAAACACTGGCTTTATTTCAAACTCAGATACATGCACCAACACATCACATCTACCTATCTTTTAGGAAAATTTGGAGTTTTTGTAATAAAGGCTTAAACTAAACAAACACTTCTAGCTAGATCAAAAAGCATCTCGAAAAGATAAAAATGTTTCCTGCATGCACAATACAGGTTGCACACATTATGCAGACAGACATAGCAAACATTTTTATAAACATTTTCATAGCACTCTGAGAAACTCTTACAGCAGTAAAGAGGAAAAAGACACATTTTTCGATTTTTTTGGTTGATGTATTTGCACATCTGTTTGTAAGAGTTAAACAGTTTAGAGTTGTGCAGGTTGTGTTAAAATGGACCTACAGGGCTTCCTCCATCACACTGATCTGATTTTAGCGACTGCATTTCTCTTTCTGTTCATCATCTCTCCATAGCTTCTATCATCAATCCCCTTTGACTGTTCTGCTTACTTCTTAACTAGAACTTCTCAGCCAAGATATGCTCCAATGCCTCCAGTAGCAGTGAGGTTTGAACCTACCTAGAGTCCTCAGGCATGCCCTGCGAAAAGTTTGGGAGGAAATACAGAACAGCAGCGGGTCCAGAGCACCATTGATGTACCACAGTGGTAGAGACAAGTATGATTTCAGGACTGTGTAAACAGAAAGGACGGTGTCAGACCATACAACCACATAGACCTGCAGCAGTGAGGAGGCGATGTCCGGAAAGTTGCAAACAAAAAAGGCCAATATGACTGCACCTGAGGGACAAAACAATGATGATTTATTTAGCTTAAAGGACTTGGACATGGTAATGCAAAAAACTGTAGCTACATGTATTAAAACAAAAACAACAACCAACAATAAATGCTGGTAATCAAAAATATAAAATCAATAAGTCGTGAGGTTACTTGAAGTTGCCATCAACAAAACTTGTACACTGCCTTTTGATTTTACTTTTTTCCCCATTGTTGACCAAAACCATTTGCACTAATCTTTATCCAAAAAAAGGACAATATACAGATAATATTCTGCTGTCACAGTAGCATTAATTGGAGTGACATTTTGTAGAAGATTTTATTACAATATAAATATTATGATAAATAGAAGCAAAATATATTGAAGGGGGTTCCTGTGTATGTGTGCAACTTTAAGTTAAAAGTATTTGCAGCACTCACCAATTAGAAACTGTTTTGATACCATCCAATTTTATCTTAGCATTCTCTGTCATTTAATATTAGAATTGTTTGCGTTCAGTCTTGGGACTTGAGTTTGATATTTACGATACAATGTTGTAAATGTCTTGCCTTTTAACAAGTGAAAGGACATGATAGTGAAATTCAGTGTCCCACTGTCTGACACTCAAAACAAAAGCATTTGAGAGATTTACTAAGCCTTAGCCTCAACACTTTAACAACATTTTTTTTTTATTTTTCCGTAACTCACCCATAAGTTTTAGAGCTCTCTTTTCATTTAAAAGTAGCTTTCCACTCTGATGACACCATATATCTCGTCTTTCTCCCGGGTCCGGCTGTGTAAGACCCATGTTCCTCCTCTGACGTCCATTCCTCTTCAAGTAGAGCAGGATGAGCAGATAGAGAGTAAAGATGGAGACCAGTGGGAGCTGCAATCAGAGAGGCATATTGATATAAGTGGCACACAAGTGTCTGGGGTTTATGCAGATGAGAAAATGCCATCTGTTAAATAATGTTTATCTCACCAGAAAGAAGATCCCCGCTCTCAAGAGTAAAGCTCCTTTGTACATGTGTGCAGGATCAGGCTCTGTCATCTCACACATGGTGGAGACATGAAAGGCGTCTTCTTGTGTGGTGGCCGTGTAGTCGAGGATACAGGCACGAGCCTGGTCATAGACCAGAGCAAAGGGCACTGCTGAAACCAGAGAAATGATCCATACCAAAACAAGGCATGGCAGCCGGGATTTCTTTTGGGAAAAAAAAGGAGGGAGGGTAGGAAATAAAATTTATCAGACACTGTTCACAGACTTTTGTGTGAAATGTTAAAAGCTGCTCTCATTTTATTTTGTTCAATTTCCTTTATGAGATGGTGTGAAATTTGTGAAGATTGTGCCTTCTGAATGTGCCCAATTTCCTTTCTTTTTAATACATTTTATTCTGAGACAAAGATTGAACACGTTAAAAGGAACTTATTAAATTCATCCATCAGGCTCAGTTCAAATCAGGTTGTTTAAGAAAAATAAATAAAGAGGTACTTAAAAAATGTCTTCAGTATGATATATACATCTTTCAAACATGAAAATGTCCTGTAATGGGGTATATGATTTACTTTCTGACTGTCTTTCATGTCTGTATACGGTATCATCTGTAGTTAATCTTGATACAGCCGTCTGATTATGAGAAAAGGGACACATATCATTACACAGTATATTTCTTTTGTGTGAGTACTCAACCTTTAGGCTGGAGACAGACCACATGGTGTGGCAAATGGCTGCATAGCGCTCTGTGGTGAAGGCCATGATAACCCAGCTTGTAGTGCCACAGTACACTTGGCGGACCATGAAGTAGACCTTGCAAACCACTTGGCCCAGACGCCACGGGTAGCTCTCCCAGTAGTATCGATACACAGTCACTGGGATGGTCAAAAGCTGCAGAATGTCTAAAATTTGAAAAGAGAAAAAAGATGAGTTTCATTCATCAAATTTATGCTGAGCACACTGAAGGATGCAAAACACTGTGGCTGCTGAGTTTAAAAAAAGACTGCAGATGTTCAGGAGGTAGAAAAGTAAATTTAAATAATTTATTGAAATTGAAAATAAATAGGAAAAAAAAATCAATTTAGAAACTGAAATTTCTGAGAGGTTTGCATTACACTTCTGTATTTCCAAGTAAAATAAAAGATGAATTGTTTTCAGAGTGCTTTCAAGTATAACCTGGAAAAATCTGGTCTTTAAAAAGGTTCATGGTAGTTGTGTGTACCTGATATTACCAAGCTGAGCAGGTAGAAACGAATGGCACTGACTCTCATATGAGCATCCAAGAGCAGGGTCAATATGCTCACACCATTGAATAAAACCTGTAGAGCATGAGAGGAACAGCATTCATTTAATGGGACCACAAATATATATAATTAGCTGGCAACATAGCTGTAACTTATGTAATGGCATCTAGTGTAGTTGAATGTATGTACCCCGCATAAGAAGACAACGCTGTAGAAGATGGTCATGGGAACAGCAATTGCCAGCGGCTCACTTTTAGTGACACTAATGTCAAGCTGTGGCGTCTCACTTGGGCTGACATTGCAGCCGAAGAGGAATGAGATCCGCTCTGAGAGGTTCATGGTGAAGCAGCTGGCTGATAACTGGAAAGATGATGCAGAGAAATAATCTGTAAATTCAATGACTGAAAAGGTCTGTTTTTAATAAAGATGAAGAGTGTATTTTGCAAGCTCCTCTTTTATGATTAAATATTTTAACTAATGATAATGTTGGCCGTTAGCTGGTAATTTTCTGGTCAGATGTTATTATTTGAAGTTGGTCAGTTTTGAAATGAGTGTTGCAACAGGTATGGTGCGGATGACTTCATTCAGAAACCTGTTGCATTTTTATGCCAAACTCTGCCAGCTTTTGTTAACAAATCATTAAATTTCATCATTGGTCAAATATTAATTTAACATGTTTAATTAAAATCTGAAGTACACACGATGTACAACCTGTTGTGATGCCAGCATAGCCATTTGCAGTGAAAATTGATCAATGTAAGATCATTAATATGTGACTTACCTTTCAGAGGTAAAAACATGCAGGATGAAGCCCAGCAGCTCTCTTCACAGCAAAAACACCTCTTTGATTTCCCTTCCCTCTCTGACTCCCTCTCTCACTCCCTCTCACTCTCACTCTCCCCCTCTCTCTCTGTCTCTGTGTCTCCTCCTCCCTCTCTCTTTTTCTCCCCATCAAAACTACAGCAAACACAAACACAAACACTCACACACACACACACACACACGGTAATTACAGACACTTAGAGAAACAGTTTATATTTTGTGAAATGTCTATATTTCCCTGTGAGAGAGTGCTGGATGAGATGATCCGTACCACTGTAATATCTGTGTGGTAACATTCAGCTAGCAGCTTAGAAGCTTATAGAGACTAGAAACAGAGAGAAACAGGTGGTCTGGATCTGTTAAAATGTCAAAAAAGCTGCCCATCAGCACCTCTAGACTCGCAATCAGCAATGAACAAATTACGTCTCATGTGTTTAATCCTTATAAAACATCAGTTAATTAATCTACCGATCAGAGTTTATGTGTAGAGCATTTTTTTATATGAGCAAAATGTAACATAATAATGCATAAAAAAGGATCCCATTAATTTGCAACAAGGAGACACCAGGGGCAGGATTAACATTTTTTTAAACGTTTTATTGTAAAAATGAAAATTTGTTGCTTTTAACATTTAAAAAACAAATTTATTTAATGGAGGCAACCAGAAGACACTATTTCACAAATATGGTGAATTTGTTGATACTTTTAGATGAAGCCAGACCAGCTGTTTTACTTTATTTTCTGTCATAATGCTAAGCTAAGCTAACTAGTTGCTGGCCGATGCTTTATATTTACTGTACAGACATGAGAGCCAATATTCTCATCTACCTTTTCCGCCAGTACAATACAACATAATACAACTAAGCTCCTTCAACACATAAACATCATAATTTATTGTGTCCATACAAAGTTACTAGTACAAAGGTTATGATTAAATCATATTGTTTCCTATAAACACAAATATTACAACATTTCTTTACTTTAAAGCACAATCTAGCTTTTAAAATCAAACAACAAAATGAATTTATAAAAGTAAATCAAAAGTAAATTGTGCAGACTTATAGAGCTGTTCTATTTTCCTGAGCTAACCCGGCATCACTTGCCATGGCATAAAAGTGGCCTTGTTTATCAAGCAGGTTTTTCGGCGAATCAAATTCCACTATTTTTCCAGCATCAAGCACCATTACCCTGTAAAGGAAAAACACAGGTTAATACAATAACTGGCTAAGCAGTTCAATTGTCAATGTCTGGCATACATTTTAACTTTCACTTAGGGAAGAAACGAACAAGTATAGGAGGGAAGCTGTTAGTAATGGAGTGGTATGGAGAGTATGTTTTTTTTATTTCAGGTACGATCACAAGTCAGATTTAGATGAGTCAGTCTGCTATTACAAGTGCTGGGATGAGCTCCAGCCCCCCCGTCAGCCTAAAAAAAAGAATATGTGGATGC
Source organism: Acanthurus leucopareius (assembly GCA_029814765.1). Lineage (NCBI taxonomy): Eukaryota > Metazoa > Chordata > Actinopteri > Acanthuriformes > Acanthuridae > Acanthurus > Acanthurus leucopareius. Next base: position 12,805,961 of record JAQMCX010000003.1, on the reverse strand, counting down.
AAAAGGTTGATGGACGGTTGTTTTGGTGGAAAAATGTAAGAATGGGCTTTTTTTTCTAAATTATGTGCTTTTTCATTCTATTCTTTTCATTCTATGACCTTCTCTGAAAGAAATTATTGATCAATAGCCATTTTTTTAAAAACAAGTGCAATCTGTCCAACATGTAATGCAATCTCCTCTTCACCTATGTTATGTCATTTCCTATTTGGAATTATGATGTAACATCAAGGTAAGAGTAAGGTCTGTCCTTGCAAAAATTAAAAAAGAGAAAAATATAGATTTGAAGTGACAAAAGAAAGAGTAGGAAGCTCTAAAAGTTTTATATATACTGTATATGTATGTATGTATAATGCAGTGAATAAATTCAAACACCCTACAGCTTGACTCACCACCTTCCATCACCGTATATGGTGCTGCTAGCACATCCAATTGAAGCCAACAGTCTTTGCCGTGTCTGCTCTGTATTATGTGTGTATTGAGGTGGACTTCGACCTTGCAGCTCTGGTCATCTGGCTTTTGCCACAATAGAGGATGCACTCTAACTGCTGGGCACTTTAGATTTTTTGATAAATGATACTGTAATACTTTTTTTTTTTTGTAGTTTAGTGCAGATTTTGACTTTTTGTCAGACAGAACTTTGTCATGTGTTGTCAGTTTGTTTGCTTAATAATATTATATTTTTGTGTATTTTGGCAACAACTAAATTAAAAAAGGAAAAATTACAGAGTAAAAAGGTTGCAGAAATACCGTGTCGTACTATTTTACCTATATATGCTACATCATGGACAAAACCAAACCAAACCACAGTGTCTTGCAAAGACGCCTCCTCGAAACATTTTCAGGGACACTAGCTCACCTGGAGCAGTCCATGATGCTGTGCAGGCGGTGGGCAATGGTGAGGACGGTACAGTGTGCAAACTCTTTGCGGATGGTGGTTTGAATCAGGTCGTCCGTCTCCAAGTCAACAGCTGCCGTGGCCTCATCAAGGATTAAGATGCGAGACCTCCTCAGCAGTGCTCGAGCCAGACACAGCAGCTGTCTCTGCCCAACACTGAGAAAAGAGTGCCATGCTCAAAGGAGAGTTTTTGGAGTATGCAAAGGTGAAAAGAAAACACAGACTAACCCTCATTAAAACTGCTTAAATTGTACTTAAGTTTTTTTTCTTGAATAGAGGGTGTATTAAGACCTGCTGACAAAAACACTTGAGCTGTGTGGGTGGCCTGTATCGACACTCCATTAGCAACATACTCACCACAAGTTTAACGACAAGGTAATTATGTAATAATGCTGGAGGATACTAGACTGGCAGGTTCTAATTACGGCTCTAATCTGTCTGGGTGTTTTGGCTCAGCTGCATTTGGTCAATCAGATTAGATTAGATAAAATTTGAATTGATTCATATGAGTCCAATACTCAATGGGCAAAGGGCAGTTACAAGTTATGAATACTGTATAGCACTGAAGGGATACAGTGTATTTGAGGGGATACTTTTGCAATGTATTAAGGATAAATTGAGGTAGTATTCACACATTATTACATGTTTGCAGGATACAAATAAAATATTTGTATGATCTAACTGAAAGTAAACTGGTTTGCATTCAGAGCATCTTAGCTCATTTGCTGCATCTGTTGTGTTTTTTTATGGCCCACCTGAGGTTCTCTCCCCCCTCTGCGACTTCATGTTGTAGTCCTTCATGCAGCCCTGACACATACTCCTTCAGATGAGAAAGCTCCAAAACTTTCCAGATCTCCTCATCACTGAATTTGTCAAATGGATCCAGGTTCATCCTCAACGATCCAGAGAACAACACTGGATCCTGCAGCCAAAGGGTTTAATCGGTCAGTGTACCATTTAAAACCACATACTGGGTGTAAATAAGAGTGTTTATGTTATTTTGTTGCTTCATTTCTCTACCTCAGTATGAATGGATATATGTGGGAGAGTGGATGTATGGATGGATGTGAATGTAGGGGTGTGTTTGTTTGTTTGTCTTTTTTTTATTTTTTATTCTTATTTTTTGATTACATCTTATAGTTTAAGTAATCACAGTGTCTTTTTACTCTGCTTTTTAAGTATTGAATGTAATATTTCTTATATCTCAGATGGATAATTTTAACTGTATCAGAAACAACACAGAGGGTAAAGAATTTCATTGCATATTAACTTATACAGATGACAATAAAGCCTATATATCCTTTGAGTCTTTATATGTTTACCTGTGGTATGATGGTGAGTCTGCTTCTGAGGTCATGCAGACCTATTGTGGAAATGTCTATATTATCAATGAAGATCCGACCTTCAGCAGCTTCAATAACTCTAAAGAGGCAGTTTGTCAGGCTTGATTTTCCTGCTCCTGTACGGCCAACTATGCCAATCTGGATGTAGAGAGAGACAGCACATAGAGAGGGATTACTGACAAACCCTTAAATCTTGGTTCAATAACTTACAGAGATGCTTCTGGATGTATACAGAGCAGGCAATTACCTTAAAGCAGTAATGGCCATACTGAGTTTGTGAGAGCTTTTGAACTAGCTGTCAAAACACTGAACTGTGTTCTGAATTGAGATTAATTTCATGTTCAAAAGAAAAAGAAGCATAATTTCTGTGAAGTGTGTCTAGCTGTAGCTTGCTCATGGTGCAGTTACAGTTAAGGAGGTGGAGCAGGTTGTCTACTTATTAGAGGGTTGGTGGTTTGTTCCCTGTTTGCACACTGAAGTATCTTTGGGAAAGATACTAAACCCTGAACTGCCCCTGATGGCTGTTCCATTGGTGTGTGTATGTGTGTGTATATAAGTTCCTGATGATTCGCATTTTGTCGAGAAGCCACTTGCCGTACATGTGTGTGAATGCAAGGATCAGAAAAGCCTTTACGAATGCAGTCCATTCACCATTTACAAAGCATGCCTGTCAATCCCACTCAGACCATTTAGTCAAAGAAAAGAAGGAAAAGAAAAATGTCCCTGAAGAACTTGTATTTTATAAAGTTTAAGGACATCTCTAACTTGAAGAATGTGCTTTTTGAACATAAGAGAATAAAAAATGCACCTATTAGACCAGATTCATGGCATGTCATGATATTGTCATGAAACTTAATCAATAAGAATAGTGTAGACGGTCACATATTGCTCATTGTTTTAATGACTGTCGGTTTCACCTCAGAATGACAAATTAATATCTCTGAACAAGAGTCTTACAGATTAAATGTAATGACTACATCACTAACACATTGTACTTATGTCCACAGGACTCAAACTCTGGATTCCAATGTGAAAGTCCTCCATTTTGTTTGCCTGCCATCTACCACTGAACTCTTTGAAACTTCAGTGTGACTCATAAAGCAGCATTATCTAATCATACAAACAGGGTGTAGGCAGTAGTGCTGACTATCATGCAAAACACAAAAACCCTAGCTTCATTTCTGTCAGTTTTTAATGAAATGTTGTGCAACTGTGTCGTTTCTTTGATGTTTTCTACGTGTGCCTTGTGTTGCAGACAGGGTTCACACACATTTTATAAATATACTGTAGTGAAACCATGACTGATGAGAGATTTAAGATTGATCAAAGAAAATACAGGGAAAAAAATACACAGGTCATTCCAATCAAGTATCCTGCGAACATAACATCAATATTCTCGCAAAGATGAAAGGCACAAATGAGAAGGGACTGAAGAGAAAATCAAATGCAGGTTTTTCTTGACTGCCGGTTTCACTTTCACATTGAAGCTGCAATATAAACCAGTTAAGTTTGAAGTTGTAAGCTCACAAAGTAACACAATTACCGTTGTTTGGCCAGGCGTTTTATCAAGCAGAACCAAAAAATAATAATTCTCGGTTAAATCCCACAGGCATCTTGACACACACACACAAACTGACAGGTAAACAAACAGACACACACAAACCTTTTCAGTGCTGTTGATGTCACAGGTGATTCCGTGCAGCACCAGGTCTAATCCAGGTCTGTAACGGACCTTGTAATCTTCAAATCTTAGTCTTCCTTCATCAGGCCACTCCTGTGGAGGCCGAGTGTCAGATACCCACTCAGCCTGCAGAAACAAAGACACGGAGAGAAGATTAGAAATAGTGGAGAGGCTGTCAAAGTGAGCTATGGTGCCTCTGACTATTCCCAGTCCGAGCTATGAATCTATGAAATGCCCACTTGTATGAGAAGATAATATGAACTCATTGAAATTATTATACATATAGCCAAGCCCTTAGACCTTAGCAAATGTCCTGACCCAAATGTCAGCATCATCCCTATTCAAAAAACAATGGGTTGAAAACGATTCGTATAAAACCATTTTAATCTTTTGTGGGACTTATGGTTACAAACAAATGTATGTTCACAGCATGGTCTTTGAAAGCAGACAAGAGCTCAGTCCAACGTACCTCGTTCTCAAGCTTGCTGTACTCACTCACTCTCTCCACGGCTACAATATTGGTCTCCAGCTCTGAAGTCATCCTCACCAGCCAGTTGAGGGTCTGGGTTACCTGCAAAGCCCCAAATAGGAGAGCGGAGTGGTTAAACAGGTAGCATCATTGTACCTTGTCATAGGATTACAGCTAGAATTGTATTTATCACTGTAATTAAATAGCATTTTCTGCAGTGTACATTATGATGCAGTGTATCAGGTACTAACATTAAGGGCGTAGGACACAGACAATCCAACCAGGCCACTGTCCAAAGTGTTTCTGGCTAAGACAGCAAACAGAGCAGAGAAAAACACCACCAGATTACCGACGAACTCCAGACGGATGGCCAGCCACCTGCAGAGAACACAGACACACATACACACAAATATTAATGTGTCACACTTATGCACACCAAAAATCCTTTTATAGGAATATTGTAATTGGATTTGTTGAGGATTTGTGTTTTGAAGGGGCACTTAGGAGTTCAATATCTGACCTGTTTGACACTATCCATGGGTAGACGCTCTTGAGGTTTTCATCAATAGTTATTTCGTTCTGATTAAGAAACCTTTCTTGATGGCCGTAAGCTCTTATCACTGACAAACCGGACACTGTCTCACTGAAGTGTGAGTAAATAGGAGAGCGAGATACTGAGTCCAGTCGACGCAGCTGTCTTGAAGTCGCTACGTAGAAGCGCTAGGTGAAGAAAGAGGGCAAAAGAAATGAACAGAAAACAATGATGTGTTTATTGGATTCATTTTTCAATATGAGAAAAACTTTTCATAAATTCCACTCCATTTGCATAGAAATATGTCTGGTTTTGCAACCTTTTTTCATCATCTCTTTTATTTCTTATTTTTGTTGTGATTTTGGTAAGGTTACCTGTACAAAGAAATAGAAAATGGCCAGAGGAGGTATGATGGCGGTGAAGAGAGGAGTGGCCAGGCAGATGACGAACAATGTACCCAGGACACCCAGCAGACACAGGATCCAGGAGCGGAAGGACTGCGGAATGGCTTCGTCCACTGTGAAAATGTCCTTTAGAGGAAGTGATGGGAAAAATTAGACATTTCAAGGGACATATAACAGTGCTTAAAGTGACCCAGAGAAAATTTAAATGATCCGATCTGAGTCAATTCCTCTATCTTTCCTTCAGATCTGTGAAGGAGACAATGAGACAAGGCATCATGCTTTGAGGACTTTAAATTTGGAATCTCTATGGGGATAAATGCTGCAATTTGAAAATGCTGTTTTATTTAGGCAGTAAAATTACTTTATTTCCATGTTCTTAGCATACTGTTGTAATATATTTTTGGCTTAGATGATGGCCTACGATGAGTTTATGCAAACTTTTTCAAGTTATCTTCTTAAATTGCAATTCTACAAAATACAGGGGAATTAAAACCAGTAAGCAAGAATAAGTGCCACAAAAAAGAGAGAATAGAATAAGAAATATAAAAACAACATGATAATGATAAATCCTACCTTTGCAAAGCGGTTGACTACTCTTCCAATTGGCGTGGTGTCAAAAAACAACATGGGGACTCGCAGTATGTTGTTGAGCAGCCTTGAATGCAGAATACGTGACGCATTGATTGAGGAATTGGCCATGAGCATCGTACCAAGGAACACAAAGACGCCTGTGAGAAAAGGAGAATTCATCAAATTTTTCATAACAACATCTTCAAACAAGTTCAAGTACAAGGTACACAAAGTAGAAGATGAATGTAGAGAAAACTACATTTCACCATCTTCAAAACATTACCTTGGTGAATCCACTAATGATCAGGAAAGTGCTAGAATCTGTTTAAAATCTGTACCTTTAACACTTTTGTTTTTCATCAGTGCTTAAAAAAAAGAAAATTTCCCCCAACAAGTATGCTTCAAGCAATCTTCTTTCTTAATTGACTACTTAGTTAACTATCAGTCACAGTTGCTACAAGAAGCATAAAGTGATAAAGTGAAGCACCTGATCTTATCTTATGCTTCTGCCGCTGATTAGCAATTGTGGTTTCATCACTAAATTCCCAATGAGGTGTTTGGCACTGAAGTAAGAGCAGTCTGTTGAATAAACTTGAGCTTCTATTTGGAGAGGACTTGAGGAATTCCAGACAGCGCTCAGTGTTTGGAGATAAAGTATCATACCAGACATTTCAGGGGAGGGTGATCACTGTCTTAATAACTCTACCTTTAGAAAGGTAACTGCTGGAAAAATACTTTAAGCGCAGAATGCAGCAAGAACTCTTCTGCAGGGAGCAGCGCTAAAGAGAAATAACAAACCACACCATCCTTTGTGCACTTAAGGCTGGTGTGCTTTAAATGTGAAGGTCAAACTCTCTGACCTTAATATATGTATATTTGAGTCTGAAAGTGCAAATGAGCTGTAGTGTCATGTAATGTAAACACCCATTTCAAAATGTTTAGTTTTTTGGAGTAGAAGCGGTGACCTCTTGAACCTTCCCGAACCAAATATGTGTCAGCTGTTAGAGAAGCAGACCCAAGACAAACTTTGCACAGGAGGAAGTCGCTGTAGTACTCTGGGTGTTTCAGGCTCATATTCACCAAATTTGTGGTACCAGTAGGCTTCCACAGGATGATGATAGTACATTGGTTTAGGATTGTAACTAGGATTACAAAGCTTCTTTCCTTGGTATTATGAGAACCGTTGTGTCAAGGGTTTTGTGGAGCATCGAGGACAATTGTTAAATGCTTTTAAATTGTCACCTTTTATGGATCACTTAATAGTTTTGGGGGGGGTTTTTTGCAATTATTTTATGTAAACTGGCTGGAAAATGTAAGGACATCCAACAAAACTATCTGTGGGACTTCAGATTGGTGTTTGCATGTTTCCTCTTGCCCACTCAAGCCTTAAAATTAGCTCTCTGAAAGCTGAGCTGCACTTGACTTTATCTAGAGACTCTCGTGTATTATTTTACCTAAAAATGACACCAAATGTGCAAATCTTTACAGACACACCTCTCTTACACCAGTCCACTGTAGCTGCATGACACAAGCGCTGTGCACTGTGCAATTTTGAAAAATGCGCTCTGACCTGCTGTCAGGCCAGTTTTGCATCAGTATAAAAACAGACACTTCAATGTGCAGGTTGTATGAAACAACTAGATCATAAACATGTAAAGAGAAATAAAGAGTTCTGCTCTCACTAACAGTTAAAAATCAATTTCAGCTTTAACACAATCTCAAAATTTAGCAAAATTTGAAAAGTGATGACTGTGCAGTTACCCTGAGCCACTCCCAGAGCACCAAACACTCCAATCCTCATGTCCCTCTTCCAGTTCGGGTATAATGTGTTGTTGTTGTTGGCGTACTCCTCTGCCTCATTAGTCCAGTCACTTAGCCACACATTTGAACCGATGAAAGCAACGTTCTGGATGAAGTAAACCACAAAGACCGTGATGGAGTATCCCCATCCCATGGCCTGCAAGTACTGCAGGTACACTGAGAACTTGACCTGGATAGAAGAGAGAAAAATAAGGCTCAGGAAAAAGTTCTAAATTGTGTCATTTCTGTTGTTAAAATTAGCATTTTGGCAGATTACCCGTCCTGTTTCCATAGCTTCCTTCTCTATAAGCCTCTGGCCTTTCTTTGGTTCACCGGCATTTTCTGTTCTTTTTATTGAATTCTGTTTTCTTAGTCTGACACTAAACAAAAGGACAGAACAGAAAATTTAAGACAGATGATATGATATACAGTGGTGTATGCTCAAAACATACAAATACTTTGTGGGAATATTTTGGCCGTGTTGTGCTGTTATAGTGGTGACTAGTGCTTTGACAATGTGCATTACAAGAAGCACACTGTCCCCCACATGATCCCCACTTACACAAACACACACTGTTTCATGTTGGTGCCCTGTCTACCACTTCACTGTGCTCTAACCTGCCCTTGCCCTGGCTGCGACGGATGCTGTTTTCTCTCTTCAATGTAACAGAAATTGTGTCCTCCAAGGGAGAGTCGGGCTGAATATCCTCGCTGTCAGGGATGAGGTCAACATCTTCAGCTTCCTTTTCTGAATAAATACATTCGTAAACAATGCATTTTGTCTTGAAAAATTTGCAGAAGCATTACATTTCAAATATGAAGAAATGGCATTGTAGCAAGACCATATTTCCATATGCATACATACACATCTGAATAACATCTCTCTATAATCACATACAATAACTACATGCAGACATCAGACACAGTGTATGGATGTGCCAGAAACCACAGTATTCTGCTCAGCTTTTATCCACAATGCAGTGAAAAGAAAGTGCAATTACCTGTCTCTGAATGGCTCTGATTACTTTGTTCTTTGGCATATGTGTCTAGGAACTCAGAAAATGCTCCCTTGCTGGCACGAAGGCTGCTGTAGGATCCAACCTCAGACACCACTCCATCCACCAAGACTACTATTTCATCTACATATGGCAGGAAACTCACACCGTGAGTCACCAAGATGCGAGTCTGTGCAGACAAAGAGACAGTTTGTTTCTTCACTTCAGAATGTGGAAAATGAAAATATGCACTGTACAGTGAATACATCAGGAGGTTTATGGAATGATTATAAACCCACTCTCACATTTGTGTTATTCTTCACATTTCTGCTTAAAACGATATCCTGAACTTCTTGCTACCAATGCTGCTGATATGTTAACCATATGATATTTAACTCTGAACATTAACTAATCAATGCATTAATTATCACAAACCTTGTCTTTCAGCAATCCATTAGGTCCAATCACTTGTTCGAAGAGATGCTTTCCTACGTGAGAGTCAACAGCAGACAAGGGATCATCGAGTAGATAAATATCAGCTTGACTGTAAGCTGCACGGGCCAAGCTGACACGCTGCTTCTGACCTCCTGAAAGGTTGATTCCCTGAAGAGAAAGGAATGAAGGAGAGACATTATAGGGTCTGTAGGAAGGAGCTGCAACATGTTCATCTGTTAATTTTCTTCATTATTTGTCTTTGTGGTCACTTTTGGGCATATGTCTGTACTGCTGAATGTCATATCATAACCCAAGCTTGAAAGTAAATAGAAAACCAGACAAAATGTTCTTTGTCATTGATTTGTGAGAAATATAGAAAGTTTAAACACCTAGAAGTTGGTTTTGAGATGTAAGCCTGATTAAGAATGATGGGCTAAAGGATGCGAAAACAGTGTGAAGGGCGATTTGGTCAGACATTGGTGTCATGATGAGTTTTTTTTACATATATATTCACCCATTAGAATAAACTGATAATAAGTCAAACATTATGTGGGAGCATTATGTGCAACTGGTTTTCTGTGCTTTGTGGCCAGCTGAGACATGTAATCTAGTTTAACAACCAGAATGTGTTTATACAGGATGAAGAAACAAAACTCCTACAGATATAATGTTAATATCCCTGAGTCCTCAATTAGATAAAGACTCACTTTCTCTCCAATTTCAGTGAGTTCCGCCGCAGCCAGCAGCTCCAGGTCAGGGCCCAAGGCGCAGGCCTGTATGACCCCCTGGAACCTGTTTTCCTCATGGGGAGAGCCAAACAGGATGTTATCTCTCAGAGTGGCATTTTGGATCCAGGCTTGTTGTGGCACAAAGGCAAGGGAACCCTGGACATAAAAACATTAAGAGTCAGGTACACAAGTCGTACAAACCATCTCGTCGTCCCCCTCCTGCTATGACATAAAAAAAAGGCATTCATACAGGTTTTCATTCCAACAAACACTCCACCTGTTGAGAGTGGAAGAAAAAGAAAAAGAAATATTTTTTAAGAAAAGGTTAGAGAGTTGCATGGACTGCATTATTCAGTAGTTTGTTAAACAAACATGCTCCGGCAGCCTTCACTATCGGCTTTTCTCAGAGTGTAAAAAAGGTTCAAACTGTTCCCCATTTCAATGTTGATCATCGACATTTTTGAGAACCTTGTACTGGATATGAAAGTCTCTATTGTGGATCTAATTGCTTTGATTTCTTGGAATGAAAACAGTTGAAGCACAGGACAAAAACATAGATGCAGGGTAGTGGATTCTTCGAATAAAACAATAAATAATTTATATGATGAAGCGAGCTTGCTTGTGACATGTTGGCTATGAAACTCAAATGACTGGAATGTTTTCAAAAAGAGGAAGTGAATGAAGTGAATTTCACTACAATCACATGGAACAACAGTTGAACACAGTGTTCTTTTTGAATAATGTGGGTACTTGAAAAATAAACTTTAACTTGGTCATTTAATTATCAACTGACAAAACAGTTTTATTGTTTGACAGATATGAATCAATATATGAAAATAAGGCGTCACCTTAATGTTGATGAAACCTTTGGTGCTGTGCATCTCTCCCAGGATGGCTGATATGAGAGAGGACTTCCCTGAGCCCACAGCTCCCACCACAGCCACCAACCGGCCTGGTTTGATATCCAAGGACACACTAGTAAACACACACAGAAAAATAGAAAAACAGTGGAAAAAATTAGTTGCTTTGCAGTCGTATGGTGTTACTATGTGTGTTATTTTAATTTTTGGCATAAACATACTTCTTCAGTAGAGGTTCAGCTTCTTTTTCCCAAGAAAAGGAACCATTACTTATGCTAACAGCAGTCTCTATAAAAGATGAAAAGAGATGAACAATGAAACAGATGATCAGAGAGAACGTGTTTCCTGCACATGTATAAACTGGTGAAATGATGATGGTGAACGCACTGAAACTGGGGTCATGCCGCACAATGTCATCGTCCAGGTCTTCGCCTCCCAGAAACTTCTCCAAGCGCTTTTTAGACACTGCAGTCTGGAGACAAAAAGAACAGGTCAGAGTGCTTTTATCACAGTTGTGATATGCCTGCATGTAACGTGTGTTTTTGTTGCCTTACTTGCACAATAGCAGCAATAAGCATGGGCAACATGGCCAGGGGAAATCGGAGGATGTTGAACAGAGAGATGGAAGTGAAAGCTTTCTCAGCAGTCAAAATGTTATCTGGGCTCACCCCTACAAACACTGCAAATGTGGCCAGAGAAACCTGCAAACAAACAAACAGCATGAGAAAATGAAGAGCTTCCTGGACTTTTCTACTTCTCCTCTTTTTGTGAGGCTCCTTTGCGGCACTCACGAGAGCTGGGGCGCAGCTGAACACGAAGGTGGAGACAGAGGACAGGTAGGCAAACTTCTTCATGACCCTTAGTTCTTGCCCCCTTATGTCTTCCACTTGCGTCTGAAAGGATGGCTCCCATGCGTACAGCTTCAGGATCTGGTTGAGGGTGGGGTGGGGGGTGGGGCAAAAGAAGAAAGAAAAGGAGGGAGAGGAGGAAGTGGTGGGGGTAGTATCAAGATAAGTGAAAAGGGAAGGGTGAGGGCACTGAGGCATTCAAACAGCAGGTGGAGGATGTAGCACAATAGCAGGTAATGTGAAACAATATTAGCTTTCCCTTGAGAAATAAAAGCTTTTCATCTCTGCCTGAAATATCTTCCCACAGAATAAAGGAGCAGAGGCGTTGGTCTTACCACAGTTATCCTTGAAGGCCAAATATATTGAATAGCAGTGCTCACCTTGATGCCATTGAGTACTTCGTTCATGATTTTCAGTCTGTCGTCTTTGAACTTCATGTTCTTTATCTGAAAAGACATTACATACGTTGCTTAGAACATGTAGCTCACTGTTAATGTTCTGCATCTAAAGTTCAACAGATAGATATACAGTATAAAAAAAATGTACAATTGTTTAGGTAATGCAGTAAGAAAAAAAAAAGGGTGTACCAGGAGTTTTTTATTACTTTAATAACTGTTGTATGCAGGCACATCCTGCTCTGTTTTATTGTATTTTTTAATGTCATTAATGGTATTTTATTGATTATTACTCATATTATATTAAAGACTCATTGAGGTATTTTAGGCTATAATTCAAAGATACTAAAGCTGCCAGTCTGTTATTGTTTTTATACGCAAAATCAACCGCTATCCTGTATAGATGTGCATTACTGCTTACCTGGAGCTTTCTGGACTTGGTGGCTATCAGTGCATTGATCGGCACCATTAGCACCATAACTCCCAGCCCTGCTAGCACAGACGGTCCTAACTCCATCCACAAGAAAACAATAGCCAGGGCGATCTGCACAGGGCACGACCACAGCAGGTGAATGAAGTTGGTCACATCGTTGAAGCGCTGGGCATCTGCAGATATCAGGTTCACCGTCTCCCCAACTGTTGACTCTTTACGAGTTTCATTAGAAACCACCAATGCCTTAAAAAGGGGATGGAGAGGAAGAAAGCAATTCAACAATAAAAGACATAGAGACTTGGAAAAAAAAATCCAAATTTTAAAGGTCCAGTGTGTGGGATAAAGTGGCCTCTATCAGTGAGGTTGCAGATTGCACTGGACTAACACCCCCCAACCCCCTATTTAGGAGAGCCTATGATGGCTGCTATTTCTTTCTTCTTTCTTTCTTTTTTTTTTACAAAAAGAGACGTTACATCCTCGTAATAACACAGCAGCTGTGAGGAGGTTTATTTTGTATAATGCATGAACATTTACCTTTTTGTACACAGTTGCCATGATGGCAGTGCGAACCTTCATCCCCAGCACAAAGCAGCGCTGGAAGTACTGCTGCAGGAACAGAGACTGCAAAATGGCCACAGCCAGCAGCAGCACTGCATACAAATACCCTTGCCAGGTATGGATGGACTTGTCCTGAGCGAATCCGATCATCAGTCTGGGAAAAGAAAAAGAATGAGGATCGTTAGCAGGGCAGTTAATCACCTTGTATAATCATATATCCAGCATCTGATGGCAGTTATCTTCCTCTGTCAGAGACTGATGTCATCTGGTGACATATAAGCTGACCAATGAGAGGTTAGTTAAGATACAAGAGTTAGAACATCCAAAAGGTCATTGCATGTTATCTTAAAAGCTTTAAAACTGATTTAAAAAAAAAAAAAGCAGTTGTAAAAAGATTTTTAAGGCTTAGCTGTTCAAAATAAGTCTCCCCCAAGTGACATCAAGTTGTGGAATATAACTGAGTACATTTACTTGATTATTGTGTTTTTATACAAATTTGAGGTACTTCTCTTTCTTGTCACTTTATCCTTCTACTCTACAACATGTTTAAGATTTTTTTTTCCTTTTTACTCACCTGCATTTATTTGATAGCTTTAGTTAAAAGTTATTCATTAGTTATTGTTTGTTATAGTTTAAACTATCTAGCAGATGATTAATCAATCAACTTGACGGAAAATTAATAGACAACTTACTTGATAAGTGTTGCAGCCATTTTTACTGTTGAATCATTTGATGGTTTCAGCTTCATAATTAAAAGGATTTCCTGCTTTTCCTGCACTGACTACTTTTTCTTTTCGGTCAAATTTCCCTTTTGCTTTTACTCAAGGAACATTTTCAGTGCAGGACTATGACTCATAACAGAGTATTTTTACAGTGTGGCGACACTGCTTTAACTGTAGTTAAGGATTTTATTATTTCCTCCACAAACTCATGATATCACTTGACTGCATTTTGAGTTAGACTGAAGACTTTTTTGATGAAAGAAATCTATGACTGTGAGTTTATTGACGCCAAGTTAATGATTACAGTGAAAGCTAATGTGTGGAAGACTAAGCAGCAGTAAACTGTAAAAAACTGCTTCGCACATTGACACAGCAGGGTCAGAGTGTGAGTTCTGTCTACAGTGTTTATATGTAACAATGAAGGCACAATCATTAAACAACACATGTTAAATTGAAGGGTAAATTAGTTGCTTGAAAGAGAAGAACAGGGCATCAGTAAGCATTTTTTGCTAAAGGAAATGTTTTATTTTAAACTTCACTCACTTTAGGAGTTGAGGACTGACAAAAGACAACAGGTCCTGCAGGAGTTTGAAGACAGCAGATTCCCACAGCATTCCTTTGAAGGTCTTGTAAATGGTGCTAATCAGCCATGAATTTGGGTAATTTTCTTCCTTCTCCTTGTTTTTGTCCTTTTTTTTCTTTCCATCTTTTTTCTCTCCCTTTTCCTCCTAAATAAAAAAATACCGCTTGAACGTTGTATTTGAGCATATACTGATGGGCTGTACTCTATAAAGAAGTCTTATAAATAAAAATAAATAGAACAGAAGAATAATTTTAGATAGTAAAAAAAATATCATTTTTCACCATCATCAACACGTCCTGACTGATGCCTTTCCCCAGACCGTTGGAGAGGCCATTTGCACCGGTCTCTTCATGGTCTTTGTCTCTCTTCTGAACTTGTTTCTTCTTTAACTGTTTCTGGAGACGGACTCGAGCTGCACCCAACTCTGACTGCATGAAATGCTGGAAGCGCTGGTTAATGTAAGAAGTGCTATCTTTCTCATTCAGCTCCCACATGTCCTCCTGAACCAGGGGCCTCTTGTACCCCTTAAACGCCATCCTGAAGAAACAAGATTTAAAATGTTGTGATGTACGTATGTGTGTGTGTGTTTGCAATGGTTCTTATTGTTGCAACATTTGATTTACCTGTTAAACCAGTTAAACGTGATTCTGCTTAAAAATGTTGCGCCTGCCTCAGGATTCTGTGGGAAATTTGACAAACAGGTGGATTATGTTCATGGCAGGCTGAGGTGAAGATTTATTGCATTATATTTATTACATTTTGATGAGTGAAAAAAGCATCGAAGCAAAAAGATAACCGAACAAAAATGGGTGCTTAGAAACCTTTTTGACATGCTCCTTATCTTCTGGTGGGATATCCGCCACAGCAGAGAGGACTAATGCAATCAGCTCCAGCCCAAAAGAAATGAAGAAAAGGCAAAAGCGAGGGACATCTGCGACCTTTTCCTGATGGTGAAAGATGAGAGTGTGAAGATATTGAAAGTGAGGGAGGTGCAGCAGTGAACGTTGCATTACAGATAAATATGGAGAGCTGAAATGCCTCCCGTCAATCAAATCAGTCTGCATGAGTCATAATACCACTTTACTCCCTGCTTAATGCTTTGTGTCAAACTTAGTCTAGTGTCTCATACCTGCCTGAGCGCCTCTCGTACGAGGGTCTGGAAAGGGAAGATGTCGCACAGAACAAGGAGGAACCAGAAGATGAAGAGAGAACCAGAGTCTATTGCTCCTTCCCTTCGCCTCACTCCTTCCTGACACAACAGCAGGAGTATCTAACAAAGAAGACACGTGAAAACATAAAAATAAATGTCACCTCTCCATCTCAAACACTAGAGCACATAGATGCGTCGAATCATGATACAAATATTTACCCATGTGACGGCATACAGGACGGGGTTTGCATAGTATACACCAGGACTTCTCTCTGTTGAAGATGGGTCTGATTTTGGACCAAAATCCAGTCCTAATGTGACTGCCAGGCCTGCAATGGCCGTCAGGAGTAACAGAGAAACCACAAGCTGAGGGGAGGAAAGACAGAAGTCAAAGATCACTTGGATGTTAGAGTTTTAGTGTGCAGAGTTTGACATTAGGAGGCTTAAAGGGGAAGTTTCTCTCTGTGCTAACTCTAAATCAGATGTACAAGATAAACCTTTAGATACAAAGATACAAGCCAAACATGGTCCAATATACAACTTAGGTGGGATGTGGAAACGTGAAACTGTCAGCACAGGTGGAGGAAACGTGTGACTGGTAGTTAAACTTTACACTGATGTTTACTGTCTAATTTGTCGTATATGTGCTTTTACTAGTTTAGGTTATTGTATCTGTACTGCTTTGGAGTCTTTTGCGTGATATAGTTCTATGTTAATTTTTTTTTTCTACATTTGTTTTGTCTGCTAATCTATCTTTTTATGAGTTAATGTCTCCCTGAGTCACCTATGTATTTCTTTCATTTCACTTTAATACATGGACTTTAATCTATGTCATTTTAAGGGTGCCTTTTAGACTTCTGATTAAAGATTAAAGCAGATTAAAACTAACCTTTCAGGCTTACACTGGCTTCATTATTTGATAGTCAACTGGTGTTGACTCTCCGTGAAAAATTAACCAATAAAATGAAACAAGGGTAAAACAGATTCCAGGTTTTTTAAATGAAGGAGAGGGAGTAGATGTATTTTTTTAACCATGTATTGGTGTGTTTTGATAGGAAATACCTACCAGACATAAGTTATTGTATTTTTATATTTCTAATAAACATTTTAAAAAATCCCTTGTTTCTATCTATAATCCTTGGACAATGATTGTTTTATTATAGGATACATGCTGCTGGCTTTCCTGTAATGAAAATCAGAATCCTCCTCTGTCCTCTCTCTTCTCTGCATCACATTATGACTGTGACAGTGTGTTAATTCATCTATTTTTCTGTGTGGATTACCTGTTTGCAGAGATAGAGTTTGGACAGGTGTTTTGTATTCCTCCTCGACTTCCTGCAGAGGCCCACCAGGTGATGTGGGGCACAGAGCCACAGGAATCCCAGGGGGATCCAGACCAGCACCGTCTGCTCAACGCAGACTGGGAGGTCTGGGTCTTCTCTATTTAGGTATGACTCATTCTGAGATGTACACACAAACACACACATGCAAACACAAGTCACGTAAGGGTAAAAATATCATTTATAAAAGCAATACTGCCCTCATAATGCCAGAAGAAGGCAAACACACTGCTGTG
This sequence comes from Acanthurus leucopareius, assembly GCA_029814765.1. Lineage (NCBI taxonomy): Eukaryota > Metazoa > Chordata > Actinopteri > Acanthuriformes > Acanthuridae > Acanthurus > Acanthurus leucopareius. The sequence goes on along the minus strand of JAQMCX010000003.1, from coordinate 12,788,984 downwards.
TGTGTGTACTCTGGAAGTTCTTTCCATATCGAAATGTATTCAATAGTGACTCACATGTGATTAAATCATAAATTCCTGCTCTCTGCTGTAGATGCAGCACTATGTGTAATGTGTAAAGCCAAGATGAGGATGAAGAGATGGGTGCTAATGGACTACCAAGGCTGTGGAGTGAAAGAACCCAGAGGAGTTTATTATATTTTAAAACAAAAAGACCCTGATGCGGTACGGAGAGTGTATTGTTTCAGCCTTTTGAAATGCTTATATCAGTATTTCAAACACTTGAAGTTATGCCTTCTGCTGTGTGAAAAGCCTGTTATTAGGAGAGGCTACCAATCATTTGGTTCTGGCAGTAGAGTAACGTGTGTGTATTTATTCTTTCTAAACTGAATGTGCATGTGTTTATTTACTCTGGATGCTTTTCAATCGAGTGCTTGTTTTCATCCGCAAATTTTCAAAGATCTAAATTAAAACAAGTTTCCAGAGCACAAGACAATTTTTCATATGTTTGATTGAAAAATAAAAGAGGGGATTAATCAGTTATCAAAATAGTTTCAAATGTTTTCTTTAATCAACTTATCCATTGATCATATCGACTCATATTGTTTTTTGCCTTGTTTTTTCTTGAAATATCTCGCTGCTTAAGAGAGAAAAGATGATCAAACTATTATTCAAAAACTGATCAAATCATCCATTTCAACTTTTTTCTTTTTGACAATCATAAAAATACAGAAAATATATTATCAACATGTGGCACACATGTTGGACACGTCCAGTCATGTCCACTAAAGACTCATTATTGGTCAGTCACATGTCCACTGGGCTCACTATGTACAGGGGCGAACACATGCCAAACAACATCCTTCAGATTTAAGTTCAATATAAAAAAAACCCTTTTTCACACATTCTTAGTTGGCTTTTTTTCCAAATTTTTGAAGCACACGTGATGACTTTACAAAAAAAACACACACTCAAATTACGCAATCAATTACAAAAGTCCTGAAGCAAAGTGAAGTAGCTTATAATGTTCAGTTTCATGAGTCTGTGACGAGATTTCTGATTATTTTTCCCCCAACAAGATAATAAAAAAATGGCAGCTTTTTAAAAGAATATATTATATAATATCACAGACTTCAATTAACACACAAAGTAAATTTAAATTAGTACACAGATATTCTATTGTATTACATTAATGTGTATATCAAGATTTTTTAAACGATGGATTCTATGTAATGACATGCTATATATGCTATTGATCATGTGTTCTCCTGTCATAAACTTTACACTCTTCAATTTTTTTCTTAAAATATTATAAAATTGGCAGTCTACTGAAGGCCCCACTGAAGTCATTTTTTCCTCTCTCCTGCTGTGTCTCTCTTCAGCTACATTAACTCTGGCTGATGAACTCACCCAGAAGACAGACCCACAGTACTCCTCTAAAGCTGCTGCACACATGGTCCACAATGATGGCTTCAGTTGCACTTTGATGACCAGATAGTTGGATGCCTCTCGCCCTCTGCTTCACTGCTGCTGCTGAAGATGCCTTTAACGCTCGATTCTCCTTTGTCCACCCACACACTACTGACAATTGCAGGACGTGCCTTTGTGAAACTTTGAGCCATTAAGGCTTTTAAGCCGTAACTCCACCTCAACGCCTCCCCGTGTAGAGAGGTAGAAGAGAGTACATTAGTATGTCAGAGATCAACTGGATGAATCTGAAGGACAGATGGGTCAGTGCCTACCCTCAGCCTTGATTTCTTTCGTTTCGGCAGAAGATCTAAACAGTCGTCCTTTAGCAGTAGTTGGTTACTTGTGTAATCTCTGCAGTAAACACACACACGAGGAGTCCTTCTGGAGGGTAAATGTGAAAACTGAACAATGGTGGTCAAAGTCATAGACAAAACCCAGGCAAGAACCAGCCCACTGACGCTCGTGCGTGTCTAAAGTTCAACATTTCAGACAGATGCCTGCATAAGACAGAGAAAAGAGAGAGAGAGAGAGAGAGAGAGACTAGCTTTAGTACTCTTCTGCTGGTTTTCCCTCTGTTTTTTTTCCTGCTGCCCACCAGAAAAGGGAATGTGTTTCGGGAAGGGAAGGGGAGGGATTGGGCTCATTAGACCCCTCTTCCTGTTGTGTTTCAATTCTTCCACTTTCTTTGTACTGAGACCCATTTCTGGAACTCGAGTCTCATACGATTAGTTTCAGGCAGTCATTCACTCGAGTAAGTTGTATAAGTGTTATTTGGAAAAAAAGGCAGGAGGTTTGTTGAAAACATCTGTTTGTGGGGGGGAATTTAGGGAGAGAGAAGAGGATTGTTGCTGGTGTTTTTTATGTGAGTCTGTTTGAGTGAGAGAGAAACATTTTAAACATTAATAAATCAGCAGCTTTGTGTTGAAAATATGATCCATGTGTGTGTGTGTCATCCAGCCTCATATTTTCCCATTCGGAAGGTTAAGTGTAAACATAACAGTTTTCTGCTCAGCTCTGCTCATGTGTCTATTTCTAAGGAACAACTTGTAAACAAGGTTACCTTTGGCAGTAACAAAGTTCCCTAATGCTGTGATAAAACTTTCAGATTTCAGTAGAGTTAAATGACCACTCAGCATTTCTCAGGTACACTTGATGAGCAGTGAAGTAATTTATTTGCATATATGAGAGATCTCGTTATGTAAGAGTGTGTGTGAGAAGTCTTTCTGCAGCTGTTATGGTCCTAAATCACATTACTCAGTCTGTCGGATGGTTAATTATTAAATGTTTGACAACCCTAAGATAGTAAACTGGCTGAAACATGTTTGTGTGTGTGCAGCCTCAAGGACAGTCATGTGACACGTGTGGACAGCCCAAAAGTAATCAAAGGAAGCTGTAAATCATCATATACGACTGTGGTGCAGTATTGATAAAGGTGGGTCAATGTCCTGGGATAATTAGCCTTTAGAACTTTTTTTTTTTATCTCAGTCTGAATACTTAGTACTTTTCAGTGATGTGAAAAAACTAAATTCAGGTTAAGATGGGAAAACAACTGCCCATGAGAAATGGGGGTTGGGGGTTTACAAGGGGGAAGCTGCCTCTATCAAATTACAACTGTAAGCAATTTGAAACTGAATATGACCTAATATAAAGTAGGGGAAATGTAACGTAACATGTCACATTAAAAAAAAGAAAAAAAAAGGAAGGAAGTAGTTTCAGGTTAGAGAAAAACATGTTAGTCAAGCAACAGAAAGTTACCAGGCAACAACGCTGATTGAATGAATAATTATTTATGTAACTTTAAAAAAGATATAAGACTCATTATCACTTTATAACACAAGGTTGTGTAACAAAAAAAAATTGTCATTACATAATGCTACTACTACTGTTAAAAGCAAAAATAAAGTGGATTAATAATTAATTGGTCAATAAAAATAAAATTGTTTTTCTTATGGGAGTGCGGAGGATGAACTAAGTCTCAGTCTAAGAAAAGTAGCTGCCAGCACGGTAGCAGATAGTTAATAAGTCGATGAGGCATTAAGGACAGCAATAATCCATTAACCAACATACAAATTAAACATTCATGTGAAACACAAAATCAATAATCACCATGATCATGAATTTTTTTCACAGGTGTGGTGTGCGCTGTCTTAAAGCTGGTGGGAACATTGTATTTTTTGTATTTTAAAAATGCCCATTTTGATCAATTAAAAATGATATTATTGACATCAGCTAGGTGAGGCCCAGCAGCTTTAGTCATTTTCACTCTCACCTGGATTCCTGTGATCGCTTCACGAGAGGTGAAGTAGACGTAGCAGCTGACTTTTGTGGAGGAGATCAGAGTAACAAATGGAGTTGAGCTCATCTGGCAAAGTGGCCTCAGACATGATGGAGCCTTTTGGCTCTGGATGCAGCCCTTACCACTATATTCATCCAGCTTCACTGATGGCTGAAATTTATTGTATGTGATCACTATGTATGCTACATATACAGTATATATATAATGTCACTCTTAATGTAAATTCCTCAGGATTGATGTGGTTCTCCTTTATGGCAGGATGTTTGAACATGTGACACCACGTGCATTCTAACAGTCCTGTCCTAGTTTTTATGTGGACTTTAAAAAAAGGTTTATTTTAAAATAGGTAGCAGCAGTCAGAAAAATATGGTCTGATTAGCCAAATTTGGCAAAAATTACCAAAAAAAATACATGGTTCAAGTTTTTAGAGGTGAATATTTCTTTATTTTCACCATCATTCATCATCACAGGATAAAAACAGAATATCTCTGGGGTGGGAACAACTTCCCTAACAAAACAAGCTATTTTGATAGTCCCACCATTTAGCTCTAAAAAAAGTCTTTACACTTTTTTTTCCCTTTTTTTAAATTCCTATAGACAATGAGAAATGTCATCTCTAGTTGCGGCTCACCCTTTGGTCAATAATAAAAAGAAATAAGAAACAAAATCTGCCTTCCCTCACTCTCACTCTCATACGGCTTCAACAAATGCAACTGTCTGTGAATTTAGGAAAACCCATAGACAAATCCGATCTGTTCATTTTGACATAAATACAGTAAACACAGAAGACAAAAAAGACAGAAAACAGAACACAAAAACACCCTACAGCTGAGAGCCCATTCCAAGAAAGAGGTTTACTGCGGTAACTGGATAACTTTGGCCAGTTAAACCTTACACATCATCAGTCCAACTTCCAGGTTAACCCTTAGTTTCCCTTAGTCATCCAGGTGACTCAGTAATTTTGTTGCTGTAAACAACAATCAGATATTTGCCTCTTTTAGGTCACAAGCTTTTTTAAGTGTCTCTTATGTTCAGCTGTATGCCAGAATGTTATTGGGCTGCCAGTAGTTTTATAGCACCATCAGATCTCAGTCAATAATGTTGTTAGTTTGAATTGACTTGGACCTGGATTCAATTCCATCACAGGCCCTTTGCTGCAAGTCATCCCCTGCCTTCCTTCCTTCCTGTCACTCTTACATATAATGCAGAAATACCAAAGGAACAAGCGGTGATGGAAAAAAGAGCTGATTGTTGTTGTACAAATGAGGTTGATGTCAAGGTATAAAACCGTAAACAGTGACATCAGCTTATGTCTCTGCCATGTCTGTGCCAGACATTGATTGTTTGCTGATCTGCTTGCTTGTTTAATTACATCACTGGTTCACTAGCTCTCTCAAATATGTCATTTCAGTTAAGCTAAAAACAGGCTTCAACTAAGCGTTATTCCAATTCAGAACAGCTTGTCTCTCTGAAAATTAATCAGAGACTAGTTTTATTTACAGAAGAAATTTGACAACTACCACATAAAAAAAATGAAGTTACTGTTGATTCTTTTTATTTTTTCAGAGCAAACACAATATTTCTGTCCTTGCAAAAAAAAAAAAAAAAACCTACAGCAGGTCACAGCTTCATATTATCTTCCACTGTACATAGGTGGTGCTGTAAATAAATATAGACAAACTATATGGCAACTGGAAGAAATACTGTTCTGAGAGTCAATAGCAGGTCCGATCACTGTTTTTTTTCTCTTAGCTCAAGGAACAGAAAAATCAGCATTAAACTCTCTGGAGCCACATACAGGTGTTCAACAGTAAATGCAAATTATTCATTGCTCTGCACCCTAAAAGTCTTTTATGAACTACTAATCACAGAGGGTTGCATTGCTGTCTCTGAGCTCTAATTTTACAAGGACTGCTCATTCAATAAAAAACAAACATAGGACAGAAAAACTGAACTATGTGGAAAATCTGAAACATCTACTTGTAATGAGCTTACTTGAAAATAAATGATGACACATCAGTAAAATTACCCATTATAACTGTTGAGGTATGTATGTTGTTGTCTTCCATGATTGTCACAAGGTGTTTCTGGCTATTGCATTAAGAGTCCGGACTTTGCTCACATCTGCCACCTTCAGGCTGTACTCTGGTGCTGAGAGAGCAGCTCCCATCGTCACACAGGTGTTCCTGCACAAGAAAAGGTCATTGTATGGACAGCAACAGAAAAGTTTGTACAGTTGGACTGCAGTTGGAAAAAATGGACTTCATTTAAACATACCTAAACTTCATGGCAGAATCCTTGCTGGAGCGGGCCGAGCAGTGAAACTCTTGAGCCCCTGATCCCTCTAAAATTCTCTGCAGGTTTCTCTCTGTGATACCACCTCCTGTATTTAAATCAGAATTCATGCAATTAAGGAAAAAACCCTTATATAAACTGCATAAACCGCATAAAAAGAGAAAAGCAAAAGTACAGACCTGGCATGACTGTTATTCTCCCTTTAGCCTGTTGAATGGAAAAACAGGCAGAGATAACAGATAAATTTTCATGCTGTTTCCACTGCATGCAAACATGTTTTCCTCCATATCGCTTGTACAAACCTGATCAATGAGCCGTTTGATTAGAGGGAGACCCTCCAAAGCAGAGGTGTCACAGCCGCTTGTTAACACACGCTGGAACCCTAATGATACCAGAGTCTCCATGGCAACCACTGGGTCATGAACCATGTCAAAAGCTGCAGTAGGATCAATATTAGTTTAATAACATGTCTTCAGACTCAGTTATATAATTAGATCATCCTGCACATTTGAAGCACCTCGCTGTGAAGCTCTAATGAATGCATATTAAGGACTTCCATTCCTTTGAGACTTGGGGAGATTTTTTCAAGTTTAATTGCTGGCAGCTGCAAAGAATTTTAAGTGAGTAGAACTTAATGGCATCTAGCAGTGCTGTTACCTCCCGTTTCCAAGAGTGAGGAAAGCTAATGATACATGCTTTTTATTTTTAGGTGATTATATACTAATGAAAACATAATTATGAATATTCTACTCCCTATTCTGATCCCCCTAAATCATACAGGCTGGACCTTTAAGTATAAATGATTTAAAGGAGGAAATGTTACCTCTGTGGAAGGTGACAGGCAAAGGTCGAGCAGCAGCTGAAGGAAAAAAAGACAATCAGACAAATGAATGAAACAATAAGAATCTTAAACAAAAAATATAACACTTGAAAAGTTGTAAGAGAGCTGCAACTTTGTAACTATTTTCTGCTGTAACTATAATGTTGCACTGTCATAATATTTAAGTGAAATGCATTGTAGGACACTTTTACTCTTTGGATTCCATGAATGTATGACTGGACTGAATTCTCACCACTAACAGGTGCATCAAGAATCCAAGAAAGATTTGGATACTGAAAGTATAAAGTTTTTCAAACCTTCTGTTCTGAATTCAACTTAAGACATCTAAAGCTCTTAAGAAAGGACATGTTTTATATAGTTTAGAGTTATACTATAAGCACTTTTCTTCTGGGCACTACTGAATGAAATGAAATCGATTTTTCTTCTCATTTTATGATTTAATTTATTCAGTAGAGCCCAGGCCACGTGCAATTTCATATGTGGCTCTAAGCATTGACTCTACAGATGTCCCTGCGGTGAGATACTGAAGCAGATATGAGGCGGATTATGACTGCAATATTTTCTCTTTCTGACTGACAGGTTTTAAGGAGAAAGTGGCACAGAAGAAAAGGTCATATATAGAAAGAATTTTAAATAGCAGTGGAGAGTGAAGTCTAATTAAATTAAAGATGACTGCTAGAGAGAATGTACTGAATATAACATATCATTTAAAAAAGGGCAAAAGTACTTGCATACCTTTCCCCTAGTAGAGTGAGCAGAGATTAAAAAAAAAGACACACCTTTTTCACTGTAGACATTTTGTTCAGTCATAATAGGATAAGCAAATGTGCTCCTGATAACATGAATGCCTAAATTCAGTTTGGGTTTTATAGGCTTTTTATCATGCCAGCTTGTCTGGACAATGACCTCTTGGACTGGAAGAACTACATGGAAAACTGCTTATTTTTTATTAATTAAACCTGCTTCTTTTTCCTGTGACATGTCTAAATGTCTGCAGTAAAAATGTCTATTCCCAAAAATCAAAAATGAGTGTTTGTCTTTGCTTATAATCTTGGTAAGGAGGACATGTATTTTTGTATATCACTGCCTCAGTGTAATGTCCTAAGGACTCCAGTGTTTGAAAAAACAAAACTAAGGACCCCTGATCTGTTTTTTTTTTGTGAGAAGGTAATATTTTAAAATGGGATTTTAGTGACAATTATTTTGCTTTGGCAAGATTGAAAAAAGGAAGATGGCAGCTTTTAAGTAGCATGTTGACTCTGATTATAGGACATTTCTGTCACATAAACAGAATCCTTTTTTATGGTTTCAGGGAAGTGGCACAATGAACTATTAGTAATCACCCCGGTTGTTTTTGTCTGGTGTATTATAAAACTTTGCAGATAAGATCAGATATGTAGGGCTGCTATTACCCAGTAACTCCATACAGAGCTCTGCATCCACCCGTCCATCCTCTGTCAGAGCACCCAGCACTAGGCCATCAGCCCCATGGATCTTCATCAGCTCTATGTCCTTCCTCATCACCTCCACTTCCTGGTCTGAGTACAGGAAGTCCCCCCCACGAGGTCGAATCATCACATAGATGGGAATTTTGACATACTGCTTGACTACCTGCAGCAAACCTGTGGCAGAGCAAATAATGGTCACATGCTTGTTTGTGCATGCTGGTCTGCTCTCAGCAGATGGGGCTTAGGGTTATATATGAATATCTGTACTGACTTGAACTAAACTGTGCTCACCTAGACTGGGAGTGAGCCCTCCCTCCAGAAGACTGGAACACAGTTCAAGTCGACCTGCACCTGTCAGGACAGACAGACGTTCAGGCAACACCTTTATTTTCCGTGACCTCTGAACTCCTCTAACGCTGCATAACACTGCGAGCCAACTTAATCCACAGACAAGAAGAGCTCTGTCTGAGGCTGCGCTTGCATAGTGCGTGCGCGACTGGCTGTAACCTTTACATTTTTGCTCTCAAGTGCAATTGTGTCTGTGTTTACAATACCAACCTCCCCGTTCAGCATTGATGGCAGACTCCACGGAGTCCACACACGCTTCCATTAAAAACCCCTCTGTCATACTGACAGTCTAAACAGTGAGGAATAAAGAAGGGCCAGACAGAAATTTTAAATGAATGTAACACGTCTATTATCCTTTATCTAAGCATTTCAACTATCGCAACAAGTACCTGTCAAAACCACCTCCTACTGATTCATGAGAACTAATCGGTCGATATGGAGTCAGTACATGTTGTTTGCAGAGGATACAGCTCCTACAGACCTCCGACTGTGCTGACAGCTACTAAAGTGGCCAGCATTTTCCGGATAGTTGAATGTCAAACACTTGGTTTGGCGGTTGAGCGGTGCTTAAAAAGTTATGGAACCAAATGGAGAAGATTGACCGCCCGCGCGGGATACGCTGAGACAAAACAATTCACAAACTACCTGGACGTCTTGTTTATCCTTAATACAATTAAAAAATGATTTTATATTTTAAAATATCTTTTATGTGAAATGTTTGTTAGGTCTGTCGTTTGTCTCGCACAGAAAAACAATTCTTTTTACTTTTTCCGTCGATTTGTTATGACGTCAGGAGGTCAAAGTTGAACTGACAGTTAGGAAACATGGTTGTGTAAGACCCGGTAACAGCTCCCAAATCACCTGAGTTTCATCTTGTACAACAACGCCGCAAGACCCACCAAGATGTTTCTCTCCTCCGTTCGGACAACGATATTTTGCGGTTGCAGAAATGCTGGCAAAGGCTTTCAACACAGCAGTGTGAGTAGAAGCTAAAAAATACCATTAGTTAGCTAACGTTAGCTAAAGCATGAAAAAGGTCACACACTGCGCTGCAAGCGATGTAACATTTATTATGGTACGATAGTCAGACATTGTTGAAAAGCTTTACCATTAGCCAACCCCCATTTGTTATATTGTGGTTTTCTTCTATCTTTTTTTTTTAAAAAAGTAGGATAGTAAACGTTACTGGCTGTTTGTATTCATCAGTCACGTCAGTCACGTCCGCATGCTCATCAGTATCCATATAATAACCTCTCAGACCTTCCACCATCCCGATGTTGCATCGCTGTTAAAATTAATGGCAATCTTGAAAAAGAACAAATCTAATAAGATGATTTATTGCAGATTTTAATGCGCTCAATGTATTTATTTCGTAAAACCCAATTACAAAATCACACTAACCAATCACTTTTCTGCTCATGTCTTAAACGTCATCACCTCACAACACTAAAGTGAACTCAAGTCAGTAACGAGCAAGCTGGACAAACGAGTATATTATATGGACTATTATCTATATGGAGCTGGATTTTTGTACAGGGAAAATTGCTCCTCACCAAACTGTTGTCACAAAATTTTATAGTGCACAGTTTTAAACAGGGATCTAGATTTAGAAGTTATGTTGCTAAGTGTCATTACAAGTCTCTTCTTGCCTTCATTTACAGCTTCAGCGGGGCCCACAGGTACGACAGTGGCTTGTGAAGAGAAGCCAGAGCACCATCACAGCAGAAGCAGGGGCCTCTTCTGTCCCAGCAGCAGCCACTGTCCCAAATGCAGCCACAAATCGCATAGTAGGTCGCTGGTTACTTGGCTGCAGTGGACTGGTGGTTGGGGCTGTTGTCTTAGGTGGTGTCACAAGGTAAGAGTGACTTAAAAGTGACTGTCTGTCACTTTTATATGTAACATTTTTATATATATATTAGTCCAAATTGTATTGAAGTTTTTTATATAGGTACTTACTGCTTTAATGCATTTGTTTCAATCAGGCTAACAGAATCTGGACTTTCCATGGTTGACTGGCACCTGGTGAGAGAGATGAAGCCACCTCAGTCACAAGCAGAGTGGGAGGCTGAGTTTTCAAAGTACCAGCAATTTCCCGAATTCAAAATGTAAGACAACATCTTTTCTGTTAATCCCATCAAGACCCTTACTTTGAATATGGACCAGTACCAAGTCCTGATATTTTTTTTAACTGCTGTCTACTGCTGACCTTGTTTGGGCGTTGTATTATGGATGTGTTTAAGGTTATAAAAGTCCCTTGCCATTTATATTTTTTGTCTACAAAAAAATTAGTTAAGCTCTTTACCGGGAACACTCCCTCAGTGGTTTGCATTCTAAATGATGAATTACCTGGCTTCATGATGTTTTTACAGAATGAACCATGACATGACTCTGCCAGAGTTTAAATTTATCTTCTACATGGAGTGGGGTCATCGTATGTGGGGTAGGCTGGTTGGACTTGCATACATACTACCAACCATGTACTTCTGGAAGAAAGGATACTTCACCCGCTCCATGAAGGGAAAAGTGCTGGGGCTTTGCGGTTTTGTCTTCTTCCAGGTAGGAAACAATACAGCTGTGATGATTTGCATCTTCAAGTTGTATGTATATCAAATAAATGTTAAAAACACATTGGTGACTGTATCATTATGTGTGTCCTCTCAGGGTCTTCTGGGATGGTACATGGTAAAAAGCGGTCTGGAGGAGAAGCCAGAGTCTTATGACATCCCGCGTGTCAGCCAGTATCGTCTCAGTGCTCACCTTGGTTCTGCCTTGTTGCTGTACTGCGCAAGTCTATGGACAGGACTTACTCTGCTGTGCCCTCCACACAAAGTACAGTTTCGTTTTTCTACAGATCAAACAGTCCTCATACTTAATGCCTGCTTCTTAAGTAATACAGCGTAAACCATGGTCTTTGTCAAAAAAGGTAATTTAGTTTTTTTTACCATTTTCTTTCACAGTTGGCAGAAACCAAAAGTCTCATGCAGCTTAGAAGGTTTGCAAAGGGAACTGGTGGCCTCGTCTTTCTAACTGCTCTTTCAGGTACTATTTGTTCTTCTGTGAATAAAATGCCACTAACATATGTGAATGCATTTGAATGCATGAATGAATGAATGATCTTTATGATCATACATAAGTACACCAAAACTCTTTATTGCATTCGATTTAATAAGACAATTTGCTTGTGAAAATGTGTTAACATAAGTTGAAGCAGCACAAGGATGTAGCAGCAGCAGCACTAAAGCGACTTAAGTACAGTTTTTTGTAGGTTATCTATATTGCGAAAGCAGTGCTTTTCACTTTGAAGCCTCTTTTGGGTTTCAAATAGAGTCATCATCTATTTGAAGCTATGGAAGTACAATGCACTTTAAGGGGAAAAAAGAAAAAAAGCATGTCTAACTGAAGTAATTTCTTCAAATTTTAAGTAAATGTGTAAAATACAGTGTTGCATACCTTGGAGTTAATATAGTTAAAATGTACTATGTACATATGCTGATCTATTTCAAGCAATTTTACTCAGACACATTTATGTTCCACAGGTGCTTTTGTAGCTGGCTTGGATGCTGGGCTGGTGTATAACTCTTTCCCTAAGATGGGAGAACGATGGATCCCTGATGATCTGCTGGCATTCTCTCCTACCCTCAAGAACTTCTTTGAGAATCCCACGACGGTGCAGTTTGACCACAGAATTTTGGTATGTCATTATTTCTAAACAGAAATAACCTTTTGGGTAACATATTAGCCTTTTAATAAAAATAAAACATGGTTTGAACCCTTTTCCTATCATGCTTAGTAAATTGAGATGCGTTAGGCCACTTATGGTGTTCTGATTGATTGATTGATTGATTGATTATTTATTTATTTATTTATTTTTCTTCAAGGCAATCTCTTCTTTGACTGCAATTACTGGCCTCTACATGTTCTCAAGGAAGATGGTGCTGCCCAGGAGGGCTAAGATTGCCATCAGCCTCCTTACAGCAATGGCCTATTCACAGGTAAGCTGTCAGTCAGACCAGAAACATGTAAACTCAGTCCATCACTCCTCAGTGTGACTAAACTCAGTGTTTGTGCTCAACAGGTTGCCCTCGGTATCAGCACCTTGTTACTGTATGTTCCCACTCCACTGGCTGCAACTCACCAGTCTGGATCTGTGGCTCTTCTCTCTTTGGCCATTTGGGTTCTGGCAGAACTCCGCAAGATGCCCAAGTAAATGCCTGCTCCTTTTATGGAGAAATCCAATCCCTGCTAGCCACACCTCAAGCATCTGAGAGTCAGCAGTGTCATTGAAGAAAAGGCATTTGGAAAAGCAGAAGGAAAAAATGAAGGTGTTGAAAGGAGAAATGTACTGGACTTTTATGCATATGCTGAAGCATCTGCACTGCAGTGCTGCAAAGTAATCCCTACGGAGTGACACTGAATGATTACATCACACCATTATTAAAGCAGGGGTGTAATTTGCATTTTGTTGATTTTAAAACTAAAGGAATACATCAATGCTGTCGGTGAGTATTTGACGAAACCTTTTTTGAATGCATGTTGTCATCAGAAGATGACAACTTGGTGCAAGGTTTTTTTTTGTTTTGCAAGGAACTAAACAAAGACACGCAAAAGCGGAAACAAGTAGTTTCTACTCAGAAACAGGATTTTCAATAAAGGGTAAATATTTGTTTTGCAGTCTGTCAGAAATGTATTTGCAAATGTCAAGTAGACTGAATTACTGCTTTTTCTTCCTCCACACAGTTTTTAAAAGGATGTATTTGATGAAAATTTGCTCACCTGCTGCCTCTCACTTAGTCATATACTGCCTGACAATTGAATCAGATGTGGCTGTTGGGATTATGTGTATAATTATGTATATTTAAGTTATAAGCCTTTTCTTGCTGACTGAGACTGAGTTAATTCTTGATTGTTGCTTTGTACTGCATCTTTAGAATTGAAAGGCTGAAAGCTGTAGCTTATATTAATAAAATAAGGTTATGTACAGTCTTTAAAATTCAAACTACAGTCCATTTTGCATAGTAACTGTGATTTTTATTGTCTCTGTACAAAATATACACATTTTGAATAAGTAATGCAACCAGTTGAGGCTAGCTAACTAGACACTCAGTACAACGGGTTAGTAGATTTCCATTGTTCCGGACACAGTACATGCGGGTATAGACAGGTTTTACTTGTGGTCAGGAATGGAAGTGAAAGACTGTTGGCAAGGAACAATCAGAGCCAAACCATTTGTTTTCCCACAAAAGAAAAAAATAAATAAAAAAAGGCAGAACAGAATGAAAAATAAATTGCAGGGTGGGAAGTGCATATTTTTATCGGGGTCTTAGTGGACCCTTACACTGTGCTCTGAGAGGAATGAAAGGTTGAATGAGTGGAGAGGTGCTGATACGTGGTAGAGAACATTATTGCTATTCCATGTTCCACTCTGCAATTAAAAGACACTGCAGCCTCTATAATTCTGGCTTGAGTGCCTCTGCGCCTCTCACCATCTTAGATTTGAGAGTAGTTCCACTTTATAAAGAGGCAAATAATTGAGGATTTACAAATTTTATCAACTCATTCATCAGAGCCTACCAAATGGGTACACAACCTAAAGCTACACTTCAGTTTAGGAGGAGCATATTTACCAAATTACATCCCCTTACCTCTGACTGTCCCTTGCCTAATTTACAACAGAGCATCTCCCTCTCTCTTCACCCACAGGTGGGCTTATGTCTTAACTTAGGCTTAATATACCTCTTTAATTAATATCTTCTCTTTGGTGTTACAGAGAGAGGGAGAATACGAAATGGGGGGGGGGGGGCATAAAAAAATAATGTAATTAGACTGTGTCTCTCACTAACAGTACACACACACACATACAATGTCAAAATTGAATGAGTCTAATTTAATGAAAGGGTTTTTGGGATTGTTTTTGAAGTGGTAGAACCTGCTACAACCACATGACATTTTCCGATTACAAGAAGTTCACAAATACAATCTGCAATCTAATAAATTCCCCTTGGATGTACAGTATATTGGGAGACTAGTACGACTGTGGTATGCTTGTCCAGCTTTTGAACTATAATGCCATCTCCACGTTGTACTGCCTAATATCACACCACTGGGAATGCTAGAGAATGTACAACAGTCAGTAGACACCTACAGCTAAGACTGTGATAGTTTGGAAGGCCAGGAATTATTCTACCAGAATCTAATGAATGAATGGAGGTGGGTGTTTTCCCATTAGAGACTTACACAGGTAAGATGGATGACATCTCTTTCTGTTCCACATGCACACACATACAAAGGGTGAGGCACCTGTGAATGACTAGGAACAGCGGACAGACAAGCAGACTTTGGAGTATCTCTGTAAATACATAATTGGATATTAGTGACATCATCATGCGATATTTAAATCAGTTCCTCGTGGAAAACAACATGTTTGAACCTTTCTTAAAAAGGCTCGTTCAGATCTCCAAATCATCTGTTGTTTCCTAAGGAAGTGTCTTTCTTTGTGCCGTCCACTAGATGGTGGTAGACTCGTTTCCATCTGCATGGCTGGGGCGTGAGCAGTCTCTAAGCTCCAGGGAGGTGTTACCCACATGCACAGAGGCAGGATCAAATTCAGAAACACAAATCTTAGCCATCACAGGGGGAGAGGGAAAAGTGATCTTGGAGCAAGGTTTGGGGGCATCTTCCTTTCAGTTCAGCCATTACAGGCCCACATAGTTCCACCTTCACTGTAATAAATAAAAGTTCAATAAAACAAGGAGGGAACCTTGAGTATGCCAGTGCCTGTGAGCCTGCTGCTTGCATTCTTTCTTTGTGTCTCTGGGGTAAAACTAAGGTTCTGCATGATGAGGGAGTCCATTGCTGCTTGGAGAAATGTCTCTGGGGTCCAGGACGAGGGAGAGGGCGTCTCGGTGCCGTCAGGACGCACAGCTCTCAAGAGACACACAAGCACAAGCTTGCAAGTCATAAGACAGCAACAAACACACACACACACACACACACACACACACACACGCACGCACGCACGCACGCACGCACGCACGCACGCACGCACACGCGCGCACAGGCACACGCACACACACACACACACAC
>JAQMCX010000003.1:12742025-12773105 GCA_029814765.1 Acanthurus leucopareius | reverse complement strand
TCTCTCTCTCTCTCTCTCTCTCACTCACTCACACACACACACACACACACACACACACACACACACACACACACACACACACACACACACTCACAAACTCTCTCTTTTCAGTGCCCATTCCTCTTACACACACAGTCCCCTCCCTGGTGCCAGCGAGCTCTCTTCAGGTCCTTAGATCACGTTGTCAAACAGTTGCATGGACTGCATGATGTTCTCATCCTGGGTGGAGACGAGAGGTTTGGATAAAGAGGCAGTGTTATTTCCTTTCTAACTGTTAATCAGAAGATTCACACTGAGGTGAAAGTGAGGATTACAGGTATAGTTTGACATTTTGCAGAGAGTTAGATGAGATGATTGATACCTCTTTTGATTCTTTCCATTAAGTTTAGAAATTGGAGATGATTAGCATAGCTAAGCATGAAGGGGGGAAACAGCTAGCCTAGCTTTGTCCTGAGTTAAAAAAATCACCTACTATTAAATAAAAATTAAAGTAAATAACATGTTATATCTCATTTATTTCATCTGAAAATAATAACAGAAATTTAAAACTTCACGAAGCATTAACTTAAGTTACATATAGTAAGCATTTCTTGGCCAGATGCACTGATTTCCTGGAGTCACTTTGAAGAAATTTTTTGAACTTTGGACAGAGCCCGACTTGCCTTTCCCCCAAACCTTTCTTATTTGTGGACGCAAAGTTGGAATCAAAGCCGGTAAGTCTATTTCCAAAAACGTAAAAAACGTTCCTTCAGAACCTAAAAATCCACTCCTCCATCCCACCTTTTTGCATGACTCGATGAATTCCTCTATGGTGACCACCCCGTCTTTATTACGGTCCATTTTCTGAAAACAAGAAAATACAGCATTCCACAGATTTACTCTCTTAAAAAAAAGAAAATATCCAAATTATGAAAGATACAAAAGTTTTTCAAAGAGCGCTATCTTTAATATTTCTGTCGATTATAATATGCATTTGCGAAACTGGTCGTGATTATCATCTACATGCAAGTTTGGGTGGTGCAGCAATCTATCAGAGCAGGGAAATGTGTAATATGTGACTTTTCACATCTGGACTGATAACCTTTTCTCTATCAAATGGCCCAGCATGGACCAGGTTGGATAGAAATCTGCCTGATTTGAAGGAGTATCAGAGCAATCAGTACTGATAAACCATAAGTTTGGCAGATTGATTACCAGGGGTAGAGTTTTCAGGTTCTTAGGTTGAGAGGTTATCTATTAATGAGGGGTTGATATAAAGAGAAGACTGTTGAATTTGACCTGGAAGAAGCTCTCCACATGTTCTCTTGGAGCATCGTCCAGCATAGTGGGGTATGTGTACTTCCCCATCATGTCATAGATGGACTTCATGATGTCCAACATCTCCTGTAAAGGAAAGGACAGACAGGAGAACAAGTTATTGAAGATGTAAAAATTGGAAAAAGTTGTCAGAAATACATGGGACATAAGTCCTTAAATCCTACAGTAAAATCAAGAGTTTTTAAATTATAGGTAGTTGTTTAATCATATAACATTTTTTTCTTGTTTGATTAAACCAAAAGTATTAGTATGAAATATATTATATGGTTACTTTAATTTAATAGTGCTAGTTAAGTATGACATACGTCATCATTAGCTTTCAGTCACACCCGAGCAGAACTTTGTCATATCACAGTTGTATAACGCCACAGTGTATGTCTAACATACTGAAGACAAGTTCAAAAATGTAATTTATAAAGTTGATGTTGTCAGTGATCAATATCTTGGCAGTCAATACCCCCAGTTTATATCCATCAAAACTGAAATGTCCAAACAAGGACAGAGCCTCCACCTCCACCTCCACCCACGACCTCATTAGTCCTCATTTGTACAGCTGAAGCCCTGTTTAGAAGTAATTACAACAAATACTTCAGCAGAAGCTAGGAACAGAGAGACATGTGCGTGTGTTTGTGTGTAACCTCTTTGGTGATGCATCCGTCCTTGTTTAGGTCATAGAGGTTGAACGCCCAGTTTAACCGGTCGTTAATGGTCCCTCTCAGGATGATCGACAAGCCAAACACAAAGTCCTGAGGTAGTAGAACAGTTCACTGTACAGTTTTGCCCTTATTTGAATTCTCAGACAGTAAAAGAAGTCACATAGCAGCACAGCCCTAATCACCGTGGGCAGGTGTTTAGAGGGAATAGGCTTACAAACATCTGTGTGGATATAGCTGGGATGGCAAGTTTCACAGAAGTACGTATTTGCTTTTATCTCTAAAAGGATGCTGATATAAGAATAGAGCTCACCTCGAAACTAACTGAGCCATTCTTGTTGGTGTCAAAGGCTTCAAACAGGAAATGTGCATACATACTCGAGTCTGCAAAGGTAGAGACTTAAAGTAATGCATGAGCACTTGAATCATGAAGCACAGTCTTTGAGGAGCTGGGATGAGCAGTGACCTAAATATAGCCACAATATAAGAATAATTTCAAATACAACTGGAGGCGAGTGGTTAAGATTTCATCAACCTAAATATCATGAAATGAAAAATCACCTCGGCACAGTGCAGTGCATGGACCGCAGTTCAGCAGAGCAGAATTATAATGAGTTAATTAAGTTCATTTCTTTGTACTGATGAAAAAGCTCCAAGTGTTCGCCACAGAATCAAATAAATTAGGTTATTTACACTTTAACCTAAAATGTACGAACCGTATGAAGAAGAGAAAGAATGGTTTGAATTAAAGTATTACAGAGACAGCTGAAGTTCTTCAGGTTTAGTGGTGGAAACTCACCTCCCTGTGGGAAGAACTGGGAGTAAATGCTCTTGAAGTTCTCCTCGTTCACCACACCACTTGGACACTCCTGGGACACACATTAGTTTTCGTTTAGCATCAAATATATGAAAGGACTATGTGGTCACTACAGTATTTGGTAACTTCAGTTTTCAGATCCTGCTCTTGATTCCCATAATGCAACAACCAATTTTTTTTTTGTTTCCTCCTCAGGCTCTTCTTCAGCCAGACTTACATTCTTGAAGCCCCTATAAAGGACTTGCAGTTCCTTCTTGGTAAACTTTGTCTGCTCCTGCAGCTTGTCCATGCTTTCAGGGCGATGACACACAGTGGATAGCTCAAAGTCATCTTCCACGCTGTCTGTGAGAGCGAAAAAACTGGCGTTAGTAAGCAATTATCATCATGACACCCACATCAACCTCCAGGGCAGCCATGACCTTCCCATCATACTGTGATGAAGTCATCAAAGTTATTTCTGAGCTCATCAAACAGCACAAGAGCAAAATAATATCCTTAAAACTATAGTAATCATCACTTCATTATTTAAATAAAAACATGAGTGAGGGTAATTTTCTATACATAATTGTAAGGTCACAATGTCAAGCAATTCTCACTCAGCTTTGATTCAGCACAGACTACAGTACTGCTTACATACAGTAAAGAGCAAAGCAGAGTCAGCAAAATGCCTATAAAATGACTGAAACCTCAAACTCAAGAACACTAAGAAAACTAGGGAGAGGCTTGTGTTAAGAAAATGAAAGAAGACATTTAACTTAAATGAAAATGGTGAAGAAGAGACTTTTTAAAAGCTGTGAGAAGTAATAACTAACATATATTCCTCATCCCAGTCTCATCCCATCTGTTTCTCCACAAATAAATGTCAACTCATAGCTTACTGTATGCCATATATTAGAAATTCTTAGACCTCCAGACCCTGCTTGTTCAGACTTCACTTTAATCTCTATCAGTCCGCTGTCTCTGTTGAAGTACATACACACACAAACACAGACACGCACACACACCAGCCAACCCCCCCACCCGACTGATACCTTCAAAAGCCAGACTCATCTCTTTTTATTGTCCTATTGAATATCATCATAACCTACAAATATCATCATTAAAATATCATTAAATGTCATGAAACCACTACGGGTTTTATGTGTTTGTATATTATTTGTTGCTTGTTTTTAGCTATTTTTGTCATGTGTGTATTGGGACTACTGGGCTTTTATACATTTACTCATATCCTTTTCTATGTGTCTGTGTTTTTAATTGAGCATGCCTGTGTCTAATTAATCTCATCAGTGCCATTTTGTGAACTAATTGTTTCAGTGGCTGTGTGAACGTGACTGCATCCACACAAGCGTCTGTATGAATGTTCTTGTTTCACTGAAGAAGTGAACGTAGAGGTGTATAAAGAGTGAATGAGCACTTGCTTTGACTGATTGAGGGGGCAGCCGAGGGTTTGCAGCATGGCAGCAGCTTGAGGAATCGCTGCTTTATGGTTTTTTTGCTTTGGGTGGTAGAAGGATTACCTGAAATTACCAACCATAGCACAAAGGTTAGAGACGCATACAACCAAGTCTGCAGACTGTTTCCGCACACACATGCACACATGCCTGTAAAAGAAAAAAAACTCAGTCCATGCAACAGACAGACGAAGGACAAACATGTCGATTCGTCAAATCCTTGATTTACTGCCGACCTTGGCTTAGCGATGGGAGACCACCAGTACCACTTCAAACAGTAGATATTACCACAAAATACAGCAACACAGCGAAACCTCTAAAAAACCCCACAATTTCACTACTCAGACCAGCTCACATATCACAACACCGCTTTCAGCAAACTGTATGAAAAACCAGCAGAGTTTTGAGTTTGAACACAAGTCAAACATCAACAGTTTTAATTCACAATCGGCTTAAAAAGAGACTTAATTCCACTTCATAGTAGAATATAATTTGCCAGATAAATGTACTGCAGAACCGCCTCAACCAGAGCCCATCACGTCTGCCACCAGAAAACACACTTCATGATGCCCGTTCTGGCCTGTTTCACATAATAATAAAGACAAACTGATAGAGGAAGTAAAACACATACGCTCACATGAACCCATGTACTTACTCTTGCCTCTCAGTTTCCTAGGTAACAGTCCCCGCACCCCTTTTAGCAGGACCCCAGCAGTCTGAGGGATGAAGGCCATGATCGGGGGAAAACCAATACAACCACAGTCCTTCCACTGACTCTCTATCCTCTAAGATGTGTCACCCTGTCCTGTCTCTGTTCCTCAGAGCCTCAGGGGTCCCCCCCCCCCCAACCTGTGGCTCTAGCGTCATTTGGAGTCAGAACAGGCAGAGCACATTGTGGATGGATACAAGATTAATACATCCAGCTACCTAGCACACAGGCCAAGCCCTCTGCCCCAGGGTCTGTGTGTGTGCTTGTGTGTAAATGCATTATCTTTTTCCATGTGGACCACAATACAGAAATGAATATCAAATAATCTGACCAACAGTGCAAAAGTAAATCAGAAAACTTACATATTTACACACAGGAGACTCATTAAGTAAAAAAAAAAAGTTCCACTGTTTGTATGCACACCTGCAAATATATTTCCTGTCAATGTTCAGGGTATTGATATATTGACACATTTAACCATATTTACCACTAGGCAACAAACACGGAAACTTGATCTTTAATTATGCCTGATGGCAAAGAAATCACAATGGCTTTCTGAGCAGTGGTTGATGCTGGTCCCAGAGTCAAGAAAACAAATATGTGCAAGAAGTCCCTGAAGTTCTCTACGTGCTTTGAAAGATCATGTGATGTGATCGAAGGCTCCAAGCCTCCAGTAAAGACCTTAAGGTGGGATTGTTTGGTCACCTAATTGGAATATCTTTACATATAATCTCTCTTTATACAACTGCTAGTAATTCAGTGCATAACGATGCAACAGATATTACAGTTAAATCATGTTTTGCATGAAAATAATCAGCACAACTTTAGCTGTCAGACAAATGTAGTAGAGTAACATCTGCATCATTTCACTTTGGAAGACACAGGAGGAGAAATAAAATGTTGCAAACAAAGATGGAAGTGCTTGTGAAGTCAAAGTAACTGACCTCAAAACTGTGCTAACACAAAGTTCTTGAATAAAAACACTAATATGCCTCCAGCATCTCACAGGTACTTGTATAGAATGAAAAGTCCCTTGCCTAACATTAGAGACCACAGTTTTGATGATGTACTCTCATTGGAAGCTGTTGTGAAATACATTTTTAAAGTAACCTTCACAACTCTGACTGTTATTGCCTTACAGATGCAGCTTTCAGTGTTTGAGTGTCAATAGACTAAATTTAATTTCTACTGATTGTTCTGAAGGCCGGGATGCAGACGGGTAAAAAATAAAAACTTCACGATTCACTACTTCCTCTGCTCTGCATGCAGCACTGAGCTTGAAATACTTGTGAGGACCATGAAAGCTGAATCTACTGAAAACTGTCAGTGCTCAGATATGCTCACTGTAGGACCGGGACACCTTTTCCTCCCTGTCTGTCTCGCAGCCCCTCTCTCCGTCTCGTCTGCTTCTTTCTCTGTGTTTTTGTTCTTTGCTGGTGATAAAATTTCTTGCTTGTTGTAATGTCTTTGAGTAAATGTGCTCTGGCTTTCTTGGCCAAGTGTGTCTTGGAACAGAGATGTTTGATCTCAAAGGGATTAACCTGATTTTAATGCGCACATTCGCACAAGCAGGTCCCTTTAGGGTCCCCTATATAATATACTGCCCCAAAACATCTTACAGCACTGAACATCATTATACTTGGACCCAGGCTGTGTTGTGTATCTCTCTGTGTATCTCTCTGTGTGTTTTAATGTTTCTATATGAATCTGTTTGCATGTATCTATGCACTGTCAGCATATGTGTGTGTGTGTGTGTGTTTCTATCTTTCTGTCTAGGTTTTAAGTTTTGAAGCAAACTCCAAACACAGATTTCAATCAGATATTTAATACTGAAGTTGTACCTAATAATAAAGCTGTAGTTGAAAACAGCCCTTTGTTGAAAACAAGTAGGTTACTGCGTTCACTACGCTATTGAAGAAACATGTGATCAATTTGTTCTCAGGCCTTTGAAGTTAAAATTGTTTTTTTGAGTGGCAATGACAATGAGAGCAGAAATTCTTTTATTTCAGCGTGAGCAGGCGGAAAAGTAAAAACTGTCTATCTCTCATTAGACAGGGGGAAAAAAAGCCACTTTGTGTGCTCTTTAGCTGTTGTGCAGCATTAAAACAGTCTTAACCAGCGCACCCTGTAGTGATTGTGCAAATAGAGTTCAATAGTTTCCCCCAGGGTACACTGACAGCCAATCACAAGTCTCGGGGAAATCAGAAAAACAGCTCTAATTTTAGCTTGATGGCAACGCTGTTTTAGCAATATCTATGTTTCGAAGGAGCTTCGAGTTTCAGAAACCCAAGAGATGTGAGGATTTTCTCTGGGCAAAAAGACACCATGTAGTCCCTCAGCTGTGGTGAAGGCAGCAAGCTGATAGAGATAAAGACTAGTTGTGTAGATCATTGAACATTAAGCTTTTTTCTCTATGATCACAAATATTCCCCAAAAATTAGCATAAAATTACTGGTTCGTTTGGTCCTTAATGTGCCAGTTTTAAATAAGGAGGCCTGGGAGTATCATTACTCTCCTCTCACCTCTCCTGCCTACCCTCAGTCTTAGCTGCACAAAGCTACTTGGTATTGCTCTTCAATGAAGTTTGGGGGCTCACAAGAGAATAAAAATGCTCAGAATCAATGCAGCAGGGCAGAACTATCCTAATTTTTACACCCAGATGTGGATCCAGGTGCAAAAACACTGAATAACTTGATGCATTGTTTTGCCAGGGATGCATCTTCTAAACTCCTTCCCTGTAATGGAGGCTTACTCGAGGTGTACTAGTGGCCTTGTGGTTAGTACTCATCCTGAGTAACAAAACATGCAAGTTCAATTCCACTCAGGTATTTTTCTTGCTTGTTATTTTCTGCTTTTCTTCATTATCTGTCTGCTTCGCTCCTCTATCCTACCAAATGAGGCAAAATGTGGGAAAAAAGTATAATCTCCAGGCCTATGCTATATTTCTAGCGTATACTACCCAAAAGATATTATACTGTAAGTACATATTCGTGTACTGAACACTGTATACAGTCAAAGACTCACTGTATAATAGAAGTACTGAATGACTTATTTCAGCAATGTCTTTTTCCCTGTATGAATGGGCCTGCATTAAGGCACGTGTGGGAAATTAATTCTTTAGTTAAACGTATTTGTCGAGAAGTTTTGGCTATTTCTGTGTCATAAATGCAGCAAAATAATCAGTTTTAACACTCTGAATCTCAAGATTTGAATCAATGCTTGAGTCTTCCAGTCTCAGACAAAACCATACATGCACGCACACACCCACATTCGCACACACCCACATACATACACACACACATTACACAGGACCATAAAACTTAGGTGTCACACACATGACAGCTATTCAGTAAAGAACTGAGCCCAAACAGCCCTGTGATGTTTTACCCTCATAAACACTTCAGAAACAAACTAGTGTGTAGACAGCCCCTCTCTTCTAGCTGAGCGTTTTGCTGCTAACGTCCCCTCACCATATTCATCATTTTCGTCTTCTCACTCGGCGCCTCTGCCCTGCTCTCTTACCATTTGTCTTACCTGCCGTGGTGATGTCGATAAGCCCCAGAAAGTGCATCAGTTTGAGGGAGCTGCAGACCACCAGGAGAATGCCCACAGTCTGCAGCCCCTCCACCTCCCACTTCTCTTGGAAGAACAGATGCATCCTTTCTCCCTTTCCTCTCTCTGTTTCTTTCTACAAAAATCTTTCTCTTGCCCTGGGGCAACCACGTTCCCCCTCGCAGCTCCAGCCAGGAATGCACCGTCTTTGTCTCTTCAGTCTCTCCTCAGTCTCTCCTCTCAGTCTCCCTCTATATGCCGGTGTTTGGCCATCCTAACTCCGTGCGGCTCCCCGCCCGCCTTCTTCACTGAAGGTAGATTGTTATTCTCCTCGTTTCTTCATCGGGAACGGTAAGCGCGTGGCAGCGGGACTGTCGACTTGCTGCTCAGCCCCCGTCGCCTCTGAGGCTGTCAAAGGTTGTTTAAGTTCCAGGTGAAGTTCGGACTGTTCATGTGTGTCCTGGCAGGTTGGCGACAATTGTTTTCTGACTCCCAAACTCTCTCTATACACTCTGCCCGTCCTCCCTCTCCCTCTCTTTCTCGCCTTACCTTCGTCACTCTCCTCCTGCTGTGTCCCTCCCCATGTTTAATTGGGTCAGTGATGGGACTGAGTGAAGGGAGGAAAGAGAGGGGAGGAGGAAATGGAAGGAGGTAAACAGATGGGGAAGTACTACTTGTAGGTTAAGATGGGAAACAGAGAGGGGGGACATACAGAAGACAGATGGGGAGAATGAACTGGGAGATGAGATAGGAGCAGTGGATGGGAAAGGAGGGGAGTGATGGAGTGGTTAAGGGAGGAAAATACTGGAACCTGGGGTCTAGCAAGGAATGAATAAAAAAAATAAATGATATAAACAAAAAGAGGCGGCAGGAGTGTAATGAAGGACAAAATTAAGAGGAGAAGATGCAGAGAAAGACTGACAGAATGGAGGGAAACTGTGGCGACGGAGAGGAAAAGCATCCGACCCAGCGGCTACGGTGGACACACTCGCAGATGTGGCAACCTCCCCTGAGTGAGAAGCAAACGTGCACACACAAACACAGCCTGGAGGTGAAATCTGGCTATAACATGTACTGCATATTTAATCCAGCGCAGAGGGGAATGTTTCAGTTTATATGGGATATATTGATGTCACATCTGGCACACTGGCGTCCTAGCACAGACAGACACAATCTCTACAGAACTTAAACTGAAAAACTGAAAATATAGAGTTTAGAATAAGTGAATAATGATGATGGATTTTGATCAGCATGTTGTGTTTTTCAGTATTCACATATGGATTTAATATACCTGAGGCGGTCATGTGTATGACTGACCTTTGACCTTTAAACATTTCAACACAGTGCAGCAGAAAACAAAGATGCTGCTACAGTGAATGTAAGAGAATACAGATGTTCGAGCCCTCTGAAACACATGTTGAAGTAAAATTAGTGACTGAATGATTATTCTAAATTAAAGTAAATGACTTATATAAAACACAGGTTCTTTGTCAATGACAGTATAAAAGTTAAGTTTTTTGGTTGTCAGATTCAGTCAATTAGTCATTAACTAGAGGCGGCTACAGACCCCTGATGTTACTGTAATTCACCTTAAACAGATGTGATTATAGTAACTCTCTTTCAGTGAGGTAAACAGATTTTAAATTCAAAAAACAAAGACCAGTATCTGATTTGTACTAGGTACTCTGTTGAGGTATTATGATGCAAAAAGTCCTTAAACAACAACTGCATTGTTTATATCTCCCTTCCAGAATGACAAATGTAAGTATTTTCCAATTAGATGGTTTTACCAAACATCATTTGTCAGTGCCCTCCTACAAAGATACAAATCACTGTTGCCAAACTAAATTTCTGATCTGTTGTTTGGCTGTGGTCTGATTAGGTTAAGGTACAAAAAAAACAACTTAGTTATGTCACAAAAAGAGCTCAGTTTGGATTTAAATGTCCTCTTTATGGTAAGAGTCAGGTGGGTTAAAGGACACCAACAGAGACATTTGGTTGGAAACTGGAAGTGAACAATGGTCTCTTGAGTCACAGTCCTACATTTTGCCAAGCAATCAAACCACCTCCTTCCTCTGAGGACTTTGTGTTCCCAAAACAACTTTATATGAAAGAAAAGTAAATAGAAGCAACAAAGAACTATGGTTGTTTGAGGGCTTTGTCACTCTAACACAAATATATGTTGTTTTTGAGCATTTACTAAATGACTGATGCTTTTACTGTTCTTGGGAAGACAGTGCTTGAAATTGGTATCAGGAGAGAAAAAGTTGGAGCAGTGCATCCCACAATAAGAAATTGCTCCAACTTCAACAAAAGTGGAAAGTGTCATCACTGAGCTTTAAAACCCTCCATCACTTTCACTTAATAGCACCCTGTTATCAAAAACTGAAAGTTAATGCTTTACAGGAAACTGAGAGGGGAGACAGGGGAATATTCAGCCCATAGTACTTTAAATGCATCATGCTGTCTTTCAGATTTTATATACGTGCATTTGTCTGCCTGTCCGTCTGTGCCTGTGAGCTGGTCGGCTCATGGCCAGACAGAAAGAGACCAGGAGATGGAAAAGGAAGCTGAGGGAGACAGGAAGGTTTACAGAGGGCTTGATCTGTCTCTTGTGTGATTAATGATTCTCAGAGTCAAAATGAGACCAAGAGCCACAGCATTGCTGCTGAGCCTCAGGGAGCTCACATCTTACAGCAGCCTTGTGAGAATGAACAACCTACACTTAATCAGACGCAGACATACGCTCTTTGGTAAACAAAATGGCAACAAGCAATGACTTTGCAGCCACAGACAAAGTTCATGTTGAGAGGCAGAGGTCAGACCAATGGACTTAAGTGTGCAACCATCAATCACTGTTATTTAATGTGAGAGATTAAAATGCCCCAAATACAAGAAAGGGACACGTACAAGGGCTATTAATGAAACTAAAGGATCGGACTTACCACAAACAAGTCTTTATGATCATGTAAATTTAGATGACAAAACAAGAACAAAATTGGTCGTTAAACAGATAAATTAAATGAAATAATTCACAGCTTCTCTACAGTGATTTCTAGTCTACATAAAATATTTTATCACCCTGTATTTTGCATGCATTTATGGGCACAATTAATTAAACAGGTCACATAAATTTCTCAATACAATGACATATTAAGGCCAATGCAGGCTGCAGTTTGAGTCAAATCAAGGATCAAAGTGTAAGAGATTAAAGCTGGTCTGTCATTATCTCTTGCATAAAGCATCGGGATATCTGTCATATAATGAAACAGAAATGCATGATCAATTTATTGCAAATGAACAAAAAAATTTTGACAGCTCTGTGATTTCAGGAATACAGTAAGGCACTGACCCTTAAACTTGTTACTCTTTTGCCGCTGATTCTAATAATGGTAACATACATGGGGGCATTTGCCAAAAGAAAAGAGTAAATTTAGATCAGGGCTTGAAGTTGCATGCTAATGTCTGCATACAAATTGCTAACAGTGACAATACTAACATAGTAATGATATTAAGGTTTCATGTTGACCAGGTTTGTTAGCCTTAGTTTGGCTTATTAGCATGCTAATGTTTGCTAACTACCAATAAATACAAATTATAGTTTTGGTGGATGGAAATGTGAGGCTCAAAGTAACCAACTCATTTCAGCTTCGACCTAAATATGACATTCATCCAAAGTTAAAGGTTTCCCCAATTTTTTTTTTTTAATAATTTATCCTGAGGGAATGTAAAAAGTTCTCTGCAATTCACTAATAATTCACTTAAAACCATACAGGTTAACATCATGGTGGTGCTAAAGGTGTATCTCAAGGTAAAAATACATATTCTGAAGAGTAAAAATACTTATACATACAATATTTTCCTGCAGTCCACACACACAAACTAGTTTTTCCATCTCTAGTGTCATGCAGCTAGCATGCCCAAGCAACTTCCCCTTTTTGTCTTTTGACTTCACATAACACATGATATCATTAGTATTCATTAGCATAAAAGCAGCATCCAGAAAAGTTATTCAGACTTTGTTTCATCTTCTTTGACCTCTACTAATCACCGCAAAAGATCTAAAGGGCAGTGAGGATCCCTTTGGGTGAGAAATCACAGATGAACCACTGTGTCTTATTTTAGTTTTAACTGGTTATGGCTGGTGAGCACGTGGAAATGTCATCTGTTACTGGTCCCAAGAGATGTGCCGATCCTAATGTAATGATGGACATTCAGTTGTCTAAATGCTCATCTGTGAATGATGTTTGCACACTCATGCTTGCACACACAGAGACACACACCCGCAGACCCACACACACACTCAGATTTTAATAAAATGTTATGTTAATCAGTCTTAGTTGATTAGTCTCTGTGAGGAATATTTTGCCTGAGGCCAGACACACAAAGTAATTGAAATATCTCCATATTTAGACGTCTACCTGGGCAATTATTCCTCTCAAAACTGATTAAAATGTCTAAGAGAGAGGGTGGAGGGGGTGTATGTGCATGTGTGTGTGTGAATGCATGCAGGGCAAGAGACACAGAGGAGGTCATTGACAAATGGTGCTCAAAATTGGCTCGTGTGTTTCCAATTAGATAAGTGAAAGCAGAGATCCATTTGCATAGATCATTAGCTTTTGAGGATATTTTTAATACTGCGATGTGGGACAAAAACAGATTCATTCTACTGAGGCCGAATTCTTTCAGCATGAACTACAGAGAGCTGCTAATGAACAGTTTGCTTTAAGTATACACAACCAGGTGAGACGGAGGCGCCAGAGATGTTTTCTCTGTTTAGGAAACGAGACACAAGAGATTACATTTGTGCATGTTAACAGCAGCTACACTCAAACTTCATCCATGATTGTTACTTTTCCAAAAATTCTAGGCTATACTGTCCTTAAACTTTTTCTTGTACAAAAAAAGCAAAGCCTGATGATGTTGATAACCCTGCTAATACTGGCTGTATTTGATTCATTTTATCTCATTTTCATCTCATGTGCAATTTCGTTTTTTTCTATTATAAAAGTTAAATATTGGCCTGCTTTCTTTTTCTCAGCAATATGACGAAATTTCTCTGAAATCTTTCATGTAGTATCCTAATGTAATACAAAATCTTTTTCTTTTTCCTTACGCCAGTCAACACTAAGACTGAAAGACAAGGATGAACACCCCTGACCTTTCCACGCACATATTTCCAGTAATTAACTTTTACACCTGAAGAGGGCAGTGCAACGTAAGACAACTACTCAGCAACCCTGTATTAGTGCTGTTCACCTCTAGCTATTCTTTCTTTCTCTTTGTTATTGTCCTTCATTTAAATTCTGCTCCAGAGACCAGTCTAACCGTGAGACACTGATGAAAGATCACAGGGCATTAACATTTTCCAACACACTCACACACACATTCACACAAAACTGAAAGGTATGGTAACACACTTTGTATGCTGTCACAACAATGTTTCAGGTCAAACTTTAGCAGACAAAATAGCATTATACCTTAAACCTTCTTTTCTGGCATTAAAATGCATTTGAGCTGTTCTAAAATGCATCCTGTGTTCCTGTGCAGTCAATCTAAATTGGGTTTGCATCGCTCACAACAATCCTTTAAACTGATTTCCATCAAATCATAAACACTCTGCTCTGCTATTTCCTGTCAGGAGCTGAATCAGGTAAACATCCTGAACGGGTCGATAGTGCAGAAAAAGAGACAAACTTTTTTAGTAGCTAACAGGGTTTGAATATCAGCTTCTTGAAGGTTTAGTTTCAGCTGTTGAAGGCTTGTCCACCACAACAAACCTTAAGGGAACATTCTTATCAGGGCAGCTGTACTATGGAGCATCGTGAAAATATTTTCTAGGCAAACAAAGTATTAGTATCATTAGTATAAGATGATGAAATGTCAAACATAAAATAAAACTCAACTAAAAGGCAGCAGACAGAGAAGCTTCTGTGAATGTTTGTGGGATCCAGCCATGAATGAAGATCAAATTGGCAATTAAATCAATGGCAGAATGACAGCAGCCTGTAGCCTTCCCTTGTTATTGTAAAACAGGGTGACTAATAGCTGCTGTCTGCCCAATATAAATGTTTTATCCTGGTGTAACCTGCTGCAAGGCTTGTTTACCCTTGTTAATGCTAAATGTTTTTGTGTGCAGGAAAGAGAGAGAAAGAGAGAGAGTAAGAAAGAGAAGTGTAAATAGATTGAAAAGTGTTAATCTGCAGCAGAAAGCCAGAAATTACCTTGGACTGTACTTTTCTCACATTTTGGTACACCATCTAGAGTGAGGGACTGAGTTTTGGTGTTCAGTTATTAGACTTTTAATTACAGGATAAATTAAACAAAACCTATTCAGCTAAAAGATACACTATCAAAAACACAATAGCTTGACAGCTGATGTTTAAAAATGTTACAACATCCTCATTATTTATCAATTATCAAATGCAACGGCAGAGTCGGAGGGAGACTCATACTCTCTGAGGGAGAGACAGGGCTGGGAAAAGTAGTATGCAAAGGGATGCATGCAAGGGAGCACCAGCACACAGAAAGTCTTAATGCGTTAATGAAAAAAACGTTCGATAACAAGGTTAAGATTAAAATGGTTTCATTATTTGACTCAGATTTAAGGTGCAACAAACTGAACCAATAAAAACACACAGGGAACTAATGACTATTTAACAACTCAGAGACGTGGAGGCCGACTAATTTTCTAGCATGAAGGTTAGTTAAATTTAAAGGCACCCTAGAGGGCTTTTCATTACTCCATCATGATTTCTGCACTATGAGGAGAACCAGCAAGAGTTCTGTATCTTTTCCACTGTGGAACAACAGTGTACAGAAACAGCAAACACTGTCTACAAATTAATAACAAAGGATAAACCCGACTCAACAACAGCAAACACACATTACATTCAAAACAGATGGGAACAAAAAGATGACATGGAGGAAAAGACCATGACACATGAAGAAAGAGACAGTACGACAAGCAACTAGAGGGAAAAAAGTAAAAATATTATTCATTATGCAAATTGGGGCCATTGTTAGTAAAGCTATGACATGATTTGGTTTGATTAATTTGATTCAAGGAAATGCAAGGCAATGCTCATTCATGACAGCAATATTAATGTTTAATTTTGTTAAAAATCCATTTAAAAAGTCGATAAACAGTCTCTTTCTAGATACTTGTGTTAAAGCTTGATTCACACACCTTCGTCAAAAGAAATGAAAAAAGGTGACTATCACTGGCTCTTAAACTGGATGAGTTAATGACTTTTTCTCTGATAAAATTCACTTAGAAATACATTACTTGTGCATGACCACAGCGTATCATTCCTGCTATTGAAAAAAATGACGAGCGAAAGTCCTGAATTCAAAATTTTTAAGGATTAGTTAAGGAACAGAAATATTTGCATCAAAATATACTTTAACTAAAAGTAACATTACTTTTGTGTGCACTTTGTACTGAACAGAAAACTATTCATTTTGTAGAATGACTCCTGTCAGAATAGTATTTAGTATTTAAGTGCATTATTGATGCATTAATGTGCAGTAACCTTTAACATTGCAGTTGGCGCCTCACAAAGGTGAGGCTAATTTGGCTATTGTTTACTGTGTACTGCTGAAAAGCTCAATCTATAATTCATGCATTAATTTTACTTATTATTACTAATTTAAATCTACAAAGCAACTAAGTACTGAGTAACTAAAGCTGTCAAATAAAAAAACTGCAATATTTCCCCCTGAATTGTATTGCAGTATAAGTATAAAGTAGCATAAATAGACACATACAAAAATAACCTGACAAATAATCACTTATGGGCCAATGGAAGTGCATGGCTTTGTCTGTATCAGCGGTGACCCTCTGCCCTTTCTGTATTTTTGTTATTTTGCCTTTGGGCAAAACGTTTGTGCATTAGGTTTGTAGTTCTCGGCCAGTAGCAGCACACATGCAGGCTGTGTGGGTGTGACTCTTTCAAAACACAGTGACCAGGTGCCAAAACATTTGCACACATCCAGAGCCGCTGAGCGGAGGAGGACGAGCCAACTTTATTGTGTTTAAAAACAACAGCCAGCCAATCCCTCACAGTCTGATGGTACAGGACTTTAGACATTTTACTTAGTTACGTACAACTTTTGTTACCCATACTTAGTTGCTCTGCAGATTTAAAATAATAATAGTAAGTAAAATTAATACATGAATTATAGATTAAGTTTTTCAGCTGTGGAAAGTACACAATAACCAAGATTAGCCCCTCCTTTACAAACTGCAACTTTGGCACTTGTAAAGAGTAATTATTCTATGCATTGTTAGTAATCCCTGATTGCATAGTGTCAAGCTCAAAAAAGTCTATTGATTTAGGATATCGGTGCTTCTCAATTGCATAAACATTTTTTTTAAAATAATTACATCTCTGAATATTTTAACCCACTGTGTGCTTTGTTTGGGAATATTGATGCTTTGATTCCGCTAAAGCTACAGCCCATCAGAATATTTCATGTAACATCACTTGGTCTTGTGGCTGTAAATGCTGGAGCGTTTTACACACGACACAGAAAAACAAATTTGACATTAAAAAACTGTCAGAACATTTTCGGGTTAAGCTGCATATGGGGAAGAGGTCTTCAGACACAAGGCTAAGCTGTGTAAATGCAAATGGTCCAAACACTAATGCGTAAGTAGGGGATATTTTCAAGGACAGGTCCTTGTGTGTGTGTATATGAGTGAGTGTGTGTGTGAGTGTGTGTGTGAGTGTGTGTGTGTGTGTGTGTGTGTGTGTGGGTGTGTGCATTTGAATTTATTTGTTTATTCTCAATGTTATCATCCTTTTGCAGACGAGTGTCAGAAGCAGAGCAGCGGAACGTCAACAACTTCTGTTCTTTTATCCACAGAGCACCTGCCATACAAATACAGCTCTGTCTCTTACACACACACACACGACTGCCGTAATCAAATCGAGGGAAGGAGAGCCAGAGGAAAAAAAAAAGGGAGAGACAGAGAGACAGAAAGACAGAGGAGGAGGAGGAGAGAGACAAATAGAGGAGGATAGAGAGAGTTGTGTATTAAATATCCCCTGTCTGATCCTCCTGTGTCCCGGGCTCTCATCATCGAGCTGGCTTGCCATCACAGGGGCAGAGAGAGAGAAAGAGCCTCAGACAAGGACAACAAGGACAGTCTCCTTCCACGCTCACTGCAGTTTTACTGTTTATGAAGTTTACCACAACCAGGATACTTGTTGTCCAAAGTGCCGTTAGGAGCTCCAGTATATATGTCCCTGCCCTTGTTTTAACTTTCACCGCCAGACTCATGACTCCTTGTCTGGTAATTAAAGACCTGAAACGATTAATTTCTGTAAAATCACATGGCTCCAATGAGATTTTTTATTTGTGCTGAGGTCGAGGCGCTGCTATTGGGGACAATAGAATATCATCAGATTTGACAGGTGTAATGTCTTCAGATCCCTGCAGAGTGTTTGAAGCAATGCCACTCACTCTAAATGGGCTGCAAACACACGCACACACACTGCACTGCCCCATTACTGCGCCCATTGAAGGGCAATTACAATGAGGGTGTGAGTGCGTGTGCTTGGACATAAATGGGTCCTCTGCTGACCGCTAAGCAATTTACCTGCACTTATCCTCCTCCTCCTTCATACTGCCTCATTCCCTCACACGCACAGACACACAGACACACACTTTGCTGATCATAGCAAAATAACCTCAGTGAAGAAAAATGATTTTCTGAGCCTTCAACTGTGTATAACACAGCAAACAGTTGTTGCTCTAAAATGAAGCTAATAGCGTAGTGTTTACCAAAGACACAAGCACATACACACACACACACACACACACACACACACACACACACTAGCAAACACAGAAACACACAAACACACTAACACACACACATACACAGATATATACAGAGAAAGAGATCTGATCTACTACAGATATCAGAAAATGAAATACACTTATATATTATCCATTTCCGGTGCTGCTCTCAAAGATGCTCTGAGTTCACATTACACATTATTATGATAAGCAGCATACCATTTACTAACTTCCTTTTTATGATTTTTATTAGTGGTATCATTTTGTCCAATTCAAAAAATGCATTTGCTCAAGAATTAATACCCGGACATTTTTAAATTAATCCACAGTGTAAAAAAATAGCATCCCCCTTTAAATTTCTCCACAATTAATATCTGTATACATTACGTCCATTGTGAGTTAAGACTCCAATGTCCTTATAATCAAACATTTGCAGAGAAGAGATTAGTCCAGATAAATAACTTTTATTATTTGCTTTATCCATGTTTTTTTTAATTTATTCTGTACAATAAAGAAGCTGTTGGCATAAGCTCTGAAAAGAGATTCTTTAAGTTTGAGGCAGCTGACTCATAAAAAAGCATCATTACAGGATTTATATCCTTAATGTTCTGTATATATCGATGCCCTCTTGTAATATCCTGCACTATAGATCTTTTTAAAGCCTCTACAGGACTCTAAACCAAATGATCTTCACAATGTTTCTCAACTGTGCACCACTTTATTGAAAGGTATCAGGGACCTACATCGAATTTCCAGTGAACCGATGCGAATCAAACAGAAGGAGCAAAGTAAAATATCACTGTGAAAAGTAAAGGATTAGATTCTGCAGGCTGGTTGACATATGGCTCACATCCCTGCTGCTAAATCAGGCACGAGCTGATATGAAGGCAGGGAGAGAAATAACTGTATCAGAGGCCTTTCACAAGTGATGAACCAGCACTGGAACATGTCCCTGACATCCAGGACTTTATCGAGCCCAGTGCCAGCTCAATTTATACTAAAATCAAAGGCTGCAAGGGACTATGGTGCATATGGCGAGATGCCATAACTTTCATGCTGGTGACCAGGTCCCTGCAGCACAGCAGACCTCAAGATTCTTGGTAGGAGTAGATCCAAATTAGTCACATATATCCACTTAGACACTGAAAGAAGTAAATCTCAGTGACAGAAACAGGTGGGAGGAAATAAGCTGATGTATTTATTACAGCCAGAGAGACGATCCAGATTTCTTGTGTATAATAAGTAAGTCAAAGTCATCAAAGTCAATCTGGGGCATGTTTTTAGAGTAAGATAGAAGTTTAGAAGACTGTTGTATATTTTTGCTGGCTTGCTGCCATCCAGCTGAGGCCAGAACATCCCATCATACAAGTCCTCAGTTTCCACCTCATAAACTTCTATAGAACTCACTTCAGCCATTAGCCGTTAGCTTTAAATCTATCAGAGACTCATAAACCTCCAGATGCAAGTGCGCCCTCACACATACTGTATGCATCCTCCTCAAGCACGAGCAGGTCTTTTTTTCCCCTCTCCCTTTTTCATTTTCTAAAGAGAACACACAAGTATGTGATTGCATGTGTGTGCGTGTTTAATCAGGGGAAGGTCAGCAACACAGCTCATTAAAGTAATGGGAGTCTCACAGTCTCTTTATTTTACTCGTCTCGCTTTGTCTCACCAGAAAATGACTCAGTGTGATTTCGGATATAGAGGGAGAAGACAGGGAGAGAGCATTTCAACCACAATTAATATCTTATCTGCTTTCTGTCTTTTCCAAAGTTGACCCTCCATTAGTGGAAGGTCGGCCCCGAAAAAAAAAGAGACACACAAAAATCTATCATCAAACTTTTTCCTTTTTCTGTTTCATATTTTTGTCATGCCAAAATGAAGGAGGAGAGAACCCTGCAAAAGTGCTCACAAGTAGTGACTACTATCTGCTGTCAAGCCAGCTGGCGACAGCAGATCGATATCCTGAGAGGGAAGTAAATGAGAGACACATCGCCAAACAAGCAGCTAACACAAAACTCCACTGTTACAGTAGAAAGGTCAAGCTGAATGAAAGAGTCTGTGTCTAACAGAGGAGTGAAGCAAAGGGAGAGGGACAGATTACAAATGAGTGTGAATGAAGATGTGTCAGTTTTGCAAAAGGGACATGTGGCTATAAAAATTGATTGAATTATAACATAACGGTATCAGTAGTGCACTTGAAATGCTTAGGATATACTTTGATTTTCACATGTTTATCAAGTGTAATCACATTCTCTTATAGGCAGTGTGCACTGGTTTCAAGTCCTGCAGTGAGCACATGATTCTGCAGATAGTCTGAGTAATACAGTCATTCTGCCATCTGGACTAAGTTCCCCCATTAAAGAGAAAATTCATTAGCTTAAGTACTCACAGGGGAGCTGGCACACACACACCCACACACCCACACACCTATTATATCTTCCATTTTCTATTAAGAATGGGCAAAATATGCTGAGGAATGATACTCAGGACATAATGAGACTATATAAGGAGCCTCCTCTGTATGTTTTTGTTTGTGTGTGCAAGGATGTGTGTAGAGCACAGTAGCATAGACTAAAGGTTTCCAAGGGGAACTTTATAGAGATGACGGAGCTTTTGGCACACCTTGACTACTGGGTGCCATCCAGCAGGAGCATCGGGGATGGAGATTGTCTCTTATAGTGTAGCATTAAGGAAAATCTATCAGAGCAAATTCTTGCATGCAGTGTTTCTAACTGGTGAATTTCTGCCAAGCACATAGTTAAAGTGGCACAAAATAAGGGTAGAAGAGCTGATTGTTGTCATGAAACTCCAGTGTGGTCCAGTGTGGTCCAGTGTGTAAGATTTACTGGCATCTAGTGGTGAAAGAACAGACTGCACCAGAGTGGATATCCCTCTGCTAATCTTCCCCTTCCAGCGTGTAGGAAAACCAACTGAACTTACAAACAAAAACTTACAAATATTTTAAAAAGCACTCTCTAGTGCCAGTATTTGGTTTATCTATTCGGGCGTTCTGCAGAAACATGAAGGTGTAACATGGCCAACTCGGAGGAAGAGGACCCGCCTCCTCAGTAGATACAAAACAATTCATTCTAAGGTAACGAAAACACCATTATTCATATTTTACAGGTGATTATACAGTAATGGAAACATGTTTTTGAATATTTTTTTCCTTTCCAAATCCCCCCCTGATCCAACACATATTGGACCTTTAAGACTGAGTGTGTCTGTTGCCACATGCCCAAAGTGTACAGGACACTCTGGGAAATAAACCGAGAAAAAAAACCACAATATAGATAAGAATCCCATCTTTCCTGCTGGCAGTGAGAAAGAGGAGATAAGCAAAGTGTGAACAAGGTAGAGTAGATTGAAATTAGGGGGGGACAAAACACAGGTCATCCAGATAAGACAGGCCAAACAAGGCCTTGGTGTGTGTTGACAGCTCCTGTTTGGTGAGAGAGCGCAGGACAAGGACCTGGTTGGTGCTATTTAAAGTGATATTAAGTATCATTCAATGGATATCTCATTTTGATAAACTTAAATTAAACAGGACATCTGTGAATTGACCTTCTAATAAAACTATGGTTGAGTAGTGATTTTCCCCAAATTGATGAGGGCTTCTGTAGGGTCTCTGCTTCTTTTCCAAAGTACTGCATTAAAATGGTAAAGTTCATTAAGTTTAACTGAATTATGTTTGCCAAATCACATTTGGCCATCTCAACTGCAAACCTTGTTGACCTGTGATCTGCAGTGAAGAAAAATGAACCATATAGTCTCTCTTGATACAGATCCATACAGAGGCTATATACTGAGTGTACTGACAGTAAGGCTGCCTTAGTGAGACAAGTGCCTCACAGCACTCAGACCCACTCTGTCCATAGTGTTATCGATTAAAGGGTAAAAGCACACACCCCAGGGCCAGAGGGAGGTCTCACACACAGCTAAAGTTACTCTGTATGTGCGTGTGTGTGTAAGTGAGATACACAGATAGAGAGAGAGAGAGGGAGAGAGAGAGTATTGCATGGCCCACTGTTGCGCTGGTAACTCAAACCCTCAGACAGGACAGCAGCCCATTCGGGACCAGAGGGACTGGGTACTGCAGAAGAAGGTACCGGCTCACAAACACTCACACACACTCACACACACTACCTTTAACATCTGTGAACTCGATTGTTACTGTACCACAACTGTCCCATCATGAAACCAATAAATCTGAAAGGAAATCCATTACCTTCCCCTCCGACGGGCTCGAACATCCCAAACTGCTCCAGGACTTTGATGAAGAGACCCATGACTACCAGCACAGCAATCATCTCCAAGCCATCCAGATTCAACATCTTGGGAGACCGCTGTCTGTCATCGCCCGGCGCTGCTCCACCGAGCCAGGTCGGGTTAGACCGGGCCGAGTGCAGCCATCCAAAACACGAGTAGTACAAAACACACACCACCACGGCAGTTTGTCCAACTTTAGTCCAGCCGGAGTCTTCCTCCACCTGCTTCCTCACTTTTATCCACTTCAATCAAATCTAATATTCTAACTTGAGAAATATCAGTCAAGCTCTCTTATCCTCTGTAGGAGGCCATGCTGCTGGAGCTACAGGCTGCAACACAGAGCTCCAGACTGTCACAACAACTAGGCTAAAGTTTGATGTTATTTTTCCTCTCCTCTCCTCTCTTCTCCTCTCCTTCTCCTCCCAGGCCCTCATCGAACGATTGAAACTTGGGACGTGCTGCGCCTGCTATTCCTTTGGCAGTGGTTGTCAGGAAGCGAGTGTTGTGAGGGGGATAGAGGGAGTGAGTGAGGGAGAGGCGGCAGATAAAGAGAGGGGGGAGAGGATGAGTGGGAGATGGCATAAAAAATGAGAGTGAGGGAGAAAGCCTAACCAAGAGAGAGAGGGAGAGAGAGTTGGCCAGACACACACACACACACACACACACACACACACACACACTCATAGTGAGACAGAGATTGTTTGAGGGGTGGGGTGAGAGAGTTGAGGTATCCCCTCCTTCTCCAATGCCTTTACCTCCACTGCTATGCCTAATGTGGTTTCCTTGGTAACTGGAAGACAGGATTTAAACCAAGATTTAAGTAATAAAAAGGAAATACATTTATTTTCATCTGACTTCAAGTCCAGTTTTTAACGTGTGTTTTCGGTGCTGCATCTGTTTTGCAGCCCATCTGCCTGCAGGTTGATGCAATATCTCATTAACATTTTAAAGAGTTGTTATCAGAGCTCGATGTGCAAGAATTTTTGGCTCCTAATAAGAAATCACAACATTTAAGAGACAAAAGATAGACATTTAAAATAAAATAGAAGCTAAATGCAATAATTTTGGACACATACTGTGATTGTTGATGTTGGTGTTATTGCGCTAAAAGACTGTCAAATATGAATCAAAACATACAATGAAAGCAGGAAAAATATCCCTCTCAAGTAGCACTGTTACTTAACTTGAATATCACATTGAAGTCACGCATTTAAAAGCAGTTTTGTGTAACAGATTTGGTCACTATGATGACAGTACTGCAGTAATGAACAGATCCCTCATACTGAATATCCTGATGTTGTGGTAAGTGGGGGTTAAACTTTCATCAAAACAAATTCTTGGGCTATGAAAAATAATGACAATGTGTTTTTTGGGGTTTGTACTAGCTTGTACCCTTACATTTGGAGAATATGACTGCCATGGGGCATCTCTGTAGCACTACAACGCTTCATTTAAGTATTGTTGTGACACATTTTACATTTATTGAAAAAACTGCAGCCTCTGTGATTTTGATATTGCTGCAGGCCATGCTGCGATTGCCACTTTGATAACATTTAACTTGATTGTTCAGACCTAAAACAAAATTTTTCTCTAGTGTAGTTTAAAAGTAGCAAACAATTGTTGGTCACTAAACCAAGAGTTAACCACCATTATGCATTATGAAGACACAAAAAGATATTTTTTAGATGACTGGATAATTGATTTTGACATATTTGAAAACCTTTTCTAGTCAGTGGTTAATATTAAAAGGTAATGACTTTCCAAATATCAGTGGTCTTGAGAGCTAAAATAGTTTAAGACTGATGAAAAAGCAACACCTTATAGTATTACAAATTCACAGATTACTTGTTTATTCTTGTCTTGTCTTGTTTATTGATTATGAAATTATGGCACCAAAGACAGAGACTGTCTAGTTGTCTCGTTTTGCATATGGCTAAATGAATCTAGAGTATATGATTAATGGCACAAAGAAAGGGCATTTTGCTGTAAGTATTTTCTATATTTTCCTATAAAAATATTACATGGAAAGGCTGACATAAAATGGAAGTCTGGGGTTAGAAAAAAAGTCAAACAAACTTCCCTTTCCAAATGAATTTTTTAACAGTCCCTGGTGGAAAGAGGAGCTGCTAATTTTAAAAAGATATAAAGTATGAGAAGGAGCTCATCTGTGTCAGACACACTTGTATATCTTATGTGTTTTTACATAGATATATAACTGTACTTACTGTCACTGTACATCCTTTCATAAACATTTCCTCTTTGCATGTCTTACTATTTGCTAATCAACTACACAGTCTGTGGTTGTGAGTCAGTGATTCTGAGGCTCTCAGGTCATACAGGGGTTTATACCAGGTTTCCTATGCCTCTCACTGTCTTAAGCAAAAAAATAAATTGCTCTAAACCAGCTCAATAATTCTCACCCTCACATCCAAGGAAGCACTCAGTGCTTTTTGTCGATTTCCATGTCAAACATCCTTAATATCATCTGCTGGTCATCAGGTAAGTTTGGATACTTAGAGCATCAACAAGAATCAGCCTGCTACTCAGAGCCACCAGCCCATGTTCTGCTTCTCCCAGCTTGACTCCCAGTGAGGGTATCACTTTGCTTTATGCTACAAAAATAACAGAAATGGAAAAAGGTGTGATGTTCCCCCTTTGCCTGGTTCTTCCACCCTGTGTCCCTTTCCGCCTCTTTCATTCTTTCTTTCTAGAGAGGAGAGGTTGAGAAAGGCAAGACAGCGGGGCTTTGACAAATGCGCTGTGTCTGCATCTACCTCTGCTATTGTTCCTCTTTGTTGACATTCCTGCTCCTGCATTTTCAACAGGGCTGTGCAGCAGCAGGCCTCATTACCGAGATGTCTGTCACATTAACAGCATCACTGAGGACCATGTGGGTCCAACTCCAACACGTCCACACAAAAGTAAGACAAGGTGACAGGAAACCTAATCTTTTGTGACGTCACTTTCCTTATATGTGGTGTGAAGGAAAACAAACGCTTGCCACAGCAGACCCCTCTCTCCTGCCTCTGTGGCAGTAATGTATACTGACTGTATT
This sequence comes from Acanthurus leucopareius, assembly GCA_029814765.1. Lineage (NCBI taxonomy): Eukaryota > Metazoa > Chordata > Actinopteri > Acanthuriformes > Acanthuridae > Acanthurus > Acanthurus leucopareius. The sequence continues at coordinate 12,747,469 of JAQMCX010000003.1, read as the reverse complement.
GAAGCTCAGCTCCCGTTGCAGACATGGCGAATGTAAACAGAGAAATATTGAACCACACACTCAAAACAGACAGCGAGACAGTGGAGGAGAGCGAAATCTGAGCCTGACTTGTTGGTTCACAATTATTTTTCTGCTCATTTATTTATCGAAGAGTTGTCATTTAAGGGGAGACACAGAGAGCAGCAAGGAAAGAAAAGGGGAGGCAGGTTGTTGCATGAGACATGGTGGCAGGGGAAAGGACTGAGAAGTAAGAGAAGACAGACAGAAACAGAACATGAAGGAACAAAGGAAGGACAAACTGAAGAGCCTGAGTGACTAAGGTCGGATCCCTCTGAGTGGTGATCTGCAAGGCACAGAGGAAGGAGGCATCTATTCTTTATTACCCTCCAGCATCTCTCCCCTCCTGGAGGATTTTTCACTTCATTCTGGCTGTCACGTTAGAAAATTGGACCTGCAGATGTGTCCTCTACACCTGAGCTATTTTCCTGCCTCACTTTCTCCTCTGGTTTTCATCAAATTTACACTAAACAAGAAGCATATAGTTACTCTTCTTTCAGAGTCAAGGTTGTGAAGATGAATTCTATATGATTTTTATATCTTAAGGAAGGACAATTACATAAGCATGAAAGTTCAATTAAAGCTGCTACAGCCTTAAACCTTGGACAAAGTCTTGGTTACAGGCAACAATTTCTAAAGCAAGAAAACTAAGCCAAAAGAAGCCTCAGACATCTAGTTTTTTCTAAGATTTAATTAAAATATGCTAAAAGTTACTAAGGATTTTTTTTGCCCATTGATGCCAAAATATACTGTCGACTCCAGCTTAAAGTTCAAAACTGCGTTTGCCAGCTGAGTCAGAACTCTACAGCAACAACAATAACTTTCTGGCAAACTTCTCTGTTTTGGTTTAACTGTTGAGCAGCCAGATATCCACTTCAACCATTTTCCCTCTGCAGTTCTGCTTCTAACCTTGAAATATCCTCCAAAAGACAATGAACTTTATTCGTGAATAAATATGTAGTGTCTACATGGCCTTAATAAAGTTTATTAAGGCTACATACATGTGACTTTTGTGTGTTTAATGTTCAAGTTTTATTTTCCTCATTACAATAGATGTGAAAATAGTACTTTAAAAGGACCAGTATGTCAAGTTTCACACCAGTCATGGTTCATTCCTTCTTCCCAACCAAAGATTTTTACACAATCCTTAAATATATCGTGCTAGACGTTTCTCTTCTGACCAAAGCTTGTGTGCCTTGTTGAGACATATCAGACTAATCATGTCCTTCAAACGCAGCATATTTTTTCTACACACAAACATTTGTTCTGCCTTTTATGTCTGATATGAGCTTCAATGAGACAATCAGAGTGACTCAGCTCTAAATACAAAACACAAATCACCTGACTTCCTCTCTCTTTTCCCTCAGATTCCTATTGATTTTTCCAAATTCCTTCTGCCACTAAATGGTCCGTAAGAGATGCATTGGGACGTAAACACTAAACAGAAGCTCATGTGATTGCTGCTATACTGTGGTGAGTGTTGTTCACATATGTGCTGATGGGTTCATGGATTTAATGATAAACTGCACATGTCAAATTTAAAGCCTCAGGGGAGTGCTGTGAACGAGGATCTAACATGTGAGCTTCATCAGACTGTGACTTCAAGCAGCAGAGACAGAATTTCTGCAGTGTTTTAATCTCGTTTTACATAGAATTTTTCCACAGTGACGGAGGCTGAAACTGCTCAGCTGCTGTGTTTGTGTCTTGCTTGATTGACCCTTGCATGTTGTGTACATGCTCTAATCCACAGAATGTGCTAATTGGAGAACATGACTATTGATCCCTGCTTCAATAAGGCCTGACTGACCGACCGACTGTGGGTAAAAGAGAGTAACTCACAAACACAAATACACATACAAAAAAAATCACAGGCAGACACTGCCTTTAGAAAAGAGAGAAAAGCTCAAAACAATTACTACTTTGACTGAGACGACTCAAGATGTCACACAGAGTAATTTCACCTGACGCCGCGGCATCACGTTAGAGGGATTGAATGAACATACAGAATACATTGAAAATCAATGACGAGGTAGATGTCAGGCCAAACATGTCATCCTAAGGCTCCGTGTCACACTGAGACGATCAATAAACATGATAGAAGAGACGCTTTGACTGGAAACCTAAAGGAGGTGGAATTTTTTATGATCCTGAGTCAGCTAGACTGGGACATCTAGTGGGCACAAAGGGCAAAGATCAGACAGCACCAACTAAGATGCTGTGTAATGATTTACCTGATTTAAATTAGGAGAAACAGGACTACATTAATCCTGCATTCATTTACATGTTAATAGGCGCTGGCTTGTAATTACTGTTCCGTCTGCACAAACAACCACACACTGTAGAAATCTCCTTTTATCTTAAAAAAAACAAGAAGATACTTAACTTTAACCCACCACCTTCTATTGATGCACTTACACTTTGCGTTGTCTCTTGTGACTTATTTTAAACTTCAAGATACAATCTTGTGTTCTAGTCACTCATTTGTAACTCTGATAAGTCTGCTGCATTATAAATGTTGCATAATTTTTTGCAATAAAAAAGAGCATAGGTATAAAATAGACTGTACATTTACTTGATCCACTGACAAGTAAAAAAATGCAGTATTGGGTTAAAAAGTACTCAAATGCTGCTTTGACAAAGTGCAACTCACCTTTTCTCCTAAACAGCCAGAAAGACAGTGGAAATACTGACATGAGGACGAGTCCATATAACCCCCCCACGACCTCCTCAGAGAAGACTGCCGGCTTCAGAAACCACATACCCGACACAGGTGAGGGATCACCATCAGCGCTCAGCATGTGTGTGATATGAGGACGCATCATTCAAAGATAAGCAGTGGCACAGTTGTGTTTCCCCTCCTTCTGTGGGCGTAACGACATGCAAAGTATTCATGCTTGTATTTAACTTCCATTTTAAAGTTCTGTTACTTTACTTAAGTATTCACTTTTCTGTTTATTTACACTTTTCTTATACAATTTAGAGGGAGTTTAAATACTTTTTACTCCATCAACATTTATTTGATACCTTTAGAGGTAATTTTGTGCATAAAGATGCATTTACTTCAATAAGACAACAGTTAATTGATGGTGAAAAATTCACAAGCTAAATATTTGTACATAATAACATGTGTAGCTATAATTTAATACATATATGTAAAATCCTGTAATAAGGTTTTCTATAGAATGAGAACTTTTTCACTATTTGACGTTTATGAACTTTTAGCTTGATTTATCAATGCAGGACTTTCATCTACGACTTTTTAATCTGTGTTATTGCTATTTTTACTTGAGCTAAAGGTTTGAGTATTTTTTCCAGCCCTGATAGTCATCCATACACATGAACAAACATTTGTCATCACGCACCACCTGTTTTGACAAGGCATATGTTGTTTTTCTCCTCATGATTTAGCTGCTATTGTAAAGGTTTACAAAAAAAACGACTTCTGCCAATTCAGCCAGGCCAGAGGCCCTTTATGTCATCTATTTATGTGTAGAGTGTGTTCTGACAGTATGTCTTATGAACTAGCTGTGTAACATTAGTTGCTGTTATGCCCCACGACAAGACACAATACATGTGGAACAGTAACATGAGTGGGCCAGCACAGTAAACAAACAATGTGTGTGGCAACATGACTGTTTGGAGATGCAGGGATAAGAATGTAGGAAATTTACAATTTTTTTTAACTCTGCAAGCACACACAGAAGTACAAAAACGAATCCTGTGTGGAGGGTTTGAAATAAACAATGTATTATTAAAAACGCGGACTGAATGCAGAGTGAGTGAACTTTGAATTTCACAGTGCCAGCTAGCAGGTGCTGGATGGCTAGAAACCTACTGGGAGAGAAGAAAGAGAATACCGAAGAAGGTTATGAAGGAAGAAAGACAGACCAACAGCTTGTAAGAGAGGAAAGAGAATAAAAAATAATACAGGAGAGAGTCTGAAGTGCAGGAAAAAAATTTTAAGAGGTGAGGGTGAGCAGAATCACAAAATAGAGACTGTTTTCAAGAACACACTCACTGGACAATCAGTAAGACAAGTGCAACTTTAATCAATCTCCACTAGAGGTCAGTGTAGATTAAAGTATTTATATACATTTCAAACACCATCACTGCCTTTGGCTTTCTCTGTCACACACACACAGCCTACACAGAGGCTTGAATGTGCAGAGGATCCTCTGATAGATGGTTCAACACACGCCTTTTCTGTCTGACTTTCAAATGTTCTTTACATATCCACTTAAATGATGACAACATGCAGCAGTTTTGAGTTCCTGCCAAGTCTGTAATGTAATCTCATCAGCAGTAAGTCCTTAGCCGTACCTTTAAGAGACCAGCATATAGAGCCTGGCATGTGGCCGCATGCTCTAGCATTTGGCAAGATGAGGTATTAAGGCAAGAGTCACAGGTTCAATTGGCATCACAGGTAAAAGACCTGCAAAAAGACCTTGAGCATGGCAGACCGGTTCTAGCACTGCAGCAAAATGTCTGATATCACACTCTGAAATGTGTGCATGCACTTAAAACACAAAGCAAACTTCCTGATGACAGCATGTGCAACATCTTGGAAACCAACTGCCAACTGAATTCATCATGTTTCATTTTGTATGACTCATACAAGTCCAGTTAAGGACAAATACTGTTGCTGTTGTTGTCCATTTGTTCATGTGTCCCAGCGGACAACAGGACAACAACAGGACAAGCTGATTCAGCAGCTAATCAAAAGGCACGGAATGATGTAACGTAAACTAAAGGACAAATTTTCCCAAACTGCATGAACAAAACTCTGCAAAGTCACAAAGGGTCGTGAGCACATTATTAATGAACAAGCATAACAATGCACACAAGCAGGAAGAAAAGCAGGAAGAAGATCAGGAATCTATACGGAAAGACAGGGAGTATTTTGTTTATGAGCCAACATGCAGAACCAATTGTTTACATTAGGGAATCAGATGAAATGTAGATTACTGTGAACATGCCGAAAGACTGGAGATGCTATTAGAATGGCAAATTAATTTTTAATTATAAGGGGACTAAATGGGGAAGGAGAGGAGAGGAGAGGAGTGAAAGCTGTGATTGTCCCTGACAGCTCGGCAGAGTCAAACACTCTATTGTGTTAAACCTGTCAACTGTCACCAAAAAGAGCGAGCGAGAGAGAAAAAGACTGAGAGAGAGAGAGAGAGAGAGAGAGAGAGGGAGGCTGTCGTCATGGACACGACACAAATCCCCAGGTTTGAGTGCACACAACACACACACACACCATCCCAATCTATTTTCACCCAGCTCCATATATTGGTAAAAATGACACGGACAGGCATTCACATTTTATCCATCATAGTGCGGGCCAGCGAACGTATTGATCCAGCATACATTGTACAACACACATCCAA
>JAQMCX010000003.1:12716449-12735490 GCA_029814765.1 Acanthurus leucopareius | reverse complement strand
GTGTGTGTGTGTGTGTGTGTGTGTGTGTGTGTGTGTGTGTGTGTGTGTGTGTGTGTGTGTGTGTGTGTGCATTTGTGGTGGGGCAGTAATCCAACAGCTGTTGGACACAGTGAGCATGTATCTTGGCATAAATATATACATTTACATAAACACCATGTGGGCACAATCTGCACAGTATGTGAGGCTGAGCACTGTTATTATTTCAGAAGCCACAATACAAGTTGTACTGTGAATGACATTCATGTTTGTTTTTTTTTTTAATAATGCATGATTTGCAAAGTCTGTATATTAATGCACTATTGCTCCTGTTGTGTTCTTGTGAGCTTAATACAATAAATCATTTGATAAAGTAAAGTAACGGAAGTTCAAGGCTATTAACTATAAAAACTGCATCAGCAGATTTGAATATGAAGGATATGACTCTATCAAAGTAACATAGTGCAGTTGAGTCTACTTGATGATGTGAGAGTTGAGAGAAACAGATGGAGGACAATAAGAACCTTTTGAGCGATGCTATATTTCAGCACCATGGACAGAGACACCAAGAGAAAGGGAGAGATTTAACATGCTAAGACTAATGTGCTGTCTAGGGTTATAGATCCAGTATCTTTGTGTATGTTTTTCTCACACATAAGGACAATAAATAAATAAATACACCTACTTATCTTAAATAAAAAAGGGTAAAGATGTTTTGTCTCTGGAAATTGACTTTGTCCATTGTTTTGTAATAAAAATAAGCAATTTTTTTAAAAAAAAAACTCCTGATCTGGAGGAAAATAGTTTAATAATAGTTTGCTCTCTGACCTCTAAGAAAATACAAATCCTTTGAGAGAGTCGAGTTTGAGTGCAAGTTAATTCAAAACAAAATTCTGGGTCTGTTTTTGCTGAAATTTGCATTTTCTGACCTCAGGTCCATGTCCTGGTAGCTGCTTCAAACAAAAAGCTTCATCTCTTGACTCTTGGCATCCATAACTTTCTAAAGACACCTATGAGTCAGGTCTTGTTTTGATTCTGTAGAAGTATCATATCAAAGCCATGTTTAAATTCACACATTAGAAAAAAACAAGGGATCACTCTGAATGAATTAACAGACTTGTCTTGTAAGAAAAAAGGTCCTGCTTGGCAGAAGACGATCAAACGCACAAAGCCTTTGCTCCTCCTCTTCTTCTCTGCACATTGCATCAAATTTTTTCTCCTCTCACCACCAGTTACACCTCGTTTTGCCCCCCTCCACCCCCCACACCCAGACAGCTACTAATAGGGGTTTATTTTTAGCACTTGTGAGGTGTGTGTGTGTGTATACACATGATGGATGAGGGGGATGTTTCGCATCCCTCTTGTGGGAGGTTGGGGGTTGGGGGGGTGTGTGAAGAGGGGGGCTGTATGGAGGTGAAGGGAGAAGATGTTGGAGAGAGGGTCAAGAAGCAGGCTTGTGAGCGAGGACACACGCTGGGAAATCTGTTTTTACACAGGAAGTGTGGAGCAGAAGGGTGCTGGGCTGCGAGAGGGAGACGAGGCTTCCACCTGAAATCCTCCCTGGAAGCCACTGACCTACAAGCAGCTGAAGATCAACAGGCTGCTCTGCACCAGATGATAGTGCTCATCCTCAGAGAGATGAGGGATGACAGGAACAGCCTGATGCACTGTACCATCCAATTAGAATACAGCTCACATCGGCCTTATAGCCTTGGGCAAAAACTAAAATTTAATCAATTTCCAGGCTCTTGACGTTCCCTCCGTATTTCTCTGGAGAAAGGCGAGGACTTGGTGAGAGGTGAGAGGCCTGCAACCTGCTTTAAATCATGTTCAAAGTGAATAAAAGGGCAAGAAAGTATAAAAACCACACTAATATAGACAGCACAGCACCTGACAGGCAGAGCAAGCCAGAGCACTGACTCAATCAGCTTGGGACGGAGCGAAATGTGAACAGCATGGAGCAGATTAGGGCCAAAAGAGTGGGATAGATGCCAGAGAAAAGAGAGGATAAGAAAGCAAACAACAGATACACAGAGGGATTATTCAACATACAAGGAGAGCACAAATAACTACAAACCAACTGTCGCTTTTCCTTTAATAACTTGATCTGGAATGCCACGGCATGTGCATAAAATTGGCAGCACGTGGGAAACAGGAATTTTTAAAATTAGATCTTCAAAGTAAACTTTTTTTTTTTTGCACAAGATTTGACCTTGAACTTCCACAAGAGGTTTATTTTAGGCAACCTTTTGATCTCCACAGTGAATGTAACAGTCATGAGGTGTCAATAACAGACAGAAACAGAAGCAAATTATCAGCGCAAGCGAAATAATTTAAGTGAGAATCTTCACATGTATGGCGTCAGAGCGAGTGTGTTCTTAAAATGGATGTGGGTGCTCGACGTGACAGGATGTGGCATTTTTCTCACTTTTTTGCTATCTCTTTTTCCTTTTTCCTCACCTCAGGATTTTTTTTTTTTTTTTTAAATCATGTCACACAAAAGATTATCAAACAACAAAACAGTTGTGACAACTTGGAACTGCAGCCAGGAAGCTCAAATGAAGCAAAACAAAATCTTGTAAATGAGTTTTAACATATCCCTCTGCTCCTGCACTGCAAGACATGTCTACCCGAACCACGAGGCCTCAGCTCTGCCTCCTGCTGGGTTTTAATATTGCCTGTTGTTCATTGATGAGACAACAGCGTCTCCTCCTCTCCCCAAGCTAAATCACACAAGCATGGGACTTCAGCTTAGAGTAAGATATTCTTACAGTAATGAACAATTCCCTTCCCACTGTGAGCTCCGGTATCACACACTGTGATATGGCTTAGTGCTCTCCATGCACGCAAATACATTAGCACACATGCACAGGCATTAACCCTGCAAGAAACTTGTCATTTGCCTCCACAGGCAGCCTGCATTTTGTACATTAAACTCAAAGTTGACATTTAATGTCAATTTATGTCAAACAGAAGAGGAAAGTGATGGAAGGGAGTGTAATTAGTTTTGTCAGAGGGAGGGTACAGAGGTGTCACTATTAAATTTAATAAACTCCACGGGTGCTTGAAGGAGATCAGTTCAAGAAAGGATACACACACACACACACTCCTTACCTCAGCAACATGATGCATCATATCCCGGAGTGTAATTAGAGGGGGACTAACAGTGAAGCTGTCGTGACTGTTTTAAGTTTGAAATGTTGACCATCAATTACCCAAACAGAGCCGGTCAGCACACACTGAACACTCAGACTGCACACCTAATGACAGCGTTAGAAAGTTTTCATCATAAAATACAATATGTAATGTCTGCTGTATCTCACACACACACACACACACGTACTGTATATGCCTTAGACAAAGCTCAGCATCTCCATGCTGGGGCCATGGCTCAGACCCAGCATATTTTATTCAAGAATGAAAGGTTGATAACAAAATCTCTTTGGTCATGGCCACAAGTGTGCTGCAAAGAGAATCAGCTTCAAGGTACTAGAACAGAAAAACAGTCTGTGGAAATGTGTGTGTGTGTGTCTCTGTCAATCTGAGTGTGTGTTTTTGGTGTGTATGTATACCCTCACTGGTGTGGAGGCTTACATGCTCATGCAACGGAGGGTGAAGCAGCACGTGTGGGAGGTAATCAGAGGTTATTAATTAGGAAGTATGAGGATCTAATAGTCTCTGGAGGAAGACTAACACCCAGTTTCATTTAGAAAAGTGTCAAAGTGCCTTAAAAAATGACTCTTACTCTGAAGAAGGAAATGAATGTGACCATTTCTTGGTGCTCATGTGTTTCCTGCACTACAATATGGAGGTGCAGTGGTGGAGATGCATTTTATAAAATGATTAAGTCACAGGAAGCAAGTATCTGAAGGAAATGATTGAAGAAGAATGAATTATATCATATAATAAATCTATTATATTATGAACAACATTTATTGCTGCTTATTACAAAACAAGACATTAATCTTCAGACGGGGAATATTGATCTAACACGTCTATTACAAGCTAAAGCAATTTACAAGGCAAAACAACATGTTTGTGTGTACTTGGTGTGGACTAAAGTTGTCTGGGCACAAAGTGTTCCTCATAAATTTGATTAGAGGGAAAATTAAATGCTTTTTGTTGCTGTGAAATGACTTTGAAACAGCCATTAGTTCATCTGCAAAAACTAAAGCAGAATGTATTCAGTAGTAAATACTACGTACGCCTGTAGCCTGTTTAAAATGTATGCATGGCTTTGAAAATCTGAAATCGTAACTATTGATAAGGCAACAGAAAAGAAATCATTTCTAGCCTGTTGAACATAACAAGGGATGGCTATGATGTAAGTTACACACAAGATTGTGTGAGGGAAGAGTACTTTGCATGTTTCTTTTTGTACTTCTACTCTTTACTTGAGTATATTTGTTTTATTTGTGGCCAATCCCAGCCAATCCACCGATCACTGCCATTAACAGACCCAAAGGCCTTTTTCCATAGATTTAGTGATTTGAAAACAAATTTATTTTAGTACACCATGATGGGATTATGTGTAATTAGTTTACTAAATACCACATAATCCCATATAAACTAACTTAATCATGGAACAAGAGCACAACAAGGAAAATATGACCATATGGGAATTGGAAAAAATATTATAGTACTTGAAAGTGTCACAAAATGGCCATACTCCATCTCTTCGTCATTTCTGTGTTATGATACACCAATGTAACATCTAAACTGGTGTTTTCATTCACATTTACTGACTAAAATCCTGACTGAACCTCTTCTCAGGTCTGTGGGCATGCTGAGTCTGTTTTTTATTGACATCTGTCTCAACTTTACTGTGACTTTTTGAGACCTAAAGCTGTAAAACAACACGTTTGCATCTTAAACATCCCTCTATGTTAATTTAACAAAATTTCGAAAGGAAAATGACCACTGCTTTTTAGTGTCAAATCATATTGCATGAGACACCATGATGACAAAAAGCAGAGGTACTGTGTGTGAAAGTGATGGTGACAGGGGCTACAAAAAGAAGACCAATGTTGTCCACTTGGACTGTTTATACTAGATAACAGCAAGCTAAAAGACGGATCAATAGGGCTCACAGAGGTTCAACACAGCCAAAGCCACAACATCTACACAGTACAATAATGTCATGCATCGGACTGAAGTGGAAAAAGATGTTGGCGCCTGTACAGTTAGTCAATGTGAACTTAGTGTGTGCTTTTGTGTGTCTCTGGTCGGGCAAATGAGTTAAACAGTATTTGCTACATCCTAATTGCACTTAACAGAGTTGGTCCCACCATTAGGTAAACTGACACAAACAAAGCTCTAGGGCAGAGAAGGAGAAGAGGACACACACACACACACACACACACACACATCAACATATCATTGTTTCTCTTACAGAGGCTGATGAAACTAATTAGTGGGCAAAGTATGGGCAAGAAGGACGGAGACTACAAATGACTGTCATCAGTAAAGTGTGTACATACACACACACACACAAACATACACCTATTTGTCTATGTACGTTAATGGTGGGATCGGCAAGGGATGGAAATAGCTGTAATTGATAGTTTTACTTAAACATGAGAGCCTATGCAGATACACAGTCAAGGCTCTGTAGGGGTAAAAAGCAAAGAAAAATTTGAAGAGTTTTTCAAATAAAGTTGACTTATTTTATCCAGTGAGGTGGTATAAAAACTGATTTAACCTGGGGATTTCATAATGTCATGTGTCCTTTTTTGCATAGGTTAAATTACTGTTAGGTTCACGCTCAGCTTGACGGCAGAGTAAATTCTGTCGCTCAATCCCTGACTGAAATGGCACGTCCCTCAGCCCCTCGGCTCAGCCAAAAATGCCACAATACTCAAATACCAAACTCTGAATGGCCTTGATGAAATCCCTATGTAGCACAGCCATTATACAGTTCAGCCCTCACTGGCTCCCAGCGCACTGAAGCAGACGTCTCTCTCCCTTTCTCTCCCACATCAGCACAGACACACAGGAGCTAGTAGTCATGGTAACTCCATTCTGAGTAAACTTAAGGATGAGTATGTGCACACACACATACACACACGCACACGCACACACTCACACACACACACATACACAATATTTTCAATAAATACTTCATGGATGGGAGCTGGTGAAGGGGCTTTGAGACTGTGTTGCTGGTTAGCCGTCTGAGCAGTGAGTGGTTTGTTTTGCAAGCAAAATGTCAAACTCCACAATTTACCAATGTTTCTTTTTCTCATCTGACTCTAGAGATGTGTGTATGTGTGTATGTATCTTTGTGTGGGTATGCATGATGAAATATTCATTAGGGAGTATGTGTGTGGAGTGTTTGTGTGTGTTTATTGGGGGCATGCAAGAGGCACCCAACAGATGTCCTTAACAAAAATTATGACATTTATTTAAAAGCTTTTATGTGTTTTAATATGTGAAAAGTAGCACAATCAATGTCAATTCATTCATCAATTACAAATATTTTTTTAAAAAAAGGCTACCTGCAGTGTTGCAGTCATTGTCTTTCAAGTCACAAATAAGTCTCAAGTCTTTGCACTCAAGTCCTAAGTCAAGTCAAAAACTTGGAATTTTGTGTCAAAAAAAAGTCATAACAAGCTCTTCACTTAATGTGACTCTATTATAAAAACAAAACCTCAAGTTTTTTTTTGTCTCTGTAATTTTCTACCTGGATGTTTTCATACTGCAGTTACTTTTTTGTTGAAAGCAAACTGAAACTACACACGTTGTTCTGTACTAGACGTTATCTTTGGAATAATTTTTTCTGAATGGAGCTCAGTGCTTGATTCAAGGAAAGTGAATTTGGGGAGTTAAGTGTCGACTTGTTGGGAATAAATATCTTTAAAGAAATAAAAAGAAATTAGTTGATGTGCAGGTTACTTTCATTAACATACTTCATTCTTTGGACTTGGTGCAAGGTATCTAGTATTTTCAAGTCAAAAGGCTCAAGTTCAAGAAAAGTAACGAGTCATTGAATATTTAGTTGAGTTTCAAGTCTTTTCTGATTTCATCATGTCAGATCATCAAATCTGTGACTCCAGCCTGACTTGGGTCCAGTCCCTCAAATCATCACCTCCATGCTACATCATTTAATGAAACAATGAAATCCAAAGATCAATTTTTTTATATTATATAATAAGGTTTTAAATGCTTTGGTTCTCAAGTTCATTTTTTTTGCTTAAAGCAATAAAACTAATTAATATATAGAAAATATAGAAAAATCACAATTTTTATTCTTTTATCAAAGTTAGTTAGTCACTATTTCAATTACTTTACTATTAAACTGCAATATAAAAAAGGACTTTAGCTTTTGAGTCCAAAGGTTGTTAATTTTTCAGGTTTTTTAAACTAATGCTTCTCTCTTTTAATATAGAAACTGGTCTCACATCTGCTTAATGAGGGCATCCACAGCATCATTCTGACAGCCCAAGAAAATCTATATCAGTACAAATATTAGTAATTGCTTCTAACATGACCCAGTGTTATTGTTTTGGTCAAGATACAATAAACTGATTCCAACACGCGTGTCTGTGTGTGTGCCTGCCTGCCTCTCCTCACATGTCCAATTGCTGCTTTTTTCCAAGCGCTAACACGAAACCCTGCGGTTGTCAAAGCCTGGAGAGATAACGAAAAGAAAAGCTGAGGTGGAGATGAGCTGCGCAGATGTCAAATTAGCATTCACACTCTGCTCTGTTGACAAGGTCATCTAAACACCGCTTTATCTCCACCTCCTAGGATCAACCGATGGGATTTAATAGAAGCCCCCCTTTGTGTGGTGTCTACCCGAAGGCAATGTGGGCTGCTGTTCAATATCACACACAAGGAATAAAGAGGAAAATGGGTGTTAAGCCTAGCAGCAGGCTGTAAATGGGCAACTATAGAGGTTGTTTTGGCAAAGGACACGTTATTCAGCAGCACAAAGAGTGAGAGGACAGTCGTGAAATAAGACCTTCCAAGTATCAAGAAAAGATTCTGATGGAGCTTAAACAACTTTATTTTAAGCTCAGAGAACAGATTAGCATTATAAAGTTGTGTGTAACTGTACAGGGAGAGGAGAGGAGGAGGGGGAGAAGGGGGAGGACGGGGTGAGTTGATGTCATACTGGGAGCTGGCTGAAGGGCTGGATAAAAGGCTGTGTGTGCCTTTCTCCCACAGAGAGATTGTCAATGGAGGTGGAATGCCACATGCTTCCAGAGGGCAATCTGTTTGACTGCTAGAGAGAAAGCAGGAGGAGAGAGGAGGACGGAGCTGTGAAGGGAGGAGGCAGGGAGGAGGGAAGGAGTCAAGAAGCAGATATAATGAAGGAAAGAGTAAGTTCATTCAGTATAGAGAGCTTTCCTAATTGTCACTGTGCATACTGATCATTGATTCTATTATTATCCATAGGAATTGAACAAAGGGGGGAAAACATATGCCCACAAGCACAGTGTTCATACAGGACATGTGAACGTACGCTATCCAGAGAACAAAGACTAAATCTTTAAGCTGTGCCTTGTTTGCTCTCTCTGTCTTGAGATGTAACAAGGCACAGAGGTATCGTATACACACACAAGCTGCACACCATAGACCCACACACACACCCACACACACACGCACACACACACAGAACAAACCCTCCAAGTCCACACATGCTCTTTGAAAAAATATGCTTGTTTTGGATCTATGCAAATCAGGAGTGCATCTGCTCTGCCATCACTCAGGTAGAAAACAAACTGAGCCACAGACACGGGACGCTGAACCAAATACAGAACCATGAATGAAGATCAGAACCCATGAGCTCAACACTTCCACTAAGGACCATCTCCACCTGGCACCACCGAGAGAAACCGACCCACCAGCAAACCTCCGGGTTTTACGCAAAAGTGGAAGTTTCGGGTGCCTACCTTGGGTGAGCGTTCCCATGAGGAAGTGGTAGAAGTAGCGAGCCACCTTGGTGAGCTGCCTCTTGCACCTTTTCCTGCACTGGCTCATCTTGGTGCGGCTGTGCTGGAGGTGGAGGTGATGATAGTGATGGTGGTGGTGTTGTCGGCTAGTCTGCCGGGTGAAGCAAGCTCTCAAGGTAGGAGGGGAGGAACGGTGCACTGTGAGTGAGTATGTGTGTGTGTGTGTGTATGTGTGTGTGTGTGAGAAGGTGTGTGTGTGTGTGTGTGTGTATAAGGAAAACTGATTGCCGCTGCCTCTCTTCTCCTCCTTACTCACCCCTTTCTCTTGCCTCTCTGTGTCGTCCTCCCCCCCCCACCTCGCTCCGTCTCTCCGCTCCTCTCTCCACCTGTAGGGCGCTGGCTGTCAATCAGCCAGCAGCGCTCTGTCCCCTCCCCCTCACGTTCGAGAACCCCCGTTCTGGCCCCCCGTTGGCTGAGAGCGGAGCGTGGCGGAAAATTACGGACCGGCGCACACATATTTAAGAGTGCATGCGTGTGTGTGTGTGCATGTGTGTGTGTGAGCAGTATACTACGAGGAGGCAGGCTTGAGTGGCAGGTGGTGGTTTTTCTCTGGCTGCACACTCCTCACATGTTGTTTATGTTGTTTTTTTTTCTTCTATTTTTCCTCCAATCAGAGCTCATAAAAAAGACAGCCTCTGAGTGTGTAAGTGTGTGTGTGTGTGTATTTCTGTGTCTCTGAGCTGACAGGAGGTTGAGTAAAGTGACAGAGGAAACAAACCAAACCCATTAATTAGCATCACACGCCGTCCTTCACTGTCTGTCTGTCTTTCACTTGCTCATTAATGGTATTCAGAACACAGAGAGGAAAAGGACGGCGAGGAGGTGGGGGGAGCAAAGAGCAAAAAAGAAAAGTGAAGAGACAGATACGGAGGTGGAGATGGGGCAAAACGGGGAATGCATAATTAATATCTTTCCCTCCTCTCTCCAGTGTGGTAAAATTTAAAATGAGAGGAAAAAGCTTGACGGGAGAAAAAGGTAGCTGGATAAATACCAGCCCCCACCAGCAGCTGATGAACGGATTAGTATCTGCCAGCGGAGAGGGAGGAGAAGAGAGGAGAGGGGAAGTGAAGAGGGGCTTTTAAATTTTTGAGGCATTGAGAAAGGAAGGTATTTATGTGAAGTCCTCATCCTTATCATCCTGCCTCCACTCTCTATGCTTGCAGAGTCACTAAACAAGGAGACACACTCACCTCGTTTTCCCTTTTGCCACATTCTGACATTTTTACCTCCACAACTCCCACATTTTGCTGCTAAACTGCGGATACTTCACCTTCATCCCCTTTCTTTCTTCCTGATGCTAAATTTAAAGTGATTACCGTTACCACAGCAACCCCAGACTCTATAGATTGGTCTGGTAGACACTCACACACTCACACAATACATACATACGCTCACACACTTGTGTGTCTTTAGGTCAGAGAGAAAAATCAATTAAATGTCAGGCAGAAGCCACATCTAAACGCTCTTGTTGTCTGTCTATGGGCTCGTTTCATTTAGAAGTCACAGAGAGGGTCAGAGTACAGGCGAGTGTTTGACAGCCAGCCGCCGCGGTCTGTTTAAGAGCTGATGCAACCCTGACCGACAGAGTAAAGAGCCCTGACAAAACTCAAGTCACACAAAGGGGCTTAAGAACATGTGGAAAGCAGATGGGAAAGACTCTAAGGTTTTATAGTATTTAAAGATCATATGAGGATTACTTACTAATAATTAACTTTGACTCCTGGCTTCTTAGTTCAGGGATTTCTAATGATTCAGGTCAGAATTAACTTCCTTTTTTTTAAATGTGAAGACAGAGTTTTATACATCACTGTGATGGTGAAGGTGCCTGACACCACAGGGATGTGACTGACGACACTATGTGGCACATTTAAAAAAGTGTTTCGCTTTTTTAAAAGTGCCAAATGATGTGCTAAATGTGTTGGCATCTCTAGTAAAGAAAGGTCAGGACTGCAGGTGTACCTGTCCAGCACCGGCACCATATTCTGTCACAGCCACGTCTGTGTGATGTGTGCAGGATGGGGTTTTGCATTGTCTGCATTGTTGAAATGTACATGGCCGTCTTTGGTTAAGATCTTGTCTTGATGGCAGTTTATGTTACTTCAAAAGTCTCTATGCACTTTTAGCTTTTATAGTGCCATCACGGAAGAACAAGCTACCTTTGCCTTGGGCACTTACACAACCCCACACCGAGACGGATCCTTGCTTTATGACCTGTTGCTGGTAACAGTCTGAATGGTCCTTTTCATCTTTAAGCACGCACTCCATTTCTTTCAAAAAAGAGCTGGAATACTGATTTGTCTGACCACAATCCCCCAGTGTATGATGGTCCATCCCAGATCCCTCTGAGCCCAGAGACTTAAACAGTGCATCTTCACACAGGCTTCCTTTTGGTGCAGGAAAGTGGCATTTGTGGATGTAACAACATGTTGTGGTGCTGGACAGAGGTTTGTTAAGCACTCCCATGTGTTGGCAAACTGGCAATCTTCAGCCCGTCTCTGCTCCTGAAGATTCATCCATTGCTGGATCCAACTTTTATACCAAATTAAAATTACAATCATCTCTTAGCCTAACATGTTTGAAATCACATTGATATGTAATTATTAAACCTCTTTACTAGCCTTTAATTGCTTCTGAACCAGTTTTTGTGCATTGTGTTCCAGACCTGAGTGCCAGAAATGAACAAATATTTACAAATGAAATGAAGGTAACCAATCAAAACATGAAATATCTTGTGTTCATATTGTCTGCAAAGAAGACAAGTAAAAGTTAATTTAGAGCTCATTGTTTTCTTTTGTTATATGCAATTTCAATACAAACTCATAATCAACAGAGTTTGTTTTCCTTTTTCTAAACAAGGAAACACACTTTCATGCACACTGTTCTTCTTCCCAAGCCTATGAATAATAGAGTTTGAGTTTCATTCTAGTCTCAGAAAGAGAGCACACAGACACACTCGGACACACACACAAACACACACACACATATGCACACACACACACTGAGAGGAAAAAGCTGAAGAAGAACTAAAGCGACAGATTGAGCGATCAGCGTAGCGTGAAGGATTACAGACTTGCAATGGTGGCTGGTACAACACACCATCTCCTGCCAGGCACAAACACACACATACACACTTATACACACACACAAGAGATCAGGGTGCATGATCTAATGGTGAAAGTTTCAGGTTTGATAAAGCCTCTCAGGTGACGGAAGGAGTGGAAGTAAAAAGCCCTGAAAAATTTATATGTGTAAATTTAAAGCAGAAAAACAGAATGAAACATTTAAACAAAATGAAAACGATGAAACACATTTAAAGTCAAAGATAATAACCTAAAATGCTAAAAATAAATAAAAAAGAAGGGCCCAAGGAGCTAAATGTAAGGTGCTTAAGATTCAGTCAACGGTACTGGAGAAAATACTTGCTTTTAATCAGGTTTAACCATGAAGTTCTCTAAATCTGAGCATAAATTACTCAACTGATCCAAAAGCAGAATGACAGTCAAAACAAACTCCAGCGGCTCCGTGTTCGTGTCCTCCTGAAAGCTTGGACCTGTCATGCTCTGTCACTTTTTTTTGTTTCTGTGTGATAAAAATCTGCAGTTCAGTTTTTAATAACAGTTCATGCAGTTACTGCAGGCACACAATCCCCAAAACTAAACGCTGTGTCTGATCAGTTTCTAACTTTGGCATCCAAGCGGAGCTGCATGACAAAGCACAGCTGGTAAGAGGAGCGACGCGCTGGGAAGTATTGATGGTGGTTGTTTACTTCGGTGGTGTAGAGTAATATCACAGATGTTGATGCCTGATGCCAGATGTTGATCACTTTTGTTGGGCAATTAAAAAGAAAAACTGAAGCGATCTTGTAAGCTATTTTTTTTTTAAAATGTTCTTTTTGCATTTTTACATCTTGTTGTTAGTAGCAGATGATTAAAACTTTGGGCTATGTTGTGCTAAACAGCCTCAAATTTTGGAGCTTGTCTCAAAATTAAGCCATAAACTTGTGAAATATGAGAACCATTCCCTCATGAATGAAATGTCTTAGTTTTAGACCAAAAATAAAACTCAGACTTGAAGTCAGAAATAACTTTGCCTTCTCCCTGAATGTTAGTCGTCACTGAGGGATCTGTCTTCCTTCCACTGAGGCTCTGACACTGTGGGTAGAGCCATCAGAACCTCTGCAGATACAGTAGGTGACAGCTGTACAAGTGATGTGAAGAAACTTGTCTGCTACCATGAAGTGCCATCAGTGAAGCCAACCAGACAAACAGAAATTGTTTTTTTCTATTATGTGGTAAATTACATAACATCAGGATTAGACTATTATCAAGCAGGAAGATGAAAATTTTCCACAGGCGGTATCAAAGGTGATGATTAGGGGTCAATGGAGGAACAGAGATCTGCATGTGTTGTTGTTTCGAACGCTGCGACACACATCCAGGGTTTGTGCCAAGACTCACAGCATATATGTGTGTCTTTGTGAGTATTTTTTTCATGCAGGAGTCTGAGTCATCACCACAAAGATGTCCAGGGTGTGAACCTGGCAGAGCAAAATCCACGCTGCAGTCCATTAACGACTATTACCAAGAAACACAACACTGGAAGGAACACTACAGCTCACACTGCAGGCCCTTTTAGCACCAATTATCAGCCGACAAAAAGCCTTTGTATTAAGCACTGATGTATTAATTGAGACTTCAATCAAAAGCCAACAGCTCTTAACTGTATTCATGCACGGAATAAAAATAGCATCGGTCTTAAAATGTCAGTGAAGTGATCAAAACACTTAAAAATGGACAGACAGCAGAGCAGGAGGGAAGGAGGAGCGTGCTGGCAGACAGACAGAGAGGTCAAACAGACAAGAGGATAGATGAGTTAAGTAGCGGGCAGACTTGCTGCACCATTGACCTGACGGCAAAGCTCCAGATCCGCATGCTGTCTGAGTGACTGGATGCATCATTAAGATGGAGACCTTTGAGGCCTTAGACCTGGCCTGACCGTGAAGCCACTGTCAAGCAGCCTGAATATCTGGGTCTCTTTTGACAGGTCAACAGGACGATAAATCCGCCTCACTGCCTCAATGACCCCACCTGCTTCTCTTGTGTCTTTGCCTGGTATTTTTCTCTTTCTGAACTATATTCATACCTTTATTAGTATTTTTAGGTGCTGAATGAGATTCAGATGCACAGAAAACATGTTGGGGGAGTTGGAGTCTGTGTGTGTCTGTGTGTTGCAATGGACAACATAATGATTTGCCACAGATTTGGAGTCGGTGCAGCACTCTGTGTAGGTTGTGATAAGAGCCAGAAGGCACACAGGAATTTTGGAGGGCAGATGTGAGACTGACACTCCACTCAAGTATCTGGCACACACACACACACACACATACACAGATTTGTTTTTAACACTATTTATGTGGCAGGCAAAGGCACCAGCTGGTGAAACCCACTCAACACTCTATTCACTGAGAACATGTGACTGTAGAGGGAAGGAGAGCAGAAAGGGAAAGAGGGAGGAGCAAGAGAGAGGCACAGGTGGAAACACTCATCTTTAGGGATGTGCAGCTCAGTCTTAAGTACCAACAAAAATAAAGACAAGTTTTCCCAGAACTGAGAAGGACAGACATTCAGGTCATGACAGCTTCTCCCAACCCATTTCTGCTCCCTCTGCACATTTACATGGTGGGTTTCGTCCTCTTCATGTCTGTAACAAACCAGCTTTTCTGGACTAAAAGTTGAACATAAAACCCAAGCTTGCCTGCACTTTAAGCCATATTCATATTATCATAAGAAAACCTTCATTATTATTTAAATCATGAATTGCAAAGCTTCTGTATGATTTATTTATGTGTACAAAAGTTCAAATTTGTTGAAAAATGTGTTTCTAAATACAACCATTCACTGACAAAACATCCTCATGCTCAGACCAAACTAAAAACATTTGCACTTTGTAGCCCGAGGGCTTCTGCTAGGCTCATTTAGCCTGTTAATCATGACAAATTATAAAACTTGAAAGCAGCTAGCAACTTCATCATTTGTTTCCAAATTAATGATGAAGTATATGCAAATTGCTATTTGCCAAGAAGTTAGCTGCCCAGACTGCTCCACTCCTGCAGGGAGCAAAGTGGCAAGAAACTTGTTTTAATGCTAGTAGGCCTTATTAATTATAAAAAGCCCTATATCACATTCATAATGTTGAGATTCAGATACTAAATTAACATATGATATATATTTCAAACAGCCCTGCTCGCTCACCTGAGCAGCTCCAGTCTGTGTTTTGAGGCAGAGTAGCCTGTAGTGTTGATAGGTTATCCCTTATGACTAGAAGCAAAAAAAGATGAAAAACACATCTGCACAAAATCTGAGTCAAATATCCCTGAAACAAGAGAACATCTGAAATACAAACATTTATAAATCATGTATTTATTCATATCTATGTTATATAAACTAGCCAGATTTTATTGAAGAGAGTTGATTGAATGAAAAAAAAGATCAACTTTTTCAATCCAATTGACACTTTTTTCAGTTTTAATCCTTTGGTTAACGATGATTTTTTACAAAATGACAATATTCAAAGCTTCATTTTAAAACCTCAGTAGAAGCTTTGATGTTATAAAAAAACATTTGGTACAACCCTAAATACCACTTTAGGCTACTGTAGACAATATATTACCCTTCTAACCCTGACTCCATGACCGCCATCAATAATTGAGATGTTGTGACAAAAAAAGGGAAAATCTGGTCTTTGTAGCTGTCACAGGCCTATAACGAGCCCATCTAATCATTTCAGGTCTGAATAAAATGATTGTATGGCCTATCTGCCTGAATACATATGTATCAGCCTTTCTGTGCCGTTTCTGTGGAGGAAGGCCTGATAGGAGGGGATGGGCTCTTTTTAGTTGGATAGTTTTAAATTTTTACTCTTGCTGGTTTCTTCAACATTACTAACCATAGTCTCAGTCTCAGTCAGATGACAGATGCTGATGTAAGCATCATATACATGTTATAAAGTTTAATCTAACAATATTTTTGGTCTCTTTGGTCTATTTCTATGTACACATTAATCACAAAACTGTCTGCTTGTCCCTCATGAAATATATTTGATTTACGACATGCATGCATCATTTACTTTAATCGATCATGGCAATCAGATTGATTCAGGGATGTTTTGAATTAACGATCCATAATATAGGGTAACTCAACAGGTGATCTAGCAAGGTAATCATCCGTATCCATGGTGATAGACATTTCCTGCTGATGGAAAGTATATTTATGGTAATATATCTGCTTATTTTTAAACTCCCCTTTAATGTGCTGCGAGGCTTCTCCACAGCTGCAAGACTGAGTTGATGCAAAATGAAACTTCACAGTAAGTAACCGACAGCAAGATAAGCCAGACTGAAGGGAAATGGATGCATCAGAAAAAGTAAAAATGCAGCATCTCCTTGCAAAATAACCCCTGCCAACATTCTCATGCTCTTGATTTTAGGATGCAAGTAGTTTTTGACTTGTTTTTGCTCATTTGTGTCATTAGTAGAAGACAGATTTTGATGCAGTTTAACACTGTGTGATTCCTAAAGAAGAAGATTTGTCAACAGATGTTTCAGAGTCATTTATAAACAATGTTTAGGGAAATGTGTCACTAAGTTCAGGGTTAGGTTAGGTTATGACAAGTGAAAGCAAAATTCACAAACTTTTTCATCGATCAAGACATCCACTATAGCATATCATGCTTTAACTGAGTGATTAAGATTTAACAAGAAAATACAGAAATTTAAAGACTGGCCTTGTGAAATGGATGCCAACTAACAGGGTCTAAAATTCAAGAGGACAACAAGGTAGCACCCCATCCATGTCTGTATATGTTTAACAGCAGCACCCTGAACACCCTGAACTTAAATCAGATGGTGACTGTTTTTATTAATCACCGTACTGGAGCCACTGAGTGTCCAACGGATCAGATAGAACATGAGCTCTGTGACGCTGCTGCCATCTGCAGGCACAAACCTGCATGGTCACAACTGAAAGAGCAGTGATCTGTCTGAAGGCAAAAATATGGACTGTGGGAAGGGAAAGGGATAGAAACCAAACATTACAAACATTAAATAGATTCTTATTTTCAGACCAGAGAGGAAGAGGGGATGTGAGTTAAGGGAAAAACTATAAGCTCCTAACTAATGATGCAAGGCTCCTCCAGCTGGGAGAGAAAAAAGACCATAGTGTATTTTAATTTGACAGACAATGAATATTCATTACAACCTGTTCTTGAGATAAGAAAATGTAGATTTCAAAGTAATGATTTGTTCATATATGTTGAAGCAAAAATGGGTATATCTGTCTGTAATCATTTAAGAATCCTCACATAATTCCTCCTTTCAAACTCTAATGGACAAACTTTCAGACAGAAAAATGGGCTTTTAGAGTTTAAATCTAGTCTAGATGACTCAGGGAGAGGCACTATATCACTTTCAGGATAGAAAAAAGATAAAGCTGAAAAAAGTATCCAAAAATATATATAAGGGTCAGATTCAGTAAGTTTCTTGCCAGTAACAGAACAACTTCCCTGTTATTTGATTACTGCTGCAAAGTTCTGCCTTCATATTTTTCATTCACACTTTAAATGACAGTGATAAAACACAGTGTGTTGATGTCCAGCGGCTTTAAACTATCTGCTGTATTAAGCAGTGTAGACCAGCAGAGGGCAGATTAAGACCAGTGAAACTACAACTACTGTAGGGTCTGAAGGAACATGCACACAAACTCCAAACGGGCCCTCATTCACAGAAATACTTCAATTTCACTCCACATTTCATTATAATGACACAAAGGCTGACTAAATCATTGGCACTGGCTTAATGAACATTTACTTATGTGAATAAAAACATCTTACATTCTGGTAATGGCTTCATGGTAAAGTTATTGTGTCGACTCTCTTTAAAGTACGTGTAGCACCAGTTTACTGATGGCTGCTCATAAACACAGTTTGTTATTTCAACCACAGAAAATACAGAAAACACACAAATGAACCATTTCCAGACAGAGTTGGATGATAAATGCAGAGAAATGTATTGTTTTATTTCGGCCTACAGTGGCGTTTAAGCATCAAACTTCTACTTCATTATCTGCTCTGGGTATCAAAGATCCGTCTGTGTGTATCATTAAGTGCTTTGATGGTGGAAAACAGCTGGAAGTTCATGAGAGGCCATGAAGGAGTCGTGGGATTCATTCAGAGCAAGTCACAGGAACACAGCAAGAGGAATAAGAAGATAGAGAAAATGAATAAATGAGAACTTGTCGCACTTGTCTAAATTAATCTTCTTAGTGCAGTTAAAGCAGAATTGAACCAATAAATATTAGACTCAAGCAATGATTCTCTTCTTCACACATTAAAATTCCACAAATTCACACACTCTTCATCTGTTTCTCAGCTTTCATAGCCTTTGGGAACTCCTTATGTATTTCTTTGAAGGAAGTCAAGGATGAAGCTGCTACTGTATGGACAGATGAATAATAAATGGGGACAGACCCAAGGGAGATAAGACTGACAAATAGAGAGAGAGAGAGAGAGAGAGAGATGAGTCAAGGGATGGATCACTGGGCCATGAGGTCTACAAACAGCCCACAGGTCAGAGTCTGTGGCTTTCAGGCTGTTTTTTACTGTCAGGCACCAACCAGCAGCAGAGTCAGCTGAGCGTTACATTAAAAAAGCAGATCATCAACTCATACTGTTACCTGCACCTCCTTGAAAGCATCAAACATTCTGCAAGTGACACAAAAAAGTTTCTGATTCTCCCTAAGTGTCTCTGCAGACGTGAACTCGTGCTATCTCTTCGCCTTTTTGCTACATCTTGCTCCGCTCCTGTTTTACATGATACCGTCTATCACTGGCGCTCCGTGTTTCCTCTGAAGCCTGTGTGTGTGTGTCTCTTCCTCTCGCTGTCACACCCCAACTTCTTGGCTGCTTGACTGCTGTTTTCAACCTCCCCCTCCCAACCAACCATCAAAGGGGGGGCGGGGGGGGGGGGGGGGGGGGGGGCGGGGCGGCCGGGGGGGGGGGGGCGGGGGGGGGGGGGGGGGGGGGGGGGGGGGGGGGGGGGGGGGGGGGGGGGGGG
>JAQMCX010000003.1:12702272-12716349 GCA_029814765.1 Acanthurus leucopareius | reverse complement strand
ACCCCCCCCCCTTGTTGGTGTTTTCTTGGTTTTATACACCACCCCCCCCCCCCCCACCCCCACCCCCCCCCCCCCCCCCCCCCCCCGCCCCGCCCCGCCCCGCCGCCGCCGCTCTCTCTCTCTCTCTCTCTCTCTCTCTCTCTCTCCCTGCCTGTCTGAAGACTGGCAGCAGGTGTATTGTGAGTCGGAGATCAGAGAGCCTCAGAGAGACGGAGCCCCTCTGAGCTCGGCTGCCTGTGTAGGAGGAGGAGAGAAAAATCTACGCTTCCATTTTCAGAGTCTGTCCTCTCTCCGCAACAGGAGAGAGCGCTTATCCCACCCCCGGACCACAAGCTCACCGGTGTGTGTGTGTGTGTGTGTGTGTGTGTGTGTGTGTGTCTCATCCATGTTACATGTTCGTGCATGTCTCCTACAGACTGAGTGAGAAGCCTTTTTTTTAATCAAGGAGCATGCGAGCTACGTGCTGCTGGTTTGAGGTGTCACTAGGAGGAACAGCAGTGTAGGTGCACACATGCTTGAACTAATATGGCAAATGAGGAGGAGAATGAAAGGGGGGTGGTGACACACAGCAAGAGAAATAGAGATGATTTTTTTTAAAATCCATTCTGTGCATGAGAGCCGTTATAGTAAAATAGAGTGCGACTTTGCTCTGATTAAATCAGACCTTTTGAGGTAACCTAATTTCAAAGCTCCACACTCTCTGACCTGAAACTAGTTTCAGTGCTGCTGACTCAAACAAGCCATTACTGCTCTGCTCTCTCTTTCATTCTGAGAGCAGTTGTGTGAATGACACCTCGTTAGTCTCCATGTAAGCTGCAGTGACGAGTCCCGTGTTCATGATGGGAACATTTTTGATGCCAGACGAACACCCTGTGGAGACAGCTTCTTCAGGCCAACATGCAAGACTGTTGAAATGTCCAACTTTAAGAGCATGTCTTTAATCCATTGATTATGTATTTTAAACCTGAAACATTCGTGGAAACAGTATAACTTCCAGCTTGTAGATGGATGACTGTTTTTAGTGCAACATTTGTTTCATTAAGGCGTAAATTTTCCATCTAAAAACATCTCGTCTGGCCTCCTCTGACCCTCTTCTATGTTTGCTGTTTGTTGTTTTGAGAATTTATTTGACACATGGTTCACTGTGATCAAAAACTATATGCGTGGCATTTTCTTAAAAACAAAAAGGAAGAAAATACTGTGTTGACAAAAAAACTCTAATTCTGACCATTTTAAGTCATTTTCATTAAAAAATACTAAATGTGCTCATTTCTGTCTTTTTTATGCACAGAGGTGTTTGCTTTCTGTTTTTGTCTCATCTTAATGTGCATTTAAAAACAAGACTCTAAATCATGATGGCTACTTTTGAATATTAAAAGAAAATGCTAATTGCTTGTTTGAAGAAATAATTTCTTTTTTATCTAAAAGGAAAGTTATCGCGCCCCTGGCAGAGCCACAGGATGCACTAAGGCTGGTTCCAGCCCCTCACTCACTTCAGCTGTCACCGTTCAACAAAGGAAAAAGCCTGAAAAAATGGCTGTGATAAAAGGAAATTTTCTTTTGATTGCAGCTTTGCTTGAGACTCCACAGCAGTCAAATTCCTCTCCCAGCAATCACCACTGTGTGACCAACTGGTCTAAAATACTGAATGGTCAGAAAGGATTATGGAAAAGCATTTCCACTTTCCTCTGCAGTTCACTGCTTTTGTTTACCTCCTCATGCATACGTCTCACTGTCAACTCATTCAAAATGCGCTTTGACAATTCAAATTAAATTTATTCAAACACGAAGATAACGGCTAACAAAAAGAGATAACTGAGAAGCAGTACTTCCTGCAAATCGACTGTGAGCAGAATACAAGAAAACAAAATGGAGCTGCAGGTGAATAAAATGCACAGATCAGCGGGCCTGTCTGTTCTGCAGCAAAGTCAAACACTAGTCCAATAATGTTAAAACGACACTTTACTCATCACACTTAATGACTGATCTTTGACAGCAACCACGTGTCAAACCGAACTATGGAGCTGCTCAACATGCAAGACAGGTGGCAAAATTTTCTGCCATGCCATAAATCCATTTTATCCTCTTACAACCAGCTCACTGATCATTTAGATGATAGTTAGGTGTTGTGACACCCGCCTACATCAAACTACAAGCTGGATGGAGAAAATCTAGTCTTTTCTAAATTTGGTTTAAGTTGATGAATTCAGGTTTTAAATTAGAAGTTTTTATGCCCCCTGCTGGTGAGAACAACTTTAACTTTGGTATGAGAGTCATTGACCGCTGGAAGTGACAGGATTCAGGACACTGCTGACACAGACCACACATCCGTCGGTTTGGCAGGGAAATGAGCTCGAGTCTCTCTTGTAACAGGCTGGCTACTCCATCCACTCCACCACCCCGGTGCCTGTGTATTTAATCTGTGTGTTTCCTCTTCACTGCCAGCGTTTGTTCCCCTCATGGCTTCTTGTGAGCCATTAACCAGGGGCTCAGTCTGGTGTGTCTGATGAGGACAGCTGCTGGGTTAAACGACCCATCTGTATCTAAATGATATAATCAGTCCTAATAGAACAGGGGCAGATCAGTCCCACTGCTGTCAACCAACAGAGGACAACAGGTCACCTTCATTGTGATTTAGGGGCAGATCACCTGACAGGAAATCATCAGGGGACTCTGCAGAAGCTGCACAACGTGTGTTTGTGTGTGTTTGTGGTGTCAGCGATACATAAAGTGTCAAAAGTGTCATTTGTCTTTCATCAAGCTTATGGCAACTTCCTGCTTACATTCCGTGCTACAGTGCAGAAATTTGGAGGCTGCCAAAGACTCTGCAAAGAAGATGAAGGGATAGGTGGGAATTATTGATGGGAAGGCATTTGTGCTTCGCACCCTGAGGGGACAATTCATCAAAAAGTGTCACTGCAAAGGTTTTACAGGTTTAAGAACACGCTGAACCTCTGGGACTAAACAGGGTGTTGTGACTGCCCCAAGAAAGTCAGAGCTAAAAAGTAGCCCAAAACAGACCTGCTGGATTCACCTTAGGCAAAACTTCAAACCAAACACTTCCCACACACTGACAAAAAATTAAAAAAAAACACCAAAAGAACATGATCAAAAAATGTTTGAAATTTCTCACCCTTCGTTCTCTGACAGCTTCTCCATTTGCACTCCTGTTACATGTTTCATGAGCACAATTTGATCCTCACTAAGAGCACTAATAACAGCTTTGATCACGACAAGTGCAACACTTACACTGCCCTTCCATAATCACTAACTCTCCTAATATAATCCCCCACTTCTCTTGACACCATCTCCAGCTCTCTTAAGGAGCTGCCCCCCCTCCTCGTCCATCCACCCAACACGGCTGCTGCTGAACTTTCCACCTCACTTATTTTTCAGAGCTCCCTCTCCAGTTTTTTGCTGGGCCTCTTAAGTGCTTCAACTCTGCACTGTTTCTGCTGAGTGAAAGTGCATGTATGTATGTATGCATGTGTGTGCGTGCGTATGTGTGTGGGTGTGTGTGTGTGCACAAACACAGGTGACACCCCTGACAAATGACAGAGACCCCCCCCCAGGCTATGATGGCTCACAGCATCTAAAACAGAGATCCTGGCGAATGACACACTGGAAAATAGTTTTTCTCTGTTTCTTTTTCTCTCACCATGTGGGCAGGCAGCCATGGATGAACCAGAGTGAACTACATCCCACTCCAACAACACAGTGGAGGGAGACTAGACACTCCGCAGACTCTGCAGCATTTACATGACAATGTAAACACGAATGCACACTACACAGACAAACATCTCTGAGCACAAGAAATGATGTCGCACTGATTCCTAGAGGATGCAAAACTCACGGCCTGCAAGTTTTCTGCTAACACGCAGCTCATCTATCCTCCATCACTGTAAACACAACAGTTATGTAAGGCACAGAGGACAGCGAGTGCGTGTGTGCGTGTAGGAGTGCATCCTAATGTGAGCATTTGTGTACAGTATGTGTTCTTGCATGAGTGTGTGCTCGCACATGTGTTTGTGTAGGTGAGCGGAGCCTCAATGGGAAGAGGAGAGACTTGGCTAAATTCACACAATCACCCATAGACTCATGGGAAATCAGTGGGCGGACAGGTATAGATCGGTGACAGAGGAGGAGGAGGAGGAGGGCGGCAGGTAGGCTGGATTGGGCTCCTTCTCTAATACACTTTAATGCTCTTGTTCTCTCTTTCATTCTTCCCTTCAAAATAAGTGGACCCACTCAGAGAGGTCCTTGTTCAGTAGTTATACGTCTCTTTGAACACTTAAATTCACTTTTATTTGAACAAACTGTGACTAAAAAACTCCTCAAGTAGTGATCCATAATAGCAAAGCCAGTGTTCAGGACTCATAAAGAAGGTTTTCTCAAATTGTCCATATAAGAGGTTTAGAAAAGAATATAACATGTTGTGTTTTTCTGTTTGTAAAATCACGGTATCAGATGTTAAAAGTGCGTCACGTTCCAGCATCAGCTTGTGCTGCCACTGGTCGCGTTGCAGGGTGTTTTTTGAAGCGGTTTCCTGCTGAGCTCCAGGAAGAATGTGCAGCGAGCATATTTTTGATGGAAGATGCATCAAACTGCACAGAGCAGATCAAGAGATCTGACGCAGAAACGGCATAAACAGTCCGATCAGTTTTCAAAATAAAACACTTAGTTTGCCTCACCACAGACTCACAAAAATCTAATAACAACAAAAATCCACAAAATCTAAGCAAGTCACCAGGTAAACACTTGGGGGAGAGGACAAAGTCTCCCTGAAGCTGTAACAGCCATGTTCAGTTGAATCTTGGGGCAAGAGTATGAAGGTGCCAGTTAATACAGAACAGTTAATTAGGTCATTGCTCAAATTAGGTTAACCCTTTAAAAAATTTCCTGCCATATGACAGCATATATTTTACTAATTTGATCAACATATCACTGGTATGCATGTATTTTATATGTTGTAAGATGAAATCTTTTGTTTTATTTTGGTGACCTCTGTGACAACCAACAAGGTAAGAGTGGAAAAACTGTGAAAGTACAATCTTTTCAATTCAGTACATGTGTCAGTTATTGGCTCTGAGTAACGTAAAGTAATCTGTCACACTGAGAAACTTGGCTTTAGTCAGTTTACTCTGCATGGCCTTCACACAGACAGAGAAGGCATATTTTTATTTGTATTCATTGGCACTTGTGTTTGACCAAAATGCATTTTTTACTCTACTATCCACACTTCATCACTCAAACTCTAAGAGTTTATTAACCAGGATTTCCTGACTAATGTCAGTGACACAGACCAGGACACCTGCCAAGCAACACTTAAACTAAGTTGCTTTATTTTTAAATGCATTATCTTTCTTGTGAAACCCTGAGCTGCAAGATGACAGAAAAGAGCAGCTCGATTCAAAATATAAAGAGAAAAGAAATGCAGCTTTTCTTCCTTTCATCAGTCTCTGTGACAGGACTGTGTATTTGATGCTTCATGCAGAACAAAGACACAAGCAAATATAAGCAGTTCCATAAAATATCTCCTCAAACGTGCAGAATGTAATGAAAAATCGTGTGCCTTTATGTGCATGTATTAGCCTGCCTGTGTCCATATGTTTTATTCAAACACCACAATGACTCCCAGTATTGTTTTCATCTCCCTTTTTTTTCCTCCTCCTCTGCTATACAGGTTGGATGATAAAATGGGCGAACTGCTTTCTTTATTATTATTAATGCAGTTTTCTTGTGTGGAGCACATAAATCAGTCACAGTCACTGCACGTTATACTGTGTAAACGGGAAATGTGAGAGCTGCAGCAACAATTCAGTCATAACAAAGGGGATTTTTCAACCTACTTATAATATGAAACATTTTCAGGCTAAAAAAATCTAAAATCGACAGCATCTTTGCTATATGATTTTTTGAATTATATAATTACACTATTACAAATGTTTTCAACTATGTTCAAATCCAAAGAAATAGTTTATTTTATTTAATCAAAAAAATAAGTTTGCGAACATAATTGGGTAAAATAAACCTCAAGGTTATCCACAAGGTCACTGTGAGTCTTATTTTGTCACCTGTCAATTACTCCTGGAACTCATCAGTCCGAGAGGGAAGAAGAAATTCAGCAAACATACCAAATGTAAATCAATAAAACTCTGATAAATATGACCTTGTCTCTGAGCATTTCTCCTCCTCAGTCAGATGGATTTTCGTCTGCAATGGTGGCTGTTTATACAATGAAATAAACAAATCACATGCTACTTCATGATATCAGCAAACTAAATCCTCTGTTTCAATGTTTTTTTTCTTTGTGACCTCTTATGGCAGGAATTACATATTGTGTGTTTGAAGCTGACATATTGCTAAGTGGTTTTTAAATTAAAATGACATGTGGCTCGGGCCGCCGTTTAGCTCGCTCGGTAGCGCGTGGCCCACATACGGAAGGCTCGGTCCTCCAAGCAGCGGTCGCGAGATCGATTCCGGCTCCGGCCATTTGCTGCGTGTCACTGTCCCCCTCTCTCTCTCCCCGTTTCAACACTGTCCTATCGAATAAAGGCCAAAAAAGCCCCCCAAAAAAATATTAAAAAAAAAAAAAAAAAAAAGAAATAAACTGGGCAACTCGGCAGCTTGCGCATGAGTCACTCCGCTTCCTTTTGTCTGTTTCCATGGTGACCGGGGAAAGACCCGCAAATTGTTCTGAAATGGCGCGCGCAGCTTCCCGTCTGCACAGATTGGATGGATTGGATAGATTTTTTTAATGCTATGTGATCTACCCACCTTACCTTTGCGATCGATCAGTAGATCGTGATTGCCGTCACGGGCGCCTCTGTGTTATGTTGTTAACAACACAAAGGTCATGTATATTACATCAGCGTTTTAATCTTGCTGTGATGAAAAAAAAAGACTTTTAGCACCAAAATGGTGTAAATAATGTAATGATGGAAGCAGGGGCCTATTTAGGGATTTGGCAGGCAGCTCTTTTTGATGAAAAAGCAATAGACTTAAAGAACAAAAAAAAAAAAAAATTCAAACTGTTTAAGTGAAAAACTGCAGAGGTTCTACAGTCAGGAACAGCTGGTTGTATTGTCTTGACTCTCAGTGTTTGTGCAGGGATGTATTCTACTCTCTTTGTGGTAACAACCCTCACTTCCTCCAACCTTGAAAACACCCATCCTACAGCAGCACCAAATAGGAATCAGCACACTCACTAATGCATTTGGTTGATGCATTCCCTCATATTTAAGGTTACTTCAGAGGGTTTGGTTGTGTTATCTGGGTGAAACCTAATGAAACATTTTTTTGTAACACAAGACTACAGTTGGGGGGATTTTAATACTTCAAACTCTAGCTTGTTTTCTACTGTCTTTTACCAGTCTGTATATCAGTTTATTTTCACATAATTTTGTTTCTGGACATGCTATATGTCTTCTTAATATTCAGGGGATTTGTTCTTTAGGCTATATTTCTAAACTCTTGCATATATCATGTATAAACTAGAAGATCATGTTTTGTTTGCTGAGATGGGTGAAGTTCTTGTAAGAACAGCCACACCAGCTTTGTATTAAGAATAAGCTATTGTTAAGCAGATAAAGGTATGCAAAAACAGTCTGCGGTCGTTGCCAAAAAAACACATTTTAAAGCAAGGAGAGTTGTGCAGTTTTTTTTTTTACACTGTGCAGCATCCACAACACCATATTGCTGGGCAATGCCAAACACTGACTTACCCCTGAACGTCATTCTTTGAAACTTGTGCCGTGCAAAGTCCTCAAAATTCTCCTCTTGGTTAGATTTCTATGCCTGCCTCTTCGGGTGTTCTAAAAGCACTACATTTAGCCTCTCCATCCCACTGTAACCAGTTTTCAATATTTTGAGCTGAACGAGGCTAGTTGCCATCGCAACTGTACATGAAATAACTTATCAGCAAGTAACAGAAAGGGCTCTCATATCTCAACGAAGGAAGAAGAAGCTCCTTACCAGACACCAGACGGGCAAATGTTTAGAGTCAGCACCAGGGAATTCACCTTGAACAGCCATCTTGCCAAACTCAGCCTACACCTGGGTCCAGTGGGTGCTCATCTAGGCTGGGCTAGTAAGGCTGCTAATATGTGATAACTCCTCTACTTCAGTATGTTACAGCTGTTGTAACGACTTCAACTTGTTGCTCCTCTGTCTCTGGCTGTTTCAAAATGATTGTCCACCTTACAAAATATAAATAATAAAAAAAAATCAAGCAGGCTTTGCTGAGTAACGACTATCTTATTCATCGAATTTTCGTGTCAAGGTAAAATAATTAATTAGATACAAAATGAGGGTGATAGTTCATTTTGGCATATGGATACTTGATTTGATTGGTAAACATTTATTGCTGTCAGATTATCCTATCTTATGGAGGAAAGAAAGAAAAACAGCTTAACAAGGTATCTCAGGCAATTGCCTAAAACGAGAGATGGTGAAACTCTCTATCAATCAATCAATGTTTGGTTTAAAAATTATTTTAAAAATAATAAAGTTGATATAAGAAAAGAAAAGAGAAAAGAAAGCACACAGTGGATAAGACTTCACTTGGCAGTATAAAACATGCCTGTCAGCAATGTAAAATTAATGAAAGAGAATAATGTTTAAGCCATTCTAAACCCACTGATGATGCTAAAAATTATCCTGTGAGGATGTTGCAGACTTGAAACATGAGCAATAACATTTTAACTGCTTTCTACAACTTACTGATTGACTCTACACAAACAAAGAAAAATATACAAAGTATGTTCAGAATTTACTGTTAGACTTTTTAGCAATCTCAAAAATTCAAGTGATATCTCTGTTCATTTACCCTGCTTCATCATGACTTTTTACATTTGTGAATTTGCCTTCAATGTCTGTGAGGATGTGTAGCTCCTGTATGCATGTCAGCCAGTTCACGCCCAGATAAATGTTGAGATGCAAATATATTCTGTGAAAGATGAGTTTCTTGTTTCAAGGAAGGTTATTTATAGGTCTGACAGTTTCCACAAAGTTTCTCTGCAGCAGGTGTGGTCCCAGAGGTACAATGAAACAGGGAAGTGGTTTTCTCAGATGATATGTTTAGAAACAACAGGATATTAGAAAAACTTTCAGAGCTTAACTGATAACAGCAGTTTATGGTACGTTGACTTCATGCAGTGTTATTTTGGATGTTCTTAGATCTCTGTGTTGTGCCCAAAAAGACAACTAAATCCTCAGAAGTT
Organism: Acanthurus leucopareius; assembly: GCA_029814765.1. Classification (NCBI taxonomy): domain Eukaryota; kingdom Metazoa; phylum Chordata; class Actinopteri; order Acanthuriformes; family Acanthuridae; genus Acanthurus; species Acanthurus leucopareius. The sequence goes on along the minus strand of JAQMCX010000003.1, from coordinate 12,707,128 downwards.
TTTGACATTTATTAGTAAAACAACAGTTATATTTATGTTTCCCTGATTATAATATGACTCTGTTAAAAGTAAGTATATCATATCTCCTGCATTTGTGGTTTGTTTCCACTATTTCTGCAACAATTTATTATTTACAGGTCAATTACACATTAAACACCTAAAGTGTTAATGAGAAGAAATCAGTAACTCCCGTGATCATCACAACAGTACCCACAATTATTGATGTACATTATGAAAACTATTGCAGTTAACTTTTGATTTTTTCCACAGGTTACAAGAACTACACTTTTAATATCTTGTTAATTATAATACATAACAACCATTTGATTCAGCAGTAGGTCACACACTGTCCACTTGTTTTTATAAAAAAGACAACAAACAAATTCAGTCCATAATAGTCTCAGCAATGCGGTATGTCCATTTTATCCCTTATTGTTTCTTAATCTGAAAAAAAAGAACAAAAAACAAATATGAATTTAAAAAAATCAAAGTATACTGTTCATATACTACCATTAATTATTTTATAAAAACAGCTTCTATACTTAAAAATTTTTAGACTTTTTTTTGCTATATGTGCCTGTTAATAAATTAAACAGAGCTTCTGAACTGAATGAAATGAAAATGAATGAAAACTATGATAATTTAAATGAACACAACAAACCTATCACATTATAAAACGTTTTTTGTTTTTTTTTTTTTTAACTTTAACATGACCTTTGCCGTAACCAGATGAACAATTCACTGAACACAAAGGAAAACTTGACGGCAGTTGACGGCAGACATTGCTTAGAATTAGTTACATATTTGTTTCAGGTATTTTGTCTCCTATCTAATTTTATTAAGCACACAGTCCATTTCACTTGCGAAACTGGACCATCACAAGCAAAAACAGATCACAAACTCACAAGAAAACCTTTGGGCAGTTAAGAGTCTTCTTTTATCCTATGAAGATGGGGAGAAACTATTGTATCCCCAGAAAAACTATGCAAAGATGTGTGATTAAAAATTGTCTTAGCTTTTCTTTATAGTATTTATATTGTTTACATAACTGGCCTATATTCTAGAACTCCTGCTGTACTTGAGTTTAGGTTTTTGTTAGATAAGTTTAGGTAAACTGTTACCTATTTTCAGGAACTGTACAAAATCCTGTCTTATGTCCTACAGAGTCTTCAGTCCTTGGTATGACTGAAATGCAGAAAGGCCTGCATGTTTACCTTGATCAGGCTGAATATCATGTTAAAGAAGGCAGAAGATATGAAGAGGAATATGAAGGAGGAGGCTGTGGACCACATAGTGCTGAACTCATCTTCTTCATCAAGTGTGCAGCTCAGATCACAAATCTGTTTTGACTCAGGACCAAGATCTAAGAAGAGGAAGGCACAGGTGGTTAGATGAGTGGTGTGTGTCTGTGTTAAACTTTTTTTTAAATGAAGATAACTCAAAGATGCTTCTGTTTGTCTAAAATAGTGTTCATAAGCTGAAACTGAGCATTATTCCCTCTTGAACCACATGTTGGGTGTGGACATTTCTGATTAGTGACACAGTGCAGTTTGTGAGCTTGTACTTGCTTTCAGTTTGCTCTAAATCAATTAAAGTCATTCATGAACATAAAACACCAGTGTCTCAATGCAACATTTATTTGATATAGTTAGCATACATCACAAGCTGTTAGATTAAGTGACAAAGACAGATCGAGTTATGACAAACAAAATTAATTTGACAGTTTTTACAATCACAAAGACTGATGACAACACAGAGTGCACAGGTTCCAACGACAGAGAATTCACTCAGACACAGAGCAGTACATTGACACATATACTAATTTAAAGCTGAATCTACTATCTGTCACATTCAAGTGAGTTACCCTGGGCCTTAGACACATTCTGCACTGTAATGGAGCCATTGCCGCCAGCATGCCAGACGTTGCACTCATACACGTATTTCCCGTTCCAGTTGGCTTTTTTTGTGGTGTAGACACTTGTAACTAAGTAGCCATTTTGGGTCTTCTGCTGGGGGAAGTCAATGCCATTCTTATAGACATTGGTGTTTTGTCCAATATATTCTGTCCAGGCTATGTAGTAATCCTGCTGCATAGAACTGGAGACCAGACACACCAGAGTAACATCGCCCGTGCTGTCTTTCTGGATGACCTCCTCTTGGAGGACGTGGACTGTCACTTTTGGCTTCTGTCCATCTGAAAGAGATACTCTGCTTAGCAGGAAGGTTCATAATTTTGCAATGCATGAATTATTACATGTCTGTTTGTTTTTAAGATAGTAATGTGTAGGATGGCTCCCCATGACTACTGCATATTCCACCTGTCAGTCTCCTTCACTCAGCAACATACCTCCCTTGTGGACAGTCAAATCTTGAATAACTGGAGTCATATCGTCGCTACTAGCAGAACAGCGTACGTGGTTTACACTTTGCCACTCAGTGCGACTCCAGGTCTTCATAGTGGTTATGATGCGCTGCTCCCTTGATTTAGTAATGTTGGTCACAGTCTGTCCATCAATTTCCCAAGTGATTTCAACTCCGTTTACAAAACTTTCGTCACGTCCAGCAATAATACACTTCAACGTTACCTCATTATTTTTAAAAATATCTTGGACACTTGGTTGATTCAGTTTCACTGTGAAAGGTGCTACATAAAAGAAGAAACAGAGAACAATTTCTTAACATTTAGAAATACAGTAAAAACTATACTGTGGACTATTACGTCAGTAACAGCTGACTCTGGGTAACAGTATGAAAGTATTATGAAATGACAGTAGTATCATGTACCTTTAGTAACCTTTTTTGTATATATCTCTTGTCCATGCTTCACATTGCATGTGTAAACAGCATCACTGTCCCAGTCTGTGTTCTTGACCTTCAGGACACTCACAGCTGAATTTACATTTCCAGTTGATTTTTGGACAAAATCAGTGGAGCCAGGTTCATCGATTGAATTCTTTTTCCATTTGATTGTCAATTCACTTGAAGGTAAATCCTCAACTGTGCACACCAGGGTCTGTGTGTCTAATCCTGGTGCTGAGAGCAAAGTTATCTTTGGAGTAGGCAATTCCTCTAAGCATGTGGAGAGAAAAGAAGAAATGAAAAACCTGTCTGAACTGTTTTCAATCGTTCATTCTACAATCTTAAGACAATAATGTGAAATACCACACATGAGGGAAAACATGAGACACAGAAAATCTTACTGAACATTTAAAAAGAATAACAGTCCAAAAAAGTGATGCATGTAGACTAAGAGGTGTACAGGGGCCATGATAAGTCAGTTAAAAATCACATACTTTTTTGCAGTGTCACTTTGCTGGAGTTTCCATGATAAGTCACAGCGCACTCAAAAGTCTGTTTTGAATCCCAGTTAGATTTTGAGACGCTGAGCAGGCTTACTCCTGTGTGTTTGTTATTATTCGTAGCCACTGGATACTGAACAGAAGTCAGGGTCCCACTGTTATCTCTCCACTGGAAAGTAAGCCTCTTAGAGGGGGAGAAGTCACGAGCAAGACAACCCACAGTGATTTGATCCTCAGACCCAGGATTGCACTGAACCAAAGGGAACAGAGTTGGTGGTACAGTCGTATCTGTAAAAGAAAACATTTAAATACAAACATAGTTAAATTTACAAACACAGATGATTAGCAGCTTGTCTAAAAGCTAATAAAAAATATATTACAGAGAATTAAATAATTCTTTGTTATCTTAACAAGGTAATCACCAGGACTGTGCTGTTACTGAAATATAAAAACAAAACCCTGTCTTCTTAAAGCATCAAAGGCATGTTTATCTCATTAATTGTACAAACAAACAAACAAACAAATAAATAATACTTCAAACTATGGTAATATACTGGCTAATAAAAGACACAAAAGAAATCTTGGTGGGACCAACATTTAATACTGCTATATTAAATATTTAACAAAACCGTGTTGTATATAAATAATCAGTTCAAACCAAATAACCAACAAATAAGCAAACAAATGAAACAATTCACTTAAAAGTTTTGTTTGGATCAAACTTGCAAGAAAACCAATAGTGATTCTATCTCCCGTCTAAATGTTACAGCAAAGTAGAGGGAACAGCGTCAGGGCAGTTTCTTTGAAACAGAAGATTAATTTAATTTATAATCAGGCAATTAGAACCTTACATAAAATCAGCCCAGATAATTGCTCAGTTAAAAGTCAATGATTGCTTAAAATTATATATTTAAATTTTAAAAATTGTATAATGATGACCTAAATTTTTGGGAAAAAAATATATTTAACCACTTAAATTTGAATGAATTAACACATGTTTTACTACTTTTCACATTATTAATAATTTTGTATCATACCACTTTACCTTATTTAATGATTGCATCTTATTTTTTCCCAGCAATAAAATTATTTTATACTTAAAGAGTTGCGTCTTACATTAAAAATCATTATATCTAATAATATATGATATATATAATAATTCGAGTGTTTCTTATTAAATCATAACAATTTTGCATAAAAATCACATTGATGTTAATTAAAATAGACAATAGGTTACAAAACTAGCAACTATGAAAGCCAGTTTGCAAAATAAGATCAATACAAATTATTAAATAATCACTGTTTTCATCATCTTGGTTATTTGTGTTATCTGTTCATACATATATTCAAAGCCTGTTATTATAACAGCCTTTATCAATATTAAAACCAAAACACTGATTTCTTAATTTATCACAGTAAAACAGAGCTTATAATTATGAAAAGAATATGTTATATTTAACAGGCATTTTGTGCTCCTTATTGTCTAACAATAAATATAAGAACTGACAGTTGATTAAGAAAAATTACGGTTCACTTGATATGAAAAGTTCCTTCTCA
>JAQMCX010000003.1:12675663-12702172 GCA_029814765.1 Acanthurus leucopareius | reverse complement strand
CACTGCCCCCCTCTCTCTCTCCCCGTTTCAACACTGTCCTATCGAATAAAGGCCAAAAAGCCCAAAAAAATATATTTTTAAAATGACATGTGGCTGATTGTCTCATTTATCGCAAAATGATGCAAGACTGCAAAAAGATGAGTTCTTCACCACAAACTAGAAACAATCCCAATTAGACTTGGATAATCATCACTGACTAAAACAACACTGTGCGCTTAGCAATTCAACAAAATACTACAGTTGACAGAGTCAGTGGGTTAAAGTTTTCTCAAAATTACATTATTAATGTGTGGTGTTTCTGCCGCTGCATTCTCCTATTCTCTTTTTTGGCAGCACTACCTTAAACCTCCTTTGTGCATTACTCTTCCACTGTTTTCTTTTGAAATTTACACTGTGTGCTCCTCTCTCCTGCTGCTCACCTTCCTCCTTTATTCTGCACTTGCGACAGAGGAGAGGAAGCAGCACGAGGTGAGGCATGCCGGGCAGCGGTGGGGAAAGAGAAACTCTCAAGGCTTCACAACTTTCCTCTATCTATAATATATTGTGTGACTCATAATAAATGCAGCCGTGCAGCCCCTTGTTCCCAATTCACTAAGTCTCCTGCCTTGACTGTGAAGCGCTCCTCTGCAGAAGCATTTCCATCTTGAAACTCTTCTAAAAGTACTTTTCCCTGTAAAAAAGGCTGAGCTTTAACCCAGCAGCTCTAAAAGGATGCTTTGGGGTTTTTCCTCTTTTATGTTCATTTACCCATCTCTCTCTTATCGACCCGTCTCTGCCAAGCAATTTTGTCTATTACACCCACTTTCTGTTTCTCTGGTTTCTTTTTATTTCTGCTTTTTGGAGTTTGGAGAGATGGACGAGGACAGGGGAGGACAAAAAGCAAAGGTGAAAAAAATAGAAAGGCAGTTGTACAGAGTGTCTAATTTAGAGAAGGGCCAGAAAGAAACACAGACCTGCCTTTAGAGCGAGGTAAACAGATGAACGATGCAGTGAACAATGTGCACAATTTGAGCAGTCTGTTGCTTTCTTGAAGCCACTGTTGTTTTTAATTTCTTCAACACATACAAATACTGTCTGTTTGTCTCTGCAGAAAAAGGCAGTCACAATGACACACACTCATATTTAACCAGAGCAGGAAAAAAACGTCCTGCTGATTCATGCACAAAGAGTGAGGGCCAGGAGGCGGTGGGAAAAAAGGCTCACCTACTCACTCTCACACACACACACACACACACACACACACACACACACACACACACACACACACGTCTTCAGAGGATGTCTGTGAGGTTTATATAATGGTTGATTTAACCAACCTCTGTATTAGCATCGATAGAGGACAAACAGCTCCTGCTTGCGTTTTGCTAAACAAAATATTCTGATAGTCTCCAAACAAGGATGGATAAGGAAGGAGAGCTGTCGCTGCAGGAACAGCTGCTATTTCCAGAGTGCTGAGGTGACATGTTTACTGTAAGGACAAGGACAAATGACCACAGCACCCTTACTTCATGATACAAATTGAGGAAACTAGACAAAAGTTGTTACTCATTACTCACAAAGGAATTGGGGAAAATGGTGGCACTGACTGGCACAAAACACCTGCTTCACATCTAGCATTATTAGTCTGCTAATGTTAGCACTCAGCTCAAATCCCCACTGTGCCCGAGTACAATCTCATATAGTCATTTGCATGGCTGAATACTTGCTTTCATTTTCAATTAACCTGCAGAATATTTTATCAGCTATCATTTTTGCCCCAAAATTTAAGAAAACGGTACTAAATACGATGCTGAGAATTTTCATCATGACGATGAGCTTTTACATGTTTGTTAAATATAATGAAATGTGTTTAATTCCATGTTTAATTCCCCCTGTATATGTTCATGCAGCCGTCTGTCCACAAGACAACTGGATGATGTTGATTGAAAGCTTTACAACTCTGAGACAGACATCTGGTGTGTGTGTTTGTCTGTGTGTCTGTGTGTGTGTGTATTTGTGGATGTGTATGTGTTTTATGTACATTTATTTTTAGAGACAAACTGTATATAGGACAGCTCTTGCAGTCCAAAGTAACTACATATTACACAACAATGACCAGTTTAATGGATTTGAACCTTGTGTGTCTCTTCCATTGCTCATAAATACTGAATAAAGTTTTTTATTTACCATTTCTCTCGGGAGAAATTAGTTCTATCTAAACAGCTACGCACCTGAGCCAATACACTCAATCATATACACACACATACAACAAAACACACAAACTAAATGTAAAAATGAGTGGGCGAACAGGGAGGAATGACAGCAGAGAGACACTCGGGGGGGGGAAATGAGAGGATCCTGAGGGAATAAGTGTCATGATTCTGACAGTGAGCATCACTGACTGTAAGAAATAACAGCCCTCTCTTCCATATTTCACACACACGCACACAGCCAGCAAATCACTTCCTAGAGGTTTACTTATGGTTTGCCTGTGCTCATACATGCTGAGTCAAAGTTGTAATAACAATGCTTAAGTCGCTCTATAACAGAAGGAACAATGTTATACTCAACAAGTGCAGAGCACATCATCACAAAAGCTCTTTGTGTGCAGCATGTAGGTGTGCAGCTCGCTATTTGGGTTTCACAAAGATTATTATTTAAAAAGCAGGAAAGAAAGAGTAGAAGTGTGACATTTGAGCACAAAGGCCATTCTGCCACATACTGCACTCTGTGTGTGTGTGTGTGTGTGTGCGCGTGTGCGTGTGGGACAGAGCTTCTCCGACTTTGCCATCTTGTTACTGTGGAGATCAACTCCCTGTGGAGCAGCTCCCTGCACGCTGGCTGTATAACATACGTAGTGTAGGAGGAGTAGGAAAACAAAACGGTAAAAGAGGTCAGACATGTGACAAAACACACAGGCTGCGTCCCTTCATGGGAATATACATGCAAAGTGAGAATCTTCAAAACTACATGCAACTATCCATCATACTTTTGACCTACAACAAAACAGCACATGATTAAATACCAAATCAACAGTTCCAAAAAATATTCATTTCAAAAGCCGGGACAGATTTCTGGAACTGTAACACACATGGAGCAATCAGCTTTTAAAGCTGTGCAGCTCCACACAACTGAAAAAGAACAAACACATGAATAAATGAATGAATAAAATGTATTTTTCTCTTTCCATTAGAATGATCAAACCCTCCAAGAATATAAAGCACTATCTAAATGGTATAAACAGGCGACATAAAGAGAATCAAAATGCACATTTACATTGATTTATATTTGTGTACTTAATTTAGAGACACTTACATCAAGTATTCTAACCTACATCAACCTAAAGAAAACAAAATTATACCCAAGGAGGATCTGAGCTAAGATACAAAGCAGTCACTAGGTGACTAGCAGTCACGAGCTAAGATACAAAGCAGTCTCTTCTGTCCATCTTAAGTCTGTGAGAAAAATAATCTGCAAAGTCAAAATCTTTATTTACAACTAACTATCTAATTGATCCATATCATTATCACTAATTTAATTCACTTAGTTAATTGCACTTGTGCAAATGCACTTTAGAGTAAAATGGACAGTAAGACCCACATTCAGAGTTAAGATTTTACAATTTTATGTGAAAGGAGATGCCATTAAGTTTTTAATAGCCAAGAAAATATACATTTATAATGTAGCATCCCGAGCAAACCTGTATTCTGACCTACTATATAGAAGTAAATGCATTAGTTATGTGGACATGTCAGTAAGTTAGAGATAGACTAAAAATATTACTTCATGGATTAAACATGAAGCAAGCATCTCGAACCCTGACCCCACCATGTTACATTACATCTCTAATTAAAACTTAATGAGACAAGACAAAGTATGGAAGTCAAAATGATTATCATCATGAGAAGTTTTCGAGAAAACTCCACAGTCTTGCATCTTGTGCCACTGCTCTGGAGATTTGGGGTTAGGGTTAGACAGACATGATTTATGATGAGTCAGACGAATGCTGCCTCCGCCAAATGTTCTTAAACTTCGACGAACGTCCATTAGCTGATCTGTACATTATTTTCTTAGAGACAGAATAAAAAAATTTAGCATTTTGTAACTCATCATTTACAAGACACATATCCTGATGATGAAGAATTAGCTCATTTAAAAAGCTTTTAAATCTCATTATGACCGAAGCAGATGATGAACCTGAAGCCAGCTTTATCTTTTTCCATCAAACTTTTTTTTATTAATTTCAACAAAATCGCCTCCGGATGTTTTCATTTTCACATAAATTTCCTCTGAATAACCCCGGACAGATTTCTCCTCTCGGGTACCCCATAGAACTGGGAGCCAGAGCTCAGAAACAGACCAGCAGGTGTTCAATAATAAAACTAACTTGCCTCCAAGCTGTTGGCTGCAGCTGTATTGTCCTTTCTCAAGGGCTTGACGAGGGTACAGCTCCTCTGTTGTGTTGATTTTCTGTCGGATTGAGTCTGCTGCTCAGACGGGCATTAACGATATGATGAACTGGGTCACACACCTCAGCCCTCAAAGCTTTCGGCCGGCTGAAATCAAGGCCCAGGTGACTGTGCCGAGCTTATAGGGTATAAATGTCTGTGTTTGTTCAGACTCAGGCTGTCTGCCTGTTACTGAGGGGCTTCAGCCCTGATGTTTATTTTGCCTCCACGCTCATCACACAAGGTTAATTGTTGAGATGACCTTTATCTTTGCAAACACCTCAGAGGCATCACAAGAATGGAAACACCCTCAGCATGAACAGCCAATAAATACACACACACAATATGCGCGTGTTTGTTTGGAGAACTGACACCGTCCTAATCTCAGAGTTTATTTTGGAGCCATGAAACAGTCCAAGAGATGGATTTAGATTGTGTGATGTGTCGGCCAGTCGGAGCATTAACCACTGCTGGGTTCCTGCCAGCTGTTAGGCTGCTGTTTGTTGATTAGATGGCTTATTATAAGACTGCATGAAGCAATTAACTGAGAAAAGCATTAACACTGTGGGCCCATGTGAACATTTGCATTTGCATGTTAAATAAACAGCCTGAATAATAAAACAAAAGTCCACCACTTGACATCTCAATGTAAAAACACACACTCGAACAGCGTCCAGTTGGTTTTAGGAGGATTATATCAAGTTGGGACACTTAAACCACTTGATTGTGTGTTCGGGAACACAACACAGTCCACACCTGCAATGCTGAGAGACGGAGGGAATGAATTCTGTTTATTAAACAGAGATTCAAGTGGATTGGCACCGCTGCCTCTAGTGTTCGGGTAATTTGAAAGTGACGTGGAGAGCAGCTATAAACAAAGGCATTATTGTCAGCTGCAACACCACCACTACCTGTTAGGACCTCAATATTATTAGAAAAGGCCGGAGTACAGCGAAAGTGATGAGAAACTGTCAGAGGTTTGTGTTGGCTTAATTAGGCATGTCTGGGCAACCGTGTCTGAAAAAAATCTTGAGAGACAGTCCAATTACTGACTTCAGTCGAATAAAATAGTTTGGCTTTTTTTTAAAAAAGGCAATCTGTTCCATCCTGTTAGACACAATAACGCTAAAAGTTAAAGGTGCATTAAGAAATTTTTGGCTGCTAGGAGGCAGTAAAACTCCCCAAAATACAGACAGACACAAAGCTCTGACACATCTGGCAGATTTGGAACAACAAACTCATCAAATTAATTGTTGTTTCTTGCATATTTAAGTCCAATATTCAGTGATCTGTCAGCTGTGTTTCAACCTCTTTTGGTAGTTTGGCATCTTTTCATGCCTACAACTTTATTGCTGTGGTTTTCTCTCACTGCCCTCATAAAGGTTGTTTTCAGACTTGCTCTAAAAACCCAATTTAACCTGAATAGCACAAAACAGCGGGCAGAAAAAGTTAGTGGCGCATTTAGCAGCCAAAGAATGAGACATTTCTCTCAGGAGCTAGTAGGAAGCTGAAACAGAACTTAAAGAAAGTGGTCTCACATTCAACCACAACTCCACATTAATGACACTTGCCATATTACAGATGATATGTCAATGCTGTGTTTACAGTTTGTTGGTCTGCCGCCTAGTGGCAGAAAAAAAATCTATTTATGCAGTTTTACAGAAAATATGATGGAGCGCAGATTTCCAGCTGTCTCTCATCGGTGCTGGCAGGGTAGAATACGTGCGTTTAACAGAGCTTCTCTGCTGCAGTTGCTAAAACAGCTGTCGGCTGCAGCTGGAAAAAGCTCCGATAAGATGCAGAGTTGGGTGATAAGTCTTTATTTTGTCATTTACGTTCATTCTTATAAGTAACTAAAGCAGCACCATGTCAGTTCTGGAAGAGCGGGCACAGGTCCATCAACTTCAGTATTTACAAAACATTTAAATTAATCAGCACTTAAATTAAAGAAGCCTATGAGCTTTATAATCCAGTACACTCTCTATCTCCCATTAATACAAACCAGATTTTCATTTCAAGTGTTTCAATGAAGACAGGAGAGAGAACCACCCTGTTGGAGCTCAGCATTTTTTTCTATATTTGCACATTTTGGTGCAGTTGCATACTTTGTCTTTGAGGTAAAGCATCATTATCCAGGTTGCAGGATCACAGATGGCTGCTTCACGAAAAGTCCTTTGTTTGAATACTGTATATTTTTATTTGTTTACTGTAGTCACAGAAGTACAACAATGCTTTAATTTGAACCATCCTTTTTGAGATTCCAGTGTGGGAATAACTGGCAAAAACTGAGATTTATACAAAGGGGCAGGGAGCACACAGGATCACTGTCTGTCACAGTGAGCGAATATAGAAGAAATATGAGCAGTAAGTATGATTTGAATAAACTAAAATGAGGAAAACTGCACCCTGCAGAAGCTATGATTAAAGTAACTATCCAGAAATCTTTGCCAGATTTATCTCAATGATTGGCTTGAACCTCTGGCCTCTTGCACAAACTCACCTGCACGTGTGCTCCTTGTGACTGCCAGAGTAATCTCTGTGCCACCCTCTCTGTGCTCATTTCAAAGTAATCGTTAGGAAAGAAGTAAGTAAAGATAATTGGCTCATTTACACGGTGGGCAACCATCCGACAGGCAACTCACACACACACATGCATGTGACACACATACAGAGATAAACACACACACTGTACAGGTGGTTCATTAAGGTGCTTAAGTGAGTGAGGAGAATGGGGGAATGGAGAGCGGCTGTAGTCATTAACAGCCACAGGCAGGTGGCATTACAGACTCTGGCAAACGGAGCATCTAATGACAGTGTAAAGGGGGAAGAGCCGGCCGACAGGAGCCAGACAGTATTTCCTCTTCAACATTATTATTTTGCCTCTAACGTCTGCACAACAGCCATGAAATTTGAATGGGCTTCACCAGTGTGTGCATGTTTCAGTGTTTGTGTGTCTTTGTGTGCCCCTCATGCGCGCTGTAATTGTTTATGAGTGTGTGTGTGTGAAGCATGCCGAATCCCTGTCCCCCCTCTCTTTTTCGCGTTTATGGAGCTGAGGGAAGGAGAGACCCCTAGATCCCCGAACCGAACCCCAGCTGGCGGGCGGCGATAAGACAAATAGGCTCCCCCGATCAGGACGCAGCTGAATAGGAGCAAAGGAAGGAGAAGATGAGCAGAGAGGAGAGGTGAGAGGAGGAGAGAGGGAGGTGGATGGCAGGGAAATGTCACAGTTCTATAAAAGCAACACAGGGATGGTGTCTACAGGTGCATGTGCCCACGCACGTGTTTGTGCGTATGTTTGGGCCATTAAACACTGTCATTACCCAGCTTTATCTCCCATCTGTCTGTAACTTTTTCAAAGTGCTCCACTGAAAATGCCAAACTTCAACGAGGTCAGAGAGACATGACGACTGAAAAAAAAAAACAGAAAGTCTGGCTGGAAAGTTTCCTCAATTTGTAAGTCTAACAATTTAAGTATGACTCACACCACGAAGGAGTCAATAACAAGAACCGGACTATTATGTGCTGAACAGAGCATCCAAAGAAAAACAGCTTTGGCTGCAAAAGGTAGAGAAACAGCACAATTCAGAAAGTGCATTTGAGGTTCGGCAGGGCAGTTTGACAGAAACTCCTCTTGCTCCATTCATTTTACATATTTCTCTCACATATGTGGCTGCAGAATTTGTGATGGATGTGCATGCGTCATGGTGATCAAATAACCATCTTAAAGGTCATTGTAAGTGGTGGTTGTGTGAGTAAAGAGGATAAATGCTTGAGATGTGCAGAAATTAAGAAAATTAAGCCTCCAATAATGTGTTCCGTTTCAGTAAATGTGCGTGTGTTTTTGTGTGTGCATACAACCCAATATCTTTGGCTGCAACGGAACGAATCACTTCAATCCATAATTCAATACAAAAACTTCCCCCTACTTGTGTGAGTAGAGTGGAAACCCATACTTTGACACTCTGACACGGCAGCTGTCTCCTTGTGACAGCAAACAGTCTTTGTTGTGCTGACTGAGGGCGAAGGGCTGATAAAGGAGCTGAGGAGGGGAACACAGGAGAGGGGATTATTGTCATAGCTTTCCTGTCATCAAGGCCACAATGCAGGGCGCAAATTCAGCAGAGAGGAGAGTGATGGGGGGGGGCGGATTTTCTTCTGGGCCAAGACGGCATGCACCTTGACTAACAAATGAGAGACAAAAGGTGTCATCAGCATAACCGAGGCCACTAAAATCCTGAAGACACACAGTTTCATTACGTGCCAAGAGGGAGCACTGCCCAGCTTTTCTCTGCTCCTCCACGTCCTTCTCTACCTTCACAATCTCAATTTTTCACACACACCATCAGGACAGTCACAGCAGCTGCCTGTGCACACACACACACCCACACGCTTAAAGTGGCAATTTATGTGATCCTGCCTTTCATTGCTAAGGTGTTTTTCGCATTTTCCAGAGGCTGCTTCAAGATAATATCCATTTTTTTTTGTCAGGTCAACCATGGTGACTATCACTGCTTATGCTAACTACCCCATTTTTTTTTTGTATATATTACAGGGAAAACTGTTGAAGCTGCGAGACACGTTGAAGATATCAGCTCCTGTGTGCCACCTGCATTTTCTAAGGAGAAGATAGCAGGGAAATTAAAGTTTTATCAGTACTGAAATCATCACAAGTTCTCGTGGTAATTTATATAATATTAACTTGGGGCTAAACTTTTATACAGGATTACTGATGATAATAACTGATGATAAGCACTGTGCCTTGTCAAAAGTCAGCAGTGGAAACAATGGTGATCAACAGGCTTGGTTACAGCTCTTCTTATCTCAAAGTTTGAACCATTAAAAAAACACAAAGTACCAATCATTGCTTATTAGAGCGGAGCAGCAGTGCAGCCCTCATTGTTCCATTCTATCTTTAGACTGCCTGTCTAACTAAAAGCTAAGTGAAAAGCAGTGCAGAGAATTGTTTAAGGAGCTGCTAAGAGAGCAAGACGTGGAGCGACCAATTCACTGCTGCTGCTGCTGCTGCTGCTGCTGCTGCTGCTGTAAAATGCAGAGCGGAGTAACAGAGGCAGACTCGGTGAAAGGGAAGCTCACACCTGTCTGTTTTCCTTCTTCCATCTCTGTTGAAGGCACACCACACACATGCATCCACACAGTCTGTTGCAGGGTTTCCTTACTGTGCATCTCCCTTCTGTCACTGTCTCCCTTAAAGCACAAAGGGAAGCAGGAGATGGAGAACTGAGGAGCACAGTTTCCCCCACAGGTGTAACAAAGACTCTGTCACAGATTCAAGGGTGCAAACACACACAACACTCAAAAATACAACACATACAGTCATTCATGAGACTGAGAACGGCTGCTTACTCATATCCACTGTGAGCTCACCGTCAAGACTTCAAAAAACTGTTTCTCCAAGGAGCAAAGCAGGAGGACTAAAGTTGGGATTAGACTCTAATAAGACAGACAGTTTTCTGCACTGTCTTCATCACACAATCCACCCAAAACCCAGGGACACTTGAATTCACTTCACTATTTACCACACATGGTCTGTATTTGGCAACCAAACTGGATTATGACTAGTAAATACTTTTTGATCCACTTTCGTAATGGCAGAGGATCATAGAGACACATTGACGTCATCCAGATGTCTCCAAATCCCTGAAATTTACCCAAAGTACAACAGGCATTGTCTGTTTTTATCTGTGTCAAACGAGAATACTGCACATAAAATAATACAACAAACAAGACTTTATCATGTGAAGACCAGCTCAAAACACAGGTTGACTGCAGTCTTGTGATGTTGTAAAGCCAAGATTGTTGGTGCCAAAGTAGAGTTATACATCTACACGTTATCTATAACCACTCATCCTTTGCAGGGTTGCAAGGGGGCACCCTCTGGCACCCCAGAGGAAACCCATATAAACCAGAGAAAACATGCAAACTCCACACAGAAAGGCCAAGTTCAAACCTAGAACATCCAGCTGTGACTGACAGCCCCAACTCTGTGCTGCAAAACCCTGAGCTAATAAGTTTGAACTAACTGTTCTGCAGCCCAGAGGGATGTCAAATACAATGGCTGTTTAATGTGATGGAAATAGAATAAAGTACACTACCAATGAAATGTAATATCCCCAAAGTGTCCTGTAGCAGAGTTAATGACTCAGTATACTGCTGACATATTTCAACAACATGACATGTTGTCATTAGCATTCAGACACATAGCTGTACAGGAAGTAAATCCCTCACTGAGTCACTTAACTGCAAGTTAACAGACTGAACAGAATAAAATCATCAGTTTGTGAACACCAAACTGGCCGAAGTCAACAGGTGTTTGAGGTGTGTGGACACTTTTTTTGTGTGTTGCATATGGTGACTTCAGACTGTGAAAGTCTGAATTATTGAGACAAATTTAAACCAAGTAACTTCTTTTATCTGTTGGGGGGAAACCTGTACACCTGTTCCCAAAAACCAACCCCAACCGACCCTCCTTCCAGCTTAATAAAACTGTGTTTCACTCAAGGACAAAATGAGAGAACAGCTAAAAATATTTCCCATAAGCTTTATGCTGACATAAAGCCAGACTAAGAGGCAGGCAGGTGGTGACGGAGGTTCTTTTCTAGCTGCTTGGAAGTGTTGACAGAGAGCAGCTGTGGTATTATAATTCTGAATCAACAGATCAACGGGCATCAGAGTCACCCTCAGAGTGTGAGTGTGCGTGTGTGTGTGTGTGTGTGTGTGTGTGTGTGTGTGTGTGTGTGCGCGTGTGTGTGCGCGTGTGTGGGCTGCGTCTCAATTGACTGATGCGTGGAAACTCTACAACTCCACTCGCTAAATGGATTCTGCATTAGTCCATAAACTTTTGATTTGATTTCACTGCTTGGAAAGTCTGTTTAAAAAACCCCCCAAAAAAAACACCAGGAGATACAAGACCAGATGATATCGGCGCCTGCCAAGTCTGAAGTTATTTCATTTTTGTCAGTGCACTGACCTGCAGGGTCGCTTTCCAGCTTATTAAAATGCAGTTTCTTTCTGTGTGTTTGTGTGGCGGTGTGTGGTTTTGTCTGGCTGCTTGCCCTTATCACATTTAACTGCATGTTAGATGTTTGTTTTTTTCCTTTTTTTTATGGAAGTCTTTGATATAAATGGGAGAAGTTCAGAGAAAAAAAAAACAGATCTGAGGCCAGGCAACTAGTCTGTGATTCAGGTTTAAAAAACCACAACCATTATCAGAGAGAGGCACAGCTCAGACAGTCCACAGATGACTTCTGTCGCATTTATCTTTCTCACTTTCTTACACACACAAACAAACAAACAAACACACATATAAACATAAACCATTTATCTTTGCATTATTTACACTATTCTCAAAGGTTTTTTAGGATTAGCAGGGTCATTTTGTTCTTTTTGGGTGTTTTAAAATGCTAATATTGTTTAATTTTCATATTTTTGTTTGGCTGTTAACTTTGTTTCAAATATTACCAACAATGTTAAAACTTAAAAAGATTCCCAGTTGTTTTCAAGGGTGTGTTTTGTTTCCTCTGGATGTTTATTTATTGTAATATGTGGAAGAGTAGGATGATACAGAACAATAAAGACAAACCTTGATTAGTAAATATAGATAGTCTTTTTTTTTTTACACAAACAAATACTTTCCTACAGAATCCTTCATTTTTTAATTAATAGTGACATTTTACAATTTTAAAAATAAACTAGTCAACGTCCTTTTTAGCATTTCTGTGCCCCAATTTTGTGCTTCACATATGCCCTGATTTCAATTTCTAAGCAATAAGATGTAATGAAGTGATATAAAGACCTGGCAGATTTATCAGTCTAACTCTAACTGTGTCCACTACTGATTCAAGATTTAAGATAAACATACACATATTCCATGTTTTTTTAAACAAGAATTGTTTTCATTAAAAAAAAAGTTTGAAAACAACATTTACTTTTATAAAATATGTGAAAAGCGCTGCACAGCATGTTGCAGTGTGCCTATGATGTATGTGTCTGTGATCTTGGTAATCAGCATGCGTCTGAGTGCATATGTTAATGATGCAGTTTATCTGTGGGGGGTCGTTGCAAGCTTAATTTTTCAGGCCTGAGATCACCTGCTGTTCACTTGTCAACTCAAATTTGGCACAGTTTAAAAACTAAAGGCAACAAGGACAAACTGTGGTATTTGTAACTTTGAACAGGAAACGTAACATAAACAGCAGCATGTAAATTACTGCTGTCTGCTCTTATATTACTTGAAGCAGGCTGGATTCACAAACAACTTGATGATGCAAATAGCTGCAATGTGCTGATGAATAAAGGGATGCAGGCCAAGTTAAAAAAAAATTAGAAGAAGGCAGAATCATCAGAGAATTAAAATTATAAATAACAAACCTGGTTGAAAGAACATCATATTAACATGTAATCTAAGTGATGTTAGTCTGTGATTATTTTTATAGATTTTTCATATTGGCATTCCTCCAATAACAAGAGAAAATGTTAATTATTTATAACTTTGGAATGATGACAGCGAGCAGCTTGTTGCATTACAAACAATTAAGCCTGTAAATACCTCAAATAGCCCGTCTATCCTGTATACATCTCCTCAAAGCACAATGCATGAAGGGTTACATTTTTCCATTATTTTTTCATCATTCATCTTAAGGTTTTTTGCACATGTGGGTATATGACTGACTAATTTCTTGCAGAGGACATCTGACAGGCAGAGAGAGGTCTGTCTTTCCCTTTTTTAACAGTACGACCTTAGCCTGACTTCACCCTGCCGCCCTCACTGCACTGAAGGGCTAATATGAATAAATCTCCTTTAGTGACAAGCAAGCCCTACACATATACACACACACACACATGCACACACATACACCCACACATACACATTATTTTCCATTACAATGCCCAGTGCACTCACGACTTGTGCCCACCCAGCCATGAGAGCTGGAGCTGAAACTATTAATTTTACATCCATTTTAATCACCTTTTCTACCTCTGAGGACGAGAGGGGAAGAGAACTAGAGGGAGGACTGTGGTAACCATGAAAGTAACATTAGTTAGCAAGCTGGAAACCTATATGGATCTGCATTGGTATGAAGGTCTAGTGTGAAGGAATTGGTGACATCTAGTGGTGAGGTTGCAGATTAGACTGGACTGAATATCCCTTCGCTCATCCTCCTTTTCCAAGTGTACAGGAGAACGTGCAGTGGCCTCAAAAACTCACAAAAACATGAAAAACTCCAGAGCCAGCCATACATACAGTATGTGGAAATAAAAAAAAAATTCAGAAAGTGCCCACCCCCAATCGGGAAGTGCTCCCATGGGGCGAAGGTCAAGTAGGAAAGCATCATTAGTGACACTGCCCTCATTCATAAAAGCTTGGCACATAGAGGAGAACAACTTTAAAAGGAGAGATGAAGGAGAGTAAAAAGTTAAAGAGCAGAATTTGCAGTGGCCTCTGCATCTCTCTTCTCAAACACTAATGACTCCCCAATGTCGAAATCTACTCAGGATTATAAATGAGACAGTACTGTACCCAGACACTCCCACGAATACATACAGACTCCTTTAAGACTCTCACAAAAGCACACACACAAACCAAGATGTTTCCCCGTCCTGCTCAGACTGCAACAAGTAATAACCAAGGAGAGAGGAAGGAAAAGAGGGATAAAAAGGCTTGAAACACACAGACTTCCCACACGTCGACAGGCATCACAGATACACACACCTGTAAATAAGGACATGATTGGCATGTTAAGGCTTTATGAAACTTTACAGGTGTATTAACACACATATAAATTAAACTTTAATTAACTGGTTCAATCTCTAAACAGTGAGTCAGAGGTACATTTACACCGTCTGTAATGTCTCCTGTGATGCCAAAATCCAGCAGAGTCTCTCAGTCACGAGCAAGCAGGAAGAAAACAGCGGGTCCATATTTCAGCGAAAGAATTTTATACTGGCCTCATTAATAATCGTTACCCCTCTTAATGACTTTCTCTGAGTGTGCATGAGAACGAGCGCGCCGCGTCTCCAAAATCACCCTCATTAGAAGAAAACATCTTGTGATTTAGAAAAAAAAAGAGACTGACCGAAAAAAAACAACCTTCAGACAGATGCTTGTCTGTGACCTTCCCCAAGTGCACTTTTCATAACAGCCTCGATAATTACATGTTAAACTGGCTTATTGCTGCTGAGCTGTAAATGTCTGAGTCACAGTTTAAGATCACACTTGGTCACGCATGGAAAACTTGATTTTACAAACACGGAGAAAATATTTTTTTAGTCTGCTTTTATCTTTTTTTGTGCTTAAAAATTACAATACTCACTAACTGTGTTTTTCCTAATGCATGTTTTCATCTCTGCTTGTCCAACTTCAGCTTCTGAAAAAAAGACGTGAAATGCCGGGGAAAAAGGTATAATTTCATAAAAACAGTTGAGAATTGGGTTGACATTAGCTTTTATCCAGAGGAAAGATAAAGAGCGAGCTTTTAGGCTGCGTCTGTTTCAATGACCAGGCCCCAGCAAAGCCCGGTGATTACCGGTGATGCTGCTGGTCAGGTGATGATCTGAGACCTCAAAAGACTTAATGGGACTAGTGAGCCGTTTGAACACTGGCATGGCAAAGTCATAATTTACTTGTTTACATAAAACATGAAATGTCAAGGAGTTGATTTAGAGCCTGTCTGACTATTCATCATACCTCAACTTAATCATGTGTTATGCAAAACAAACCCTGCTCTGCCATAATTAATCTGATCTCATTTCAGCTGAGATCTGACTGAGATAATGTCTAAAATATTGAAACTGCAAAGTTGCCTTCCACCTGTTTCTCTCTCTCTCTCTCTCTCAGCTCTATGATCGACATTAGGTTCAGGTTCACCTTTGATGCTAATGTCAGTGGCTGTTGCTCTGAACTGGTCGGTAACGATCTCATTGCTGTCACAGCTGTTACGCCACCAATCAATCAAACAGGCCTGTGTGTGAGTTAGTGTGCGTCTCTGTTTATATGTGTGTGTGCGTGTGTTTATTAGAGGACTCCATTAACTCTTATGAAATTCTGGTGCCAGGCCACGGCGCCTTGGGAGAAGCACTTATGGAACGTTAGGTTGCTGTTTGAGTAATCGGTTTACGAGTGCTAGAGGCAGATAGCGGAGTGAGGGGGGGAGAAGGGCTTTAAAGCCCCCATAGCCAACAAGCAAACATCCACATCAAGAAGTGTGAAATGGAAAATATTAAAGCAAATAGATTTTCAAGTGCACAAACATGTTGTCGGACTTTTAAAGTTTGCTTTAAAGTCGTCTTAAGAATTTACAAGCGTGTTGTTGCGGCTGTCTGAGACGGAGCACCGGCTGGTTCAACAGTCGAACACGGCGACACAGCTCTGCGAAGCCGAACGCTAAATTCCCCGATCAGCATTTCAACATTTCACAATAACCTTTTTCCTACACAAATGTAACACCTTGAACCGTGTCTTAGCCTCCAAAATGCAATTGGTCCTGTTTCCTTCTACCTTGTCACAGTGTGAATATTTAGCTGGTGGAGGATTCGGCTGACTTCAGCATCTCTCCTGAGAGAGATAAAGACCAAGCTGTCAGGAAGGGTCCTCGCTCACAACCTGCATGGCCCCGAGCTGATAGAGGAGCGATGATGAAAGCGGTCACTTAAGGGCCAGAGCAAGGGCAGCTGGGCCTGCCAGCCAGCTAATGATGCTGGACAATATCATATTGTCAGAGAGAAGTTTTTAGAGACAGTTAGTTTAACACTCTCTGCTCTCTGCTATGATAAAAACAATACACAACATAACAAGAATTTTTGAATCCTTTAGTATTCATGTTTTAAGTTCAACCTGATTTCTTCAATCTAGCGTGTCATCTACAGTATTTGTATATTTTTTCAGTTGTTTGACATTTTTGTGTATATGTTCAATATGCTTGTGGGATGAAGGACTAAAAACTTTAATTTCCCTCTGCAACCCAGTGCTGCACAAGGACATAAAAAACCTTGATTTGTTGAACAATGCACAACTTTCTAACCTCAGTGAACCTTTCAAAACATTGTTTCAGTATCTACAGTCCAGGCAAAACTCTCCTGACTGATTAGAGACATATCGCTACGAAAACAGAAAACAAATCAGTTTTCATCATCGCTGACCAGAAGCAGAGGACAGCATTCTCCACTGAACTTGGCACAATCGGGCAGTTTGCCCCTGTGTGCACTGGGAGGTGTTGAGTTTATTCTGACTGGTGGGCTAACTGACAGATATTGACCAGGCTTTGCCCACTGACTGTTTCACAGCTGGTCTCACGTATATGTGTGTATATATGTGTGTATATGTGTGTATATATGTGTGTATATGTGTGTATATATATGTGTGTATATGTGCTTTTCTGTGTTTGTACATGTGTGTGTGTGCGTGTGTTAGTGTAAATGTGCACTCCTGCGTGATATTAAAAGCATCTTGTCCAGAGTTCTGTCAAAACCAACTGATTGATTGTAACACCAGCTGTAGAGCTCTCTCATGCTACCATCCCTCAGGCTGCGTGTCTGTGTCTGTGTGTGTGTCTGTCTGCCTGTCTGTCTGTTTATGCCTGTGTGTGTTGCATGAGGGATTTTGCTTTTGACAAGAGCAAACCGCAGGCTTCCTCTAATCACCTCTACCTCTCTGCTTATCACCCTCTGCTGTGCTGTCAATCACACTGAAGTTGTCACTGAAGATCCTTCAGCGAACAGAGTTAAATGTCCTCAGCAGGCCTGTTCACAACTAATTTACTTTCACTTGTTGTCTGCTTGTTTGAGCCGTACTTCTCTCTCATACACACACACAAGAACTAAGAGAAGGTAACTTATTCTTAAATTCATGCATATGCAGCCTCTTTTGTGCAAACATGCACCACCTGAACAGGTAACCAAATTTTACTCTGATAAATAAAGGTGTATCGGTACATGTAGTTATTCCAACCTGTTCAGTACAAGACGTTCAATTCCGGTATGCGACTTCCTTGGTTTAGTTTGCCTTATGACTCAAACAATTACCGTTACAATAGTTTATTAACATGTACGGAAAGTTTTGGCTGTGCACCAGTTGTTATCCATCAGTCCCGTTAGCCAGAGAAGCCAAGCTTACAAAGCCAAGCTTACGTAGTGTCACTGCTATCTGGATGGAAAGTAAATGAGAGACTAAAACTAGTGGAGCCTCCAATGACATTTAGACCCACTGAGAGAGCATTGTAGTTTCTCTGTTCATCCACAGAAAACTAACAGAAATTAGCTGATTAAAAGCTGTAATTGTTCAGCTGAAGTCTGATATGTCTGTAAAAACACTTTGAACTTGTTTATTCATTTACGCCAGCATAAATATGAATGTGTCCATTAGGGGGAATAAGGTTCTTCTCCCCAGAGCATCCAGGCAGCCTCTCACTGCACACAGGGACCATGCTGAAGCTATAATTAATGCTATAAGAGTTTCTGTCATTGTGAATATGCAACCTCAATCATACCGAATACAAGCTTTAGGCATATTACGTATAAAAGCCACCACAGTATGCCTTTGTGTGTGTTAAAGTCAGTCCGTGGTGCTGTCTTGTATAAACAAGCGCACACTGCAGTTGTTCAGGAATTATCAACAGGTCAGAGTCTTAATGGAGCATCACAGACATTTGCATGATTTATTTTTGTTATGTAATTTTTTCTCACTGACACCGTGCCAGTATCTGAGAGCCTTAACTCGTACAGTAAGAATCAAAGCCAACGAGCTAGTGTTAAATGCTTAAATTTTAGAAAATAAATTTAAAAATGTAGTTTTACTTCGTTTTTTTTTCCCTTTTGTACCAAAGAAGTGCCAAACTGTGACCCAAAGTCCGAAGTACAGAAAGATCACAGCACACACACCCACACACTCCTCCAGACAAGCCTTGAAATGCACAGTCAGTGCCAGTCACGTGTGCCCTTCAGACATCCTTTACACATGTGTTTACAGCCTCGCACAAACACACACACATATCCTCAGTGATCCTGCATCTCCAGTCTGAGACATGCAAGCAAATAACCTCTGATGACAAAGGACTCTGTTTCATGTACACACATAAAAAATAAGTCAAAGGGCACAAATAAAGAGGAGCAGGGTTGCAACCTACATATTAATACATAGTAATATCGCTTGGCTGGCTGCTGGTCTCTCCTGTTCCCCATACTGATGAGCTACTATCAGTCTAATGGAGAATGGCTGGGCTAATGGACAGAAAATCATCCTCTAATGCACATCCGATGCTGTGAGTGACAGTACAGCAAAGTGAGAGAGACACACAGTGAATGGCACGGGGCTCCGTCACACGTCAGTCAATCAATCAGTCACTCGTTGTTAAACCTCTCTGACAAGGAAACAGCTAAGACTCATGCAGGGATAAGAAAAAAAAAGCTGTTACCTCTTGTCGTTTGCAACACACAGAATCAAACACACTGTCAGTCTTTACTCCCTGCTGTCTCTCTGTTCTTTCATCTACAATATCAAAAGTACATTGACTTTTCCCAGCCAGATTCTGCTCCTCCGTCCTGTATTCCCACCTCCTGTTGCTTTGCACTCCATCCTCTCCTCTCCTCTTCCTCCTGCAGTCATTTAGAGATGAATGTGTTTACAAAGCAGAGGAGACGAGAGGGGGGGAGACAGAGTGGGGATGGGGAGGGGGGGGGCAAGGGAGAGGTGAGCAGAGCTTATTTTAATTAACGATCGCCCGACCCTCTGTAGATTCGGTCAACGATTAAAACTCGTTAGGATTGACTTTGGCTCCCAGACCAGTGAAGCTTCAGTCCCACCACTGCCCTGAAAGAGCTGGAGAGGAGGGAGATGGGAGATGGATTAGGGAGGGAGTTTAGTTAAGAGAAATATGATAGGAAAGCTAAGATGTGGAGGCCATGGTATGCAAGCAGACACATAATGGAGAGCATGTAAGGAGAGACATTGAATACACAGTCAGAGACAGAAATATATGAAATATTATTATATAATCCGATTTTTGAGAGAAGAGACAAAGTGAGGGGGAGGAGTGTGATAAATTGATAGTGTTGGAGAGAATGAGAGTGCAGCTTAAGTGGGGACTGTCAGTCAGATTACTTAGAAATAAAGTGTCGTCGTTAGGAAGAGGACAGCGAAGAATGGATAGGCAATTACACGAGCTTCATTTCCACGATCAGACATCCAAAGAAGAGGCACAAATTTGAATGTCAAAACCAACTGAGGGCTCAGGTGGGCAGTTGCCATTTCATTACGGGACTACGCTGATGATTGGAGTTGTGCATTAGCAGGATATGATCGACAGGAGGAGCTTTTATAATAGGGCAAACAACACCTACTGACTACCAAAGAGCATCGCTAGAATTTGGCAAATGCAAACACTCCCTGCAAACTAATTTATCTTTCCGCTCTTTGTGTCTGTCTAATCTCTTACAGCTTTTCTTTCTGACCCAATATTTATTATCCTTCCTTCTTTCCATCCCACAATGATGAAACCAATGTGACATGTAGGACTTAGTTAACCACTCCAAGCATTCCTCTAAGTAGGAACCCAGTCATTTCATATCAGCAAATCAGGCTCTTCCAGCAGGAACCCAGAGAGGATCCCTGATGAGGCAACGTGTGTCACACATGTCCTCGCACATCAGATGACACATTAAATCAAGGCTTTTAATTAGTGCCAATGGCCATTACAATAACATCTACAGCAAAAACTGTCACACTATGAAGGTGACTCTTAGCCAAACTCCCTCAGACAGGCACAATTATGAAGGCGATCTCAGTCTTGCAATCAGTTTCATCTAGTAGATGTAAAATGATTTTTTTGACCATGGGGATTCTGCATCGGTCTGAGGGTCTGGGTGTGTGTCTCATGGCTCCCTGATCAGTTAATAACCCTCACCTCAACACCCTTAACGCTCTCCCTCATCCATCTTTCTTGGCTGAGAGAGGTCTATCCCCACTGCAAGCCTGGCACGACACTGGCATGCGAGGGCTTTTAACATCGCTCATTAGTAGCTGCATGTGTGTGAGAAATAAACTGTCCAGATCTATCAAAGGCAAAACATCTCTACTAGAGCTGAGAGCCCTGCTTCTGCACGAGACAAGTTAACTGCAGACAGGTCCATTTTTTTAATTTAAATCAAGTAACTGGAATCAATGCACTGCATTTGAATACGTCTGCACACCATTCAACTTCCAGTTTACATCCATGATGGACCTTTTGGGTATAAAATATCATCACTTTTTGCTATTAGACATTTTTGCCATATTAGCAATGTTATCTTCTCAAAGATTTTGTGTTTGTGTGAGTGTGTTGAATATTGCATCTGTAGGATTGTGCTGACTGTTGAGAAGTTGCCAATCAACTCACTTTGCCAAGAACGGATATCCAGTTAATCTGAGAGATGGATATTGTTGCCTAACCTGCACTTTATCTCCCCAACAGACAAACACACACACAAACAAGACTGTGTTTGTACACATTATTATTTGCTATCTGAGGATGCTGTTACCATGTGCACTCATTGACTAATAATTCTCTATTTTTCTTAAAATCTTTAAATAGTTTTTTGTGCTACATACATTCAGCTGACCTGTACAGGCCTTAAACAAAGAGTGCAAGATCTGCCTTTGAATTAAAAGGAAAAAAAAGAAAAAAAAGAAAAACACATCAACCACAGGATTGGTGCATTTTTTTCAATAATCCTTAATCTGACCATTATTGATAAATTAATGAATTGCTTTGTCCAGGAAATGTTTGAAAATGGTGAAGAAATGTCCACTGCAGTTTTTCTTAGCCCAAGGTGATTATTAAATATATTTAAAAAGCCCGACTGAAATATTTAAAATTTACTTTTAAAAGGTTCATTTTGGCTTCAATGGCTTCTAGCAGGGAACATCCAGATTACACCCAACTGGATAACTCTCCACTTAACCTACCTTTCAAAGCATGGAGGACGACCTATGGTGACAAAAAAAAGCCATGAAAAATTATGAAAAGCTCTCTTCAGAGCCGGTGTTTGGTTTGTCCGTTTTGGGGCTGCTGCAGAGTCGTGGCAGTGCAACATGTCAGACTCAGAGGAAGAGGACTTGCTCCCTCTGTGGATATAAAAAAAGGCTCAACCTAAGGTAATGAAAACACAATAATTCTTATTTTCAGGAGTTTATACGAAAATGGAAACATACTTCTGAATATCATATTCAAATTTTGCCACTTTCTACAAATAAATCCTCTAAATCCTACACACTAAACCTTTAATACCTCCATCTTCTGCACCACTACGTAAGGTGATGCACGCTATTAGTATTAGACAGAGTGGAGGGTTGATTGAAGACTGGCTGTTCTACCTTTCCACTGATTTAGCCTTCAGATAAAACTGAGAAGAGGGATGCAAGGTTAAGATAATAGCTGCATATAAATATGTGGAGAAAAGCTATTTTGCGTGTGCGTGTGATATGATTCCTCTTGAGTGTGGCTTATGAGGTGGAAGAGGAGATTACGGAGCCACGCTTCTATAATTACTTCTCATCTCTCAGCTGGTGCTCCTAAACACAACGGGAATGCCAGGCTACCACACACTCCGACTCATGCACACACACAGCAGGGAGCACATCACTGCATGCAGCGAGCTGAGAGGGAGTTATTTCAAGAGGGTTACATTTCACTCAAATGGTGATTGGAGACCACCCACATTCCCTTTAAGTTACACAGGTCAGCTTTGCACACTCACACGCACACGCACACACATACACACAAGTAGCCTGTAAGTAAGAAGAATGACTCACCTGTAGCTGTCCTTCCCACACAAAAAAGCCACTAAAGAATCCATTCTCACAAGTCATGCCCTCACTTCACATTGTACACTTTTTCATTTTAGAGGGGATTATGCAGAAAATCAGCCGTCACCTGTTCTCTCTCTCTGTCACGCACAGTAAGCACTCAGCAACTTTACGGTCATCCGCTTCTGTAATATGAAAAATGCCATAATAAACAAAAGACCAGCAGTGTTTCTCCACAGCTCGTCCGACATCACATCTTCATTATACTGACTCTTACAGGAAAGAGTTAGCTTTAATAACCATGCAAACTATCAGGGCTAAGTATGTTTTAGAGTTGACAGCGTCCTGCAAAGAATTAACCACGCAATTCAAAGCTTTGAAAAGTCATTAAAAACTATGCCAGAAGTAAATTGCTCCGCCACACTGAGTGACTTGGTACCCACTCCCCTCCTCCCCCTCTTCTCTCTCTACTTGCTCAACTATCATAAAAGCAATATGACTTCTGGTGGTCAGTCAGACACAGGGGACAGTTTAAAACAGAGGCCCCGAAAAGAGGGGAGCAAATGAAAAAGGAAAGAAAGAGGAGGGAAATGCTGATTCTTTAGAATTTAAGCAGTTGAGATTAACACTACAGAAGCTTCCGTGTCATCCACTGTTGCACTTAAGGGTCAACCATAATACATCCCTTTATCAGGTTTGTTTCGCATGCTAATCCAGCAACTCACTACAGGGCCAAAAAGATAGTGTTGCAGAGCTGAGACACCCTGAAGAGAGCCGCCAAGAGAGAGAGGACAGTCAAGCTGCTGAAGTGTGTCTCAGAGAAGCTGTGTGAAGCTGAGCGTTTGTCCAAGCATGACGGTCAGCGCCGTGTGGGTTGCTTGATATGACTTACAATACGTTGAGGTGTAAAGCCTGATGGATGTTTTGAAATTCAGCAGAGCAAATTCGCCTTTTTTTTCTTCTTCTTTGCCTTTCAACAATTGAATGTAGAGAAAGTGAAGTCGCTGCTTCTTAACTCACCCACTCACACGTACCCACACACACGCTTTGATATTCACAGATAAAATCCAGCCAGAGATACCCACATACTGCATGTCTGCTGCACACACACATTAAAAAAAACACACACACATACACAGCACACATTTCACTGAGACATCTTGTAATATTTTCTTAATTTTGGATGCATTAAATTTGTGACAAAGCAACTGCTTAGCTGCTAATGTGTGGACTGTAGTGCAAATGAGATTAAAGTGTCCCTGTTGAGCCCGAGGCACACAGCTGTCTGGACAGGCACACTTTCCTTCTGCAGGCCTGAGATGTGTTCAGGCATAAAGGCAAGCTTTTTTATTTAGGCAGCTGGCACTTACCAGGCAAACTGTGCTCACATTAGCAGGGAGAGCTGAGGGCTATAATGTGACAGTAGAAGGCTGTGGTAACAATAAAACTACTCAAGAGAGTGCTCAGCTCACAAAGGAGCACACACGAGACGCAGGTATGCTCGCTGACACGCAATGAACCGGTTCATTTTAATGCTTAAAGTCTCTGTGGCAAGTCTCGTCTGCACAGGCGGACGCACTGTCATCGACGTGCTCACACACGGAGAGAAAGACAAGCACATAAATCAAGTTTTTATTCAAACCACAGGGCAGACACTCACAAACCGCGTTCCGCACATTTTTAACCTGTTTAAAATCCACATGGCTGAACGTCACTGAGATGTCTTGCAGAGAAGATCAGCTTTTTTTTTTAACTACAGATCCAGACTTTGTCAGATAAAGCTCGCTGTCATATGCATTACCAAAGTAGAGGACTCCACGATTTGGGCACCAGCGGCCAGGCAGGTGTAATCTAACCCGCAGCGCTTTTCCCAACAATCAAACACCGCGACATGAAGGTGGTCTCCCACGGCCGAGCAAAGCAGCAAAATCCCAATTTTGTCCCTTTACTGAGACAAACACCAAACATTATTCACCAACATTACGCACGACATTATGCAACCACACGGACATGCAGCACTGACGTTTAAAGATTCAATATGTGTTTTCTCCAATCTGACACTGTTTTGAAACTCGTCGCCACTCTCTCATTAAGCCCCGAAGGAAAAGGAACTACAGATGCTCCACCAGTCTAGTGGGATAACACAGCAACTACAGGAATAAAACAGGAAAACGGTGTTTCAATGGAAGCTGAAAAGTAAGTATGACAAAGATGATAAAAACTTGCATTTGAACTTGCGGCGGCGCACGACAAAAAAAAAACAAAAAACTAACAAATGAACAAATAAATTTAAAAAAATAATTTGGTTCTTTTTCCTTGGGTGGTGAGACGAATGGCGGACAGGTTGTAACATTTCAGATCCACCTGAAGTTAGGCGGACCAGGTTCCTCTCAGATTACCAGCTTTACATGTTGACATGTTGAATCTTTTTTTGTCTGCAGGCAATCACACAACATCCGCCGGTGTTACACACTCACCCGTGAGCTGGTCGTAGGATCCGTCCAGCTCCCTGGAGTCCGACAAGCTTTGGTCGCGGTTTTTCGCCTTCATTTTCCCCGTGTGCGCCGGAATGTAGAACTGTGGGAAACAGCTGATATGTTGGCGATTCTCTTAGAGAAAAATAACAGTGGGTTTTTGTTGTTCGCCCTCACGGAGGATGGCTAAAAGTACACAAACGCTAACAAGTCATAGTTGATTTTCTGTGGATAAAAACAGAGAGCCATGTAAGTTGTTATTCCCCGTGTCCGCGTCTGCGTGCGCTCTCGGCATCCAGGAGCTGAGTGAGTGAACCGGGCGCGTTTCTGCTCGGCGCTCTAGCACATTGGCTTGCACGCGCGCAAGGACCCTCATACGTACCCCCCCCACACACACACACACGCACAGACACACGCAGAGAGAAAGAGAATCACTGATATGGAGTCAAGATCCTTTAAATAAATTGCTTCGTTTGGATACTTATTTAGGAGAAAATAACAAATATTTAAATGGATGAAATATGAATTTGACTATAGCATTACCCTTTCTAAAAAAAAAACAAAAAACTTTACAAATAATGTACTTATTTTTATAGCAGCCTGTCTTCGCGTGTGTTATCTAGCAGGCCTAATCATTATCTGCTACAAAGTCCTCGCACCAGAGTTATTCAGGAACTACTTTTTAGTGAATCTAAATGTAGTGTCAGACTATATTTGGCTCCATTCATGCAGTTCTTCACTCAGTGTAATATCACCATCACATCCTCTCCTAATGTTTTCCACTGATTCAGAGCCGTGTCGGATGTGTACAGAGACATCAACAAGGAGCACACTGCTGCTGCCAGGCAGAGGTTCTGACTATATCTGATCTATAAATACTCCCTGGCTCTGGGAAGCCTTGTGTCTATTCCTTTTCTCCCTCTCTCCTCTTCCCTCTCAGTGTCTATGCCTCATTTTCCTTCACTCCTGCATGCTTACTACAGTATGACATTTGGTCACAATCTGCCAAGCAATCTGTGTTTGTTGCCATATTTTTCCTATATCATATCCGAGTTTGCATCTTCATCCATCAAGCCAACCGTACATTCATTTACCTCAAGCATGAATGGCTTGTAATATTTGTCAGCTTGTCACTGTGTCGTTAAGTTATTCTTTCATTTAGATGTTAATGCCTTTTGCCCCGTGCTGACATTATGGTGAAAACTAAGGTGCCCCAAGGGCTGCCTGGTTCACCACACTGTGCTCTCTCATCCATCCTGATCTCCCAGGAATCAATGGGGTTTCTAAATCAGACACGTGTCACTATCAGGTTGCCCAGAAGACCTTGCCTTCAGATGGTGTTGCCTTAAGTGTAATATCTGTCACTGAAATAACCATTCAAGCATGCATTTGTCTCATGTAGCAACCCCATACTGCCTACATGCAAATGCACATGTCATGTAGTCCTGCCGGTTGTCATGTGAGCATACAGTACAGCGTGACAGTCAGGGCTGATGAAAGCAGAGACATTATATGAGATGAGACAAACCACTTAAAGCCCCTTGAATTAAAAAAAAGTCTGTCATGTCAGAGATGGTGGTTGCATTGAAGCAAGTCCTGCCCTTTTACCTCCCAAAGCCAATCATCTGTTTTGCAACAGCTGAACCAGGAAACATTGCCAGTGATGTTTGCAACACTGATGTAAAAGAAATTGGTGCAGTGGGACCTTGTCCTTTGCCTTACAGTAAATAAAATAACTTGTGTGTGTGTGTGGGGGGGGGGGGGGGGGGGGGGGGACTTTTTAAACATATTTTGTGGAAAAAAATTAAAAT
>JAQMCX010000003.1:12615417-12675563 GCA_029814765.1 Acanthurus leucopareius | reverse complement strand
CCCCCCCCCCCCCCCCCCCCCCCCCCCCCCCCCCCCCCCCCCCCCCCCGCCCGCGGCCGCCCCGCCCCCCCCCCGCCCCCCCCCCCCCCCCCCCCCCCCCCCCCATTTTTAACCTTATTTTGGGCAAAATCATTACACTGTTTAAGCAATTTTTGACCGTCAATTCTGTGTATTTACTTTTTACTATCCAGTGACCATTGAAAGTGAAGTTATGGCTCTTATCTTTCATATTGATAGGGGCCTGGTCATGTTAGCAATAATTACCAAGGGAGGATATTGCTCAGTTGGCTGCTAAGTGGGACTTGCCAGAAAGGATTCTGACAAGTCTCGCCCCTGAAACATTTATAATCCTCTCAGTAGGCTTAGTCGACCCTAAAAGTGTCAGAGTGATACCTCACCAAAACTGCTGTTATTAAAGATGCCCTCATAGGTTGCTGCTGAACTTTGGCAGTTTTGTCTTTCACAGTGAACAGAGGTCGTCTTTGAAGGTCATTCTGGTTACAGCAGACACAAAGTGCCTCTTGCTTCCTTTATATTAAATGTCTGTGGAATCGTTAAGGTAGGATATGACCCTGTCTTTAAAGCTCTCTTTTATCATTCTGCCAAAGAATGACTTGTCTAACTTTCTGTGTTAACAAGAGTCTGACAGCCCAAATGTCCAGACTGTCAGTTAAAGTGTTTGCCCTCTTCCTTATTTGTGAGAGCAATTGCATTGGCTCTGCTAAAACACTGTTTCCAGATGTGGTTGGACGTCACATCAAACTGAATAGTTCATTTTCAGTGTACTGAAGACTGAGTGATAATAATAAAATATCCAAATCAGATATCTACATAACTTGTCACATATATCCTGCAGTCCAATGCTTCTCTTTCCATTATGCTTAATATGTTTAGAACAACAATTTAGACAAGTATAACTAAATACTGTGTTTATACAATATTTTTTACTCGTAACAGACTTATTTGTCATCTTTTCTTGCATTTTTATCCACCGTAACTGATTTAAATTGAAGCTGATCACAGCTGTTCTTACTGAGGAACAAAAGAGGAGAATCACTTTCAAATCAATTGTCTGTAAGGTTATTGTGTAATTGCAAAGCATATTAAGAATATGCTCTGATTTGTGTGTTTGAATCTTATGCTGGCAGAGTGAAAGACATTTAAATTGGACTAAGATTCATCCTGGGTGAAAACTGCTGCGTTTGCATTCGGGGGAATACGCTGATGACTACTGCCTCGGTACATTAGACCAGTTCAGATCAGATCTCTATTGCCACTTTTTTACTCACCACAACAAGAAGCCTGAGTGTTACCTGTCTTTGGCTTTGTTTATTTGTTGAAACTTTAGGATCAGCAGGTGGATGAACCCATCCTGATGGTGCCCTGGCTACCAGTCTTAATATTAATAAATGCCTTTATGGTTTTTTTTGTAATCATTCAAATTAAGTTCAAAGATTGACTGAAAGATTTGATGAGACACTCCCCAAAAAAGGTGAATTAACATTACGAGAAGTTGGATGTTCCCTTTGCAAAGCCTCATTTGAACCCCATGTGCTGGCAGTAAACAGAGGGAGGCCCACAATAACAAGACCTGGTTTTTCTATCATCTACCAACAAAATATTTCACAGATACGGACGATTGGATAGTGATTGGATTTCAGCGTGTGGTTAATGAAAGGAGACAAGGAGAGGTGGATTGTAAATGGAGGCGAGGAGGAGTGTGCAAGAATGAAGGATAGGGGGAGTGGGGAGATCGATTCATGGTGAGTTAGAGGGGATTTAGTGAGTCAGAGCCAAAATAAAGAGAATTGGCGAGTCACTGAAGAGGCTGTCTGTGTCTGCAGGGGTGAGAGGTGGGGTTTGAGACAAAACCTAGACGAGGACATATGTCCACCCGTCGTAGTTGTGCAGTGACCCAGACTCAACCTTGTTGTATCCCGGAACAGATACCAACAGGAAACGGAGGTCTGCGTCTCTGTGTTGTTAGCAAGGTGTAGTTTGCATCCATATTTTTAACACCTGAAAACACTAGAAGGGGTCTATTCTTCCCTTAAAAAATAAAAAATAAAAAGTTTCATGACCCAACACCAATTTCAAGCCTTCAATTCCCTGTGGTTGGCTTAAAGTCCACAAATTTATATTGCTGTGAATTTCTGTGTTTTTATCTGAGTTTTTTCATCGGTTGTTATTGCACAAAGTATCATTGTGATGTTATAATAAATATACTTAAAAAAAATATTGTGTCCTTGCTGTCAGCGAAGTGACTGATGCTTACACATAGCTGACTTTCCTCAAGAGCACTTGAGAAGTGCAACTTCACGGGAGCCACTTTTTCTTCAATGGTGTAGAATTGTCATTAGATGTTAATAAAGTGCTTTAATGGCACAAACTTCCTCACTGTTTGAATAAACTTTCTGAACAAACACACCCTTCTGAACTGAACCCCACTGTGGAATAATCACAGATTTGCTTTAAAGACAGAAAGAAATCTTAGAAGGTTTTCCTTAAAGAAGAAAGTTATCTCCTGTAGTTTGTTTGGTTGCAAAAACCCCTGTTCAAACAATTTTAATAACTGTCTGTGTGTTGGCTAACGCTAAAAAATAACTCTTATTGAGATGAAAATCTTGAAACACTCCCAAACTGAGTCCAAAACTCAGTAAGTTTGAAGTGTTTTATTTGTACAAATATAGTCAGTCGCTTTAAATGGAATAACTTGTTTTAAATAACTAAAAGATTAGAATAAAAAAAATAGTTACCATAATGTGAAGGAATAACACTGAAGATAGCTGGGATACAAATTGCTTAATATAATTACGATAATGAAACCCTGCATTGACCCCTCCATTTCATTTGTGATTTATGTAAATGAAATTTACTCTGGCAAACAAACTATTTCCACCTTTAACACAGCAGAGAATTCAGGTACTTTAACAGTATGAATTGTTGCAGCTACACTTATATCAGTGATGAGATGAAACAGAATACAACAAATGAATTAATTTCTAATTTAAAAGCATTTATTGAATAATAATGCTTTTATTTTTAATTATTTTTAAATATATAAAATTATATCTATTTACATTCTTCCCAGAGAGCACGCCAATGCATACATGCAGCCTTTTTTGCTTTTTTTGATGACTGCTGATGATGATTGGCATCTGTGGCAAGGAAAAACTCCCTCTGTGAGGAGGAAACCTTGGGAGGAACCAGGCTCTCTGGGATCCCATCCTCCTGAGGGCTGGGGCACCTGCTGATGCTCCTCCTGGCTGCGGGACGTGCTCACTGTCCATCCTCTGCTGGACGCACCGTCTCACACCCAGTAGTTTGTCCTATGGACCCCGCTGCGACTAAGTCCATCAGGAGCATCCCAACATGTACTCCTGAGAGAAGAAACACATTTACAATAAAGTTAGTGTTGTTGAATATTTAAGGTTTTTACTCCAGACTGACAAACAGAGGGAGACACACCACTTACCTTCTCACAGCCCATGGGTGGACCTCAGGACTCCTCCAACATTTTTAATGAGTCCATCTCACTTTCATCCCTGAAAATACAAACACATTTACAATAAAGTTAGTGTTGGTGAACATTTAAGTTTTTTACTCCACACACTGGCAAACAGAGGGAGACACACCACTTACCTTCTCACAGCCCATGGGTGGACCTCAGGACTCTTCTGGTATTTTTAATGAGTCCATCTCACTTTCATCCCTGAGAATACAAACACATTCACATTAAGTTAAAATAAGTTCAGTGTTAATAGATCTCTAAATTCCTCTTCAAGCAAATCATTCTGAGGAGATTCAAAGGAAATCAGTGTTATTATTGTGTGTTTGTCTCTGCAACATCATTTCCATGATGTGTTTAATGTCATTGCATCTGCACAGAATTTATCACTTACCATTCTCTTGTAGAACAGGATGTAAGACTCTCTCTCCCGCTTGTTACACACAGTGTCACCAGATGTTTCAGTGACAACTGTATCGTTGTATGTGAACCAGCGGTCGGTCGGGTCCTCCTGTCCCACATCAGGATCGACCCCATCGCAGATGTAGTGTCCTAACAAGAGAAAGGATTCATTGTGATACCAGCCAACTGTATATAAAAGTAAGTAAATATTGTATTCAAGGGGAGAATGAGTAATATAATAGATTATCTTACCGCTCACTGCGAAGGGGCTGATGTGGTTGATGCTGCTGACCAGACTGTAGCAGCCACCACCCTGAGAAGAAGCACAGTTAATCAGAGTTAGTACACACAGGTCACACACTGACTTACAGCAAACCAAGTCTGATAACGTTGTTTGCTCTCCGGTCAGTCACTTTTTACTTACCTGTTTGGAAGACACTACCAGGTCCCTGAAGAGGATGACTGGGTCATGAACCTTCTTCAGCTGGAAAGTCGGAGTAAACCTGAAGCGCTTCAGATGTAACACCAGCACTCTGCAGACGGAAAGAAGACAGATGGGTTAGATGATAGAACGCCAGGTGATAGAGATAAAATATGGCATTTCACCTCATCTTTTTCTAAACTTCACTACTTTTCCTCAAGGTCATGAAGCCCAGTGTGACACAATGGGATCAGCCAGTGTCATCACTGAGCTCCATGGTCAAGAATTTGGTCATTTGTGATGGATATGATGTCACTTACTTTGGCAGGTTGACAAATGCCATGCGCTGGCTTGATGTGGCATCGCCGCACCCACACCTGTACTCCACTTCTGTTTCCTGCAGAAAAGCACAGAACCAACATGGTTAAATGTTGTCTATACTGGATTTGAACACAGCAGCAAAACAACTACTCATCTCCACACACACCAACACAAGGAGTGGTGCAGGCTTTGAAATATGACGTCAACATTATATTGTTCCATTATATTTCATAATGTTGGTTCTTATGGCAAGGACTGAGGAGAAGCGTTTCCTACCTTTAGGTAGTCCTCCAGCAGGTCTTCCACGGTGCCACCTCCAGGTAAAAGGTCCAGAGAGAGGTTTGTGTACTCCTCCTCTCTGGTGGATCCTGCACCGCAGCTACAAGTGCAAAAAAACAATAGAGTTGAAGTATAATAACAAACCAACAACAAAAATAAAATCTGCTTTTGCATTAACACATGAGTATCAATAATTTAATGATAAATATTCTAACAGTCACAGTTTTCTGCAGCGATTACTTTTGCTTCTGATCCTTTAAGAACATTTCCCTGATAAAACTCACATGATTTTAGTCAACTGTAACATTTTAATTCAAGACTTCGTAGTGATGTATTTTTACAATTTCATTTCAGTACTTTTTCTTAGTAAAGCATCAAAACTTCACATGAATGTGTGTGTGATGTGTTTTACTATGTTGTCGTACCTCTTGCAGGTCCTGGTGCTCTGCATCCTGAACACCATGTGATCCTCCACCGGGCAGTTGTACACTCTGCCCATGCTGGCCGCTCTCAGCCGCAGCTGTGGGCTCAAAGACCTCATGTGGTTCAACACGGAGGTGAGGAACTCATGAGCATCCTGCAGAAACACATACAAAGTCACACAGAGGTTTTAGACTCCGTTTAGGCACAAGTTTGGACACCAAGAAGAAACTCTCAGTAAGTGGTGAAAAAATCCAATCATAAAACCACATTACGTACTTTCTGGTGGAGGTCCTGGAACTCTGGATCCCAGGAGGAGACCGCCTTCTTAAAACTGGTAAGAAGGCGGAGTTTGTGGCTGGCGTCTCTAGAGAAATGAGACCTCATGATGTTCATAAAAGATCTAGAAATGGAGAAGAAAGTTTGAAGGTATCGTCCTTTTTCTGGGCACAGAGTAAAAAAACTTGATGATGATATGTCTGATATTTTTTCAGGGTGCTTTACCTCATCAGTGCCGCCTCAGGAGTTGAACTCCAAACGAGCTCCTGACAGCTGATGTCTCGCACAAAGTCCCTCAGCGTCAGGAGGCTCTGCAGGCAGGAGTTCATGTAGCAGAACTGTGCTGGATTGGGAAACCTGCAACACAGACA
Organism: Acanthurus leucopareius; assembly: GCA_029814765.1. Taxonomy (NCBI): domain Eukaryota; kingdom Metazoa; phylum Chordata; class Actinopteri; order Acanthuriformes; family Acanthuridae; genus Acanthurus; species Acanthurus leucopareius. The sequence goes on along the minus strand of JAQMCX010000003.1, from coordinate 12,669,562 downwards.
CAACAAGGCGAACACATCTCAGTATCACTGATTCTTTAATGTTATTAATTTTAGTAATGAATTAATATTCATTATCATTACTAAAATGTGTGTGTGTGTGTGTGTGTGTGTGTGTGTGTGTGTTTGTATAGATGCACTTACCCAAGAAACTGGACCTGCTTAAGTCTCAGGGTGGAGAAGGCATCAACTTTTCTCTGCTGAGAGGCCTTCCTCTCTCCAACCAGCACGTTCTTCTCCTCTCTCACCACCACCTTGTCATGTTGAGGGGTGGGGTGGCACTCCTCCTCCTCCAGTTTAAACTCCGCCACCTCGTCCTGGTGAGGGGTGGAGTGACTGTCCTCCTTTGGGCCCTGCTCTTCGGCCGCTGGTGAAACCCGCCGCCAACTCTTGCTCCACCACCAAGCCTTCTTTGCCTTTTTCTTTGGCTCATCCAGCTTGGTGGTTTCCCCATCTGAGGCATGGACGCGGGACCGACCAAAGAGTCTTCGCCACCAAGGGATCTTCTTCTCCTCTTTGGTGGCTGCAGCAGGAGGGTCAGGGATGGAGACACTGGGTGTCTTGCACACAACATCCGCCTCCCTACCACAAAGGCACTGCACCAAAAAACAGGAGGAAAATTGATGAAACAGTGTGTCAGCTGATATAAACTGGCTTCATAAATAAAAAGTATTGACTGGAAACTGAATTGCAAATTAATACTGTTAAGGTAAAGATCTTATTAACAGTAAAAAATGTGAAGTACGTTAAGATGACGTACCAGTCCACAAAAGTTGCATAGATGGGTCGTCTTTGCACTGCTATTCATTTTAAAGTTATATAATAGTTGTTTCTCTTGTCCTTGTTTTAAAAAGTTGAATCTCCGTTGAAGAATATTGAGGCTTTGTTGTTTAACCGCTCACTCTGTCACTAAATTTTGAAACTGCAAACTCTGTTTACCTTGAAACTTCTCTAATTCTGCTGCCATGGTCACCTCTTGGGTCATCAAAGGTGCTTTGATATAAAACTGGTTCTAGAACTCTTCAGGTTCTAGAATGCACTTTGATGTCTGATATGTGATCATGCATAATTTATTTAAATGTAATGTTATTTTTTAAATGTAAACACTGTGTATGCAGAATGAGCTTTTTTTTTCTTTTTTTTTTTTAATTCCCAAATTACAAATACGTGAATTTCAAATCATATCATCAAAAAGTTTGTAAGTATCTAAGAACTGGTCATTGGTATTATTATACTATTTAATTATTATTAGATGGTTGAGAACATTCAGATTTTCACTTTTTTATCAAGTAAATTTTCTGATAGGGTTAGATATAGCTATTTTTAATCAGTTTTTTACAGGAGCAAAACACATTTTATGATTTTTTTACTTCAAGTTCCATTAGTTACATTTGTGGGATATTATGAGGTACAAGAACACTTACGTCCGATTCAGAAACATGTGTCAGTTGTCCATAAGCACTCCTGAAGGGTCCATCTCTTCAGTCCATGGTGACTCTGTCTTTTCAGCAAAGAGGGCAGCAAGGTGACAAATAGATTTTACTAGGCTGAAAACATCAGGAATTTAAGTTTAGTTATTTGAGGATAAAGAAAGTGTATACAAGCACAAAACTGTCTTGTCTTTGTTGATTCATTTATTTAATTTCAGCTGTGGTTGTGTCAGCTGATAGAGAAACAACAAAGCTCTTAGTGAAATATCTTCACAGCAAACTGACATCATAAGATTTTTGTGATTTAAACATTAAAGTTTACTAAATGCAATGAAAAAAGACCATTCACATAAAAAAAAACTTTGATGGACTGTGTCATGATATCACATGTGCATCTCTCAGTATAATTACGAACATTATACTTCATTTCTAATTAATACAGTCTTGTCTCTTTGATAGGATCTGTGCTTTGTGTACACTTAAGGTGTGAGATTGTTCTTTTTTTCCTTTTGCTTATTACTTAATACAGTAAAAAGCAATAATCATGACACAAATCAATAAAAGCATGTGGGAGCCTCTGAAAAACAGCATGTGAGCAGAGACCTAATTTTCAACCTCAGTCGGAGGATAAATAATTGGATTACTCTTGTTAGCTAAGAGCATCCTGGATAAGTATCAATCCAAACTTGGATCATGGTACAAGTCTCCTTGCATATTAATCTGGCACTTGCTTCAAGGGCAACCCAAGACATGAGTCAAAACAACATTGTTTTCTATGTAGTTCCCATTTGAACAAAAGCAAACTTTGCCTGGAGGCTCTTCAGTGATTTGCCAAAAAAATGACAGGAAAAAAAGTGATGAAGCTGTGGGATGTGAGGTGTAGTTTTTACTTGCAGTGGATGTTTCACATTGATTGTTTCTGTGACAGATAAGCATGAAATACACATAAATTTTGATTGTAAATCCTCACAGTAATGGCAGCATGCACAGAAACTACCTAATCTAAAAACATTCCACTATAAGCAACATCCAGCTCCTGATTTGGATGCTTAGTGGCACGTTCATTTGGCATGTTCGAGTGCAGCTATCGGTTTTAATTGACCCACTGTTTCAACAACAACAAGAGAATAAAGATTATTTGTTAGGTCTTGTTACAGGTGTCTGACCTCTCTAAGTATTCACATTAATTTGAGTCTTAGCTTTGACCCTTTTAGCGCTCTGGATCATGTCTACCCATGCATCTTTGTGTGAAAAAAATCCCTCGTCAGTATGCATGCGAGCGCAGCCTCATGCTGCAACTTAGAGAATTCAAATCAAGCTTAAATGAACTGCTAAATCCCAGTCTACCCATGAACCTCCTGCACCCTGTAACTGGATTATTCACACCAACTCAAAGACACTTGGTCGTACAGGTTGTGTTGTTGGTGTCTGCAAGTAATTGATAAAAACTCAGAGTTAAGAAAGCGGTAGAGGCGAAGAATGAAGAGGAAGAGGAGGGGGGAGGAACGCTCATTAAAACTATTGAGATGCACCATCTGGCTGGCACCGCAACCCCAAGGTTAGTCCCCTGTCCTTGGCAACTCTCTCATGAGCCAAACTGTGCTGTGAATATTAATAGCACAAAACTCTGGGATTCCCAAGCAAGGTGTATCTGTGTGTGTGCAAATTCCAGGTACAGCAAAGCCGACCGGAATCAAATCGGTACATCACAAGCTGCACTGTAGCAGCCGTAAAACTGCAGCTATTTTTATGTTTTATGTCTTAAACACATTGTTCAATATTTCAGCTGCTGTGGGATCATGGCAGAAAAAGGGGTAAAGATTCTCAGCCAGAACAATTCTGCTCCTCAGCTGAAGAGACAGAAAAAAGAGGATTTACTTAAGAAAAAACCTGTCACTGATGGTGTTTCAAAGCCTCAAGCTTTCCAAAGTAGAAAGAAAACCTTGCTTGTTAAGCAGCATTAAAAAGCACTTGAAACGTCTAAATGACACTTCCCTTCATTATTCACCAGAGCCTGTGACCTCCAGCATGGAGCTGTCAGCTCGGCCTCAGCCACACACCCAACACTGACCGAGTGACTGATTAATGATGTCCAGAGAGACTTCAACACACACAAGCATGCAAGCATCCAGGCACACACACATTTGTGCATCAAAATGATCGAATATATAAATAAAAGATGGTCACAAGCACTCAATGATGTTGATGTATTGCAAACATATTATGATATGTTTAACTTTTTTTTTTGGTTTTCAATTCTCAATTCTTTTTTCGACTACTACTATAGTTTTTAAAGGCACTGACGGTCTCCAAACTATGATCCGTTCTTTTACTTCTTTTTTCTTCTGTACCTCTTTAATTAAGTTCATTTTATCTTACACACAAAGGATGTAAAATAAGAAGCAAAAATAAAGTTGAAGCTCTATTCTAATTCAGCTTTACTCCAATTAGGTTTTTGGTGAAAAAAAACTGAATGCAGGTTTGAAATTTTAACTTGGGCTCTAAATAAAATCTGGTTTCAATTATTCTAATAATTTTTTTTTTAAAAAAAAGATCTACAATAGACCAAATAAATGCATGAATCAAAATTTTAATTATTTTACTTTAGAAAATGACTGATATAATCTCATGAGAGACCAAACAGAACAGTAGCACTAACAGAGAGTAATTTATATTCACTTTTAAAAGAAGACAAATGAGTGCAGCAAAACACTTGATCTGCAGAGACTTAATATTGAAAATTCAGTTAGAGATTCAGGAGATTCTTTAGTATCGGTCTGACAATGCAAAACGTCTCACTGGGTTTTTCAGGGTCTTTGTGTAAAAACATAATGAAATGATAAAGCACGATGCATTTAATTTTCTATTTATAAGCTTAACCTGGTCATTAATCACTACCACATCCTCTGGTTTCCAGATGTATTGGCAAAATGCTTTATCTCAGTTGGGCACGCTGAGACTATTTTCTCCTGAAAAGATAAGATTTTCTAAGATTTCACATCATTTTTTTGTCCAAAACTCATTTAATTAGGCCATATATTGTAAGTATTGGCTGGAAGGAAAGTGATGAGAGTGATGAAAAAAAGTGATGAGTTTTCTTAATATGTCCTTTAGTTCCCATAAACATCAATTTCTTACATACAGTTTTAATAACAATCACTACTGCTTGGCTCCAAACTATCATATGAGCCTTTAAAGAGCTGTAGTCCTCCTTTGTCTTCTCATCCTTCGTTCCTTTTATCGGTTTATTCCCATCTGAACACACTATCACTTCATTCTGTTCTCATCAGACCTGCTGTAATCCTAATCCAAACTGACTGTCTGCTCTCGCCCCTGTGCCCATCCCTACCGTCTCTGATTCTCTCTATCTTTATCTCCATCTCTCTAAAGCCTCCAACTCTTCCTCTTATCCACCGATATGATGACGCCATCCAGCACAGGACAGAGTGTGTGCCCTTCAGGGAACCTCAGCGGATTCCCGTTTTTATGTTAGATCAAATCATAATTGATCATTCGATTACTTTCTGTGATCATTTTGACTGTAATTGTTTTTATTTTTTTTCTTGGTGCTGTCTCTGGAATAGCAGGGTAAAGTAACCTCTGGGTACGTTTGCTGTCTCAGCAAACATTTAAAACCTTTAAACCCTGAAAGCTTCTGACAGATGTCAGCTGAGCTGCTGCTACAGACGTCACCTTTTGCCTGAGGGATGACATCCTGTGAAAGAGTGGCGCACATACACACGCACACACACAGTCATCTGGGTCGTGAGCCTATGGGGGTCTCAATCTGCATCACTTTAACCAATACAGCTTGTGTTTTAGGTGTCGACTATTGAGATCAGCTAAATAATGCTGCATTTTTTTTGTTTACCAGCCTGGAGGAAATAAAATCAGGCAGAATAGAAACCTGTATGAATTACTCATGAGTGTAAAGTGCATGCTTTCCCTCTTTTCCTCTGTGACTCACTTACCTCACTCTTTATTTTCATTTCTCCTTGCTCTGTTTTTTTTCCCCCCAATTTTTTTTGCCACCTTCTCCATTCCTGCCTTGCGTTTCCTTGTGGAGTCTGTCCCAGACGTGTCCTCTCCATCTAGATATTGAAGTCATTGCTGTGGGAAAGTAGACAAATAGACTCATGCTTTCACACCAGAACACATTCATATTTGAGCATATTATCCGTAGGTGCCCTCCTCCATAATGGTTAATTGGTGTTGACACAAATCATCCATCTGCTCAGTGCCACGTTCCTCATTCAATAACATCTGACAGTGAAAAACGCAGCCAGTTTAGATGGATGTCAGTTCAACAGCCTCTTTGTGTCCTGGCAGTGAATTTATAGAAAGCTCTCACAGTAACATTAAACTGTTGTGTTACTTCCTGTTCATCATTTGTCACAAACCTGCCTTTTAAAAGCTTAGGTCACAAACTGTGGATTTTTTTGCCAACTACATTATGTGATGACACAAAAATGCTGCCTGGTTTTTCTGATTGAGAAAATGTGACATTCTTATATAGAGCAGGACTTTGACTCTGGAAACCAGGTTTTACATGCCTCTGTACAGTCAGGTTAAGGCTGGTTAAAAGCATAAAAATAAGAAATACAGGACAGGGGCTGAGTTTCTGCAGATAAATATACAGCCACAAATGTCTAGTGGGTCATGACTGAAAACTATAGTGGAATACTTTTGTATACATCCCTTTGTTTGAAAACCCTGCCTATTGCAGCTTTACAGTGAGGGAAAGACTGGGTTTGTGTCCTCCTCTCTGATTATATTTAAATATTAAAACAAGAGGGATGATCATTCACTATCCTTGACAAAGTTTTTCAAGTTGTGTAAATATAATTAGAAAAAATTGAACATGCTTTACTTGCCATGAGCAGATATTCAAAGAGTAACAGAGGAATGTTCTCACTGAATGCTGCACAGATAAGTTCGATAAGATCAGTTTCTAACTTTCTAGACATGCTCATTTAAACAGTTTGTTATGTGTCAATTAAAAACAGAATTTAAGAGGCATTACATTGCTTCCAAAAGGTACTTGGTGATAGACGCCCTGCAAGGTAGCTGCTTTATTCTGCCAACCATGAACTAAAAAGACCTTTAATGAATGTCAGCACCTATTCCAATCCTCCCTTTTCCACTTGTTATTTGCTGATGCTAATGGGTAGTATATAAAAACCTCAATATGCAATTATATGTCTGGACACAGAGAGAACACCACATCACAACCTGTTTTCTACTTCTCATATTCAAAAGTCACATTGTGTGAAAACAAAGGCATACAAGTGTGCATTCACACACGTACACACGCACCTCTTACCTCCCCAGAGTAATAAAAAGTGGTGCTTAGTGGACCAGGAAGGTGTTACGCTACAGACTAGGAACTAATCTAATTGATTTGCTTTTTTGTACCTGATTGCATTGTTCTCAATTCAGCCCAGATGAGAACGTCGTTAAAATTCAAAGCTAATATACACAAGTGGGAACACATAAACCACACTTTATAATCGCCCACCAATGTTTCCCAAGGGACGTAACAGTTAATTTTCAAAGTGATTTTTCATGGACACTGAGAGATAACAGCCTCTCATGTTCTTCTTGCAGTGTTGCTGTGTGCATGTGCCCTTGCAATGTAAAAAGCTTGTGCACTGAAGCAGGAACGGCAACCAGGCACGCAGAATTTACTGAGAGTCCTGCACGGGGCCATGAAATTCAATATGGTCAACAACAGAGAGAAAAATAACAAGAGAGAGAGAAGAGAGAAGAGATGGGATGGAAATCTGGAGACATTTCTCAAGATCTAATTGATTAGGAGATGAATCTAGAAATATGTTGGTGGATCTCATTTGTCTCAACATCTCATCACATCATCTCATTTTGTTATCTATTCAATATCCTTTATACCAATCTCATTATCACTTCCTTCATGTGTCATTGATCTGTCGTGGCAACGAATTGTCGTAACTTCACATAAAGCATCCTCGTTTTTCATCTGTGTACGGTCAAAGCAAACAGCCTAAATGTGTCGGACAAACACTTACAATAACAAATCGTCTTGGGTTTGGTGAGGACAGCTAAATAGCCATCAGTAGGGGAAAAAGCCCATAAAAATCACCCTCTGATAGATTGCTGGGGTGTGCTTGGCCGAGGCAGGCACACTGGTTTTAATAGGTGGGGAAAAGGGAGAGCTGCTAAGGAGATGGATGGAGAGCAGAGGCTGGTGGGTAGATGCAGGATATGATGGAGAGAGCAAACAGGAAAAGTGTCGATGTGCCGGGCAGACAGATGGATTGAGTCTGCCGGGCCGGAAACTGCCCCAGCCTCTACCCCGAAATGTGTTGTCCCATTAACGTTGCCAGAGGGTTGTTTTTTATGCTACAACAAAAGTTGTATTGCCGATACTGTCGTGGAGGGGAGGAGGGCTCCCTTTGTTTTAGCTTGGCCCCTCTCCACTTGTCTCTGCTGTGTGAGTCCGGAGCAGCAGGAATCTGAATTACCACTACATGATGCAATTATTCCCTCTCTCATGGTGCTCTTAAGAGCATCCCTCTTTTTATCAGGATGCTCTTAACAACTCTGTCTGCTCTTGTCTCTCAAAATTCATTGTCAGTCTAATTACTCTGACCATCTGTAAAGTGGTAGTGTGATCAGTGGGCTATGATACCGATGGGGAATGAATGAAATTAGATGAATGGGAGCTACAGAAAAGAGATCTGAGAGTACTATATATTTGAAAAAATCTAACAATGGCAAGCCGCATGAAGACTTTTACCAACAGGTCCAAATACATTTGCAGTAAGTGTCGAATCCGGCAACACAGATAATGCGCTGAGTGTATTGTTTCAAATGATGGTTTAGTTCTGTGTGCATGCAGGGGGTTATCTGTGTGTATGACAGCACTTGTGGTTGTGCATGTGGGTCCTAGGGGTGTTAAATAAGTAATGCAGAGGCGCCTAATGAAAGATAATGTCTAGTTAATGATCTGTCAAAATGAAGTGTTTGCTCATTGAAGAAGGGATCATCTTAGGCTTTAATTTCCACCCTGTGACTCATACTGGAGGATATTACTTTGTACACAGAGAATACACACACACACACACACAGTCATGTGTACATATAGTACACCAATATAATAACACAAGCACACGCACACACAGACCAAAAAAAAAAAAAATACAAAAGCATCTCAATGCAGAGTGCATTATGCTCAGGCTGAGCTCCGGTGCCAGTGAATGTGCCGGTTTGTTTGTGTATAAACTGAGAAGTGCTGAAGCGTCTCATCAACCACTTCAGCTGCCTGCGGATTAACAGAGGAGATGGAGAGAGACACACAACAGCCAAACCACCCATAAATGGCCATCTAGCGGAGAGCTACGGAGGGAGGATTAGCCTCTGCTTTATTCACCACACATCGTCGTCAGGAAGAGCTCTTACCACTAATCTTGGCAACAGCTTTTCCTCCTCAGACGGGTCGAGCCGCTGCAGAATAATTCTGATGAGTGTGATTTTGCTGTTATTTCATGTACAGAGAGGAGGCACAAACTTGAACAAAACGATGCACAAATCAGGCAGGAGAAGTGAAAACAGCTCTGAATGAAAGCTGAGTTTAAACACACAGAAGTCTCCTTGGTTCAAGCTGTGATGTGCTAGAAGAAAGCAGAACTGATGAGACTCTAGACTCAAACACACACACACACACACACACACACACACACACACACACACACACACACACACACACACACACACACACACACACAGCTCCAGGCAAGGACAAGCTTGTAGATGAGGAGGTTGGCCAATAAGCTAAGAGTGACAGACAACAAGTTCAATGCAGCTTCGCTTCATAGAATTTTATTTACCAATCTGCAAAATATCTCTTTCTTACTTATTTTGTTTTTCTGCATGTCAGTCTTATTTGGTCAGCACAAAGATTGAAAACACCAAACAAATAAGGTACATGATCACTTACTCTTCTGCGTTCAAATAAAAAACATTTTCCATCCAAATAATCTCAAATTGAACTGTATGTTTTAATTTATCTCATTTACATGATCCTCTTTTTCAAACTTCACTCACAGTCCATGTACCATTGGGTTAATTGCTTGAGTTTAAGATTATCAAAGACACAATTTTACTCTAAAGTGCTTATAAAGTTAAGGAAAATATACACTAAATCTACAAAAAAATATCTATTCTTGTAGAACAAGCTGTTCATAATGGAAAAAAAGAAGGTTTAAACCAACATGAACTCGACCTACAAAAACCTGAGCGAGTCTTAACTTTATTCTATCAACACAAAGGCTTTAGCCATCTTGGATCGCCCACGAGACAAAGGTTAAACACTTCTTCTGCTTTTAACAAAGCCACATAATCATCCAAATTAATACTAAACCGACTCAACATTCTTAAATGTTATGCAACATCCATAGACAGTTATGCAAGTTTTAAAGTTTCACTAACCTGTATAAACAAGAGAAACAATGGGACAGGCAACTAGTGCTTCTTTTAAATTGAGCCGATTAGAAAGCAACCAATTTTGTTTACAAAGAGGGTCCTGAGTGGAAAAAAGCGCCACACTGCCTCCTACTGGCAACACTGTATACCCAGAGTGTGTGACAAAGGGGTACTGCGAGTTGAACAAGGGGCAACATTTGACGTCAATGGCTCTTATTTAAGCATACGGACCACAAAACTAACACTATAAAAACATCAATAACACATTCAAAATTATACATACAGTAAAGATACAATTTTGTGTGCTTTATACATATTTGGATGAATGATTAAATACACAGGAATATCACCCAGGAGACAGGGAGTTGTGCCCCAATTTAAAACAGAAAGTGACAACTGACTTATTTTAAGTTGCCTGTGCTAGTGAACTGACATAACAAACTTGGCTTATAGTATGTACGTAACATTCTTAATTAATGTTGTGTACATAGACAAACTTATTTTAACCCAAACCATTATATATATATATATATTTTTTTTTTTTTAATCTAACAGAGTGTTTTAGGTGAAAGTTGTTTGCTAGATTGCCAAGAGGAAACATGGTATGTTTATTTTCCTCCTACCCATAACCTGTAGGTCCTGAAGGCTATCTGAGCTTTACCTCATAAGCAGCCGTGCATGAAGCGGCACCTGAGACTAAACAACCAATCGAAGTTACCCATAATCCCAGTCACTGAAGCACATCACTGACCACTGGTCTCCGACTACAGTACACACCAAACACAGTGATAACCTTCTGTACAGCACTCATGAAGTGAAGGAAATTAAACACAATCAGTCATAGAGAAAGCCCTCTTTAGTATTAAATCATCAGGTGTGGCCAGCTGTTGCCTGTAGTGTATTTACTGTGATGGATAAAAATGAATGAAGACAGGGATGTGTTGCTGCTGTTTTAAAGCCCTGAGGCTTACCCACAAACCTGAGCTTGATGAGCTCAGGACGGTCAACCACAGCACTCTTCAGCACCCAAACTTATTTTAGGATTTAAATAACACCACGTCTTTCCTGACATCAAGACTACACTCTATTTTGTTCATCTTTTTCACTTGCACTGGGCTCTTATGTGAAGTGCAGTAAACACACACTTTTCATTTTGAGCCTGAAATGCTTTTATTCTCTGTGACAGTTCTAAACTTATCTGTGGTCTATTGATTTAAATACCAGCATGAACTATAATCGATATGCTTTGTCATCCATAAAAGCCTCAATTCTTTGTGTCATCCCACTTAAGACTGGCATTTACTCTGTGTGGTCGATACTATTATAAACTAGTGAAGTGTCATCAGTTTAATTTATGCGAGCCGTGTCCCTGATCAACACAAGGGAATGAAAATAGATTTCCCATCTATTGTCTGAATGCAAGCTAACTTCTGCCCCAAGGCTTCCATCTGTCCTTAAATGTCGCCTGGCAGTGTGAGTGTGTGTGTGTGTGAGTGTGTGTGTTCTGACTTTTAATGACCTCGCAATAAAGGACGTATACGGGAAAGTGTGGAATACAATTGACAAAGTAGAGGAGACATTTTTCAACGTCCCACTGGCACTTACAAATCATTTGCTTTTTAAGAGGCTCCATTATATTCCAACCAGCTGCTGACTTAAAAGGAATTTGTCAAATATTAAATAAGTCAATATTTTAGTTATCTGACCCATATTTGAGTCGCAAAAGGGTTTCATTTATGTCAGGTATTTGCTTTTGTCATTTTTAGCCTCACACAGAATCCAAGCAAGATAATCAGCATTCGACTCCACGCTCGTCTGTACCTGTTGAGAGAGAAGCAGCGCCAGAGCCAAGCTGTCTCAGACGTCCTGCTGTTTCCTCCCACAGGGAAGAGTTATCATCAAACAGGGATGCTTCAATGGAGCTCACCCCCTCTGTCGCCAAACCTTCAGCTTAGTGCAACACGGCCACACAGATTGCAGAGCAGGATAGAGAGGTTTTGGTCCAGATGTATATGGTAACTTTTATCATATATCATAAAGATTTAAGAAGTTTGCTTGGACATGTGTCAAAGGAATAAACTCTCTAAAGGAGGAAAATGCAAATATACCCATTAATAATGCAGTAAATAAGCCACGGAAAGTAAGAGTGCAACAGTTGCTCGTGAGTAGATATTTCCTTTACAGCTATTGAATGGTCTGCTGGTACTTATAATTTGTGATGCCCTCAGCAGCTTTAACAAACATAATAGGTATAAGAGGAATATTTAGATGCAGATAATAAACACAGACATTAGAGGTTGGCATCATAACGGTGTCAATCAATCCACTTAAAGTCTACTGCTAATAAGCCTAAATTCAATAAAGCTTACAAAATATGACTAATTCTCATTCACAAGGCTTTACATTCTGCACATGGTGGCAGTGGGTGTGGAGCTGTTCTGTCACTGTCAATACAATTCTATTATGCCTTTTACATCCACATGTGCTGGTTCGGCTTCATTCAGTTTTGTCTTAAATTGTGTTACAAGGGAACATGAGGGATTGGCTCCAAATTCAGGCACAGGATGCAGAGCGGGTGCCATCCAATAATTTCAATAACAAAAGGTAATGGAAAATGAACAACAGGCTTACCCAGTGGTGATGCAGGTGATGGTCAAAGCCAGGAAAGCAGATGAATACAGGCAATCAAAATCCAAAAAGGGAGAGTCCAGGTGAGGATCAGGGAAAAAAAAGCAAAAAAAAGGCAACAATCCAGCAAACAACAACAGAAAATGGCTAGACACTTAACACACTGAGTACAATGAGACAAACAGACAACTGAATGATTGAAAACACCTGAATTAACTAAACTAGGAAATAATAAGTAACAGGTGACAAAGAGAACTGGTGGGAAAAGACCAAGAAAGGAGGTAACAACAGCAGAAAGAACCTACCAAAGTAAAGCAGAAAATAATCTGCACTAAATCCCTTAACCGTGACAAGTTTGACTCAGCACACTTCAGTCCAAACCGACAGGGATTAACATTTCCATTTAAACAAGGGACATTTACATGAAGGTGTTGCTTTTATTAATGACTTTGATCATTATTTTTCATGCTAGTGCTTTTAAATCACAAGTCATGGCAGGTAAAAGAAGTTGATGACCTGTTTCATGGGTGCGGTGAGATCAAAATGTTTCTGTTTGTAGGTAAATCAAACTGTTTGACCAAAACCACAAACCTTTTCAAGTTGCATTAAATAAGCCTGAGCTAGATCCTCAACATGGTGTGTTTTGCATAAAGAAAAACACTGATTTGGGCTTTTTTAAACACCAACAGTGACATTTTTTACCCAGAAGACAATAAAAATGTGTCACAAAGCATTTGATGTCCTGTCAGTCACAAATCAGACAGAGTCTGTAGTGACAGACAGCTCTCTCCCCACCTGGCATGAGGCTGACCTGGCAAACTACCCGACACAGGCTGATTACCATTCAAGCACCCACAAATACACACCTACAGACACACACACCAGAATACAAACAATTTCACTCTTATTGTTTCACCATTGCCAAGGGGACAATGAACTATGATCGTTTCTATTTTGACTAATTTCAGACTAATGATATTGTTCTTTAGAAAGTAAATGCAGACACACTTTGATTTATTACCCAAAGCAGCCATTAGGCAGGGATTTGCAGGAGCGGTGTTGTGGCGAGGGCGGTTCTCACAATCAATACACGAATGCCGTTGCACTGCTTCCCATTAGCCGCAGATATTTATGTTTGATTGGAGAAAACAAAGCTGATGCCATTTGTTTTCATAAAGCAGATGCTTTATGAACAGCGACACCCATCCAAAGATCAAGCCAAAGAGAAGTGGAAAAGTCATTCATTAAAAAACTCCACTTTTATTAAAAACTGTCCGGAAAAATGATTCAGACTATATGCGCAGTCTGTTCCCTGTTATCCTCATCCTGCAAGTAAACTGTAAAGAAAACTAAGTTAAAAAAAAAAGAATAAATCATGAAGAAGAGAATATTTTGAAAGTAAAACTGAACAATTCAAAAAGGAATGAGACAAACTGCCATCATCCCACACTGCGCACAGCATGCACCCGATGCCCCAAACAAGCATGAAAGCGCCAGGCTGTTTGTCAGGCGGTAATATGCACGGCCCACGCGGAGGGAGACTGCCAGTGGACCTGTCATCATCAGCACAACCTCTGGACCTGGTTGTTATATGTGTTACAAATGGAGGCTGCAGCCAGGGCCTGGCAGGGATTTCATGAAGACCTACACTGCTTGTTTCATGGTTGAATGCCTTTAGGAAAAATAAAATAAACAGATCAAAGAAAACCAACCAACCTCAAGACCCTGATATCACCTTTCTGACAGGATACACAGAAAATGAGAAGTAAATAAAGGAGGGGAAGACAAAAGGAGGGAAGGAGGGCTTGCAAGGGTTAGAGAGTAAGACAAAAGAGCGGGAGAAGGAAGGAGAAGCAGCGGCAGTGGTGTGATTGGGGAGAAAGCAGAGCTCGAGGCTTGCGATGACAGGTAATCACTCACCCACAATATGCTTTGACAGCACAAGAAACATGTCAAGAAAAGATCCCCCACGCAAACAAGCAAGAGCACTCAGAGACACACACTCAGGCATTCCCCTACACACACACACACACACACACACACACACACACACACACACACACACACACACACACACACACACACACACACACAAGTACAAGACAATCATTATTGATTGTAAATTACAGACAAGGCTCTTGTGTAACTGAAATATCAGGCGAGCGGAAACAGAAACTTTCCCTTCAGAAATGATGTGTTAATACTCAGAGGATCCTGAGGGTTTAAATCCCTGGTTTATGTTCAGCATTTGCTGGATTATTGCTTGATGGTTTCTATATTTAGAAAACATTGATGAGTCAGGTTCAATCTCGCCCATGTTGGAAGATTTGAGGCAAGGCAGACTGAGCCGCTCTGTATCGATAAACAGGCAATTACTTACTGTGTGTTAGGGCTTTAAGTCCTCACACACAGCCACTGAACATGCGTACTCATTAGGTTTACATCGCACAGGGCCGATGAATCCAGAGCGTACACGGTGCCCTTAGCAGAGAGGCAGATGCGCCATCCAGAAGATGAATCTACTCCACAAATAAATCAGACCATCACAGAGTTTCCCGGGAGGATTAAATTTGCTAGGGCACACCTGCACACTTACACATACAGACACATGCAGTGCAGTGAAGCAATGCACACTTAACATCCACAGACAGTCACACACACGCATGCAATGATAAATGTTTATGTACATGTAATCACACACGCAGGTGCAGGCATTACATAATGAAGTCTGCCCTTCTAATCCCAAGGTATTTGGATTTCCTCGCCCTCCACCTTAGCAAATGAGGGATGGGCGGAGGGGGAGGGTTGCGGGGATGAAATTCTCTGATCTAGTGTGAAATCAGTCATGAAGATGTGTGGAGTAATCCTCCCCGTGTCTGAGGGCAAAGCACAGCTACTTCCCTGCCTGCAGCGAGGCTGAAGGTCAAACTCAAAACAGTGTGCAGCGATGGAACAGAGCCATGACCAGAGGTGAGAGATATGCATCTAACAGTATGAGCTGGTTGCTCAGACAGAGGTCTAGTCTGCATGTACTTGGGTATTTTTCAAAACAAGATTTTTCCCTCCTTTGTCCTCAGAGAGAGAGAAAAAAATCCTGTCCATAAAAAACACTGTTTTAAATACATCTCTGTCAAAACACAACTGAAGAGCTGTCAAGAGCATAGCAGAGCAATGGGCTGTAATATAACCCCAACCCGAAAGCCTAAAGCCACTCGAGCAAAGCACAAGCAAGAAGAAAAAAAGAGGTATTATTGGTAGGATACTTGTTATTAAATCTGACCATCTCTCATCCAAAACCTGCAGGGTTGGAATCGTGGTCTGTGTTGTGGGAGTGTTATGTAGCGACCTCTGTATCACATTCTGATGCCTCTGTTCCTCAAAACACTGAAAAAATGACTGTACATTTATGTGTTAACAAGTAACAAGTCCTGTAAGCGAGGTTGGCACCAGCATTTCATTGCCTGCATTTCCTAATGTAAAGAGAGGAGATCAGTGACTAAAAACTGCGTTTGTTTTTGGTCCAAAGACCAGAATACATAGAAAAACAATGTTTTGAAAAACACCTGTGTCTGGTGGATAAAGCACAATATTTAACCAGGTACAGGGCTGATTCCACTTTAAAAAATGACTAATTCACTTTTGTTTGAGTACAATACCTTTGGATTATGCAGTGAAGGAATTTAAAAGTCAAAATGTAAAGAGGCATTTTAGTCACAAACACCCTCCAAAACTCCAGATCATTGTAGCTTTCATGTAGATTTTGAGAGACTTTCATGCATTGTTGCTGATTCTCTGTTGGATGTGATGGGTAGGTTAGGTTTGGGGTAACTATGGGGTTCAGTACTCACACTGTACATGTAACTGTTTTTCAGGTAGGACTAATCATAAGATATTTGCTAACATTTGTTCCTAAGAATACACTTTTCTAAAGTAATATGGGAGCTAAATTGAAGAAGAACTTGACCTTTTCCTCATAAAAAATTTTGTTGTTGCACAAAGTGGCATCCAACCCTGTCCAAAGTGTTAAAAAAGCAATTTTTGAAGGCAGGGAAACAAGTCTGCCATCACAAAGACTGGACAATAATGGCCACACTTTTGAACATTATCTCTACAAAAGCAATCGTGGTGTTCCATTCCTTTGTACACAGTGAAGGTCAGAAAAGAAGTTACATAAAAAAAGAATAAAAGAGAGCTTGAGAGAGAAGTTTGCTCGCTGCATATTTCTTACATTTGCACACCTTGGTGAAAAAAAAAACTGTGTGAGGTGAATGTGATGTAGCTCCCATAGTTGGATATCAGAAGGTGTCTGTTGTTTCTGCCTGACTATCCAAAAGCTCTTTGTTCGCATAGTCATATTATCAACTTCACATCTCTCTTGACATTCTTTTTCTAGGAAAACACTTTGCAAGTGTAAATTTTAAATGATCAAATTGGAGTTTTTCATTCTAACAAAAGAAAAAAATCTATCAGAATGTGAAAATCGAGTTCCCCCGTTTGCAGTGTATTGGGTAGATGGCAGGATATAATGAAAAACAAAGCTATTTTAGGATCAGCCAGTTCAGAGGATAACATGTGGCTTTCACCTGAGCATGACTGATTGTTAACAGCACCGGCCATTTCTCTTACACTGTTAGAATCAAGAGTCCTTAAGCTTAAACTCTCTCTGTGGACGTTTAAGTTTCTGTAGTTCAGCAGCGTTACTCATTCTGGAGACACTCCAAACTCCTGCAGGATTAAACCTTGATTTCAACCATTCATTTCCAAAAGGAGAACTGTTCTCTGTGCCACTATGCATCCAAAATAGGTGAGGAAGTTAGGTTTGTTTGTATAGCACTTTTTGAAGAGCAGACGTCAAGTTACCTCACCATAAAAAATAGAAAAGATAAAACAAACCTGAGACAGAGAAACTGGTATTTAATGTAGACATCCTGCAAAAACACAAAACAAAAGTAACCTCTTTCCCTTTTTTTATTTTAAAAAAAGCAAAACCTAACTGAGCTGTTTTCAAAAAAGGTGCCCACACTGTCCACAGATCTCAAACCTGCTGGCACAGAGGTTCAAAGCAGAGCTGCAACCTGAAACACACTCATTAAGACTCGAGAATAAGTTGAAACAAATTGAACAAGGCGCAAAATAAGAGGACCTTAAAGAATGATACAGATAATGCAGAGCTACAAATTGAGAAGGGCTGGACCTCATAATTGAGTTAGTTTCATCCAAAGCCAGGCACCATTCCCTGTGACGCTGACCCGAGGTCTGCTGATAGGCAACAGAACAGACAGGGTAGAATAGAAGAATAAGAATGACCAAATGAAATAGAATAGTGTTACAATGCAGGGACCAAGAAGGTGAAAAGGGAAATTGGATAGCAGGGCTGAAGGGAAAGGAGCTTGTCTGGAGGCATCAAGAGGCAGAACTTGAGTTTGACAGACAAAAGAATAAGAGGGAACACAAAAGAGGCGACTTTGGGGGACTTTCTGAGATCTTTTCAGGCAAGACAAGCTTAAATGGCAGGAAAGAAGGAGATGAAAAATTTTCCTTGTATCAATTTCTAAAAAGGGTTTGGCATCAGTTTCCCCTAAACACTGTTCTTTCTGCACTCAGGTTGCTCTCCTTGTCACTGAGCTCAATTTGTGAAAAAGGCTCCCACACACAAAAGATGAGAGAGGAATGTTTCAGACCATAAAAGTGAGGCAAAACCACAAACAAAGAGCAGCAATAGTGGAGATTTGCATTGTCATACCATTACTTTACCATAATAAAAAGTGCTGAATGAATATACATAAAATTGCCTCAATGTTTCCTACAAAAAGTTGTACAATTTGTTTTTTGTAGCATTGTCAGCATGTTGTATTAAGGAGGTGTCAATAAATTACTGAAATAATTTCCTTTTGGCTCCAATAATTACAATCATTTTAACAGTGAAATGAAGGCTAGCTGTAATACATACAAGTTAATACTGGTGAAAACAACAGGGTGCTGGCTACCAACTATGTACTTTTACAGAGCAAACCATTTTAGATCTTTGTTTTGGTTTTTTATGGCCTGAAATTTTTCAGCATTCTTTAGTCATATTGCTCTCTGCAGCATCTTTTCTCACAGCATGGATCTAATCACCCCATTGTACACTATCTGCAAGGTACAAAACAGCAGGCAGACGAACTTAATGATTAACTGAGGAACAAAGTTTAACATTTAGAAACTTAAAAAGCTAGATACTTTTCTCAGGAGTATGTGGAGACAAAGACGTGATAAAAGGAGAAAAAATACTGGACCAGAAACAAAACTCCAAATGAATGTTAATTTTACCTTATGCCCACTGGAAGTGCAAAACTTTAATAAACAGTATGGCATCAAAAATGCTTGAAGCAACTTTTAACTGACAGCATGGCGTCACTGCATCCTCCATACTGCTGCTGACTGTAGCTTATCTAGTACCTGAGGGCATCAGTGACAGGTGTCCCATAGGCCTGCAGCCACTGTCAGCCTCGCAGGGATTGGTTCTTCCATCAGAACCATTAGGGAGAGCAGGTGTAAACAATCCAGTCACTAATTAAGGGTGAGCTACGAACACAGGTAGCCTAAACACCACACAAAATAAGGAAAAATGAACACTAAGCACAAATAAATGCAAATCAAAACAGACAAAAGATTCAATGGATTGAAAAAAGTATTAGCGCTCCAAATAGATGCAAATATAACTCTAGTTTCAAATTAAAAAAGAAATAAAAATGCAGAGAAACAAGTACTGGGTCCTTTGCGGATATCTGCATGGTGTGCTTGTACAGTGCTTGTGCAGATTTTGAGTATAAGCCCTCATCAGTCTCTGTTCTACCACAGCCACCCTGCAGTGGAAGTCCATCATCCTTTAGTCATCAACAGTTCTCCGCTCCCTACCTCTAATCCCCCATCCTCCCCCGGGACACGCATAAAGTGCAGGCTTCCCCCTCCTCTTGATAAACGAGCTGTAGAGGAGGGAAGCTACACGTTGTGCGAGGGAGAGGACACTATTACACACTGGAGAGAATGGGGTCGTGGATGAAGAAGAGCGGAATGAGGGAGCAGATAGCAGCTGCTTTCACAGATGAAAGTGCTGGCTGGTCACTGACCTGTGAAATACAGAGAGGAGCGGCTGTGGCTTCATGTTGGAGCTCCGCCAGTCCAGATCGGTACAGATAAAGAGAATCCACTTGTCTTGTAATGGCTTCAGTTGAAGTGGTTGTCTGCTTCCAAATATGGATTGTTTCATCTAATTTTTTTTTTTGTTGTTTCATGTTATGTATTTATTCCATTTGCATTGTCAACAAGATCCAATAACCAGCTCAACATTTTTATAAGTATTACAGTGCAGTCACCAACTATGGCGATGTTGAAGGGTCCATAATGCACCCATCTTGATAATGTCTTACCTCACAGAAGCACTGCACCAGTTCAGCATTGCACTTTTTTAACATTTGAGGGGCTGCTATGCTAGCAGATCTGTACAGCTGTACTTTGGCAAAAGATATACTTTCAGCTAAATGCTAACAATGCTAATATGATGATGCTTTGTGTAACAAAACTTCATGGCAATCAATTCAGTATCTGCTTAAATAATTCAGTGATGAGACTAACTGACCAATCAATTAACAAAGCTACAATGCCAAACGAATAAGAAAATCCATTGCCTACATCTCCCTCAATGAGATAAGGTCAGTTAAATCAGTGTTCTTATAATAACACATGAGACATTATACATTGTGTTTGTATGCATCAAAACAAATTATTTTAAAAGGTTGGATAAAATGTGAAAATGTTTGCATTCAGGCATTTGAATACAAGTAAATGTCAGCAGCCAAGCTTTAGTCATCAACTGTACGTCCGCTTTAGCTATTAGAGCCAATTCCTCTCGTTCCTGCGGGCAGTCTGACTGTGTGCAAAGCAAGCCTGCTAAGTTGTCATTCATGCAGTCACCGGACCAATCTGCCAGCTCCCCATGGCCTGAAGGGAAATAAGGGCTAATTTCCTCTCCCTTCCTCAGAGCTTAAATGGCATGGCAGAGGTACAGGGGCATGTGGGAGAGCCATTTAAACATGGCATTTACTCATGAAATGTGCTCACTGGCCTTTGGATAACGCACGTTCACTGACTTTCCTTTTTCAAAAAGGGGGGCAATTTATCAAAAAACTCTGGGACACTTCAGCAGTGGAATATTCCACTTCTTCTTCGGGATGTAGAATCTTAAGTTACTTCATTTTCACTTGTACTTTCACTTTTTATATCAGTGTTTTCTGTCCGCCCTGAGAATAGGTCTGTATTGATTGCTCTCACAAGGATGATGCAAGATCTTCTTTGTGCATACTGTACATGTGATGTCCAATAACTGTGTACTTCTGTGTTGGGGCCGCTGTGAGTTTACATAAAAAGACATCTCTGGTCAAAGCTAGCATCCCAAGGGCACAAATACAGGGCGGATCAATAACCACAACACAGCCAAAGGATGAGAACCTTAACCATTACCAATCAATTTCAATCTTCCCCCTCGAAGCTATCTGTAAGCCATGTATATACCATCCAATATACAGTTCATAATACATCTCAGTAACGGATTTGTGACCATTGTATTGTTTGTTTTCTTTGCCTTTAGCAAGAGAAAATAGAAGGAGATGGGATATATTTTTATATGCCTTTAAATTTTATATCTAAACTAAAAGAAAAGAATGACAAGAAGACTTGGTGGATTTTCCTTACTGTCAAGTGCAGGTTACAAAAACTAAGCACATGAACAAAGACAATGATATTCTGAGGAGAGTGATTATGGGTAGGAAATAGAGAAAGAATCGAAAAAAAGGCAAGAAAAGTTATGCAAAGAACAGAAAAAAGGACATTTGAGGGGGATGGAATAAAAGATGTTTTGTCCCATCTTGTCTCAGTGCAAATAAAGCACAAAAAACAAAGAGTGCAACAACAAAACACATTTTTCAGTCAATGATCATAGGGGAAGCAAAATTGGACATGAAAGTAATCTCAATGAGCCTTTATTGTACTGTATCAGAGAGGGGATTCAACAAAGGAAGCAAGCCACAGTCTCCTGACTGGAAGTGAAGGATGAGGAGATGCTGCCTGTGTGACTACACAATAATCATCTCTAATTATTTTTGCCAAAGCTCAAATCCCTGCAATCACACTAGGGCTTAGCTACACTTATCGCACTCTGCACTAATGGGATCAGCCAGATTGAAAATGGAAGGTTATCATTTGGATTAATCACACAACGGTGAACATCTATATAGACAAACACACATAAACAGGAGTTTGCAAACTTCTGTGCACAACAACAAAAACGTGTCACTCATATATACTTATATGTACAGGAAACATAGTGCTCTTTGCAAGGTGCTTACATTTTGACTTCAGGTGTTGAGCCGGAATCTTTTTTCTTAGCATCCATGATATTATTCATGATTTCTATGATAGATGAATTGAAGATAAAGATGTTGCAGACCTCATCCTGTGGTATTGTACAGACAATATATATGTCATATAGCATTGTTAATGTGCCAGTACTCAAGCAGAAACACTCATGCACACACTCCGACTTAGATTAGTTGCACAATGGGAGCAATCATTAGATTACACAACTGCTGAGGTGACTCCAAATGTTGTGTCGCTGTGAAGGCCTCTTTGCTGTGCCATGTAAAGCTTTCTGAGTCACAGTCGCACTGAAGCTGAAAAACTGGAGGTCAGTGAGTCTTAGTCATGTAGATTGTAATGTGTGAACACAAACCGTTTTCTCGGTGGATGTGTCACAACATTCTCTAATGTCAACAGTAAAAGGCGTAACCCGTCCTCGAACAGCTGTCTCACCTTAGCAGCTGTTGCTTGGCATGCAGCCCTGTCAAGCTTTGTGATTCTGCAGTGGTGAGACTTAGGTTGCATTACTCAGAGTCTTAAGATTTCTGGAAAAAATTTTTTTAGCCATTTAAAAACCAAAAACCCAGGAACAATAGTGCAGAAAAGACCAAACTGTGTGTTTATCTGCTCTAACGTAAGCTGTAATCTTTAGCCTGTCTTGTAAATGAGCTTTTTACAGTAGAAACCAACGATTACTTTCAAGGTCAGGGATCACTTTGTTAATTTGCATCAGTTGGGGTAAAAAGTCACACAGAAAAAAGTTATGCTAATGACGAGCAGTGAGTGTTTACCAGCCTTGAGGAGGCAGATTCTAGTCAAACTAGCTTTTAAAAAAGATATCTAATGGTACTAAAAATTTGCATGTACATCTCTTGCTGGTAACATTGCAAAGTGCATGTGTTGCAAGAGAAGAAACTTGACAGGTAGAGCAGCAACAATATACCAATAAAGTCACAGCTATTTTTTTTAGCTGTGGAACAGGCAACAGTAGAAATAAAAGCTAACATAAAGCACAAATAAAGGCCTAGTAAATGAAAATACATTAAATACACTATTTGACAATGTGAGGTATTTCTTCATTTTTCTTGGGCGTTTAAATTCCCAGTCATGCACTGCATTTATATTGATTGTAAATTTCATGACAGCATAAGTGTGCTTTTTCATACAGGTGATAGAATGAAACGTTTTTCTTTAGAAAAGCTCTCAGCATTCTCTTGTATGTAATTCTAAGAGTTGGTAGCTTTTTGTATCAGTAAATACATCACAGGAGATTTGGATTGATTTTTACTCCAGAATCTGCTGTAGGGTTTCATGTCCTTGTCTCTAAACCTTAAACTTTTATGTCTTAAGAGAGCTTAACTGGCAAGGTGTTGAACCTGCAGATGTTTAAAAACAGTAAAAATGGAGGAACATCAATATTTTAACCGTCTTCATGCAGTTCATGCAAAGTGAATGACTCTGAAGCTTCAGAAAAATGCATAAGCATTCACAGTTTTTTTTTCCATACTGCAGGTTTCTAGCTGAGTTCAAACCAAAGCAGAGGAAGGAGACAACAAAACAAGGCCTTTTGTATAAATAGACTGCTGGAGAATAACCTCTCCGGCAGCCTTTTCTCTTTATCCACCCCCTGTTTCTACTTCCATTTTCCAACTTGTGGTTGAACCTAAATACCTGTTTATCTCTAAAGAAGTGGTTCTGACTTTAAATGGTTATCCTGTAAGGCTGGAACACGGTCTAAAAACATCTACACGAGATGTTAACCAAATACAGCGTAAAATATGCAACTCATCAGCCGAACCGACGGAGTGCGTTTGCAGTCTTCTCTTTCACCACAGCTCCTAACGTAGCCTGACAAGACCTCCACCCACAGCATTTACTCTGCAGTGGGCTCACTCTGGAAGCACATGAAAGTTTAAAATAGAGTGCTGTTAGTTATAGAAAAAGAGCAAAGAACTGCTGCAGCTTTTTCCAAGAGCACAAAAATTATGTAAAGCCTTATTTTTGCGCACTAAGTGCTCTTAACAAAATAAAGGTCTGAAATCTGCTTTTAAAAAAAGGGGGACATATTTTATAAAAGTCCCTTGGCTTTGCTCGTGTGACACAAATCTGAGCTGAAATGTTTCTTTGATGTGTTGAATAATACTACAAATCTTTCCAAACCCTCTTGATCTTGTCCTCTAGCAGAGTGATTGATCCTTTTAGCAACAAAGGCTTAAGCTTTTGTCTCTGGTGACCTGTGCTTTACATCCTTTGTACATGCAGCATGTAAGCCTTGCAGGCATGCTGCTGGTTTGAATATAGATTAACTGTTCAATAACGCAGTGTGCTTCAAGTGCATAAAGTAGACATCTATCAAATTTGGTTTTCTTTGCACATTTAAGACAGGATCTGTTGGATTTAGGGTGAAATGAGGAGTTTACAGTCTGATCTTAGTGTTGCAGTTTCTCATGAGAATAACAAAAAGAACAATGAACTTAAGACTGGAAGAACAAAAGATGAGATAAAGTACAAAAAAAAGAAAGGAGGAAATAAAATGTGAGTGTGAGAGAGAGGAATGACAGGACCGACTGAAGGATTCCATGGGGTCCCTGCACCAATCTCAGAGGTAGATAGCTAATTAATCTCTCAGCGGGAGCGAAACGTCAAAATACCACACAGACACGAGACGGGACTGAGCGGGAAGAGGTGGAGGTGGGAACAACATCAACAGGAAAAGAG
Organism: Acanthurus leucopareius; assembly: GCA_029814765.1. Taxonomy (NCBI): domain Eukaryota; kingdom Metazoa; phylum Chordata; class Actinopteri; order Acanthuriformes; family Acanthuridae; genus Acanthurus; species Acanthurus leucopareius. The sequence goes on along the minus strand of JAQMCX010000003.1, from coordinate 12,644,936 downwards.
GGAAAATACAAGATATAATGAGAGGAAGAAAACAAGTGTATGACAACCAATGACAGAGATCACAACATTTAGGATGCAGCAATATTGCTGCTGGTGCTGAGATGATGGGATGCAGGCAAAACCTTTGTTCATTAGACTGCATGTCAAGACAGCAGATTGTTGATAATGAGAGAGAGATCGTTGGATATCATAAGAACAAATTTTTAAAAAAATGCCTGAAGCGGTCCAGAAAATGGGTTTTGAAGCCCCAGTCCACAGTTGATTGTACTGTCAAATCAGCTGTGTTGTACAAGTGTTAGCAGCTCAGTGTCAGACTCAGGCTGTCGAAAGAGGGAGAGATGAAAAAATAAAAAAGAGCATCAGCTGCGTTTGGTGAGTAGCAACATTTGGAAAGTTGTGAAGCATTTAGGGACTGCAGATGGAAATTTGCAAACTGCTATAATCTGGTGCAAAGCATCTTTTCTCTGTGAGATCAGCATTTTCTTTTGCACATGGTCCCTGACAAATAAAACTATTAAACTGATACACTAAACCTAATTTATGGTGAAACAGTTTCAACAGCTTGTTAACACCAGTGTTTATATGTGATTTCATGTAGAGCAACTTTGTAAAAACAACACACAGGGAACTAGAACTGAAAGGGCACCCTAAAAGGGTGAACACTGGGTCAGTGAAGAGGACACATATATTTTATTTAATATATGGGCATCCAAGAGGGCACTTTGGCTGTACTCTTGAGCACTCTTATTTTTCAAAGCGCCTTACAGGAACATAAGAAAACATTACAATAGACGTGATGGTGTGACCTAATCGTCCGTGGGTGAGTGTAATCTCCTCTTTATGGAGGAGTACCAGGTGATGGCCAAGTACCTGTATGTGTGGTTCATTGCTTTCTGCTAACACAACTAGTGAGCAAGAAGAAAAGAATAATAAATCATAGGCTCAGACCTCAGCAAAACTGGGTATTTCACCATGCTGTTGGGCTGAATTACTAAGCCAGAAATAGAACCAGGCTAAGACAGACGGAAAAACCGGGAAGGAGAAAATGTGAAAATCTCATGTTCCTCTCAGCACTTATTCTGCTGTCTTTAAAAAATATGAGAATAATAAGTTATTTACTATTCTTTGTTTGTTTGTTTTTTATCCCATGCCCTTGTGTTTTTCCTCTGACCTCACTCTTACATATACAGTGTATATAGAGTACACACACTCCCTCTCACATGAGCACACACCCCCACTCACAAGCAGAAATAGCAGCATAAGGAGTCATCCATCTTGAGGGAGAGGTAGTAAACGCAGGTAAGCAGCGGTGGATGTGAAATCTATTTCTTTTGGGGGATGACAGTGTGAGATGCACACACGGTGGTGCACACACAGTTGTGTCATTCCAGACAAATAGATCAAGCCTTCTTGCTGTGACTGGGAAAAAAACACCCAGGTGCATCTTTTATTGGGTTGTCGACTGGTCCCCAGATAATCTTTGTTGACACCGTACTCAGAGGAGGAAACTGTTGGTACTCTTGATCACACATTGAGCACACACACACACACACACACACACATTAGCCCCTCTGAGAGTGTGCAACCAATCATTAAAGAGAGGGCCCTTGGTAGTAAATAATAATAGAATAGATGCTGACGTACATACACAAGAACAAGTATTGTATATTGGTTCAAAGCTAAACAGAAAACATTCGGACCTATTAATGTTAATGTCTTGCATTTATATGCAAAGAGTTTTGCATTTTGATCAGAAGAGAAACAGTGACAAATCGATCTTGTGGGCAAGAAGTGTGATAGCATTTTTCTAATTACCCAAGGCTATCGCTGTAGATTGTGTTCCATGCATAATGCACACACAAACAAACAAACACACACACACACTCTGCTCCGCTGCTAAAGCTGTGAGCAGGCCATTACTTGGACCCATCAACTGTAATAGGCTTTCATACACACCATCACAGACCAAGAACACATCCACAAACACACACACGCACACACGCACACACACATGTGCAGTCACACCTGAGGGGTTCATTCTGTTTTTGCTATTTTTGGCCATGAATGAATCCCATCTTTCATAACTTATTCAAACAAAATCTTCTGATTGAAAGAGCACCGCAGAATGCCACTGGGTACCAGGATATGCAAATGCTCTCTCACACACATGCAGGCACGCATGCACGGACACACACACACACACACACACACACACACACACGCGCACACACCCATGCACACAAAGTACCAGAGGAACGGGCAGACCTGTCCTCATGACAAACGAGGCTCTGAACCTGAGGCTGTACAAAAAGGTCTGCGGCCAGACAACAGACAGGGAAATCCCATCTCTCCTCTTTTTCTACCTTTTACTCCACATGCACATGCACACACACACACACACACACACACACACACACACACATTTGATACTGACTTGTATCTTTGCATAGTTTGTCACTAGAGAGATGGAGTTTTTCGTCTGTGCACTTCTCCACAACTTGAAAGCCATTAACTGTGTCAACCACTGCTAACAAGCTACAAGGTACAAAAACAAATAACAGATGATAAATATCCTTATCGCTGTAAAACATCTGCTTATTTCAAATTTTGGTGCACAGTAGACTCATCTCCTCTCATCTTTTGGGCCTACTATGCACATTTGAGCCTCAGTCTGTACTCTACATGTCTCTACATTTCTCCAACGCTGCGCTGACTGTTAGCCTCCATGATGTGCACTGCTCATTAACCAGTCAACCGAAACCATGTTAAACTGCATATTAATCTGGGTGAAAGTAGGCTGGTACAGTCCAGTACTGCATACTATCAAAAGATTCAGTGGCATTGAGCAATACTGGAAAGAGGGGAAAAACCCACATTCAAAACCAGTCACAATCACACTTTTAGCAAGATAATATGTATGCTAATGTTATGTCATCTCCTTATCAATTGCTTTTAAGTCATTCAAACCACAGACTTTTATAATGCCATTCGCACTGGGACAGGACAATTAATAACCATCAATACAAAACTTTTGCCATATACAGTGTCAAGTGTTTCTAGTTTACATACAGTTTTTAAAATACTGAAACTTTTTTTCAAGGACGGATTCAGCTGAGGGGAGTTGAACAATATGACGCATTTAAGGTTGTGGCAGTAGCACTGGCAAGAATTTAAAACTACTTTCACCCCTAAATATTAATCATAGCAGAGGATTTTCACATTAAAACATATCTGGAGGGAAATTTGAATGAAAACATGCTAAATTTACGGCATATTAGAATACATCAGTCTAAAATGATAAACACTCTTCCTTCCTTGGTTCTTTAGATACATATAATTTTCTTCGGCGTAACTTTCGTCTGTCAGACAGGAGAAATGTACGTGCCCTCAGGAAATCCTCCATTACTCTAATTCAAATGTGACTTTTCTAATTACGTTTCTCATTGACACGGTCTTACGTAACACATGTAGATCTTCTCGTTACAGTGACGAGACTGTTGGCTGCTAAATTGACTGCAACATGTAAAGGGTTTGGAGATGAACTCTTTGTAATGTTAAAAATGAATAAACCTGACAAGACTCAGAGCAAGTCTCCCTCTACTGTGATTAACAAAAACTTCACATTATCAGACTCTGCTTTGTGTTTCATTGTTTCTTACATGAGTTTCACCGAGTACAGAGCTGCAGGGGCACGCGTTAAACGGAGGGCTTAAATGGCAGGTAACTAGATTGACTTCAGTAAAAATTATCACTGGATTCATGAACAGGGCAATGAGTGTTAATGGCCCAGAAATGTCACTCATACACAATCTATCCATGCACAATGCTTTCCAGAGGGCCAAGGAAATATGGTTGATAGAGAGGAGGACTGCTGCTTTCAGAGGAACATATAAACACAAAGATCGCATCCCAGCTGCTGTTGTCGCTTATCTGCCTGAAGTGTCTTAAGGGAGATAGAATGGAGAAACGTCTACTTTATATTTAAAGGCATGACAGCTTGTCTGCTGTGTGCATAGTGCTGCATATGTGTATAGTGGAAGCTGCTTCAGGGGAAAATTACATTTAGTTGTCATTGCGTGTTTACTCTTAATGAGCTTAATGGCTGAAAATTAAATGTAGTCCATGTTGTCTTCTTTTTATTGTTCCTACTCCTCTCCTGAATATATGCAACACTAAAGCTGCAACTAGAGATTAAATGTTGATTAATTTTAAGACTGCGTTGTGAATAATATACATTTTAGAGGACAAAGTGACATCTGCACACTGTGTTTATGTCTGACCAACAGCCCAAAAACCAAAGGTATTTGGATTATCATGACATAGTACTAAAGAATCCACCACATATTTACATTTGAGGTGTTTATACCTGTTTGTTCTTTGCGTTTATTAAAACTGAGCAAATTAATTTTGTGTTGATCCTCTAATCTAGTGAAAGTATGAAACCAAATTGCAAAGCTCTCCATCTGCCAGACGCTGTCAATATTTACGCATTGTAAGGAGACACACTGATTAACTTTTGAGATATGAAAACAAAGCATAACTTTGTGGGACTTTAATTTAGTTTTAGGACTTTTATGTTACAAAACAAGGGAATCTGAATTAAAAAAAAAAAAAAGTACAAAAAAAGGACATAAAGACGCATAAAAAATGACATGTTACTCTTTGTTGTTATAATGGTTGTTTTTAAAGAATCAGTCTTTAGATTGTGTAATCTGTTACTTAAATTATAACCATTTGTAACTCAATAAAAAGTTTATCATGCAGAGTTTGTGAACAAATCTATTAAGCCATAAAATGCAGAGATAAAGTGAATGTTCCAGCTTGTGCTGCAGCTGCTGTCACCATGGCTGTCTCATTTAACTTACAATAGTTCAACATTTGCTTGTTATCCATTTTGACTAATGGTGCAGCAGATCCAAAGCTGTCTGTCTGTGTTTTTTTTCTGACTCAATGCAATGAACAACCATTTCAGCACATTTCACATAGTACAAATGAGACTTAAAGTAAGAGAGGGAGCATTTTTTTCCCTTTCTCTTATTTTAGTCGAATTAAAAAGAGGGTAAATTACAAAACATAATAATATTCTTTTTGACCTGTGACTGTTTTTTAACATGTCCAGTGTCTTTTTTTGGACACAAACATCCATCTGCAATACATATATATCCAACAAACTGGTTTATGACTCATGCATGTGCTATCTCAGTCCTCGCTACGACACTCACGTGCACATGCAAACACACACACATCACATTTTCCATTCCCTTATGAAATATCCATGAAGGGAAAAAAATGCCTTCAAATCAAGTCTCGAAATAGGTCATGTTTTCTTTATTCATCTTTTCTGATTGCTCGTGACAGCAATTTCTGAAACAAGGGTAAAGGCTCCCTGCATGGTTCTGATTGTTTGAGTGTAAGAGAGTGAAGACATGCAGGGGACTGAGAAAAGGGAGACAAAATAAAGAAAAAACAGAGGAGAATAGGACAAACTTTAATGCAAAAAACATATAAAATATTATCATTTTGTCACTTTGTCACATCACATTGTTCCTCCTTGTGGCATATTGGGAACTGTGAGAAGTTTTGTCAGTGCATGTTTTTCTTCTTTGTTTCTGTTTGTTTGAATTTGCAGTGTGCATGATCCCGTGAGAACCTGTGACATTGATTACACTCACTGCTTCACATCAGAAATAAAAAGACACAAACACCGGTCTGCAGTGTTATGGAGGGAAGGGTGAAACAGAAGATGAAAGAGCAAAAAAGAGAGAATGAGGAATCAGTGAGCCAGGAGAGAGAAAGAGAAACGCTGAAAATCTTGACAACAATAGACTTTCAGAGCAGAACGCCAACTGTGACTCAGCCATTTTTTGGCAGAAATCAAGTCAAAGAGAAGAAGAAAAAGAGAGAGAAAGAGTCATGCTCATGTTTAGGGGAGCCAAAGTTATGGACAAGAACAATGGAGAACACAAGTCACAGCATGACGGGATGTGTCATAAAAGTATCGGTGACATTTTGTAAACCTTACAAACATATGTAACATATTAATACTTATTTTCAATTTAGTCTTATGGGAGCCGGCAGGACTGAGCATATCCAACCACTATCATTAGCAAATTTGGCTTCAGTATTTTGACCAGCTACCTGTCAATATGTAGACCAAAGGAGTGGAGGATTGAACCACTGACCTTGTGATAAGGGGACAACCTGCTCTATCTCTGGAGCCGCAGCAACCGCAAGACCCAGGCTCACAGAAACACAAACAAAATTCTTCATTCTTATGTTCAACACTGTCTAAGGGGGAAATACCTTTTGGGCTAAGGTTGAAACTTTTTCATTCTTTCATCTTTTTTTTGGAGTTCTGCATTTGTCCAGTGGAATGCATGGGGTTTCATTTGTTTGTCCTGTCAAGTAAATCGCCGCAGCTGATGAGAATATTCACATTGTTGTTCTCCATGTGAAACTTCTTCAAAATTAAAGAATTTTTGGCCTTAAAGGAAACATGTTGTACCATCTTCACATATCAGTTGTGTAACAATCTGAACTGAGTGGGCAGATGGGTTTTTAACAATAACATTGATGATTAAATCCCATCTCATTTGGTGACAAAAAGTAGAGAGGAGGAGGAGTCAGATATGGAGTAACCTGGGCAGCTTGTGAAATTGCAGAATCAGCACTTTGACAGCAGTTGTAATGTTTGTGATGTAAAAAAGCTCCAACTGCCACAATTAGCTCCACAATCTGTGTATGTAAAGTCTAAAAATGATCTGAAATGTTGTTATGGGTTTGAAATTGTAAGGAGACTCTCCTTATAATTCGAGATGTTAAAAGTTGCCTGTCATGTCCTGCAGAAACGGGGCCCATTCACAGTCAGCTGTGGGGGGCCACACTTGTTTGTATTACAGTGCTGTTCATCCTTCTTATTTCACTGAAGTCTTAACAGTTAAAACTGATAAAGATGTTACGTGTGATATCTGGTTTAGCAGAATTTTGTCGAGAGCAAAAGTCCAAACCTATTTCCATTTTATTTTGCATAAATCCTGATTTGTCACTTTGTCTACAGTCTCTTGGCTGATTACAGAATGTTGCTCTAATTTTCTTGTCTTGTTTTCTTGCAATTTTCAGTTCCCACCTTTCTTTTTAACTATGAACCTCCTGTGTCATTATCATTATCATGAAACGCTCACAGCGGGATACAGCCCAGTCAGTAGAAAAACAGCTCCAGATCGATGAGTCCTCAGCCACTCAAAGGCAGATAAAAATTTCACATAGAGCTCTGTCAGAAAATCTGCATTTGCCCAGATTCATTTCAACCAACAAATCAATAAGCGAAATGATATTAACATTCTCATCGTTCTTCTTTGAATTAGCTTGTCGGCTCTGCTTGAAATTCTCATCTTGTGCTATACAGGATTTTGATTCAGGAAGATTACTCTGGACAAAGGCCACATCAGCATAATGGATTACATATAAACAGCACTATTACAAACACACAAACACACACAAACTCACTGGTTTTCTCATGACACTAGCATGTGCATTAATAATCTGCACCTTACACTAAACTCCTGTCCTGAATAGTAAGTTGTCTGAATCTTTAACACACACACACACACACACACATTGTGGATGCGAGTGGTGGAAACAATCCTTTTTTCTCTATATATTAATGAGTTGGAGAACAGAGACTGTAAATTCACTCATGCTTGAAGCAAAGTGCAATAAAATTAGACACACAACTACTCAGAAGTAATGCATCAACCCGCCATCTTTAATCACACATCTCTCATTAAGACTCATTGATCTGCCATCCCATAAAATACACCTTGTCTTTTTTTTTACATAAAACACAGCTCCTGCAGACCCCCCCTCCAGCTTCATGCACTTTTACAGCCACATACTGTGAACACACACACACACTCACGCACACACACACACACTCACAGGTCTAACTTTATCTCCTGAGTTGTGGGCATGTGTGTGTGCGTGTGTATGTGTGTGTATGTGTGTGTGTGTGTGTCTGTCTGTCTGTCTGTCTGTCTGTCTGGTGTAATGGACACCTGAGGACCTCTTTCTGCCCATTACGCCAGATTTACACCTCCGTCTACACCCTCTGTCCTCTGGACATCCTCCCTTCCATTTCTTCCTTCTCATCTCCTCCATTTCTTACCTCATTGATGCTTTACTTCTCCCATCTGCCCCTCCAATCTGTTCTCTCATTTCTCTTCTCCACTCAAACTCTTTACAAGCCTTGTTCCTTCATTTTTTATTCCTCTGTTTCATGGTGCTTCTCAAAGTTCATCTTTGGGAGGGGATGGTGGGGTGAGCAGTGGTGGGAAGAGTACTGAAACTTTATACTCGAGAAAGGAAAGTAAAAGTACTCCCAAAAATTGCCTCAAGTTTAAGTTAAAATGTAACTTGTTAATAAATTACTCAAAGTTTAAGTTCCATTTTAATATCAGTAAACAACTCGTTCTAATTACTGAAGCAACAGTTTTATTTAAGGCCCACTCTTCATTTTAATATAAATAAAAGTTATTTTTGCACAAAATCAAAGATTAACATTACACCTTAAAAATTAACATAGCTAACCTTGCAATGTTTATTTTACATTTTCACCTAAGTTTCACCTATAGTATGTACAATTTACGTTAATGCACCTGCGGAGGTTAAAGGTCAGTTCTTAAAAGCAGTGATCTCAGTATTTTCCCAAAAGCACAGCAAACACTTCATCATGTAGATGTTTTTTTTCTAAGATTTTGGAGGAAAAACTGGGACCAGAACAGGACAGGAGGTCTTTTTTTCTTTTTGGCAGCTGGAGAATTGCATTAAAAGTGTGCAAAAGAAACATGAAATGTACGAATCCTTAAAAAAAAAGACTTTTTTGCACACATGTGTTACAAGTAATGCATTAGTATTCTCTCTTGCTAATAAACTAAACATTAACCAAACATATCTAGCTCGGGGTTTGCACAAGTTTCTTTTTCATATTTCAGGTTAAAACTGTACAATATACAGTCTGGACAGGAATAAAGGAGTCAGTACAGAAAAAAACACATTCACCTTGATCCAAACGGAGTCATGCTGGACCGTGTATGTTAATGGACCACATGCTGATCCACTGGCAAGGCTGAACAGCCTTTGCCTTCATTTCTATTCCCTCTCTCCTTCTGTGTCGCTGACTTTTCAAGCATTAAACACAGAATTTAACCTCCACCTACAGACAGCAATCTCTTTCTCTACCTGGCAAGCTCTCACCCACATGCTGGTCTCTCTGACATGAATCCAGCTATAACAACCACTTGTGAGAGTCCAGCAGATCGAAAGGTGGAGAACTCGCTTCACTTTTTTGAAACTTTAAAAATATGCAGGACATAAACCACAGGCGCAGCAGCAGAAGTTGTTGTCTGCCCTCTTAAGATTAGCTTCGGTGGCGTCGGTTTCATTTGCAAATGAAATTACTTTCATAAATAAGAGCTGTAGGTGTGTAGTCATAGCAACGTAACACTTTGCTGAGAGAGGATACTTTTTGTTTATCTGGCACCGGTATTTCTCTCCTCATTTTGTTCTGAAAGTGTTATTGCATGACTCAAAATTTTTATTGATATACTTAGATTCAGTCTGTCTCTTTTGTTTAGCGCCTCTGCTGCATGTTTTGCATTTCCAGAGTTGCACAAATGCGTATCGAAATACCTCAGTTGCACTCTGCTGCATGATGTTTCAGATCCACTGTCATTGTTAACAGGTTTGATGAGGCTACTTGTTGTTCTTAAGCCTTATACCCCTTGGAGACTGTCTTCGAGTGCAGCAGCTTGTGTGAGAGTGTAGGTGTGTTCATCAGGAGCCACTTTCAGAGCGATAAAAAGTGTGGCTGCAATTGATAGCCCCTTAAATACCACCTGGAATAGAGAGCTATGTTGACACACAAATTGATGAAGGCTTTAATTGAACCAAACTCTCCATCTGCCAGTGACACTGAAGTCTTAATTTGCCTTTTAATTGCAATCAATAAAGCGTCATATGAGCCAATCTTCAAGCCAAAGTGTCCATGATTGTTCTGCAGCTATACAGTTAATGAGGGTCATCATACATAAAATGTTATAGTCATAAAGTTGACGTAAATGATCCTTATTCATAATCCTGGTGCTGTTTATGGTGGCATTCACTATATATCCCTTACTGGATGCATAATAAAGGAATCTCAGTAAGCACTTAAGATTTTGCTCATGTATTATACATGAACAATATATTCAAAGCCAGACATTGTTCAAAGAGAGGAGGAGGATGTCTCATGAAAAGCATACCGTATGGCCTCTAAATCATTTACATAAAATTGTGAGTCTCGGTGTTCTTTTCAGCAGACAGAGGAGGCAAATCATATGACTCATCTAAGTGTAAAGCATATACAGTGATCAAGATGATGGCCGCTGAACAAACACAGTTTGCCACTCAGTCTTCAATATTTGGACCAGCAAAATCAGTTGTAATCACACTTAGCAGAAGCAGCATGAGCAATAATTTGGTGTCACGATTTTGGGCAGTTCAATAGTCCAATAATGACTCTTTCTTCAGCTCTGTTGTGGTCTCCATCCCTTCTTGAGTAATATATCAGGCTCTTATCTGCAAAATGCTCCACCATGTTTATTTTCTAATGACTTACAAATTGTCAGTCTGCTCTTTGTTGTGGGCAGGTCAGAGTTTTTTTCTCAAAAAACAGCTGTCTGACGCTGCTGGAATCGTGGTAATGGGAGCAGTAAAAGCAAACCAAATCAGGAAAGTTTGGCCATAAAACAGAAATAATGGTCTGTAGGACACAAAAAATGCTCTCCAAAGCTGAGAGTTGGGTGATAGTTCTTGACTATGAGCAACATCTGTTACATCACATGCAGTAATCACATTTATTTTGTTAAAAATATTGATTAGTTGAGCTTTAAAAATGTTCTGAAACATTATAAGCTGTATTTATGTATTTTAGTCAAATAAATACAAACCAAAAAATCAATTTTTGACAAAAATCTGTTGTCAGTTTATTCACAGTCTCACAGTAATTGTATGTTTTTAATGTAAACTCAACTTGAATGCCATATTTTCTTGTAATTTTTTTCCCTAAGGTGTTTTTTTTAATTGAGTCCAGTTGAAATGAGTGATGTATGACTCAAGTTAGATGATCAGATATAAAATGTTTGTTTTTTAAAATGGCACCATTTAAAGCCTTTATGTCAGACCATGATACGAACAGATGCTACATCTATGGTTTTTTTCTGGGGTTTTTTTTAGATGCTTTCTTTGGCGCAGAAGAAGTCAAAGTCATTCATTTGTGAATCACATTGTGTGACTCAGTTGTTTTGCAAACAGAGGCACATGAGGCATTTTGTTCTGCTGGCCATCTGCACCTCCATCACGCTGGATAAACCCCACAGATACCCCCTGGCAGAGAGGAGACAGGCAGCAGGTGCAGCGTGACGTTCGGCCCTGGTGATCGCTCCATATAGATCAGCAGGGTGGCATGCTGGGGTAAGAGACGCCCAGGATATAGCCCCATGTCGGCACACTAGCCTGGCTGTAGCACCCTTGAGCAAGGCATGTAGTCCCTACCAGCTCCACAGATGCTGTGTGAGGAAAGATGACTTTTCGTATAGAAAATGAGGAAATGCTGCTTAATTATCTCGACTCTCTGTTCCACAATATGCACCTCCGTCTCTGACTTAAGAGACACAGCAGTAGAAAACATTTAAATGTGACCTGAAGTACAATAAATTAGTATATTAGTTTACAGTTTGGGTAAAAATAAAAATCTAAAAATGTTATATAACATCAAAGAGATGGATAGAAATTAGCATTGGACCATGCAAAGTGGACACATATGCTGTAATGGAAACAGAGCTTGCTGCGGCTGACAACCAGATGGGACAGATGCTGCTGAACCTCTGATCAAAGTGTGACTCTGTGTGCCTGTGCGCGTGCGTGTGTGTGTGCGTGTGTGTGTGTGTGTTTGTCAGCAGAGAGAAAAAGTACCTCCAAATAAATGAGTTAATTTCTTCTGCTATATTGAAGAGGAATCCCAAGAGGACCTGTGTAGACATGTTGGATAGGTAATTAGGCATGAAACATGAAACACACACACACACACTAACATCCACACACACACACACACACACACACACAGGATACACACAGGTCAATGTAGGTGTAAGAAAAGACTGACTACAGTTAAAATTTAAAGCTGCTGATCACATTTTAAAAACCGGAAGCTCCCAATGACAAAACAATAATTGATCAAAAAAGTGTGAATGCAAAAAGGTCAAGTTTATTTTTGGTACCTTTTACCAGTGTTGTTATGTTAAAGATAGAAGAGGTGCACTAACATGCTTTTTAAATATCTAAGCTGTGCACATATGATCACACAGTTTATGAAATGCATAAAGAAGACAGTAAAATGATGCTAACTGTCCCCTGTTATTTCTCAGTTAGTTTTTAATTCAGCTAGGAAGAGGTAAAAGACCCTATTCATCACTGTTATGTTTCTTCCAAATGACTAGGGACTTTTTATTGGGCTGTTCACTGTGAATTGACTGTTAATTGTTGTTACATTGCTGCCAAAATAAATGTCCTGACTGATGGGCCATGACCACAGCTCAATAAATCCTTCTCTACCTCCTTTCACTTTGCTGAGTCAATCTTTGTGTGGGATACTTCATGTTTTTTGTGTGTGGGATGTGCTGACCTCAGTTCACTGACTTTTATTCTTGTTTTGTTTTTTAAAAAAGTAAATACACTCCAGATAATGTCTGGCAGCAGTTCCCAAACTAAGTTATGCATAACTTTTTCCTAATTAAAACAGAATATTTTTTTCTTTTTCTGTATGGGGATTTTTTCAACATCCTTAACCCTTCATTTACCTCCATCTCCTAAACATGGACCTGAAAACGTGTTCGCTCACTCTGGTAGCAGTAATATAAACTGTGTGTGACTTGCTCAATCTTTTTGCTTGATGTGAAAACAAAAATGCAAGCAAGAGTTGAATAACACTGACTTCACCAAAGCCATTTAAAAAAAGAAGAGAGAAGATGATTCATTGCGTTGTGATGGGGGAGTTGCTCAGTAATCAGAAATTAAAAATGAACTAATTAAAAAGAAATCTCCAAATGAAACACTCATAGCATCAAGGCAAATCAAATGAATTTTTTACTGTGCAAAGAAGAGGCTTTCAAAAAATAATGTTTTTACAATGGGATAGTTAGTTTGTTGTGTTTGTTTGCGTAGTATTCAATTTTTTTGTTAGCACATCATAGTAGTTTTTAAATGTAGATATTATAGCAATCCATGATGCATTTTTGTACTTTTCTAAGTTTGTGTTTCAAGGAGATACCATATTTCTCTTTCAGGTCACGAGCTGACAAAACCCTGTTATGTGGTATTATAAGATATATGTGAGGTGGCATTCACAGAGCAGAGGGGGGCAGATGAGAGTCAGTCAGCTGCAGACACACAACAGGATTTCAGAGGCTTTTTTTTTTATGAGAGATTTGTGCTTTCTCCACCTGACCAAACCAACCCCCTCACACCCTCTGCCACCCTGCTTTCACTTTCCACACGGATTGAGAGAGATTAAGTGTCTCTGTGGAACACTGGGCCAAATTAAACATCTTCTCTCTATCTGTATCACTTCCCTCTGCCTTTCTCCCACACTCTTTACGGTTTTTTTTCTCCCCCTCTCCCTCCTCCCTCTGCACCCCCCTCAGCATCTGACCGCTGATTGCTTTTTCTCCCCTCCACCCTTCTGCACAAAACTCTGATTGTTTTGGTGGGCAGCTACAGGTAAAGTAATCCAGATCCACAACAGGCAGGGTTTTACAGAAAGTGAAGACGATGTGGGATTTAGCTACTTATATATGAGACTTAAACCTGAGAATGCCGTGAGGGGATTGTTTGCTTTTAGTTTGCTTTTTATGAGTTGAGTTTAGCTCTATTTTTCTCTGATGAAACACTAGGGCAAAAATAGAAAAGGACACTAAAAGTCTGTGGTGAACAAGGCCAATTAAACAAACAAGGCAATAAAACTGCTGTCGGGGCTCTCTGTCAATGTCACCTCACACACAGTTTGACCAATATAAGAATCTCTGGATCTGAATGCTGCTAGGAAGTAATAATTGACCACCAACTGCTGTGAGATATCATCACATTTATCCACAGACAAATCAATGGAAAGCCATTAATCAAACTGATTACATTCTTCTGTGCGTGCGTGTGTGTGTGTGCATTCATGTGCAGTGAGAGTGCATTTAATTGTAAACTTGCCCGATAACATAAACCCCAAACCCCCATCCATCCACCCACAGCAGTCCAGAGCTCTTGTGTAAGATGATCGATCACTGGAGGAGCTCCTGGTCGGCTTTTTAATTCAACGGGGATCTGAGAGCTCGATGAGCATCCAGATGAGAAGCAGGAGGAAGATGAAGATGATTTTTTTAAATAGTCATAAAACCATCAACGCCTGTGAGATGGGCTTCAAGCACTGACAAATGGTGGAATAAATGAGCTGTCTGGGCGATTCATTTATATGTAATATGATTCATTTGTAGGACGACCACCTTAATCCTGCCAAACATTATATGAACCTCACCACTGAGGAGTCTGTGAATTGACCCTCTCAGTTAAAAATACACATGTTAATTAACATGTTTTTTTTTTATTCTACAAGTCTTATCATGACCAAGACTTTCATTCAGGAAACTGCAGCTTGTTTCCAGTGTGAAACCAAAAGTCAGTGTTGACTCATTGTCACTACATTTCTTGGTATTCAGATTTGTTCCATGATGTTGCTCTAAAAGGAGAATTTCAATTTCTTTTACAATCTGGTCACACAGTTCTCATCCCCAGAGGTTATGCAGGGAGAGGGACGAAACAAATATCAGATTGAACAGCCGTAACAGAAAAGGGTAAGGTGTGTAATTTGTGTTGTTCCTCTTCCTGTTACAACAACTGCAGCTTATTTCAGCATAATGTCTTTATCATTAAAACAAAAATAGATTTAAGCATATTCACATTGGTTAGAGAGCAGGTTAGGAGTACAAATTGATTTTTGGAGCCTTTAAACTATTTTGAACCCATTAAAAGAGCTTCCAAACTTTCGATGCAGGTGAAATTATAAAAACAGCAAAATACAGTTTCCAGGAATTTATTCAAAAGCAGTCATAAACAAGATGCAGTGATCTGCCTGCTGCTGTTCTTTGCTGTGAACCTGAGTGTGCCTGGACAGACAGCTCAGAGAAATGAACACATCCAGACTCTCTGTAGCCTTGGGTCTGCCAAGAAGACTGAATGCAACACATTACAAGCAAATAAACTGGCCTGGCAGGATCCCTAATGTATGTGCATGCCATGTTACGCTTTGCTGCCCTCAGGACACATGGGAATCAACATGGACGTCACGCAGGATTCAATGTTGCCTCTCAAACACATACAAACAGGCCGATGTAGATGTTCCTGGAGAGTGATGAGGGAATAGAAGGCCTCCAGGCTTTCCTCCCACACCTCTAACATCTGTTAGCTGACAGACAGACACAGACAGAGAGCCAAAAGGCTTGATGAGGTTCATATATATAGAAATATGAGCAGGAGATTGAATGTAACCAACATTTCCTCAAGTGCTTATACTGTTTTTGAGTATTTTCATTGAACAGAACTTTATGCTTCTACTTCACCACATCTTGAGACAAATATTGTACTTTTTATTTTACTACATTTGTCTGACAGCTCTAGTTGCCAATAACTTTCAGATTATGATTTTCATACCCTTCCTGTCTCCAAATTTGGTACATTTATGAATTTGAATGTTTCTGCTCAACTGATGGATGAGGTGTTCCTATAATTGCTGACAGAAATATTCAAATCTCTTGTGTAAAAATAGAAATATCATAGCTTAAAAATACTGTTGTAACCCATGAAAAGGCTGTTTACAAAAGACATCTAATACAACCACAAGAGTCAAGAAGTTGCAAAAAAAAAAAAATCAGAAAAATCAACACTGAATTTATAAAAAAAAAAAAACAGTAAATAACCGTGAACTAGCTAATAACAACCCCAAATAACTAAGAACCCAGAGAGTCCCTAATGTGAACTAAAGGAAGGGAAGCCATGCAAACCATAAACCATTGTTAAAAAAAATAAACCTGTCAGAAATAAAGCTGTAAAAACAGAACTGCTAGACCCATCAGAAAACAAACAAAGCAAAGAATCTACTACAAGAAGTCTGTCACAGTCTGACTGCTGCCGTCAAGACCAAACTGTGAAGACAATTAGCCAAAGTTTCTGCTCCTTTATTGGTCGTCCATCAGTCAGGTCAGATGAGGTACACCTGAGAAAAAGAGCACAAGACATCATCAGTCATTATCATGTGCACATCATAACCAGCAGGGGGAGCTTGCAACAGCAAGTAAAAGTCTAAAAGTAGCCTACAGTATTATAACTAGAATTGATTCAAAGTATCAAAAGTGAGCAGTCATTATAAAGAAAAGCTCCTTTCATAGTTTTGTGTTATTGTCGAAAAACTAAATGATTCTATTTCATCTCTTAATGAAAATGTGTAGCGTTACTTTAACGTTGTAGGTCAGAAACGTAGAACCAATTTTAGACACTTAAAACAACACCAAATAGAATTGGGTCCATTCAGCAAGTAAAAAAGTGTGTGAAATTTTGCGCTGTTGATCAAAAGTATATGAAAAACAACAGAAACTCGGCTGTGGAAAATAATTAGATGTTTTGGAAATGCTTATGAATTAATATTGCTTAACTTTGTTAAAATCAAAAAGGGTGAAGATTCTAACAGTATTTTATTATTGTAGATACTCATCAAGATTCAAGTATGCAGTTCTGAAAACAACATATTTTTCAGGAAGACAAATGATCAAAATTCTATATTGACTTACAGAAGCTCGTGGATGGTGGCTGTTAAACAAATCACTGATAAAAATGCAAAATGCATTGATTTTTGTAAAACAGACAGTAGTGTAATGAGGTTTATTGTATGAAAAAGTTATCAGCAGAGCATTTTTCTGTTTTTTATATCCACAGTTCATCCAGTTTATATCTGCTTGAACTCAGCCTCCACTCCACCACTGGTACAGCTGATTAAAAGTTCTACAAGCAACCAAAGCCATTGCAGTTATTAAATATGCATTTGTGAGCTGAGGTGTGTGTGTGTGTGTGTGTAATGCTGTCTCCCTTCATGCGTGTGCACCACAAAATACAGTGTGGGTTCGTGACTACACTCTCTGGAACTTTGCCTAATCTCTGAAACACAAAAGAGCAAAGAGGGTCGAGCTCTTACATTATTAAGTACACACATGCAAAAGTCTATTGAATCCGCTGACACATGCATGGAGGTTTGTGCATTTGTTTGTGTTTGCAGCTAAGTAACTTAGGTATACGGCTTTGAGCACAGATGTTTAAATACTGGCCTCCCTCCTTCCTGTCTTATAAGAATATTCTCGTTAAATCTGTCCCTCACTTATCTGTCTTAGTCCTTTCTGCGGGTGGGAGACATGCAACTTCACTCACCACACAACCGCACCTCACGTGAACCCACTCACTCCCTCTAACACACCCACACACCCACATACACCCACACACCCACAAGGGTCGATCACGGTGCCAAACTCTCAGACTCATGACATCTCCTGCATAATTCATGAGTCCAAATAAGAGTACATGAAATAATCATGGACAGGGGCCATACTCACAAAGCCATCTGAAGCTAAAAGGTGGCCCAAATTGGCCAATTTAGGAACAAATTCTCAAAGTAATGTGCTTCCCAGTTATGATTTTAAAAGCCTCTCTAAAAGAAATCCTCAAAGCATTGAAGCAGCAAAAAACCTGCTTCCCAGAAGAGGTGAATAGAGGTTCGGCCGGAATAAAACAATTCTTTACTGTGACATATAAAATGTTGCCCACACTTGCGGAGCAATAAATGTCTTAATCCATCACGATGCCTGTACCTCCTCAGCCATTATCAGCTCACTTTTAAAATCATTACATCAATCCGCCGAATGCTGATGGTAAAAATGACCATTTTCTCACTAAGCTTTGTTGTGTTGAATCTCATTTAGAAATTAAGTGTCAACAGTAAATACAGCAACAAGCCTCATCGCCGTCTACTTAAGAACACCTCACAGATATTTCTTAAAAGGATTCGAGCTGCCTCTGCTTTCCCTAAAAATACCTGACTGTAAGAGCTTTCCTGCTAGTTTTCTTGGAGGAAACTTTGAGGAGACTGTGAAGAACTTTTCTGCTGCTGTTTTGAGAAAGCAGAGGGGGGTATTTTTAGCGGGAAGATAAAACGCTGTGCGGAAAGGGACCTCAAGCACATTAGAAGGTTGTTGTTTAGCTGTGGATCCTGCAAATAGGCTTAATGTCACAGGGAGGTGCATTACAAGCTTGTGTCAGGATCAAATACATGTAACAGAAACATTAAGTCGGCGGTTGAGTCACTGAGAAATGTTTTGCTTCAGATGTGATGGAGGGTTTATTGTTTGTTTGTTTCTTTGTTTGTGTAGAAAAATCCTTTAAAGGCACTGGGACTGTATGTGTTTGTATATGTAAATGATCTCCTGTATGTTTATGTGCATATGTGTTTATTTCAAAATGTGTATGAGTTAAAATGCATTTAACATTAAAGTATTGCATAGCAAAGGTGCCATATGTCAGACAATCATTTACTGTATGTGCTTTTATTTTGTGTTTAATACTGTTTTTGTTTTGGATTTTTATATGTGTATATATAAATATATGTATTTATGGATTTTATTGTGAATATGCAAGTTTTCTATTTTTTTTCTTCTTAACTTGTTTTCGTTTTTTCTAATGCAAATTTTTTGCTTTTGCTATGTAAATAAAGGAGACAGTCATAAAATTCACAAAACAAGGCAGTGGGCCTGGTTCAGGAGCAGGTTAAGAAAAATGACAGAAAAGAGTTAAGAATTAATATTTTTGAATGAGGGCTGGCAAAAAATTTTGATAATATGATCTAAATCTTAATATAACAATCCATCCTCGATTAAAGACTTTTAGACTTTTCATTAAGTTTAACAGTAACCATTAGCACTGAATACACAAGCAGCCAATCCTGCTAAATCTACATTCGATAATTTCCTCCCTTGGAAAAACTGGGACTCGTGCAATGAATTCTAAATGTGTTTATTTGCATATCATTTTCCAGTAATTGATTTTCATTGCCTCATCAAATTTATTAACACTGTGCTGCCCGCTGCTTTATACGTCGGACCCCTCCTGTCTGTGTGTTTGTGTGTTTGCATTCCCTTTATCTGAATCTATGAATCTCTCTGGTTTTATTCCCTGTGAATAAAAACACAATATCACAGTTTCCTCCCAATAGTGTTTATCATGGAACATGAAACTTCCACAGGGATTTGATGACAGCAAATTACATTCATAATTACTGAAGACATTTTAATAATGGAGCTGAATTACAGAATATGAGAGAGCACTGAGGAATGTTGCAGATGACACAATGAGGGGAGGATGATATGAAGCAGGATGGATATGACAAGCAGCCATACACTCCTCAAAGGATGCAACACCTACTAATGTACAACTTCTATTAAAATCGTTTCATAAGACAAAATGACATCAGCTCAACAAAATGCATTGATTGGATTTACATAAAAACATGAATGATATAAACGTGAACAAATTAAATTATAAGCATGGATGCAAACTAAGACGCAAAAGTACATTTTCTTCTCTCCCCAAATCTTTGAATCTATCCAAATTGTGATATCTATGAGGCTCCCTGGATGAAATAAAGAAAAAGTAGAAATTCAGGATGGACCACCCACTCTCCTTTTAAAAAAATAAAAAGTCTCTGCCATTTCAAATCCAGTCTGTATGCATTTACTATTCCCACCCAAACCTACGCACACATTCCCAAACACTCTCACTCAGCCACATTCTGCAGCACTTTAACCTGCGGCTCAAAAGCCCTTCATACATTATTCTGTGTCCATTCTCCACGCTTGCTCGCTGGAACACTGAACTATAACAGCAGCCAAGAGCTCGCCCGGCTCTCTACAGTGGCAGCTTCACCCCACCCAGTGCACTGCAGCCGACTGAAGGGCACAAGCTGCGCCCAGAGAGACAAACACAACATGGTTTTCAGAATGGCAAGCAAGCTCAGGGCCGCATGCTAAACAACCTTCATGGAAGAAAACTGAGTAGCCGGTCTCATTTTGTCACCTCAGAACAGCTGAATGGATGGATTCAATTGAAAAATATTCTGCCTTTATGAAGATATAAAATGTTTCAATGCTTAGTGTGGTTATTAAAAGCACATAATGTCTCACTTTACCATTATTCCTAATAAAAGATGTCCTCTTCTTCCTGTGCACATTTGAGTGTGTGTATATATATGAGTCAGTGTGAGGGTGCGTTATTGTCTGTGCGTAGGTATATGTTGTATTTTGATTAATCTGCATAGTGAGTGAAAATAATGGAGAGGAATTGTGAGCTGAAGTAGATTATTACAATTCACTTTCTTTTCACACACTGAAAAATAACCCAATTATTTTCCAAGGTTACTACTGGCAATCGCTCTCTTTTTAATCACAGCCCCAGAATGAAGGCAGCCAAGCTCCAGAGTAGTAATATAAACTTAAAGCAGCACCGACTTAAGCTATCAGAAGGAGAGAGGCAGGAGTTAAATAATTCAAAGTTCTCTAATGAAAGGCAAATCTTGATTTACAGATGTCTAGAATATTCATACTTTGCATAAACTTACCTGACATTTGGTTATGCACATTTCCTCCAGTTTTTTCATGCACTCAGACATTTTATGTAGCCTGTGATGGGCTGCAAAATAGCAAAAAATATATTAATGTCACTGTTTTTCAGTCTTGTCTGATATCAACAAAACCTGATTAACAATAAATGCCAGTTTTGCATTTCTGAGGCTGTTTGCATTCTTTAGGTTAAAGCAGCACTGTGACGGCAGTGTGGAGGCGAGTTTTTCCACGTTTGATAGTTTTGTAAATATTGCATTTAACAATTTAAATATGTAAAATGGTTGGACTCCAATAAAATAAGTAACATTTTGATTGTTTTGTCACCAATTATATCTTTATATGCCACAGTAAGAAAAGCACAAGTGTAAATAAGAAATTAATGATGGCTGAATTCCATTTAGCTGATTCACTTTCACAGTCCTGGTTGTGCATGATATGAAAGCAAAAACACCAAGACAGCAGGTAATGAACGCAAAAAACGAGACGTTATAACAAAGGCTAATAATAAAGTAGCAAAAATTGAGGGAAGAGATAAATAGAGATCCAACAACTAAGGAGAAAATTCAAAAAATAAACCTAACATCAAACCAGGATGACATGAAGAGCACAGACAGGACCAGCAAAGAGACTGATAACTCAAAAAGGGAGAAACACAGACTTTAACACACTCGGGAGAGAATACAAACTAGGAGCAGGTCAAACTCAAAAGCCCTGTTGACCTCTCTTTCTGAGGAGTCAATGACATACATGAATTTTTTTCATAAGTTAGCTGTAGTCAAATGACTCTCTCAAAATGTTTCAGTTGCAGAGACTCTTATCTGACTGTACCAGCAAAGTCCATCCCTCCCACACGGGCCTCTGTGAATTCACATTTCTCTACAAAAACATCTACCACTTCTATCTACAAGTTTTTTTTCAAGGGAAAGTAACTTTCCTGCATAACAGGGCCGCCTGACTTCATCACCACGAACAGAGGTCACTGCTCATTAGTGTCCTGCACCAAAGATTTGCTAATGTGCTAATGTACCCAGGGCTTGGAAGCAAAGTAAACGGTACTTGGCAGTGAATGTTTCCAGGAAGGCAGACAAGTGAGGAGAATGTGTGACATGAATGTGTTACATATAAATAAAACAAAAACTGTTGAACTGTACAGAGATATTTTAAATTTGGTTGTTTTTTCACAAAGTATGGCAGCAAAATGACATGTATAAAATCTTTTAAGCTTGCTTTGCTGTGTGCATAACAGTTTTTATGTTTGCGTGTGTGTGTGTTTTTGTGTGTTTGTGCTCTTTTTTTGGGAGGCAAGCCAAGCCTGAAAACCTCCTACGTTAACTCGGAGTGACACTAATTAATGGCTGCTCTAATAGCTCCTTCTGCAAAAACACTTGGACAGTAAACAAGCTTTCAAGGTGAAACGATGACACTAATGTAATTTTTGAAAGCAGGGTACATGCAGACAGCCCCATAATCTTCAGACATTAGGAAACACTGTACCTGTCATCCCAAATACTGTCCCCATCTGGTTAAGTGTGTCCTCCATTTGCTCAAATGACCCTTTGCCCCCTTGAGCATCATAAAATGAGCCTGAACCACAGTGCAGCTACTGTTGTGTGGGAACAGATGTGCCGATAAGCCAGGCCCTGATTCCTCATTATACTGAGGGATCCCTGCTCTATTGGGCCTGACCCAAGTCACTGGTGTCAAGCAAAGAAGAAAAATAAAACTTAATAAGGTTTAACTGAACCTTGGAGAGTCTTTTCTCTGCATGCAAGACAGAAGGAATGAGAAAAAGAAAGAGGGAGCTCATTTCGGTGTTTTTTTAGTCACATGCATGGGGACGTTATCTGTGTACAGTCGGACATAAGGATGCAATACCACTGACGCAGTAATGATCATTACTATCTCACACAGTAGCTCAAACAGCTCCTTTGAGGCTGATGAGAAAGGGCCTAAATGCAGAGCAAACAAGGCTTTGTGGAGAGAGCTCCAGAGCAGAGAACAGCACTGCTTCTACCTCTTGCCTCTTAGCAGTGGAGATGCGTGGTGTTCTTAAAGCAAGGCAAACAGGACGTACAAATCCATCAGTCCACTTATTTTCAGCTTTTAGAGAGTCATCTGCCACCCACACATGCACATTAATGCATGTTTTACATGAGCCCACGTTGAGACGCTCAAACAAAAGAACATTTGCACACTCACGCTCACACGCACAGGCACGCACACGTGCACACACACACACACACAAACACGCATGCACGCATGCACACACATGCACACACACACACACACAAACAAATGCACGCACACACGTCAGTTATTTGTGAATGATTGAAATTTAGAAAGAGAGATGACTTTACAATGTCAGTTTTAAGACTTTCATCTGCACAGAATTTCATTAAATTTGCTTCTTTAAAGATACTTTTTGAAACATTTTAGCACAAGTTACAGAACATTTTCTATATAGAGGTTAAACTAAAACTGTGTCTTGTTTAAACTGTTGAGTTTTGAGCCTATGTGGAACATCTGGCAGCATATTGCATGTTGACTGGAAGACGTGAAAATATTCTCATACAGTTCAACTCAGGTTGAACTTGGAAAAAACAGGAAACCCAGTCATCAGAGGCCCCTCTACAATATAAACACCGTGCTTTATATTTGGATCCACCAATTACAGTCACATGATTTGTAGTAATTTGACCATATTTATAGACACATTGTTAGAGGAACTGTTCTGTAACTGGTGCTAAAATGCTGCACATAGTTCATCTGAAGTGCAGTGAAAGGGTTGTTGTGTTGAGAATATTACCCTTTGAACACTATTGCTGTAATTAAAAGATTATCCTGGCTTACTGCAAATGTTTTGGCACAAGGGCAGCAAATACAAGCCCCTTTTACACAGCCTGTTGGCTGTGGCAGGAATATTGGAGGCCATTACTGTGCTTCACCATTTTGTATAAAAGCCATAAGGATGGAAGGGGGAGATCATAGTTGGTTCACCTCTGAGATGGCATGGCAGTGACAGATATGAAGCAATATTAAAGTCTGACACATCAAAGTCTGTGTAAAAAAAAGCCAAGCTGGTGCATTCAGGAACAGGGGTGTAACCATTGGATGACATGTTAAGTGTGCAATCCACTGGTGGGCAATTTTAAAACGGCTAGTTACAGTTTACAGTTATATCAAAGAAGACAAGCAGCAACTGAAAATGTCTGCAAAATAACACGATCTTTAGCCTTTCAAGGAGACGATGGGATCAACAAGCACTTAACAGTCAGGATAAAAGATTGTTATTGCCAAGTTATGCCATTGTTTGTGTTAAGAGAGCACTAACTGAAGCATATATAAAACATTGCACTAGATGTCAAAGCTTTTTAAGTCATTCCCATCATCCTCTTTATGTTTCACAAGAACAGCATATTTTATTTAATCCCACACTAGAGCGGCAATATGTCAGTGTTTTTGGTTAGTGTATAAAAACTGTTACTGCAGTGAAAAGAAGGAACTTTGTTGCAGTGATATAAGCAATCTTTGTGTATAAAAGGCTACAGTACGGATCAAAATTGAACAAGGAAGTCAGGCTATAAACTGTAATCTTTACATTTGCCTATTTTCTCTGTTCCTGATATGTTGGGCTAAATTTGAGGTTTGTTTTCAACTTTGCATTATAAGCTGACTGTTCAGTGTCCACGTCTGCTTGGCCTTTTTTATTGGTGCAACCGTGTTTACACAGTAGCTAATAATTTGATGTTACATAAAGCGCCATTTGTTGTTATTATTACTGATGACAGTGATGGCCTAAACTACAAAAGTACATCTCTGGAAAGTGCACCTTCTACACCCCAGCAGTTGGTTTCTGTGGTTCTGGATGTTTGTTCAGTGAAAGTAATTGAGCTCTGAAAGGTTGTTTGGGCACTATAGCAGCAGCCAAACTTGAGCAGGTTACAAAGTGGCTGACATGGAAAGGACCCATTTGAGAGGAGCCAATATGGACACTGAACAGGCACTGGAAGACATAAATGGGTTGCAGGATTCATTCATTTTATAAATAACACCTTTGTGTTGTGTACTATAAAGCCTTTGTGTACAGTACATGAAGAATGAGCTGTGACAGGAAGTGGACACTCAGTGCTGTAACTGGAGAGGAACATAAGGACTACAATGAGTACCGTGACACTTTCATGAGCTGCTGAAGCTGCTGTGTGATACACTATAGAATAACAATTACACAAAGCAATCAAGTGTAGTTTGTACATGTTTTGCATAGCAGGCACACACACACTGAGTGGAATTATTGGCTAAGTAAATACAGGGTCTCTATTTGTATGCATGCTTTAAGTTTGCCATGGTGCAGGATGTGGATTTAGGGGTCTGCCTTGCTGTAGATATCCTGGTAGCAGTATTCTGTAGTTTTATATTCAGTACATGGTAGCAGCATCTTCCTCCACCTTACATACTAACACAACAGAGAAGCCCTCCCTCACTGCACTGCTAATCAGAGGCTGTATTAATGTAGCATCTCCCCAGGCTTTTCCCTACCATCAGCCTCTTATCACAGCACTGTGACAGGCAGATACACACATGTACAGCTGCTTTCGGTGGCAGGATCGCTCTGCTGTGTGGGGGGAAGGCTGCAGATTGAGAGATACTGCCTGAGGGTTTTTTTTTTTTTCGTAAGGCTGGACAAAATGTCCATACAGGATAATAGTCAAAAGTTATTGTTGATCCCACAACTAGATAGCATGTTGGTACCCAAACCAGTGACAAATTCACTGCTAGTTTACTGTCTTCCAGTGAATCCCACAAAGTCAGGCAAATTTTAATTTCTTTCTCTCCTATAAAAAACTAATTCCCTCTTTTACCTCTCACTTTCCCCTCTTCTCTTCCTCTGCTTCTCTCCACAGGGATCTGATACAATTGAGAGGTTCTCTAATGATCTCCAAGTGAGAGGCAGAAAGTCGTCCATAAGCATGCACATGGTCACAGTTACACACACACACGCACACACGCACACACGCACACACATACTTATCTTTGTATCCTAAGGGATAATTGGGAGAGAGTTCCCCGAGCACACTGCATCCCAGCATCCTGCCACCATTAAAGCATGGAGCTGTATCTGTGCAGCTACATTTAGTGAACTGGTATGCTTTCTGAATGTGTGTGTGTGTGTGTGTGTGTGTGTGTGTGTGTGTGTGTGTGTGTGTGTGTGTGTGTGTGTGGGTATGTGTGTGTGTGTGTGTGTGAGCGAGAGAGAGAAGAGAGGAGGGGGAGGAAGCGGGCAAGATGGCGGACGTGGCTACGTCCGGTCACGTGTCAGCCGCTGGAAATGGCGCTCTAAGTTGAGCAAGACAATGACTGCAGCTCCGCTTGCTCCACGTGTTCTTTCAACACACACACTAGATGGCGCGAGACGAGACTGAACACACTGAATGCTCAAAAATGGGCTATGCTATAGTGTCGTGTACACTGGGGGTTGTGAGCTCTCCTAAGATTACTCACGGGGAAATGTGTATATTACGCAGTTATGTGCGTGTAGGCGTGTGGGTGCGTGTGTGGTTAGTAAGAGAGAGAGAGAGAAAGAGAAAGAAGCGCTCACGCTTCAGAGTGGCTTGAAGAAAGGGTCGGGGGTGGCGTAATATTCGTTTTACCGTCTTTCAGGGGTCGACAAACGAGCTGGCGCTCATATGCCGTCCGCTGCTTGCTGTGTAAGCCAGCAAAACGAACGATTGCAGTCCTACGCACGACACACAACTAGCAGCACAATGTTAACAAGGCACAGTTAAACAAAGCAGCTCCTAGCGGCAAGCAGCTTAATGTCCATACATAAAAATGGACTCGGCGGTCCTTAAAACAAAACAATAAAACGAAACAAAACAAAACAAAACACAGTTTAAATACCACGCTATCTAACTGTCTCTGCCCAGACAAAGCTCTCTTACTTGGTGTCACTTCCTGCGACTAGCATGCTTCCCGGCGTTTGCCGATCCGTCCATGGGGAAACGTGTGGGGCGACTGTAGCGTCCTACAATAAAACGGGATTTGGCTGTCCTCAGCGGGGCAGATGAAAAACAGCGGAGTCGACTCTGATGAAGAAGCGGGTCTCGACGGGCTCGTCTTCTTCTGAAGAAAAGATTTCCTTCACCTCTGCAGGTAAGGAGGAGTGGCTGGGTTGCGCAGCTTCCTCCACGCATCCAAAAAGTGTCTAACAGTACACTTCAACCATTCCTCACTCGTCCAGCAAGCTAAGAACTGCGGCCTAGGTCGTAGGTACAACATTGTTACAGTTGCTTCCTTATGGTAACGGCGGTGAGGAGAAAGAGTTCCTTACTCACGCTTGGTCACACTGGAAAGCGCGGGGCAACTCAATGCGCCGCAATTTATGCCGTGGACTGCGTCGGGGGTCTTCCAGCGGAACCCACCTGGGCAAGACGGTGTTTCGACCAATGAGGGGCATGAGTTTGAATTTGAGATAAACTCACCCCAGGGGTCCCTTACCGGACCGACGCAGCTTTTGGCGGGCCACTATTGTTCTTAGTCTTGCAGAGTCATGCAGGTTTGTCTTTGTTTGAGACATGGTCGAGGTCCCAACAAATTAATGAAAAATAAAAGAATAAATTCTTGTAGTGCAGTTACATTTGTGCCAGGTGTAAGATAGCAATGCCACCTGCGCCACTGGAGCATGGCGCAATCAGTCTTTAAAGGTAATGAGAACACACTCTCTGATTTGTTATTGCATTTTTGGCCAAAGAAACACCCATGAATTGATGAGGTTAATTTTTTCCACAGAAATATATGCCCCTTTGCAATTGACATATTGTGGCATCCTTTGTTTTAAGAAGAACATATGAAAACAAAATAATAAAACTTGAATTTCTTTGAGTGGACCACTGTTTTTTTCTATTTAACAAATAGAGGGGCAGGGCAGGGGCAGCAGCCTTAGCAGGGAAGCCCAGACTTCCCTCACCACGGCTACTTCATCCAGCTCTTTCCGAGGGATCCAGAGACGTTCCCAGGCCAGCCGAGAGACGTAGTCTCTCCAGCGTGTCCTGGGTCTGCCCCGGGGTCTCCTACCGGTGGGATGTGCCCTGAACACCTCACGAGGGAGGTGTCCGGGAGGCATCCTAATTAGATGCCCGAGCCACCTCATCTGGCTCTTCTCAACGCGGAGGAGCAGCGGTTCTACTCCGAGCTCCTCCTGGATGACCGAACTTCTCACCATATCTCTAAGGGAGAGCCCAGCCACCCTACGGAGGAAGCTCATTTTGGCCGCTTGTAACCGCGATCTTGTTCTTTCGGTCACTACCCAAAGCTCATGACCATAGGTGAGGGTAGGAACGAAGATCGACCGGTAAACAGAGAGTTTTGCCTTTCACTTGGGGCAGGATCTCATCCCTGACCCCAAGAGGGCATTCCACCCTTTTCCGGGTGAGAACCATGGACTCGGATTTGGAGGTGCTGATTCTCATCCCGGCCATTTCACAACTAGCTGCGAACCAATCCAGTGAGAGTTGAAGGTCACGACCTGATGAAGCCAACAGGACCACATCATCTACAAAAAGTAATGCAGACCAAGCTCTGGCACCAGCCGTACAGGGAATGGACGGCCCGTAACAGGGGGTCTTACACCCCATACTCCCAGAGAACCCCCCACAGGACTCCCTGAGGGACACGGTCGAACGCCTTCTCCAAGTCCACAAAACACATGTGGACTGGTTGGGCAAACTCCCATGCACCCTCGGGGACCCTGCTGAGGGTAAAAAGCTGGTCCACAGTTCCATGGCCAGGACAAAAACCGCATTGCCCCTCATGAATCCGAGGTTCGACTACCCCCGAATAGACCTTACCAGGGAGGCTGAGGAGTGTGATCCCCCTGTAGTTGGAACACCACCTCCAGTCCCCCTTCTTTAAAAGAGGGACCACCACCCTGGTCTGCCAATCCAGAGGCACTGCCCCCGATGTCCACGCGATGTTGCAGAGTCGTGTCAACCAGGACAGCCCCACAACATCCAGGGCCTTGAGGAACTCTGAGGGGATCTCATCCACCCCCGGGGCCCTGCCACCAAGGAGCTTTTTAACCATCTCAGCGACCTCAGCCTCAGAGATGGAAGAGCCCACTCCCGTGTTCCCTGGCCCTGCCTCCTCAAAGGAAGGCATGTCGGTGGGATTGAGGAGGTCTTCGAAGTATTCCTTCCACTGATCCACAACGTCCCGAGTCGAGGTCAGCAGCGCACCGTCCCCACTGAACACAGTGTTTACAGTGCACTGCTCCCCCCTCCTGAGACGCTGGATGGTGGTCCAGAACCTCTTCAAAGCCGTCCGGAAGTCCTTCTCCATGGCCTCGCCGAACTCCTCCCATGTCCGGGTTTTTGCCTCGGCGACCGCCGAAGCTGCATTCCACTTGGCCTGTCGGTACCTGTCTGCTGCCTCAGGAGTCCCACAGGCCAAAAAGGCCCAATACTACTCTTCTTCAGCTTGACGGCATCCCTCACTGCCGGTGTCCACCAGCGGGTTCGGGTATTGCCGCCCCGACAGGCACCAACTACCTTACGCCTGCAGCACCGATCGGCCGCCACAACAATGGAGGCACAGAACATAGCCCACTCGGACTCAATGTCCCCTGCCTCCCCCCGGAACACGGTCAAAGCTCTCGCGGAGGTGGGAGTTGAAGCTCTTTCTGACAGGAGACTCTGCCAGACGTTCCCAGCAGACCCTCACAATACGTTTGGG
>JAQMCX010000003.1:12559092-12615317 GCA_029814765.1 Acanthurus leucopareius | reverse complement strand
TGTGTGTGTGTGTGTGTGTGTGTGTGCATATGTGTGTTTAGGAGAGAAAGGAAGTTGGGGGTGGACTAGACTTGATGGGTGTTTTTGGGGAATGAAGTATAGCAGACAGCTTGTCAGTCGGATGAAAAGTCAGCATTTTATGTGTGTGCATGCATGTGCGTGTTTCTTGGGCAGGTGTGTGTGTGTGACATGTGTGTGAGAAGTGTTACTGCTCGGCTGAGCATGTCGAGGGGCCTGCACACAAAACTCTTCACTGTCTGAAGAAAGGGAGAAGACAGAGACAGGAAGACACAAGCAGACAGTATGAGTGAGAGAAGAATGAGGTCAGTGATACTCCTAAAAAAATCAGTTAATTACCTTTAAAAAAGGATGTGCACTATGGAACAGGCGAGTTATTCTTTATCACATCTAAATATGGATTGAAACTAGACAACAAAAAATATCAGCACAGAATAATCACAAAGCAAAGTCATGAAATGGCCTGAACTCTCAAAACATTGCTCAAAATGTTCTTAATTAGCTAATACCATCAGTCCTTACATATAATAACCTTAGTGGACTGTGACATTTCCAACAAAGTATGAGGGCTCCTACATAACCAATGCTGCTGACAATTACAAATGAGCAGGTAACTCACTGCAGTAAAGCTATAACTGTATCGACCAAGTGGCTGTTCTTTAAACATTTATCCCGTTTTTAAATTAAATCAGTGAAATATGTCTTTATCATTGAGTAACTTACAGAGCTGCACTCACAATGGCTTACGAACCATCAGACACTGCTCCTCACCAGCTCCCATTAAAGCAATTCGTGACATGTTTCATCTCGTCGTCAAGGCTTGGTCAAAGGATTTTGTCGCCTCTTCATCTCTCTGTAATATTGAAGTTATTATTTTGTGAGAGAGCTTGACTTAAGTGGCCAAAATGTAGGAGACAGAATCAAGTATGAACTGCATTTTCAAAGTGTTTTATTTACAAGTGAAAAAAGAGAAAAGAAAATAACACATATAACTTTTGCCAGGTAGAGGCCAGTGATTAGCCTAAGCAATGTGCCTAATTAGCTTGCTTGTTC
The DNA here is from genome assembly GCA_029814765.1 of Acanthurus leucopareius. Taxonomy (NCBI): domain Eukaryota; kingdom Metazoa; phylum Chordata; class Actinopteri; order Acanthuriformes; family Acanthuridae; genus Acanthurus; species Acanthurus leucopareius. The sequence continues at coordinate 12,614,246 of JAQMCX010000003.1, read as the reverse complement.
TCGTGATAGTAATTTCTTCTATATTCTCTCTATTGAAACTAACAAATAACAAATATGAAAATAAACCATTCAGTAGTCTCTGGAATTTATTACAGTCACATGAAGACAGCAGTTATGTTTAATTTTCTAAACAAAGAAAATTCAAGCATTTGTGTTGTTGTATAAAGGAAAGAGAGAGGTGGTTTGCTGTGTACTGCAAGAGCAAAAAATTTGAAAGGAATATCTTGACATGTTTGGTAATATTTGCTGAGAGATGCATGATAAACATGGGGCTTCCTCTGGCGGCCAATCAGCTTAGCTTAGCACTAACAGTGACAACGAGGAGAGAGTTAGGCTTGAGTTCGAGTTAGCCAGCTTAGACTTCACTGCTTCTTCCCACTGTACAACAGCACATTAAACTCCATAAAATGGTTTTAGGTTTAGATTTTGGATTCATTAAACAAATGAGCAACAGTGTATAAACCACTCAACAATACATTTAATGTAGCAGTGATATTATCCAAAAACATCGTGTATAATAGTACATAGCAGGGACAGATCACAGTGAAGTATAAGTACATTTATTTAACCATGGATCTAAATACTTCTTCCTCTGGTGTCAGGCTCTTGTCACAGTGGCCTATCAATGATGATACCTTATGTTTTTATACAATAGCTGTTCTAAAGAAGAAATTCCACAACAACAACATGAACATTTTCTCTTCATTTTAAACTGAAGGAATAAGATCCATTCGGCTCGTGATGACAGTATACCAAACATGGAGTGAGTGAGCCCTGGAAAACCCCTCTTCAATTAGTCACACAGCATTTGAAATCAGTCAGGCCAATAACTTGTTTTCTCCCCAGATATTAGCTTAGTGGGCTATCAAATCCCTCAGTCTCGACAGCTAATGCCAAGGTATTAGACTGCAGCCCGTGTTTACCTCGCTCTGCCAGTGGCATCATTGGCAGCACGCAGTCAAACACTCCCCAGCAGACAACAGAGAAAACCCCGGCACAGTGTACATTGAAACAGCAATACCTGGTGCAAATCCCCTCAAAGTCAACGCATTATCTCAGCAGCACAGCTATAGATTGCTGAATCATGAAATACTTTAAGAACTAAGGGCAAGACAGTGATAGAACGTCTGCGTCTTAGTCATATCAGCTTACCATGCTGTAACACGAGCCATGTGTTAAACTGAGACCGACTGTCAATCATGGATAAACCTCTCATCTTAATGAGCTCAAGTGTCTGAATATTCAGCAGGTGTGCAGGTACAGAATATAATCACATTACTGGCTGCACTGTGACTGTGAGAATGATTTAATTAGATCATTTATAGTCTAATGGGAAAAAAAAGCTATATTTTTTGTGAAAGTTTGATCACTGCTCCTATTTTGTGGTACTCACGCAATCTTTCACACTTCAGTTGTTCACCGGGCTGCTACTTATTACATTAATCATTTAGTTCAAGAAAAAGTCATTTTTGTCACTCTGGAGCAATTTCCCTCACACGATATGCAGTTCTGAGCCAGATGCCTGAGTAATAGAACAGTACATTTAAAACTGTGAATATTACCAACTCCAAGATTTGAGTAACTGCAAGTTTCACATTGCTTTTTAATAATTTTTACAAGCTATAAATTGCTGTTACACTAGTTTTTTTTTGAGAGAGAGAGAGATTACTGACCCCTCTTATGTTCCTTTCTGCATTTTTTCAATTAAGCAAAGAAAATAATTAGAAATCTTATGGCATATGAAAATCATATTCTTGCTGCTTTGCATATAAATATTAAATTTTCATACATCAGTTTTTATCACATTGCACATGTGTATCTGACTGCATGTGCATTTATCACACGTGCAGTAACTTGATACAGGCTAAGGCTCTTGGGGGGGAGCTGCTCTTGTGTTGACCTACAGTAGGTGTGTTTGTGTTTGTGTGTGCTTATGTCATTTGCTTGTGTTTTTTTTTTATCATGTGTTGCTGTAAGTGGAATGTCCCATATGAGTTAATAAAATCATTGAACTGAATTGAGCTGAGCATTTGTCTTTACTTTAAAAAATGGCACATAATTATTAAAAGTTTTTAATCTCTTTGTTTAAGCAAAGTGTGTATGTTCTGTTTACAACTGTGTGTGCGATTTTGTGTGCGTGTGTGTGTGTGTGTGTGTGTGTCAATGTCCGCTTAATCACAGCATCTGTTGCTGTCATCGCTCTTGGATATAAACATCATCAATCACCGGAGGAAGTGACAATATTTATTATGGCTCCTATTTGTTAGATTATTGAAAAGATTTTACTGTATGACCGAATTAAGTGCAGCGTGCCTTGACAGGAGGCTCTCTGCCTTGTGATTGCATTTAAAAAAAATAATTATTCATATAATTTCAATTAAGTGAAGACCTTTATCAGAAGAGGTATGTAGGATTTATGCCAATATGATGAATGCATCTGTTGGATAAAAGATTAAAGTCTCAGATTGGTGTAATAACGGGGCTGTTTTTAGAAGCCACGCACTGCTGCGTGTTGTCTCTCCAGCCATCTTTCAGTTATCCAAGACACTGGCTGAGTCATAGTTACAGCTCGCAGGGGATTTAGAAAGTGATGGTTATTAAGTGTAGAGGAGGTAAAAACAGTAATCTCAAATCTGTCCAACGCCCACTCTCATCCCTTCTCTTACACCCTCTTTCCTTTGTCACTGTAAGTCCATGATTGTTTTGCAGAGGTCTCTCTCTTTTATTTCTTTAGAGAGTTGAGAGCAACACCGTGTCTTGAACTTTAACATCTCTTATGTAGGCTGAATATTGGTGAAAATTCTCAAAGCAATCAATGTCTCATTCAGATCATTTCAATTATTTGTCAGTAATAGCTTTGACAATGTTGCAACCCCTGCAAAGGTACAGCACTTCTCTCCATTAATGATTGATCTATTTATCAAACGGATCAACCAAGAATCAGATGTGTGTGAATTTATTAATTTTTTAATATCTATCTATCTATCTATCTATCTATCTATCTATCTATCTATCTATCAGATCTCATAACCTTCCAGTCATGAGGACTGAGAAAAACATAACAGCTAATATTTGTGTTTTTATATTACAAGCCCACTAAAGTTGACATTGGGCTTTTTTTAGTTGGGCTCTGTCATGAATTTGAAAACAATGTGAGGTTTCAACAGAATGCAGGATAATATCCTTTTGTTCTGACTCCAGAATGTTCAAACACTGTACACCGGATAGCCTGGCCTAAATTAGCTTCTTTGTTGTGTAACACATTTTTTGCAATAACAAGTGAAACAGGGCAGTGTCCTAATAATTTAATTTTATTTAGATTTAGATATAAAGTAACTTCAGGCAGTGATGGCTTTGCAGTTTGATGACACTTCAAGTGGATAATATCATTGCTGTCAGGAATCTCTTATATCAACAACTTGGATTACAACTCAGAGGCAGATGATAACAGTTTTTCTCACTGGGTTGCTCATAACAGTGTGAGTGATACAAACCAGGAAGTTTTGCAAATAAATTAAAACACGTCTGAATGTGTTCCTCCAACAAACAACAGCAATGTAAAGAAAATGGAGGATGAGCAGAATTTAAAAGTGCCAGGAGCTGTTATGCACAAGTCACTTGGCAAAAATAAGTAGGAATAATAAAAAGAGTTTTGGCACAATAATTAAGGTTAGCTTAGTTATTGAGCTGAGTGCAGGTTGCTGCACCTGTCAAGCTAACTGTCAAGCGAATGTGTAAGATAAGGTAAAATTAGCCTCTTTCTGTCCATTTAGTTTTCATTATGCATGAGTGCAAAAAAGCTAGCTGGCTGAGCATCTTGGTAGCCCTGCAATTATGCGGTTGCTGGAATACTGTTACGTTGAAATGATTTTTTTATACAAATATGTCTTAGAGTAAACATTATGAAGGTGAACGGCTGGATGTTTGCTTACTTTTTGACTAAAATATTTGTATATATTTTTACTACAATGGAAAACACCTTGAGCACAAATGTTTAATTCCCCTTTGCAAAGGCATTCTTTAATGAAAGCTATGTCTCAGGGCTGTAAATGGGTTGTTTAAGTAAAACTAAAACTTTCCTGGGGCCAAACTCTATGTTTTGTATTCACTGTGAGTTCCCCCTGTCTCAAGCTTCTGGCCGTGTGTGTGTGTGTGTGTGTGTGTGTGTTTGTGTGTACGCGTGTGCATGCGTGTGCACCTGCCTGTCTGCTGGTCCTCCATGTGTTGCATCCTGGTTTATTTGCCATATGCCAAGAGCTCTTTGGAGCAGAGGCGCGATTATCCATTCATCAGGCCTGCAGCATGAGTGTTTGCCGACTTCCCTGATCTACAGTCTAATTTAGACCTCAGACGCCGGCTCTCCTCCCTCTCACAACCCTTGTTGACATAAACAGGAACCACAACTATAAATCTACAACTGCTGCACTGCTGTTTCTTCCCACCAGCCAATATGTTCATGTTTTTGAAAGCAAAACTTTTGGTGCGATGCATGAAAGCAGTCTGATGGGAGAGAGGCGGCTGAGGAAGTGAACCTGTAATCCACAACTGACAGTTTTAGGGTTTGGCATTTAGTGCACCCTCTTATCTTATCTTGGGGCTTAAATCTGGCCAATAACATAGTGACAGAGATAGACAGTTAAGAGGAAAAAAAGAGCTACATAAACAACAGCCACGCTGAGACACAACAACAACACACACCTCAGCCATGTCTTAGCCTTTCATTTTCTCCCACTCTCTCTTGTTTCCTCCACTGTTTTTATGGCAGCAGAGCTGTAGGCCGCAAGTATCGATTGTATGCTGAGTAAGAGGAAGAAAATAAGACGGAGAAGGGATTAAGGAAGGGGTAAATTAGAAAAACAGATACATCAGAGTGGTGACGCACAAGGGGCAGCGTTTTGTTTTGTTGTTTTATTTTGTTTTAATCTTTCCGCGTCAGGAAATAAAGGGAGGGAAGATGTACAACATAGTCACACCGACAGCATCCCAAACCTCCAGACCCAACACTCAAGATTTATTGATGTTTTTTGTAATAAGACATGATAAGAGTTTCACTACAGATAAAAAAGCAATAGTTCACTGCCTTACTTTCAAAAGCATAATAATTTGTTTTGCTACAAATCTATTTTTTTCTATTAACAAGAGGACAAATTTCAAATGTGAATGTAGAAACACAAAAAGTCATGCAAGAACAACGTCTGACCAAAACAGTGAAATAATATGATTTAAAAAAAAAAAAAAAAAATCAGATCAAAGAATAAGAGAAAAGAGAAGAATACAAAACTGGCCTGTTTTTAATCTACAATTCCCCAGGCAGGTTTTGAAGCATTTAAAAGAATTAAACTCAGTATCCTTAAAAAAAGAAGGAAAAAGCAAACAAAAAACACCTGAGAAGATATTAAAAAGGTATCTTTAAAAAAATGAATACATATCATTTACACAGTTTTGTAAACATTTTACAGAGCTGATTAGAAGATAACGCAGATATATGTAAAATTTACAAATTGACCTTAACCCCGGTGAGCTCTGCAACAAACATCATCCAACAGCACATTCCAGGCAACTTAGAAACAGGACTTTTTGATTAAGATCTGATTCAATGTGATAATGCAACCAATTATAGTTGCATCTGGATGCATATTGTTTTCCACTCATGATTTAAAATAATGCAAAGAAAGTGTTAACTGTCTTAAGTCATAAAACAATTCATTTGAAAGCATCTTACATAATTTTATTATGTCAATAGATCATTTAATTAAATTAGCATTATTGTTATATATAGTTGTGAGTTCACAGATGTAATTTACTGAATGAACTTACTTCATACTAAGGCAGGAAACATTGTTCACCAGGAAACTCCAGCAGACATATTGAACTGTCATGGCAGGTAAAACACACCTGAAACCAGTTTTTATTAATGATGGCTCACTTTCATCAAGTGTCCCAGTCAGGTGCCATGACAGTGAGCCAGCATGAACACTAAGTGGAGCCTGGCTCACAATGCAGTTGTTTCTAATGGTATCAATTACACCTGTGCTTTTCCTGCAATGATGCCTCGAAATGTCTGCTATGAAAAAGCTCAATTATTTTCTATGTGTTATTCAACGGTCTGAAAAACTCTGAAATTGAACTTGGTTTATATTAAAGAAAACCTGTGTAAATCAGGCCCACAAAATATGTTTAGGTTCAATATCCAGCCCTACAGGGAGAAAGGGTTTGACTTATACACCTAATGAAGAAGAAAAAAAATCACAAAGCAGAACAAAAGAACTCACGAAAGACTTTGGGGAAAACAAGGGGTGAGGTAGTCTGTTGCTGCCTGAGGATTCTCAGGCTAAAAGTTGGAGAGGAATTCAAACTCACTGAGAGAGGGGCCGGAGAGGGAGGAACACAGGCATTGATCCAGGACCAAGCGTCCGTGTCGTCCCTTTGTCTCTGAGTACAGCTGCTACACAAATGAGTCTCAAGATAGCTGCCTTCCACCTCCTCTGAACCCTCTTACATCCTCCTTCAACCCCTACCTGATCAGGCCCGCTCCTGGCTCCTCTGCTGCCCACAGGAAATCATTACATTCATTGTGTAACTCTTGCCCAATCTCCTCCGTCCCCTGAGCTCCACCTTTCACCAATTAGGAGGTGTGCTAGCTGATTGTTAGCCACTGCATCTCTGAAGTCATTCCTCTTTAGTCCCAAGGTCAGTAGATTTTGCGGCGTTTAATGGTGGAATCCAATTAAAACGACACAGCATGCATACCTAAAGCCAAAGCATCAAACATGGGATATGAATATAAACTGGTTCTGTTGATTTTTGGTAACAGGTGTAAGGCTTTCTTTAAAATGCTGGAGGGAAATCTCAAGACTCACAGTGTTTCTTGTAATGCTTTTCTGTGTGGTATAGATATAGATATAGATATAGATATAGATAGAGAAGTTTCCATGCCTTATAGCCTGTAGTTACCTCATAATGAATGTGCAGTGTAATGCCCAATGTCTACCCAGGGACCTAATTTATCAAGCAAAGGCCAACAGTGTCAAAGCTATTTCCTCATGAGATACAGCCACGCAGAGAATGAATCAATGATGCTGTAATGTGGAAGGTGTAGCCACACATTTTCATATTCCCTCCACCATCCACGCGTGGGAGAGCTAAGGTCAAATGAATGGGACAGGTATGTACAGGCCTGCAGGGAGGATAATGCAAGATGACAGGTCTCCACTCACTGGAGAATGCTGATTTATCTCCCTTTAATATTGTGTGAATATTTCATGGTTTTGCATTGAAGTAATCTCAGTACTAATACTAAAAATGGCTGGACGTTGGTATGTTCAAATGAGCCTTAAAATGGGCTTTTCTTCAAAGCTCCGGTATGACAGCAATTTCCATTTCAGTTCCTTTTTTTTCCCCCAATAATAGTGATCATAAATGTTAAGCTCCTGCTCTCAGCTCCATTTTAAAATCTAGAGGTCTTTAATGGCAGCTTGCAGCCAAGCTCTCCATTAAAAACATAATGTGAATGATTAAAGGGCAATTTGAGAGGGTTCAGTTTGGCAGCGAGCTCAAATCACATGTGCAACATCGAATGGCATTTCATCAGGATTCCCGTCTTCTTGTTAAATTTGATATTGTTCTCTGATTATTCTCACAGGAGCGTTGTAATGCCGAGCTCAGATTGCTGTTAGATACAGAGACCCACCTCCACCACACATACGATACACAGGAACCTGCAAAAAGGTTCGTTTTCAAAGCTTTAAATACAGATTTTGAACCTGTCATGAAATGAATGCCAAATTACACCAAAACAGGACCAAAAAAGAAGTTTTTTAAAAAATAAATTTATCTCTTTTTGTCTTTCCTGTCCGTCCTCCCAGGAGGTCTGAGGGACGAATACGAGCTCGACAGAAATACATGGTGCCAACTCTACTGCAGCAAGTCCCTGAGCCTGCATTTGCCAAGCGAATGTCACTCTCCGAGCCAAATTCCGAAGCGAAGCAGACACCAGATGTTGGAGCGGTCAGACAAAGTGGCCAGAATGACAACAACAGTTCTTCTAGCGAGACGATAAGCAACTGGACTGGAAGCGCCCTCCTGCCTTTTCAAACCCCAGCTTGTCAGAGGGGAAAATTGGGGGGCTGTCACTCACAGACTCTGTGGTCTGGATGAAGGGTAATTATCTTTTTAGGATGCTTTCATGCACAGTCAGAGGAGCTAATGGGGAGTGTTGTAATAAAAGGCCCGAAGGAGGAGTCTCCACAGAAAAGCCACAGGACAGCAAACTTGAAGGCAACACCACTACAACCAGAGCTGGGTATCTTTAAAACAAATCATAAAATCAGCGCTGATACCCTTAAAATGACACTAATACTAATAAAGTACTTTATGTGATGCCTTTTTTCTACTTTATTTGAAACCCTTCATATGATTTATTATGCTACTTAAATGATCAGATAATTAGATTTATGCGTTTTATAAAAGGCCTGTGTGTAGTTTAGCCATGCTTTCAAACATTTTGCAGCATTTCTGCACGTTCAGTTGCCAGCTGCAGCAAATCCACTGGGTTCATCTTCAACACACTACAGACTGTATGGACTGGAGCTGCTGTGATAGTGAGCCAATCAAATACTGTATTAAATCAAAAAAATGCTCATGGTAACTGGCTGAGAGCGAAACCATACAAAAGTAGTTTTTATCTAGAGCTGGGTACAAAAAGGACTGAATTCTTCTAACATTTAACTGGAGAAGCTTTGATACTACTAACACAGATTTATTTTAGCCAATATTGAAGGTTTTGGGCAACCATCCAAAAGAAATGTCTGGCATTATCTAAAACTCTTTATTTGAAAGTAATATCAAAGTTTAGAGGGTCCAACATATGGGATATTATAATATATATTAATAATCATATTAGACAGATATACTGTACACACACCCTAATATACTTAATATAGTTGGTTAAATTTGAGCCTGTTCAAGCAGCGTGATTGATTCTTGTGTTTACAACATTCATCTTTGTGTTTTCTTCTAAGTAGGTTTTGCTAAAACCCAACTAATGCCCCCCATGTGAATTAATGACTATTTTGTGACAATGCCACCACATTCCTGATTCTTAGCTATGCATTCGGTGAGTACATTGTCATTATAGCTGATAGGTATGATGGGTGAAGAGTATAAAGATAAGACACTGAATATATGAAGCAGGAATCCTCGGAGTGATCATTCTAACTAATTACAGTGAGCTTGGAAAGCTTGCACTAGTGTCTGTTTAATTTACATGTCAAGTCTGATCTGATGGCAGCTGACTGTTGGCACTTATAATAAGCTGTCTTCTGTACGATGTTTGCTTGCTGGATCAGGTGAAAACTGCACCATATGCGGGCGTCTTAGAGCAGAATATACCATTCAATTAAAGAGCAGCGGTGAGAGCGTGGGAAAAGGAAGAGACAGCAGAGAGAGCGTGTGTGTGTATGTGTCTGCTTGTGTGTATTAGAGAAAGAGAAAAACAGATGCTGTTGTTAATGCGTTTCTATCTGAGCCATCGTTACCACCTATGAAAAATTCCAGCCACTGATAGGTGATTGCTGAGAGCACAGACGATTTCAAATGCCACACAGTTCTAATGATGTGGCTAGACATTATAATTTCACAGCTCATTGTTGTCTGAGGTCCTCATCACTCACAGGTTCACAGCAGGTTTTCACCGCTCCTCTTCTTCTCCTTGTGCAAGTGGGGCAAACTTTGAGAGGAAACCACCGACAACATGTTCAAAACATGCACACCTTTCACACACAAAGAGACACGCGTGTAAGCACACAAACCACTTGAGTTTAGGGTTTCTGATCAAACCGAGTTGCTGTCAAATTCAGAATGCAGCAGAGGTGGAGGACTTTCAAGTGACAGCATCAAGGTTTTGCAGATACATAGCCAGTTAAATTAGGCCACGGCTGGGGAGAGGATGCTGTGCGTGATCAAAGGCTACACTGATACCGCTTTGACTGTAACCATGTTGTCGAGGCAAGGCGGATGTTTTCAGAGACAAAAAGGAGAAATTGCATCGGAGGGTTTATCTCAACAGCAATTATACCTGATCCTGGAAAAGAGAGATGGAAGCAAAAGGAGAGACAAGCAGAAGCTGAGGCTGAAAGAGAGGAAAAGAGAGAGCGTGGATACCAGAGGTAGGAAGGGAAACCTTGATACAATTCCAGGTTGATTAATGAAGAGGCAATGAGGTGAAATCCACAGGAAATGAAGGAGGAAGCTGAGGCCGAATCCTGTTCTTTGATCATTTGCTCCAACAACACTCTGTTCACTCAAAAGCTGCAGCATGAACGGTGACTCACACCTGTTTCCATAGCTCTAAAACAGAGAAAATGGAGTTGTCTCATTGGCTTGTAAGGTCCCCTGTCACATTCACAAAGAGAAGGAGATTTGATGGCAAAATATATAAGACACTCTTAACTTTCTGGATAAGGTTAAACAGTTCAGTCAGCATGTTCTGTGAAATAACAGTGATGGCATGACCTTCTTTTATCCTCACATGACCAATTCTAAGCCACTGTACCATCAGAGACTATGCACATGCTGCCAATGTGTGGCTGCAAACGGTACTGCACCTCAGCAGTCTTCTTGACTCTTAGCCCTTTCATGAGGACAGAATAGGAGATGCAAAAGATAGGAGACAAGCAGATAAAGGCAAAGGGCTCCAAAAACATCAGCACATCCAGCAATGAGCCAAGGGCCATGAATCCGATTAATAGTGTGATGTGAGAGCTAATGCTATTTATGCTCAGAGTCTGGGTATGGATCATTGAGATAAGAGCCAAGCGCTAAATGCGGAGAGACGGCCGATTGCAAATAGCATCCTATCTAATCAGCTTATGAGGCGAGGTAGCCTGTCTTTACAGTGCTACACACATTTGAGCACGGCTGTGTGACCTTTTATTGCTGTTCATTTGAGGAACAGTTTCATTTCAAGGATTTTGCTCGTTGTGGGATAAATTCTAATTTCATCTTTTTTTTTTTTCCTTTTTTTGTCTGTCAAACATCAACTTTCTTCATTATTCCAAATTAATGGCCGATAACATTTCCAAAATGGCTGTCTCATCCAGCCTGTTATTGTTCAGTCATCTCAGCTGAAGATATAGTCAGTCACAGCTCATTTATCCACAAGTCTGTTTGTCTTCCTAATGAACCGCTAAGCTTCCTCGTCTCTCTCTGCATCAGCTCTTCTGTCTGTGCTCAGGGAACGACAGTCTATCATGAGTTGCCACTCCGCATACTCGAACGCATTCATTACAGAGTCGATGTTGTAGAGATGCATCTGAGATATATGCACTTGGATGTTAAAATGTAATCTCATTGAAAGTTGTTTACCGCTTAAAGGACTCCATCAGTGTCAGATATGAAGCTCTGCAGAGAAATGAATGTAACTTTTGAGTCATTCGAATACTCTGAACCGTTTAGAAATCCAGATGGCAAACATTTCTCATTTATATTTCTGAAGAGGATGTGGTTATTCAATTTTCAGACTGTTGGCTTTGTTTCACTGAAGTTTCTTGGCAAATGTTTTTCGGTCTGTTACTCTTTGTTGTCTGTCTCACAAAAACACTGACAATTTAACTCTGTCTAGTTTATTAACAGCGCTACTAGGAGAAATCAAAGCAGAATATATTAAACATTTGACTGAGCCAACTGAAACAGGATGTGTGAGGCTAATGCCGTTTCCAATATCAAGGTGTAAAAAGTCAAATACATAAATATATGAGCTTATAAAGGCCTGTAGAGAATATTTACATACACATATTTTGCAGTGCAATGACCCCTTAAACGAGTGACAAACAAATGCAATCGAGGCAAAACTTTTACTGTTATTAAATATTCTTTATTGTCAGAACAACATCAGCATACTGCAACTGCGACTTCGTCTGCAATTTAATCATTTTAGTTACCTCAAGCATCATTTTCTGTTTTCTATTCTAAAAAAAAAACAAACTAGCACACACTAGACCTCATATTTTGTTACTGGCATATCTATCCCAATTTTTTATTGTCAAATCAAATGTATCGGTCAGGCACAAAAATATGTCTAAATGATTAAAATGAGTAATGCAAAGCAATGTTCTTGTTCATCTTCATCTATCCAGCTCTTTTCCAGGTCTGATATTTTATTACAAAAATTTATTCTAAAAATCGTTTTTGTTCATAAAAAAGATGGATGACTTTACTTCCCATAATGTTATGCTAGGGGTTTCAGAGGAAAGTCAATAAGACCCTCGAAGCCTAAGACAAAATGCTCCAATGAAGTGACTTACAGAAGCAAAAGGAGCTATAGTTTGACAGAAAGGCTGCACAAATGTCAGTTTTCCAACAGCAGAGGCAAACTGACAGCAATATCTGCCCGTTTTGACAGGAGACAGGAGGCTGACAGGCAGCTGCAACTTTCATTTGATACACAGATGCACAGAAGTAGCATCTCTCTCAAACAGCAAACAGATGCAAAAATATTCGTCCTTTTTTTACACATGCAGACAATTTTACACACAGAAACATTTCTCTCTTCTAAATTGTGCTCAAATTAAAATAATTCTATCCTGAGGGGATGCAAAGCTGACAGCCTACCCATCCTCTCTACCCTGAGCAGCAAAATCTTGCAGCCATTGGTTTTCTTTTCTTTACCGTATAACTCAAAAAGGAAATCTCCCCTGCCTCCAACCGGCTCTAGTCTCCAGACAAGCACTTTATCTTCCTGTCTACAGGCACAGCAGACTAAACACACTCTCTAATAGAGGGTGTTTTCTATCCAAGGCAAGCCTGTCTGGAGGCGGCGGAGCTTGAATCTGTATACTGTCTAAATAACATACTGCTTTCATATACTTTATCAGCAATGACACAGGGACATAATAGGACATAAATACATTGACACACACACACATATATGTGAATTTATACCCTGCCTTCCTTGAAGCGTGTCCTGGCACAATAATCCAGACAGCCCACATAAATGTATGATCTGAAAGAAAGAAAAGCAGCAGATTTAAAATAAGGACTTAATGGAAACTTACTGAAGTAACGGTTCAGCTAGTTAGGGCAGAGAAAGTTTAAACGGTGGGAGGAAGTACAGATCTTTTTTTAAGTTAAATAAGCAATACCATGGTGTAAAAATACTCTGTTATAAGTAAAAGTCCTGCATTTTAAGTACAAACATATTAGCATCAAATTATACACAAAGTACCAAAAGTAAAAGGGAAAAATGGCCTATTTCATATAAAAAAAAATATTGTATTATGCACAATATTTTCTCTTCAAAATGCAGGTAATAGGAAAAAAAATACTACAGTTGAGAACATATTTATCAAAATTGGGCGTAAATAGTTTTTTTAGAAAGTATATGCATCCCTGAGTTTAAAAGAACTAGCAAATGAATATGCACAGATGTCAAAGCAATATGAATAACTGCTTGCAGCCAGTAAGTGAAAAGTAAATAAAGAATGTATGAATCTGAAGAAACGAACAAAAAATGAAACTTCCTTGACCAGAGAAATATGATTCTGAATCAGAAGACTTGGGAAAACAGATTGAAAAGTGAATGAAAAATGTTTTCATATCCCTCAAATTTATTAAGGGCACTTCAGGTCTCAGAGGACACCCACAGCTGCCAACACTGGTTGAATGTGGCTTTTACTAAGCACCTTAATCTGTCCAGAAGAAGTGAGGTACAACACAAACAACAAGAGTCACAAGATTTAATTGACAAATTTAGTTAATTGTGGGTAAGAGAAGCCAGCAGCCTTGTGATGCCGCGTCTGAAAAACCCTTTGATATCTATTGGAAAACAACTGAGTGTTGTCTTTAGTGCTTTTTTGATTCATTTGTGCACTCAGTGTGACAGGGAGATGAAGAAATGATAAAAAATAATATCCTCCAGGTCCACACATATTTTTATTCATTTACATTTGTACACTGAGTTTTTCAATCACTCTCATACTGCCAGTGAAGATCTATACTGCCTCCTCCTGGATGTGAAGTGAACTTGCAAACACAACAGACAACAGCGTAAAACTACTTGATTTCACTGACTTGGGGATTTGAATTTAGCTGAGAATATTCAAGAATGTATAGTTTTTTTTTCCTTTGTTTGAAAAGGAAAAAAAAACACTGTGTCTACATATGGTTTGTGCTGTAGACAAGTGTTCGGCAGGCAGACAGAAAACAGCAGAACTTCGCAATAATTTGATTATGTTATTGGTATCACAAGCTCTTTGTTTAATTTGTTTAATATTTCCAAAGCAAGAAAATTCCTCCCTAATTTAATTATTGGTGCACTCAAATTTGTTAATGTGTATAACAGATAAAAAAAGATTTCTTAGGAAAAATTTGACTGCAAAAATACCAAGAAACTGGTTTTCTTGAAGTAACTGTGCAGGAAAATAGATAAAAATTTGAATAAATGTTACATTAAAAATCTACCTTTTATTCTAACTGGTGTGTGAGCTGCTGCCAGCAAAATGACAGATTCTTTTGTGTTTAAATATCAGTACAGTGTCATTTACCAGTGCAGTCTCTCACTTTGAGATGACTTGAGAGTTGCCATGGAAGTTTGATTAAATAATAAACAGGGTCTTTAAATTTGGCAGACATCCACCTACACTGAATCGTGACGCTGAGGATTTCACTCCCATTGTGTCAAATGTTATTTTCCCTTACAGACACATCGACCTTTTACCTCTGCATGCTGTGTAGGAAAGCCCCTGCATGTCTACCAGCCTGACTAACATCCCTTTTTACATCCCTCTGCAACCACATCTGTGGTGTGAAGCAGGACAGCTCTTACTTCCAAAGCTGATTTAAGTGAGTCAGTTTTTCAGGTTAGCATTTACCCAGCTGACTTTGTTAGGGACTAGTATCTCCTTTCACAGCCTCTTGCAAATGCAAAAAGGATGCACTGCAACAGTTTCTGTTTCTAAGTTGGATTTTTGCCTCCATATCTGTGGAGGTAAAGCTGGTTTCCATAGTTACGCTGAGTATGAGTTAGCTTTAAAAACATGTTTGCTGTCGAAGCAGACAGTGAAATTAGCACACTTCCTCATTTGTGTTTGGATATTTTAAGCCATAATGCACAAGCATTGCTGCATATATTCTGTGATGGGTTTCTTTTGAATTATCCTCAATCAGCATAATGAGAATTCATATATTCTTAAAGTAGTGTACCTTCTTTTGTTTGCACTGTCTACTGAAAGGTCGGAGGTTGAGGTCAGCTTCAACTACTAAAGCTGGATCAGAGAGCATTTTGTTATCATGCATTAATCAAAGCTGATAAAGGTACAAAACTGCACAATTTTTGAATAAGCAAGATGTTTCCAGAAATGCATAACAACCAGAAAGACAAAAACAAACAAAGTGAGACATATTTGGGTGGTGGTGTCGGGGTGCTAATGCAATAAAAGAGAACAAAAACCTAGACAGAGATAAAATTGCTAGTGATAACATCGAGTTTACAACTGTGGATTCAGTTCCTTATAAGCATCACTCACCAAAACTGTGCGTTTTATTAGTTACACGTGTGTCAGTTATATAAACCAGCTGTAAAGCACACAAAACTAGTGAGAATCAATATGATTACAAAATGTTACCACGACTTTATTTCCAAAATTTTGCATTAATAGATGAGCACTACATGAGTAAACTATATGGTTGTAATACTGGACTCCTCCTTATAAAACAGACAAACTAGACAGACTCAGAAACAGACAGATAGATATGCTCTTACTCTTTTCAAAGCACTTATCTTCGTTTTCAACGCAAAGATGTCAAGATGTTTAACTCCAGTTTACTGCAAACTACTCTGACCAGCTGAACTGAATCGCAGACTGAAGACAAACGTTCGGTGGCAGTTGCTCTTCTCAATGCCTCCACACAATCTTCGTTAGCCTTCATGTCGTCGTCTAGCTCCTCCTCCTTATACAAATCATTCTCGGTATCCGGAAATTAACAATCCCGTGATGTCAGGAGAGTGCTAGCATAGCATCGGAATGACTACAGAGCTCCTCTCGATTTGGACTTAAAACTTTTTCAGCGATTAGTGTCAGCTAACAGTTTAGCTCCGCTGTCGTCCACCGACATGGGATTAGCGGGGTTGAAGGCTGTCGGAGCATGTATCTTTCCGCACCACTGTTAGCGACGGGCTGAAGCCTCCCATGGGACCTAACGGGATGCCTGTCGGTTAGCCTCTCCGGAGCCCGGGGTCAGATTTGTGTGCCACACAAGCTAGCAGGCTAGTCCATACGTTGTGGCAAACTCTTGATATAAGTTACATTCCACTGCTAAGGCTGGAAACAGGGAGTCATGGCGCGGTTTATGCTGGAACAACTGTCAGATTTCGGGGACTTTACCGGCGGTAAGGACATGACAGAGATCTTAAGACTGAGCAATAATGAGTTTAAAAACAGTCTGTCAAACTTTCGTGTGAGCCCAGATGGACGTCACATCCATGTTATCCTCCCCAAGCCAAAGGTCGGTCTTGTGACTTTTGATAAGTATGAAAGACCCCCGCTGGCCCAGAACCACAAGAAGCTGGATTTATGGCGCACACGGACTGTACCTCTTGTGGATATTTTATATTTGAACCATAATAACAGCAGCATCGGCAAAGACGCAGCAGTTGTGGCAGCGGTTTATGAGGATGGAAAAGCTGAATTTTGGAAATTCCAGGAGTGCCGAGCTGGCTGGCATCTCCTGCAAACATCAGACTTGTGTAACAGCCCCCGAGCAAGAGTTGTATCTGTCTGTGCTTGTTCCAATCTTATCATCTGGTGTGAGGAGAGGCCACCCTCTGAGAGCTCCCCTGCCCTCAGCTCCACCAGGAACAAGCTCAGATACTGTGTTTGCAGACGTGACCTCGAGGTGGAGGAGGGGGCTGTCAGCTTAGGGGGAGTGAAAATCGCCCTCCACAACAATCCAAAGTTCAACATGGTCAGCTCAGGTGAATATGTACATCTTCTTCCTGACTTAAAAGCCAAGACGCTGTTGAGCATCTCCAGTTTTTTTCTCTCCTGGTCCCCTCGCCATGATTCTTTCACAGTCAGTACTACATGTAAGAACACTCCCCTAAAAAAGCTTTCAGCTAAAGAGTCTGACTTTAAGAAGCTGGTGACAGACTGTTTGGGATATTTAATGACACTTCAACCGCCTGAGATCTGTGACTTCTCTCCTACGGCCTGTGGAGGCCTGCTGTTGTTGCTCAGCACAGGCTGGGTGTGTCATTTACAGAAAGATGGGATTATGCGGCAGGTATACAAGCTGGCAGAAAACTGCTTGGTGAAATCAAGTACTCACACTAGCCTCTCCATGTATGAGGACACCCTGGCACTGCTGATTGGGCAAAAACTGTATCTGATTGACATGAAATGCGGCAGAGAGCTTGAAAAGATCACGCTAAAGAGAGAGGGGTTACTGTATGTGAATCGGGCTGAGAGATGCACACCTCACCTGCTCTCAGAAACTGGACTTTTTGTGGCAGTGAACAAGGAGACAGACTCCAGAGACTGCAACCCTAAACTAAAGCCTCCTGGTTTCAGTGTGGTGGAGAGTATTCATCCTGGAGCCCTCCTGGTAGAGGCAGTTTTTGAGGAGGCCTGTAAATACTACCAGCAGAGGAGCCTGAGCAGCACCCAGCTCACAGTGGACACGCTAAAGAAGGGAGGTAGGTTCCAGGCCCCCATCTCTTTAGCCTCAATCCTCAGGAACTACCTCAGCACAGGGTTGAGGCAGAAAGGAGCAGAGCTGTCCCAGAATGGAGGAGTTGGATGTACAGTGGGGCAAGATAAGCTAATGAGCTCTCTGGAGGCTGAGCTTAAGGCTCTGGTCTCTCTGGAGGAGGTCAAAGGCAGTTTAGTGAGAGGAAGTGTAAAAGAGGTAGAGGCGGTATGTGAGAGTCTGGTTGAGAAAGAGGTAGCTAGGTTGCTCTCATCCTCAGAGCTTGATAAAGAGGCTCTGCTTTACCTCAACTCCATCTTTAACATCTTCCCTTGCCAAATGTGGAGGGCGGCACAGGCCACGCTTCAGCTACACTACAACGGGGAGGGCTCACTGTCCAGCAGGGCTTCCCCAGACATTTGGAAAAATGTCTTCAGCCCTGCTGGGACACCCAGCACCCCAGCCTCCCTCCCATCCACAAATGGCTGGCCAAAGCACAATCATAGCCTCAAAGGTGATCACATGGCCAACTGCAAAGCCAAAACTACAAGCCCCGCTCCCCCAGCAGCCCTGCCTGTGTTTGAGCTCCTCTGCAACTCAGTTTTCCGCTTTCAGCCCAGCTGGTTGCCCAAGTTCCTGGAGCTCGCCCAGCAGCAGCAGGGCTCAGCCGGCCTGGGCCTGAGTTTGGCCTCTTCTTCCTGGAGCTTCTCTGGTGGGCGAGGAGGAGAGGGTGGGGAGAGCAACTTGCCGCTGTACAAACGAGCCCTGTGTGTCCTGTCCAGCCTGAGCCAAGACAAAGACCAGCATCAGGACTTGGAGGTGGAGCTGCTGCTGGTCAGTGGGCGGCCAAACGCCATCCTCCAGGCACTGAGGATCCTCATGGCCAAGCAGCAGTGGGAGCGGGTCACACAGGTGGCCCAGAAGTTCTGCAAGAAGAGCCCACTGCTCAACAAGGAGATTTTCACCACTCTGCTGTGCGAGGTGGCCCAGCACAGAGACCTGGACCCCTACCTGGACATGCTGTGGGTGCTGTGCCCAGAGGACCTCACCGTCACCAGTATTCTTAACTTGGTGCTAAAAAATCTCCCATCTCCCAACACCCCTCCTTCATCCTCCTCCTCCTCCTCCTCCTCTTTCTCCATGTCAAGTACACCCCCCTCATCTCCTGCTCCTTTTGCGGACTCCCAGAGCAGCCAGTTGACCATCGGGCTTCTGAAACCTCTGCTTAGAAAAGTCCTTCAGAGGGAGACCAAGCCTAGCCAGCGGTACGCCGACATCCTCCAGTCGCCATCATTCCCCCCTCCTGCACCTCCTCGCCTGCCCGCAGAGCAGCCCACAGCTGTCTCAGATCCCAGCACAGACTCAGCTCAGGACAGCAACATCACTCAGGCTGCTCTTGCAGAAACACCTGAACAGCAGTCACCAACACACACACCTGTCCCAAGCGACAGGATGGCACTACCAGCTAACACAATGTGTTTTACATAGACACAAACTTACACTCAAAATAAAGAACAAAAACTGACCCTTAAAACATTCCACACACAATCTGACCAAACTGTGAAGGTGTGGGTGTGAAGACAATCAAATCAACAAACTAACAAAATAATATCTGTATCTTCCAGGTACCACCAGTGTAATGCAGTTACTTGTGATTTTTTTGATGGTGTTTTAAACATAATCAGTAATGTTAGATGAAGTATGACTACTAGAAACTATGAAATGACTACTGAAGATCTTGCCGGTGTAAAAACTGCAGGTAATTTTAAGTTAATGTGTACATACTGTGTCTGCATTGTTATTTATCTCTTAAGCCTTAACTGCATGTGGATGTGAGTGTTATTGCATAGACCCGTATTGAATAAGCTTAGCCTGTATCTGAATGCCATTAATAAATGATAATATATTGTGTAAACACAGTATAGTGTTCATCTCCTAAGACAAAAACAAAGCCACTAACTCCTGTTTTGGGGGTTTATCTTATCTGTGTTTAGAATATTCTTTAATTTGGCCTAAAAAGTAGCTGATGTCTGCTAATCGTACCCACGTCCAGCTCTCTTTATCTCGCAGATGTCAAAGTGTGTTCATGCAGTAGGTAATCTACTGTGCTATCCAGACAAGCTAGCCTTTGTGGCGCGGTTCAGAGGAGGAGGAGGGGCAGAGAGGGGGGTCCAAGGTTCTTTTGCTGACTTCTGGTTTTGCACTCAGGATATTATAGATGCTTAAACAACCTGGTTTTGATGAGCTCAACCAAACCATGTAACCACTATAAACCAAACCCTAAACCCTCTGCCTGTCTGGCTTTTGCTCCATTTTTTCATTCCTGTCATCAATTCGTCCTTCAGGACTCCATTTTGTCTATTTGCTCCCTTGCAGCTTAACTCACAGGACATTCCACACCAAATACCCAGTAAAAATGACTCCCAGTTCAAGTTTAAATTCAATTTTGGACTAATTCTGTTAGAGTCCTGCTGGTTGCATAATGTCATGTACGTCCTCCTTCATGGACCAAGTGAGGCTAACATTATTAGAGATGTTAGGCCCTCTGTCTTCTTCCCCCTGTTAGTCTTCTCCATGCTCTGAAACTGAATGCACTTTTATATATATCACCCCGTCAGTATTGTTTGTGCCACACTTTTGATGCATCTGTTGACATGAATGTTTTCTGATTAAGTGCTGTAAAGAAGTATGTATTTAAGTGCCTGATTTTCTCTGATGCCTTTGTAAATGCTTTCTGTTGATACAGTCTTTATAGTTTGTTACAGTCAAAAGAAAATGTGTTTGTGTGTGTATGTGGAGCCCTCCAAAACAAAATGTTTTTAGTTTTAACAGTCTTTTGAAGACTACCTAAATGGCAACCACAGGCCTTGCATGGGTGAGGTACAGAGAGAGAAACTCTCATGACAAAAGTGACAATCAGACTCCAAAATGCTGCAGAACAATCAGTGTGCCTCGCTGCTCTTCATTTACAGAGCCGTGTCACATTCCTGCTGTGTCTTCTCAGCTTCACTCTTATTCGAGGAGGAGCTGGAGGTTGATCAGAGGATCTCCTCTTTGTATTTCAGAATACAGTGTACTGAGTTTTTTTGAGGGTTTTTTTTTTGGGCGGGGTAAATAGCTCTTGGACTTATCAGAGAGACTTTTTCTAAGACGTCTTAATTTAGCTATAAATGCTACTTATTTCTTTCTTAGGGCTGATTAGTGTATCAACATTGCCTCTCTAAACAATGTGTAAACTTAAACAAGCACAAAAACACATGCCTTGAGTTTCAGTGTTTGCCAGACATGTCTGAGGTTGCCGGGAACTCCCTGACTTCCCCACACAGGCCACTCAGCCTGAAGATTTGACTGTTGAGATGTTAAACATTAATTTGCCTTAAACTTTACTTCTGGTTTCTGTTAACTAATAGGAATTCCTCCTGGTTTTTCTTTGCAAATTTGCATCAACATTGTCCACTTTTGGGGACACTCTCTTTCAACAGTATTTGAAAAAAAAAATGTAAACAAGTATTTAAGAATGTATGCTGTATGCTATTAAACTAAGGATGAAACTTCTGTCTGCAGTCCTGAGTTGTTCATTAAGAAGTAACTTGCTCTTCATTAGCACAGTGTTATTAAATCAATTATCACCAGCCCTTCAACAAATACACAGCTTGTCATGTTCTGTGTTGAGTCTAAGGTTTTGTTTGCATTCTGGTTGCTTTTGACGGCTTTATTTCATCGCCTTAGATTTCATATTGTGTGTTTGCTAAAATCACTTCCTGCTCCACTGGTCACTGAACAGAGAGTCAATAAACAAAACCTTTATATGTTAGTCAGCATCTTTTATTATATCACAGGTAATTGTCCCCTGCTTGCCAATCCCTGTTCCCACAGAAAGTTGTAGGTCTGGTTTGTTCTGTTCATCATATTTCATTTACACCAGTGAGGCAACTAAAATGTCAAGGCCAGTGCACTTTTCTAGGTTTAATTATTTATATATTGACAGTAAACCCAGTCTAAGTTAAAACTTTATATTGCTTGCTGATATAAAAAAGTTGCTAGTTGATGTCTTGCCCTCACATTCATGTGATCCACTGACCCCGTTTCTTAGTCTTACCATATCCCTTCCATGGAAAAATCCACTTACAGCTGCCAACCTTATTTGTGTGTATGTGGTCTAGTAAAAGGATTTGAGTTTGTAAATGCTCTAAATGTTCCCAGGATTAGCGGTGCGTGTGGCCGCGGGTTCTCGCAGCATGTGGGCAGCTTCCTCATGAGGGTGTGAGAGTATGACCGCAGGAGTGTGCTAAGTGCAGAGTCGCTCAGTGGAGGGCAGTGAGTCCTGTATCATCAGTATCACAGGCAGAGAATAATAAGTGCATTGAACAGCAGGAAGCTGCAGAAACAATCTGAACCTGATCCCTAATTTCTTTCCCCAGTCTCTATTCTCTGTCCCTCCTGCCTTTTTCTCTCCATTTCACTTTGTGTCACACTTTGTGTTTGCTTTCTCTTTCTTTCTCTGCACTCAGCGTCTCATGATACAAGGTTTGAGTCATGCTGATGCTGTAATGCCATCGATTCACTTGTTCTAATTATAGATGGCATCTTGTGAACAATAATAAATTGACTGGCTCTACCTGCTCCTCTGTCCTCTGCCTGTCTTTGGACAGCTATCTGTATCCTACAGAGCTGCACAAACAAATGCGTTAGGAGAAGGGAAACTGCACTGATGGACACTTTCATTATTTACACTAATGGTGCTCTTAAGGTAGAATTAATTTATATTTTACACAACTTGTTAGAACCCACAGAGGAGCATCAGCTAAGCTTCTTGAAGCTCATAATACTTTTCAGGATACTCTTAATACCTTAAAGTTAATGGAGTTTATGGATTAAACAGCCATAATGCTGCTCCTGTCTTGTCTCACATTATTGGACTCTGGTGTTTGGATCATTAGCCTCATCTATGATTCTTATACTTTCCCCTTAAGGCTGTGATTTCATTTCTTTTTCTAAAGGGTCAAATGCATCCTTTATGCAAACAGTATAGGTCGATACAAACACCAAAGAGAAAAAACTTTAAGAATGGACTCTCTAAAGTGTATGTGGATTGTTTAAAACCTGTCTCTGGTTAAGAAAATAACTTCATCATAGGGGAACAACATATATGCTCTGTTGCTTTGTTTTACCACAGTGCTTAATCTTTAACCGGCTCACATGTTTTCTCTTCCTGTGTTAATTTATTAACCACTAAAGAGGAGCTTGATGCACGACTGTAATCATGATCAAACAAATCTGTCTAATATTATATTTTGTATCATTAATTAAGTTAACATATGCAGTTTATGTATGTCACGCTATCATTTTAACTGTTGAGAAACAGTTTTGCTTTAAGTTGTGTGTTCACATCTACACTGTTTAAATCCTTGTATGAGGCAGGGCTGTATGGAGCTTGAAACTTGAGTTGCAGTTGCAGTGTTATAAAAGTTCAGGGTCGATCTGGAGAACATCCTGGGCTACAAATGTGCACGGTGAGAAGCGCTTTCACGGTTAGCGTGGAAAATCGACAGCGGCTGATCTGTGAGCTTCCTCTCATGTCACAGCTAAAAGGTAGAAAAATGCATAGCAGACTCGGTGCAGCTGGTGATCAGGGACAGTTTTTTACTTACAGTAGTTCTCAGCACAGCAGGCAGAAATGTTCATAGCCTTTTGTTCACATTAAGCATACAGACCATATAAAGTGCTGTTTGACAAAAAAGACACAACCAACTATTGAGTACAAAAATCATTATCAAATCATTAATCACATTAGTAAATAAGCAATATTTTCAAAACCATATTTAAACATGGTACAAAACTGGTTGCAGTCTGTATTCTTGCAAACAGTAGTTAGTGTAATATCAGTCACATTTCTAACACAAAATTAAGTGTATTCATCTCATGATTTATACATGAAGTTGTGCTTTGATTTCCATTACAAGTGCAAGTATTATTAATTGTTTAATTAAATAATGTTTCCATTTGGAAATCAGTTGCCGAACAACGGCAGTATGCAGACAGGCAGGCACATCAGAGAAGTCTTTTGGCACTGTAAAACATTTCAGAGAGCAATGCACACCAACATGACTACATGCAGACATGTTGATGTGATCATATTGCAGCAAAAATCAGCATTACAATTTGAAATATGGAGCATATAGTCTCCAGCAGCAGCTCACAGTTATACAATAATAAATACAAATCATTTACGTAATAAAATATATGAAAAAAATTTCTCTAAAATTTAATGTAAAAAGGTCAAAACTTCCCTGCAAATTCTTTAACATCCAGTTTCCCCCTGAGGTTATTTCAAAGAGCTGTGTGTGGTTTTTGGAGTGTATTGTAAGACCACTGCGGTCTAACTTGATAAATGGCTTTGCTTCTCCACCTTACGGTGAAAAATTAGATTAAAAAAATTTAAGTCGGTAACCTAATTCTTGTTTTTTTTTTCCAGTTTGGCACTTTCTACCACCGCAAGAATGTGCCACGTCTGTGCAGGAGCCTTGTGTTTTGGTTCTGTAGCAATGCTACAGTTTTGCCTGCACACTTTTAGGGCTTCATCACACACACGCTGTCTTCTCAGGCGTATTTCATCTGGGCCCGTGGGATAGTGTTCATGATAATGTGATCACTGGAAACAGAGACATTAACAATGGTCAGAGTCAGATAAATCAGTAGAGTGATTGTTTTGCTACATGCGTATAGATCAAATGTTTGTGTTGCTCACTCATAGACATCAGAGTGCTTCATCTTCCTGTAGTATTTGGCTAGTTTCATGGATAAGATGATGCTGGGAATGAAGAAGATCAGGCACCAGCCAAAACTAAACCAGAAAGCGTTCTAAAGAGAGAAAGAGAGAACATATTTGAATACTCAGCAGAACTGATTTAAAACATTTCAGACTCTCTAGACTTCAGTGTATTTGTCCAAAAGAAATCATTTTTTTTCTGTAGGTGGAGCTAAAAACATCTGATCCTCACCAAAGACTCCAGCCAATTGTTGCACGCGACTATGTCAGCAGTGTTCACAACTTCAGCCATAGGCCCACAGCGGCCCACCTGCTCAGTGATCTGAGGGCAAAAACATGCATCTTTAACAGAGCAAAAAGATTTTATCTGCATACAAGGATGTGCCTCTTCTGCTTTAAGTGCATTCACGGAGTACTTAAAGCATCAGAGAAACAAATCTGAGAAGACTTTACCGCTAGAGTGGCCCAGTCAGCATAAACAGTGAACTGTTCCACCTGACAATCCAAAAACGCTTGGCTTTCCTAGGATGGAGAGAGAGAGAGAGAGAAACGGAGAGTAAATTCCACACATTTTCTCCGTGCTTTACAGAGGGAAGTCATGAGGAATCAGTGGAACGCCTAGCCATCTCAGTGAGTGGAATTCTGGGTAAATCCTTTTAAGTGACCCGTAAATAACTGCAATAGCACTATGATTAGGCGAGGCAAGGCAATTAGGAAAGTTTATTTATACAGCACATGTTATGCACAGAGGCAGTTTAAGTACTTTACATACTCCATGAAAACATTAAAGGATGAGTCTGATGACTTTCTCTGCTTTTTATACTGTCAACAAATTCCATGAAAAGACCTAAACCAACTTGTCTGCCTCATACAGCTTATTCCTCTGTACTGTAAACCCTCACTTTTGTCGTGTTATTATAATAAACATGAGCACTGTTATTTATTTTGAGTCAATCCAATATAAACAGTCTGTGGCAAGAAACACCTACTAAAGCACCTGAAATGTATTATTCTGCATCTTAAAAAAGAAATACAGCAGTTATGGCTGTTAGGCAGACTTTTGCTAAAACTACATTGGCCACTTGTTTTAGGAAATTATTGAGTCATATTTCATCATCATATTTGTGAACAGAAACGAATGGGCGTTGGGCCAGAGACAAAGCTGAAAATTCAGATAATAAGAAAGACAAATGAACACAGTTTTGGTCTTTTTGCTGACAAAGGACAGTTTCCGCCTCGACCACAACCTGTTCACCCTGCTGCTGTCTATCTGCAGCTGTACCACCAGACCATAAGCCAACTTTTATCCTCAAGCTGTAGGACTCTGTACTTATCCTTAGCAGTTGAATGTAAAAAGTAGATTTTTTTATTTTCATAACCTTTTAGCCATTATTACATTCACTTTTTGGTTTTGGTACTTGTTTTAGTTGAGTAGTTACAACTGCATGTCCTTGTACAATAATAATAACCTGAACAGTTGTCTTTGACTTTGTTAGGCTCCTACCAGCATCATTTACTGACACATGGTTCACTTAAGGAATAAAATAGACACTAAATGTCGCCTCAGTCCCCTCAGTGAATCTGCTTCACTTCAAAGCATCTCTGACTACAACAGTGGACACCACATGTAGTTAAAGCCCTTTGGATGTGGAACCAACAAGCTCATTGTTTCAGCTACAAGCATCACACCCGTACTCATTGAGCCCCAGCACCTCCCCTCGCTCCCCTCAGGCTGAATGAGTGACTGACCGCAGGCATTAACAGACCACATGGAGCACGTTTTCTTCATACTCATGTGACTCGTGGCTCTACTCACGCTCTGGACGATCTGTGTCGTGTTGGTATCGAGTAGGTTTTGTGTTGTGTCGACGTTTTCCAGCACCTCCCCCACTGTTCCCTGGAAGAGGCGGAGAGGAGAGAAATGAGCAAAAGAGGGCTGAGAGGAGAACTGATCTTTATTTCCAGGCATTTTCAGGTGTTAGTCAGTGTACTTACATTGATTTTCCATACAGTGGATTGAAGGTTCTCGATTGCCGTGTTGAGATTTACCTGAAGATAAAAACAGTAGATGTTTAAATGTTAACTTGGGGGAGAAGAGAACCAGAGAGATGAGACTATGAGAGAAAGCAGGAAGGACGGAGAGTTACTGGGTTGATGGTTTGGTCTATTTCAGACTGGATTGTCCTCAGGTTCATGGCCTCTCGTCGGAGCTGATTTTGAATGTTGCCTGTCTTCAAGAACAAGCAAGTGGGTTCAGTTAGGAAAAGAGCTGCAAGATTGAGTCAATGATCAAATAGTTAATCAAAAGAAAAAAAAATTAGCAACTATCTTTAAAATCTTTTCATTGTTTCATTTATTTTTTAAGCAGAATGTCAAACACTTGCTCGTTCCAGCTTCTTAGACTGTTTTCCTTCGTAATTTTTGATAGTAAATTAAAAGTTGTTTGAGGTGTTTTGACTGTTGCTTAGATGAAAAGAATCAATTTAAAGATGTCACTTTTATCTCTGGGAAATTGTGATGAGCTTATTTTACTATCTTTTGACATATCATAGACTAAAGGACTTATCACTTAAACATGAAAATAATCAGCTCTGTAGATAAAATAATAGATTAGTGCAGCAATGCAAAGTGTAAAATATCATCAGGGGATCATGTGACGTGTCAGAGGCTCAGTGTGTAGGATTTAGTCGAATCTCCCAGTGAAGCTGAAGAATGTATGTGACTGAATATCCCTTGTTTCAGCCTCAAAGTCTGTAGCAGAATCTACAGTGAACACAAAACTCGCAAAAAAAATGGAAAGTCCTCTTTAGACTCAGTGTTTGGTTTGTCCATTCTTGGCTACTATAAAAAAATAGAAGTACAACATGGCCGACTGACTCCCTCTGTAGATGTAAAGGGCTCATTTTAATTTGATGACAACACAGTGATTCTTGTTGTCAGCTTATTCTACACAAATAAAAACATACTTTATGTTGAGGACTTTAAATTTCTACCATTCCTGCAGGTTGTCACAACACTGGACCTTTAATGTCTTGTGACTCACCTGGTTATCAGCGAGATTCTCAAGCGCAACTGCTGCTGTTGTCAGATTGATGTTGGAAATGTTGTTTATCTGAGCGAGACAAGCAAGAAAGACTGGATCAGAATTTCATGTTACACGTTAATACATGAATGATAGTTAACGTGCACAATGTTAAATGGAAGACAACAAATAACGCCCACCTGCTGTGTGATACTAGAGGGGTCAAAGTCTTTAGCATTTGTGGAGAAACTGCTGAGTTCATTTTTAACGTCATCACTCAGGAGATTGAGGGTGGGCAGACTGATATTTGGGCTCTCAAAGCTCTGCTGGATCTGTGTGTGACCGGCAGAGAGGAGGATGAGAGTAGAAAACAAACTTGAAATGGTGATATAGGTTTGATTAGACAAAGGTAAAGAATTTTGACATACAGTATTTTTAACACATTTAAAGTTATTGTAGGCTTGACTGTGAGAAAACTTACGTGAGATACGTTGAACAGTTCATCAAGGTTTACTATCTCGTTCAAATGGAACGTTGTCCACAGAGTCTGGTTGTCCGAACAGTCGCTGTAAACATTAACATCAAGCCAGAATCAGGTTTATTGTCCAGCAGGTTTTCACATACAAGAAATTTTGCCTTTTAGTGATGGACAACTAACTATTCTAAAAGAAAAGGTAAAAGGCCAGAATCATAAATAACACTGAAATTTACTTTACAAAATTTCAAAATAAAATTAAAATGATATTCTCCAACAAAAAAGACCCCGACAATTTTTATTTATCATAAACAATAACAGGGGAAGCAACTACCACAGAAGGTTACATTATCCAAAATTTTACTGAATTGGCATCACATACCTGTATATATCTGAGAGGGTGAGGTTAGTTTTTACTCCTAAAAGTTCACTTAAATTAAACCCTGGAATAACACCTGGAGTATCAACGAGCTGTGGAGAGAGGAGCCAATAATATAAGATTTATTAATACCATAATTATACATAAGATGTTGAAATAAACTAAGATACTGAATGCTTCCTCTGCAGGGTTATAGTTTTTTCTGATGCATGCTGGTGTGTTTTTGTATTGCTACCTTTAGCAGTTGTCCGTTGCTCCAGGGCTCACAGATCAGCGTGTAAGAGTTTCCACCCAATATGAAAAACACTAGCACAACTATCATCAACAGCCAGGAGTAGAGGAAGCTGAAACCTGCACCCCTGCAACCACATCCAGGCCAGAAATCATACAAAAGCTCAGGAGGTGAAACTACATGACTATAAATGATACCAACTGCAACCTAGCACTCACATCATAAAGAAGACGCCTCCACAATCAGCTGTGCAGGAGCGGTTTTTTGGGTCTGCTTCAGGTTTCAAACCTATGGGACCCAGCAACAGACCCAGGAAGTTACAGACCACCACCAGGAGGACCGCACAGCACAAGATCAGAGACACTCTCCATCTGAGGAGGCATACAAACACTGTGAGTGGTTTTTTGGCTTCTTCTTGCATTGATCACATCACGTGTCTTTGCACACCCAGGCTTTTTACCTTGTCAGCTCGATAAATTGCATCAGTGGTGTGATACTGCCGACATCTTCCTTCACTAGGTCCAGAGTGTCCGACGTGCTGTTCAGGACGTCAATAGGGAATTCCTCGATAGCATCCCTGATCTGTACTTTTATATCATACAACTGCTCCTGGCCCTCTAAACACACGAGAATACAAACATATTTATCATTTTCAAGTTGATTTTATATTTATTTAGAAACTATTATTCAAAAAAGAAATAAGGCCCAATTTTTTTGATAGTGAATATGCCCACTCACCCTGAACTACATCTTTGGTTTGATTGGTCACTGTCTCAGGGATGGTGTTGAAGTATCTTTCCTTCTCCTGCAGTGAAGACAGGCAGTGCTCTTATTTTCATGTCATCTCATAATGTTGGTGTGTCTACATTTGAATGGTGTCTTTCTGTCGAGCTCTTTTCTATGAAAAAGTTGCTTTGTTGCAGTCAGAAAGTGTTTTATCTCTGATTACACACATTGACTTTAACCCGAAGTGTGTGAATAAACAGCTGATCTAACTGAATGCAAGCATACATTATCTTTGGTTAAAACTTGTTCACGCTCTTTCTTCTTTCTGTCAACTTATTCAGATCTGTTGACAAGAAAGGCTTTATATTATAAAGATTGTTATGATAAAATTAGTGTGTTTTGTTTGTCAAAGTCACTGACCTCCTGGATTTTGGAGCTGACATTTGTTGCCTTGACATTATTCACTGCAGACTGCAGCTCATTCAAATTTTGAATCTGTGGAGAACAACAAGAGTCACACACACGTGCAACCAATGTGACCAGCAATCACATGTAATCACATGTTATACTTAAAACTAACAGAAGGGGGCAGCAAACAAGGATTTATAAGTTTTCTTTAACAAAGAGCCACAAGTCGAGCTGATCCAGGGAATATTGGACTCATTTAAATACTGATGAAGAAAGGGGAATAAAAAAAAAGACTGGAAAAAGAGAGAGGAGGAAATCAAAAGAAAAGGACTGAAAGTAAGAGGAGAGAAAAGAAGAGAAGAAGAGAGCAAATAGAAGAGGAGGAGAGAAGAAAGACATTGACATTATCAAAGAGCCACATTTAAATGTATTGATCCCAAAAAATAGAGAATGGTGTTATGGTTCTCTGTACTTATCGTGAATGGTCTATCATTGTTGTCAAGAAGATGATTAGACATTATACAATACATGGCAGAAATGGGAGAAAGCAAGAGCGGAAAAAAAGATGCAACAGGAGACAAGAGGCGAGAGGAGAGGAAAAGAAAGGAGATGAGAGGAGGATAAAGGAGAGAAGACCAGAGGGAATCTGTGTGAGTCAGGGTTAAAGGAGTGTAGGAGGGGCAGAGAAGAACAGATGGGAGGAAGACAAATCAGCTGCTCAGACAAAGCTAAAAATGAAAAGCTATTATCATGTGTCACTTTGTCTCCGCCTGCGTCAGATGTGGTTTGACTGCACAAATGATTCGTCATGTTGCTTCATTATAATTTGGTGTTACGAGGCTTATTTTTAGCTCGTACTTCAGCAAGTTTGTCACCTGAGCAGTGGAATTGATTTCCTCTTTTGCATACAATGATTGTGGTTTATCAGTACATTTTACTCAGGAGAAAAACACTAGAATATCCAACTTTACATCACAGGTTATGCAAAATCAGTACTTACAAAGATGGTGGTGTCCAGTGTCAGGTCTGGGATCACAGGTTTCTCCCCACAGGTAGCACCACAGGTAGTAAAAGTATTATTGATGTCGTTTTTAACAACAGTCAAATTGGCCTTGAGGAGGGTCGTACTTTGCTGCGCCTCAGCCAAAGAGGAGTTCAGCTTGTTTATTTGATCATCAATGCTTACAGTCTCTGCTCACACAAACAAACAAAAAAAACACAAGCATGATTAAGTAGATAAAAAGGTTTTAAAAGTAAAAATCATTTTCACTACATTTATCTCTGAGCTTTTTTAAGCTGCCTGGCTTTGAATTCAAAGGCACTTTAAAAAGCTAAAAGAATTTTTAAAAAATGAGATTTACAAGAGGAAGAAAAACAAGAAACTGTTTACTGAGAGAGATGTTATCAAGCTGCTTCTAGTGACACATTAGCATTTAATTAGCATTATAAAAAGTATTTTCCTTATTGCTCCACTTGGCTTGCTCTGTGTTTTTCTCAGAGCAGTGCTTAGAGACATGTTGGTAAATAATGTATCATCACTTCATTTGTCATTGTGGAAAACACTGAAATATCACAGCAAAAGAACAGAGACAACTCTACACTGGGAACTTCAACACTAGTCACATTAGTCCAATGGGGTAACATTAATATTCTTAAATTCATTCATGTGCAGCTATTTCGCAAGGCTGGTGATTCAAAATCTAGTTATTCTAGCCTGGAAGTTAAATTTAAATAAACTGAGGAAAAATGTATCATAAGTGTTTTTGATTGTTGTTGTTTTTTTTTAATCAATTGTCTCCTTGATTTTCAAGAAAAGTTAAATCTGGCTTTAGTTTGTTTATGTAATTTGAAAAAAAAAAGGGAAATGGAGCAGAAGCCACTGGTGTAACTACTTCTCTACTTTAATGTTTCTGTATAAATTCTTTCTGCTACTTCCCTTTTTTATTTTGTAACAAGTAATAAAACCTGTTTGTTCCAAGAAAGCAACTTGTCAATATATCAAAGACTTAATTTGAACCATGAAAAGTGACAGTATACTTATGGGCAGGTCCTCGCCTGCATGATGACTGATCTCCTGTCAAATATCTACACAAGCGTCCACATGCTCAGACTGAAACAGGACGGAGCATGAAGGTGCACCGTACCGTTGTCCAGAAGTTCAACTGACTGCAGCACCGGGTTCAGGACCTGTACGAAACGCTGCTGGATCTTTGCTCCCAGCTGGGGTCCAATGTCTGATTCACACAGAAAAATACGTGTTAGATGGTTAATAACATGTTGCTGCAGTCAGAGTGAACAAAAGTGGTTTCTCTGTTTTTAATACTTCCTTGTTCCTTATGGTTACCTATTAGATTTCCATCAACCTCGTCTATGGTGTCATAGGCCCCCACCTCCACATCTCTGATTTGCTGAAGATAGAGAGAGAGGGAAAAAAAACTATTTCAAACTGTGCACACAAGATACAGCTTGAAATACAGCAAACGGCTTATCGTGCGTAGCAGCTTTGAAGACCTCCCCTTTCCCAACCTTTTCCCACTCGTTTTTTTTTTTTTCGATAAGTGTGTTGACACTGCAGAGACTCAGCTGGTCATTAATCAGTGAATTGACTGAAAAATCGGGGGTCTGTTTGCATGTCACACAAAAGCTGTCGACTCACAGCGCACTGATGGCAGCTTTTGTGTGACAACAGGGTTATTCATGGTTTTAACATATAAAGATCAAGAGAAATTAGTCAACCAGTGTTGATCAAGGCAGCCTTTGACCTTTGTGTATTTCCACATTCCTGCACTGCAAACAGAAAGAGGGCTTCTCTCACCTGAGGCACAGCAGACAGGTAGGTGTTCGTGTTGTCTATCGAGTTGTTCAGCTCCGCCAAAACCGTATCCCAGTTACTTTTGAGGTCGTTGTTACTTATGAACATGCAGATGTTCCCGGCACTACAAACACAAACACACACAAACACACACACCCAGAGATAAATAAACTTAGTGACAGTCCAAACGCGATGAACACAAGCAGTGAAGCGTGCACATTCAAGCTGCCTTTTTGGCACTAATTTAAGATAACACATTGATATGCTGTTCAAGAATTCACACGAGAGCACACACACACGCACGCACATGCACACACACTCACAGGATAATGCCTGTGATGGCGAATGTACTCCAGTAGATGGTTCTTCTGCGACAGTGAATGGAGGACGACTGCTTCTGGTACATCTCTCCTCCACAGTTGCCGCAGCAGCGACAGCAAGCCACAAAGAGACCAACTATGGGCATCAGGATGATGTACAGGATGCCGATGATAGCACCCACCACGAATCCCACTTCATACAGAGCAATCTAAACACAACACACGCACACACACACACAAAGATTTACATACAGACAAGGAAATGTAATACAACAAAAATGGTGTAGATATTAATTTCAAGGCCAGATCAGAGGCAGGTCTTTGTGGCGTGTGGTGACATCAAACACAGGGAGACAACACCTAATAGTAGTTTAACTTTACTGCAGTGACAGTCCACAGTCAGGGTTGATGAAAGAGTCTCTGTAACTTCAACTGGCCGGATATACGCACTGAAGGTTTCTTCATTTTTAAACGCTCTCAGATTACCTGTTCAGAGAGGGTGTGTCTGTTTTGTGAAAATATAAAGCTCATGTTCATTTACTTACTTCTGTGATGTTCTCCTGACGGAATTTTCCTTCGCTTGCATCTTCGATTATTGTCTTAATCAGTTCTAGAAAGAAAAAATGAAGCAGTTAATGAAGGTATTTTTGGGCAACGTCAGATAACTCAGAAACAACTTTTCTAATTATCTTCCACACTGTTGGTTTCTGTCCTAGTTGTCTATGAGAAAAAGCCCGTCCAGTGGGAACAATGTGTTTTGTGCTCCATTCAAACATTCTAATCTCTCTCTCTTTGTTAAAGTGGAAATCTGAAACCTCCATCTTGTGGTTACCAGGAAACCAGGACAGCCACCAGGAGAGATTAGAAACCCCCCCACCCCACCTCCACCCTGTTATAAGCCAACAGGACCTTGTTATCGTGGATATTATTCACTTAACAGGTGACTGAGAAGGGAGGAAAAAGTTCAGGTGTTCTTCACACAAGCTTTTATTACAGTTCCACCCTCTGTCTTTATCTTGTCAGATGACACTCTGCCATAAATATTCTTATGGTCTACATTTTTCTTCATTCTTTCTTTATACAGTGGTAGGACTTTAATGCTCGAGAGGTCACTTGGGTGTGGGATCATGGGATTGTTTATTCCCTTGTTAAAAAGCACTACCTTACTAACTCAGGCAGAAGTGCTTACATACAAGGAAATAAATTTAAGTTTTATTCACTTAATGTTTAGTTATGTTTGCCGTCTTCCTTCCTACTTGTCTGACTGGTGTTACGATGGGAGTTAGAGAAAACATTTATAATAATTTAAGGTCATAAATAAAATAGTTTACTGCCTAAATGTTACATATTGTATATTAAAAAATATAAAAGCTGTTGTTTTGCAGTACGTAGTTGGTGAACAATTTGTGTTTAGTTTTGGTTGGTGAATATATTTTAACAGACATGAGTTTTATTGTTTGACCTATTTGTTTCCCGGTGACGAAATATAGAGATATATATCTTCCAGCTCTGTGGTTATTGAGGAACAAAAACTCAGTTTACAACAAGCCATTAAGCCATTTGTCTTATCAAGGAATGATTCCCGAAAGTTTGTTCAAACAACGGCTGACATCTAAAGCAGAATATCAATAGAAACACAAGTCACTATGTGGCTACTGGTTAAAAATCCATTTACAATATCCCAACACTAAATCCATAATATCCAGAGTGATGTCTGTTTGTTATTTTGAAATCAATACCAACCAGGAAGTAACGGAAAAAAAAGGGATGGTTTTATGGAGCAATAAAGAGTCATAAGAACAAACAGAGGACTAAAGATGAAGCACAGGTGTGACTCACTGGCCTTAAAACATCAGAGCTGGACATTGAGGTTAAAGATTGACCTACCAAGGATTGTGAGCGGCTTACTGATTAACAAACCCTGTCATCATAGTATTATCATCGTCTAAGAACAAGTGTCAAGGTCAAATCTGATGTGTGGTCTCCACCCCTGGAGGAGAATTTTGCCCTAACACCAAGCATGAAAGCCACGGAATTTAATTATGATTTGAATTGCACCTGGGTGCTCTGTGACAAAGACTGATGACACAGACCTACGGGAAGGGCGTTAGGCTGGACTGTGTTCAGGAAGGATTGGACCAGAGCTTTCATGAAACCCTCCTCAGCTTCTGCTTGGTCGTGGTACATGGGCTGGGTCAGGTTCTGTGGGGTCTGGGCTGCTGGACAGACGCTCTGCGCAGAAACAGACTGGACGAGGCTGAGCCCCAGCAACAACACTGCTACTCCACCACTGAAGGCCCCGGCACTGCCCTGCAGCCTCCAACTTCTCATACTCTCAGATGACATCATGTCTATAGGTGGTAATTGTGGGAAAAGTCTTTGTAGCACTACACAGGCATGTGTAGTGATCACCTCATGACAAAATTTCCTTCCGGATGCGTCTGGAAAGAAGACATAAAGACTGAATACAATGATGCACTCATACAAACAGGAGAATTACAGATTGGAGAAGAAACGAACAAGATGAGTCAGAGAGAAAACAGGTTGCAGCTTTGGCAACAGAAAAAAAGCTTTGGGGAAGAAATGCAGCAATGCTATTTTGTAAATGGGAAACATAAACGTTAGTTCATTGCTGAGAATAACGGCGCCCTTTAAGTTTCTCTTTTACATTTCCAGCTCTTCTGTCGCGGAGCACAGGAGCTGCTGACATTTAAAAGTTACAGGGAAAGTCTGAGAAATAAACGTTAAGACACGTGGAGGATTAGAGCAACATGTCAAACTGGGGTGTCAACGTTTTGTTCACAGTGCAAATACACAGAGAAGCTGCATCCGCCTCAAACACCTCCATCACCTCTGTTTATCCAAACCAATGCTTGTCTCTCCATAGAGGTACACAGTTAAAGACATTTTCTGCTTGCACAAAACTCATGGGGAACATTTGAACATCAGTCAGCTGTACATGCAGGTGCAGTTCTATAGAGTATACAACTTAACAAAGGTCAGGCCTTTAAGTAAATAAGCGCAACTACTTCCTCTAACAGTTAAAACAAGCGGTGAAAAGCAGAGGAAAAAGTCAACCTGTTCTAGTTTTTTCCCCATTGAGTCTGTTGTTTTGTAACATTACCACCTCCCCTGACCTAACAAAGCAGCCTGAGGATATTTACTGTACATACAACAAACTGTCTGCGCATTATATCCTGGTCAGCACTTACCAGTGAGTTAGAGGGTAAAACAAGTGAGTAAAAGAGTTTGAACAGGGTGGACAGTTTAAAAAGGAATAGAAAAGTAGAAGAAAACAAAATGTAGAGCAGAGGGAGCTTTCAGCTGCTTATTTACCTTCTCTGTCCAGGCAACGACAGAAGGGCAGTCGTGTCACTCTTATCTCCTGTAATTCAGTAGGGGGCGTGTCACTCCTACAGTCCTGTAGAAATCTGATATGCTCTGCTCCTGCGATTCAAGTTGAAGCTGACTGTGGGCTCACCCGGAGAACACTGCTGCTAAGAGGAGAGGGAGGGAGGGAGGGAAGGGACCAGAGGAGGGAGAAAGGGAGGGTCTTATGGAGAGAGAGAAAGAGTGACGTGGGATTGAAGGAGCGATCTGTGAGAAACAGACTCATAATCAGCAGGGGTATCTCCAACAACATATTGACTCCTGAACTGAAAGGTGTGTCAGGTGAGGAAAAAGGTCGGTTGCGAAGCCTCACGACAGCGACAATTATATGAAAAGGATTTTTCATCATGGTTTGGGAAACACAGGGAGGAAGGAAATTCCTTCCAAGAAAATAAACTCAATTCATAAATATATTCTCTCTTTTCAGATTATAGTTTACATGTCTTTTATGGTAGATAAGTCCCCAAGTAAATCAGTGCACATGTGCAAAGGACAGGGGACTAAACAAGCAGCAACACAGCCCGAACATGCAGGCCAAAATATCTGGGAAGATGCTCTTAGGGGAGAGAGTTTTAAGAACTCACATTGCCTAACAGTTTCCAAGAAATCCTCGGATATTTAGTGACAATTTTTGGCAACAGTGAAGAATCATGCTTTTCCCATGTTATCACCGTTGTCAAAAACAAAGAAATGCATTATAACTCTGCAGCTGAAAAGACAAGAATAGAAACACCTACAGACAGAAGAAGGAAAAGACAGACTTAGTGACATTACTCACCTAAAAATGAATCTCCAGAGACACCAAAGACAGGAAATTGTGACCTTTTCTTTACTGTCACTGAAGCACAGTTTGTGACCTTGGTCGTAACTTCTCTGTTACAGGAATGAGACAAAACTCTTTTGAAACACAATTATACAATAGACATGAGCCTGATTTCCCTCTTTCAACCCACCTATGCAAATGATACAGGGGTTTTATACTGTCCTCTCTTCCTGTTTCCCTTGATCAGGTGCACAGCGGCTGGCCGGCCGATCATCCAGGTTCACCACAACACAAAGTCATTAATTACGAGCTGATCCTTTAATCTAATACATTTCTAATTTATCAAGTGGCTTTGGCATGTGAAGACTGATCGAGGCCTTGTGGTGCTCTCATTCAGTGATTGTTTTCAGTGCGCTTCAGAAACATCCTCAGCTTAAGATGAGTGTGTTCATGAACGGTGAAGCCAGTGAGGGATCACGACTTTACCACAACACTGTTCTGTTTGTGTGACATGACATATTTTTAATAAATAGAAGCACCTTCGTTATGAACTGAGTTTCTGATTAGCTTTTAGTCTTAAGTTTAGACTAAACTGGCACAAAAATTTTATTGTCTGCACTGACAGAAACTGTGTATCAATGAGGGCTGTAAGATAAGATTTCAAAAAGCTATTAAAGTCGACACTGAGATGATGATATCATATACTTGTCCCAGAGGTCAAGAATGAGTATATGAATGAAACTCTGCAGTCGGATCAAAGGTTACACATCTGACCTGTTACAAAACAGCCTTAAAAATGTATCTTATCTGAATTACTTACTGTAAAATACAGGTACACGTCACCTCTTTTCTCCATTAGGCCTTTCCGGACATAACATCAAAGACACTGCCCACAGCCTTTCGGGAAAAATTTCTGTGTACCTACCGATATCCCTTACACAATACTGCTTTACAATACCTGTCAATAGGCATCAGCCATCATTCTTGTCAAATTACATGGCTGCCAATCTTTTATATTGCTTCTGCCCACCTCCTGAACCTCCTGAACCTCTTGAAAAAAAATATAAAGACCCTTGGCAGATAGAGATTGGTCACTGTGAAATGCACCCTTGACAATTTGGTTTCATTTTCCAGATACAATCCCTTTAGTGTCTTTCACACCCTCCACTTCAGTCTCTGTTTGAGTAAGCAAAGTCCTCAAACTGTACCAAACTAAACTCTTGTGTACACTTGGCATGAAAAGAAAAACTGACTTGATCATGTTTCTTCTAGGCAAAAGCAAATACTGGAGAGATTGTCACTGATCTGTCATGTCTTGTTAGTCTTAGGTGTGACAAGAGTCAGAAATATTTTTCTATTAAGAATCAATAGGCCAATAAAGACAACAGTGTTTTTCAGTGAAAATTCATCTTTATTGATACCATACATGAATTATAAGACAGAAACCTGGCAAAAAATATAGATATAAAATCACCCCTATGGTGAGGTGCTACAGGAGCCAACTATGGGTGCATTGCCATTTCAGCTCTGTCTCACATATCACAAACCCTCTTTCCCTAAATTATATCAACTTAGGAAAGACTGGGTGTTGAAAAGTTGCCCCCTAAATTCAATTCTGCCGGCCTGCTGAGTTAATACACCTTAGAAGTAGAGTAGGGGTGCTGGAGACACTGAATAAAGATTTAACATGACAGCCTTCAGCCCAGCACTTAGTCAGTTATAATGATGGAGGGATTTCTGATGGTCTGCCCAGTCTGTCCTGGTGCTTTGAGTGACCCCTGCTGGTGAAGTCTGCAAATTACTATCAATTGTTGTGAGCTAGACTCCTGGGTGATGTTGACATATGAATTAAGGAATATTTTCCATTATATGTATATAAACAAAAAAACCCTGACACAAGTTTTGGTAAAGCCCAGTAAATCTTTCTTTTTTTTTTCTCAGGATATGATGTAATGTCAATGGTCAGGTATTTCACTATTACTGAAAAATCAACTCCGCATTTTTCTACAGTCAAACATTTGAAATGTATCTGAAATCATCCCTCACATACATTACAAAAAAACACATAAAAATCAAAAGATTGAAGGTTTAATTTAGCTTTGTTTAATTCTATGTAAAATTCATTGAAACTTGCGCCATTGTGGCACATTTCCAACATCTGAGGAACTTGAGGCTCTTCAGCAGAGCATGACGGCTTCACAGAAAAAGGAATGACTAATGTTTCCTCTACATGTGGTTATTTATTGGTTTTCAGTGGACCTGATTAAGTTCCAGATAGACCAGGATCCTTGGAAAAAACAGCTATTAAATATCTCTAATGTGAACATACTGAACCATCGTAATAAACAGGCTGAAAACAGCCCGAGAGCCGCATGTCAACAAACACAAGTAATGGAAATACCTCTATTAGCATTAACTGACTCAGCAGTCCCATGAACCCCTCCATATATTATCATGAGTATTGTACAGGTGGGTTGGACATAGAACAGAATGTCAGTACATAGAAAAATAAATACAGTTTGCTAAAATTAGGGCAAAATTCTTTTATCAGTGATTGTACCATTAAAAATCACGTTTAAAAAAACTTTTAAGAGGCTTTTCATCTCTTTACATTAGATTGACTTTCTCATAGTTCTAGAGGGAATACATAGAATAACTTTTACAGAAATTACTACCTAAAAATATACAAGCACAGACACGAACATGAGCAGTAAAGCCAACAAAATGATTCTTCATAAAACATAAAACAGCACAGTGTAATCAATATCTAAAGAATCTTTACATGTAGCTCCTTGGTCTGCAGCTTTCTTTATTGTGATTAAAAACATTTCTGGGAAACTTAAGTTAATACAAAAGTCTTTTTTCTTATTTTACAATCCTGTCAAAACTTGTTTTTAAAATATTTTTGAGTAGCAAATTTGAGAAGTTTTCTTTTACTGTGTTCTCTGAAGAGAGAACCCCCAGATACAGATTGCAAGACAAAGAAAACAGTTCTGCAATGACTAGTCAAGAGATCCAAACCAGGTGCTTGATGGAAATTTAGA
The DNA here is from genome assembly GCA_029814765.1 of Acanthurus leucopareius. Lineage (NCBI taxonomy): Eukaryota > Metazoa > Chordata > Actinopteri > Acanthuriformes > Acanthuridae > Acanthurus > Acanthurus leucopareius. Next base: position 12,574,224 of record JAQMCX010000003.1, on the reverse strand, counting down.
GGGGAAAGTGGTTTGCAGTGTGCTGCTTTAGACTCACATCAAACAAGATGCAGTACAGTATTAAAACTCGAACCTTCATCTCCCCAACCCGTTTTCTCTAGCACTGAAGCCAATGGACCTGGTGACAGTGTGATGTCTGACACAGATGGATGACATTATATCAAGCACAGACGGACATGAAAGTTATTACCATCACAACAAAAATGATCTAACAGCAATACTTATACATTAATATACTGCAGGTTTCAGATGTTTTACAGTTCTTACATTAGCAATAATAGAAAAGAAAAAGAAATACACCGTCAATTCATAAGAAAAATAGATAGGAGTAAATAGTGGAAAACAGTGCAAAGAATATTCTGGGGTGTTTTTGTTGGCTTGCTTGTCTGTTTATTTTTTAGAAATTGTTTTACAAAAATAAAAAAAATTCAAAACAAGTCTAAAACATAGAAAATGAAAACACACTTTCGAGTGTCTGGTGCTCTGGTCCAGACATGCTGCGTACCACCTCTCTCCAGTACCTCAATGTTTTATGCTGTAGTTGTGGGTGTGTGTGTGAGTGTGTGTACTGGTCTGTGTGTGTGAGTGTGGGTGAGTGTGTGTCAGTGTTTCCATGTGGTATGTGGGTGTGGGTGTGGGTGTGTGTGTGTGTGTGTGTATGTTTAAGATTTAGCGTAGTGGTTCTCAACTCCGGTCCTCAAGCTCCGGCACTGTACAGGTTTTTGTTCCAACCAGGTCCTACAAAAACAAATAATTGAGTTTTTAAAAACCGGACGTTGAATTTTGATGCTAAGTGCACACAGTTTTCTGCAGCCTGCAAAAAAATAAGTTAAATAAAAGCTAAGCATTTCTTCCCTGTGACATGAGCACAACAGAAACAACGAGGTGCGTCGTCAAGGAAAACGCACGCCCGAGAGACCCGAGGTTGGAACAAGAACCCACTGACACTGTCGCCATGGCGAGCACTCGGACAACAGGACACCCAAACTTTGGCTCAAGCGCTGTGGTGAGCGATCATGGGGGAGTAAACAAACATGCACACACACCGCCACCCCGCCAGTCTCATCATACCTCTAAGAGAACTACTGGAGCCTGGCAGACGAGGGCTGAGCACCACTGATCATGTGCAACAATGTGAGGGAGCCAGTGGGATTCTGCTGACACTGTCCTTTATGTGACGGCACAGAGCTGTGTCAGTCCATCAGCTATCATCGCTTTCCCTGACCTCTCTCCTTTTGTCTTTAAAACAACATAAGGGAACAAAACAAAAATTAACTGAACAACAAGTGCTCGAGGCCGCCCTCTCTCACTCCTCTTGCTAGTGTGCTGGCTCAGGTGGATCCCAGTAGGTTTTAAGAATTGAAAAAAGGGGCTGGCTGGGCCCATGGCACTCTACTGGGACGACTGGGAGTTGTCATTCTTGCTCTCCTGACTGGAGGGAGCCTTGTTGTTCCAGGGCGAGTGTGCCCCCAGTGCAGGTGAGCTGTTGAAACTGTCCTCATCCTCCAGGCCATTCGCCCCATCGAACTGCGTGTTCTCCAGCCGCGTGATCAGACGCTCGTCCTCGTCACCAAACTCCCCTCCCATCAGAGTGGGCTCTCCCACCATCATCACGTCCTAAAGGGGACAGCAAGGGCCGGTACATATTATCCCCATAATACAGGGGGGTGCGCGGGATGACTGGCTGCACGGACGAGTTGTAACTGTAGCTTTTTTTTTGGCTATGGTCAAGGTGCGATCTAACTTGATTAAATTCCAGCGTTACAAATGAATTTTAACAGATTATATGTATTATACTGGATACTCTTCACTAAGTTTTAGGGACCAATGGAACCTGAGTGTTAAAAGCCTGAGGTCTTAGTATTCTCATTTTGAAACCAATCAGAGCAGGCAAATGTGTCGTCAGGGCATTTATTCTAAAAGCTCAGTAGTCCATGTTGCCCTAATTCCCTACCCCTGTTCCGAGAACTAGGGTCAAGGGGCCCTCCCTACTGGCCAGCAGTGGGCATCCCTGATCCTTGAGTGCTGCATCAGGGGGGGTTTCATTCCACCTCGGGTCTCGTTCACTCAATCAAGCAACAAAGTAAGCAAAGACAGCAATGCTGTGTGAATCATGTGCTTTGATAGACCTACTGGTAACTCTGAAACCATGTTCATACAGCGGATTTGAGAGAAAAACCTGACTGTCCCACTGGAGATCAAAGCTACCACATGGCCTCAAAATATATTTACTTAGAGATGGAGGTAACTTGTACCTCTTCTATATAAACCCATAAACCTGTGGCCCAAGAGGACCAGGGACTGCCCATCACTGGTTTACATTAGGGGGTCTACTAATTATATCTACTCATCCTCAGTAGAATAACAGTTATCAGCCCCAATCTTACTACCACACCTGAATCCAAACCCCACCTCTAGGATCTATCTCTACTCTGTCCTATTGCTACATTTCGAAACTACTCTTTAACACAATAACAACCTTAGCTACCATCCCCTACACCAACAAATAACTTTTTTTTTATCTCCTTGCCTGTCATTAGAGTCCCTCCCACCTCTGCCTTATCTCCCCATGCCTTGCTCAGCTGAACTTGGAGTTGCAGATAAAGGTCAAGTGGTTGTAATGCTTACAGGTACCTGGCTGGAGAGTGAAAAGCTGTTGGCTGGACTCTTCTTTTTGCTGTTGCTGTTGTTATTGCTGCCTCCGCCAGAGCTCACATTGCTTCCACCGGACACCTTCCTTTTCCGTCGCTTGTTTGGAGCTTGTCTGGCTGGCTCAGCTACAAAATGGAGAATATAGGTTCCATATTAAAGCATTAAAAATCTCAATAACAAGAGGCTTCTGGGCCTCTTGTGTGTGAGGTCATGCAATTGTACTTGGATTTAATCACTAGTATTTTACAGCTTAATGAATGTCTAGGCAACTGTGGCACAAATACCATAGGTAATATTAAAGGTGTGTGTTACCTGGAGGTGCTACCATTCTTTGCCACTTTTGGAAGAGGCAAGTCTTCAGGCAGTCTCTGGGACTCAAGCTGTAGGTCTTATGCCTGGACATCAACTCTTGCATGGGCTCCAATATCACACAAAGCTTTAGGGAAGATCAGTAATCAAACCAAAGAGACATGAAAGAGAGTTAGCAGGTTGTTGCATGTGAAGTTAAGGTTACTTTAGTGACTGACCAAGTGAAAATAAAATAATTAACTGGAAATTTGCTTACACGGAGGTAGTTGAGCGTGGAGTTTGACAGCCCACATCTGGTGATATTTTTAGCCAGCTGGTCGAGCATCTGGGGATCCTGTAAGATTGGGTTAAAAAGGTGAGGTGAATAAGTGTGTGTATGGGGTGCCGAATGAACCATGAGTGTGTGTTTTTGAGTCCTGAACTCACATGCATAGCCAATATGCTCCTTGGTAGGACCTCTCTGTGTTGTCTGATGCTGAAGTGCCAGGTCTTGATCCTCATCATGTCATCAAACATGAACTCTAGGTACAGACGACCCTCCACACAAACCTTATTCACAACAAAGGGATAGAAGTTAGTCATCAAGGCACCAGCGACAGAAAGCAGAGTGACGGTTGTGTTTTTTTTATACAGTGTAAAATTAACTGTACCTGTGTGAACATAGGTTTGCCATTCTGGGTCACCATGGTGCACTGGTCACAGTCGAGAGACACAAAGTTACTGTGAAAGGACTCCTTTGGGTGCTTCAAAACATAGAACAGCTCAGTGGCGCCCCCCTCGAAAATACTGCGAAAGTACCGTGGAATCAACGTCCTGCCAATGGCTGCAAACAGATATGATCATTTCATTAATAAAGCAAATTTAATATTAAAAGATAATCAACAATAAAATTTTAATAATCACACATGTGAAGCAGCATGAGAAAAGGACAAAATAAAATAGAGAGCAGAGAGGATAATAATGCTCTAAACAATTTTATGCCAATCCTCCTGATTAAATTCTTAAGTAAATTTTCAAAATATATGAAAAAGTACTGTAAAAACATGAACATTTGAAGATGGGATATACATCATATATACCACATAACTAAAATAAAACAGGTCCAGTGTCATTACAACTTAGTTTGAGAAATATAAGTAAACCAATTTCCTTTCAAAAATAATTCTTACTATATCGTTTGGGTCCATCTTCCAGACAGAAAGTGATGGTGAGCATGGCGTCATCCTCAAAAAACTCTGTAGTGAAGGCATCCCACCAGAGATTGTCACAGTCCTGAAAATAGTGGAAGAACCATTAAATCTGCAAGCATAATAACTAGTAAAAATGACACACTGCGAGGAAAATATGACACTTATTTGTTCATATAATCACAATACGATAAAATACAGGAAAAGGACACATTATACATGTTCTTCACCCCAAAATTTCTGTTATAATGGCTGTGTTTGACATTGAAAGATAGCATAAACATATTTTTATGATAATATAAATTTAAAAAATCATAATGAATGTATTAAAACCACCCAAAAGGAAAGCAGGTGCTCTGGTTTTCTCAAATTAACCCCATCTATAACCCTTTCTCTTTTACTCCCAACAATCTTTTCAGGTTGTTGCCAAATCACTAGCAGTTTTCTGATTATATGCAAACAGATGCGAATGCTTCACGGATGTTGTCCACTTGAATTACAAGGGCTCTTGAGATCAGCAGATGAGTACTAGTGAATGCTTTATTTTTGCAATGAATTAGTACAAACAAAACTGAAGTTGTGGGAATGAACTTTATAAATAAGGCATGTTGACATTTTGCCATTAAGTGTTTTGTTGGACTTAAAATGTAATTGGAGTTAAATCCTTCTAATCTCTGTCTCTTCATAAAAATACAGAATCTGCTGGCAAGAGTTTGTTATCAGAAGCAGTCTGGTTTTATTTGAGTTTGCTTGTAGTCTATGTAGTATTTGCCAATCAGGTTTGAGCAAGCTTAGTTTGAATTCACTTCTACAGTCCTTCTGGAGAGCATAAGAGGTTGACGCTTTTATCCTAAATGAAGTGTCAGAGCCCACTGGCTTTTATCTGATTACTATTTATCTTTTTGATAACTTTTTAAAGAACATTTTTGCATTTATAAGCAGGCATCTTTATATAGAGATTAATAATCATGATCCAAACAATGACCAGCATATAGTAGAGGAGGTTTAGGCCTAAATATCTTTTATCCAGATATCCACATACTATTCTCAAAGCCCCAAAACACTGGCCATAACCCCAGAGGCTATATCATCCTCGAATAATAGCTGAAAGGTTCTGGGATTCAGATCCCTTCAATGTACAGAGGTTAGCATGCACGTGTGTGTTGTAACATACAGATAACAGACAGTGGCATAAAAAGCACGATTCATAACGTCTACTGAGCTGCACACTCACACATATAAACAGTTGGCACTCCAATTACATTTTAGCCAGGTTGATCAGATAATCCTATTAGAGCCTTAATGTAAATTAAGTCCGCGAGTTCTCCGGCTTAATATCCTACAAAATCCCTGGCATGGTTAGCTACCCACAAACAGCAGTTGGAAGGGAAAAACACGGCAATAGTAAGTAGTTCACAGAAGCTGCAGTATATGGACTGTAATCAGAATCAACTTAAAAAGGAAACACTAATTCTGTGCTTTTGCACATTAACAGGGGTTCAGTCTTACTATGCTTTATCTGAATGATGAAGCTGACTCACCTCTGTCCAGTTCTGTAGCCTTTTGTTCAGCTCATATATCCGGTAGTCTGTCTGGTTACCGTATGGTGTGGGTCTCCTGGAACAGGAAACAACAGTATTCAACACTATGCAGTCTCAGATTGTCAGTGACCTTTCCACACCCATAGTGCAAACAAAAGGTTTAGCCCAAGAGCAGTCTTATACATGAGTAAATTAAACCGCTAGTATGTTTACTCTTCAATGTCAGTGTACTTACCCCATTCCAGGCTCCATGTATGATGGGGGGTACATGGGTGTAGGCCTAAGAAAGATGCAAAATACAAAAATTGTCATCTGTTTTCTTCTAAACTAAATGCATTATATGTCATGATCTCTTAACCTTGACCTCAGAGTTCAAAACACTCACTGTTCAAAGCCAACTTTCATATCAAGGCCTTGTTTATCTGAAGTGACTAAAAGCTCATCTGCATTTCAGGGTATCACTGTGATACTGAATAAAAATATTTATGTACATTTTGCAACTTAGACCCAGATGCTCCAGTTTTAAATACAACAGACTCTCAGAATCCATTTAATTACAGTAAATAATAGACTCATCATTTATGGCAGAATCAGGGACCAGCGACAGTGGATCTAGCCTTTTAAACGCATTTGTCTGCAAATGAATAGCTGAGGGACAGAGCTAAGCCACTGCTTGAATTGCCCAGTGCTGACATTTGGCCGCTACACTTTAAAAATTAATCAGTCATGGAAGTGGGGGAGGGATCAACACAAGCTATCAAACTTGTAGTCAAATTAACATATACACTTTCCTTTAGGTGTAATTATGAAACTAATGACAAGTACAAGAGGGCAGACATCAGCTGTCTGGATCTCCAAACTAAATGTGACAATTGAGCATGTCGAACAGTTACAAACTTGTCCTCATCCCAGCCTCACGGGAAAGCATTTTTTTCATGTGGAGCAGAAGTCGCCTATGACCTTGCTGGTTTTTATGAGTGTGGTTTTTAAAAACACTCAGACGTCATAGAAGAGCTCTATTTTTCATTCTTTGTCAGTCTTTAGCCTCTGCTGCCAACATAACATCTCCTTCCTTCCTGATTTGGATATCAATTTCCATGGCAACAGTAGATGCGTCAAAGCATTCAGGTCAATCCAAAGTTATATTTTAAATCAAACATTGTTTGGCACTGTCAATTCCAGCACTGAGCAGAGTATGAGGTCGGCAGCTCTCTATCTGCTGAGAGGCATAAGAGAGAAGGCACTTAAAGCACCATAAATAACAATCACTCTAGTAAACACTTTAATACAAAGTGACAACAAGAGACATCTGCAGATAGAAATGAAAGGGTAGGGGCTATTAAACAATTAGAATAATAATGATTACAATAAAATAAATGCTATCTTTTAAATCAATCATTCAAAGAGTAGAAGGTATTGTTTCTGTAACAGAATCTCCAACCTTTTTTTCTATTTTTACTCACACATAATTTAAACAGGTCAGAGGTCTGCGGTACTTTGACTACTAATATTACTACAACCACTACAGAAAACTGCAGACAAACTCTTTGTTTCAGGGTAACAAATATTGACACCACACCAATAACTAATCCTGTAACAAAATGACCACATTTCAGTGCATTGACCATACCAGGTCCAGCAATATGGTACGTTTTGGCCTAGCAGGTTGTAGACAGCAGTCTTTTTGACAGTTGTTTTAATTTCCTCTGATTCTTCTCATCTTCTCTCTTTTATTAAACTTCATCAGAGCCAATTGAATTCTAAAGGGGAGCATTTTCAAGAATTAGATCATCATCATCTACTGGACAAAATAATAAAGGCTTGTTTGCTCAGGCTCAGAGATACCTGCTTCCCAACACCCACACACAGCTTATTTTGCATCAAGTTTGCTTAAAGCTAAAGCTATGTAACTTTGGTTAAAATATGAAAATAGCTTACTTTGCTATCAGGTTTAGCTCTAAATTAACACACACACAACTGGAGGAATGATCCCTTCCCATCTTACAGCTTAAAAGACATAAAAAAAAGTTGTCAGGAAAGTAAAAAAAAAATTTTTTTAAAAATTCCATGATTTAATGACTGTGTTAATGGAAAAGGTGGTCTTTCATTTTGAAAGGAAAATCTGTGTACTAACGGCTAAACCCAAACCTACCCCACATCTCTGTCCAGCATAGCGCCTGGGTGGAAGGGGGGAAAGCTGCCGCCGTTGGGGGGCTCCTTAGGAGAGTACAGCTTGAATGACTTTGACGAACAGCCTGCACACAAGTACAAAGCAGAAGAGGAGAAAAAAAAAAAGAGCAGAGATTTAGAGGAGATTTAGATTACTTTAGATTTAGCTCATTCAAATCACAGCGACATCTAAGTAATCTAATGTTGGATGATTTTGTTGAGATTTACTCAAATAAAAAACATGCTGCCAAAGCAATTTCCTGCTGCTTTCATTACCTAATGCATCTTCAATCTAGTAAATGGATAAGAAAACAAATCATCAGGAGGGGAAAAAACACAGCAATATTTATTAGCCTGCAGAAATTTGAGAAAACAATCAATGAAATGGGGGAAAGGTGGGGGTCTGGTATGTTCTTTGTGTTCTTGTACCATTTGTACCATTATAGGGAACCCTCTTCTCTGCATACAGCCCCATGAGATCCTAACCATGCACCGCACTGAGTGTGTGTATGTATGTATGTCTCCCCCTTTAGTTGCCTCTTCTACCCATCCCCCCACCTCGCTTCCACGGCTGTTGTTAACCCTTGTCTACCCAGAAAAACCAATCATTCTCAAACAATTCAGGGCCCTGAGAAAACATCTATTCCGTATCTCTACTCTGGGAGACCTCACACAGACCGCGGCTGCATGTAATTAGGTCTCACCAAAGATATTTTATATCCAAGCAAGCAGTGGGGGACTCTGGTGTTTGAGGAAAACAGCTCCAGTGAAATCTGACCCATCACAACCACTCTACTTTATAGTAAATGTACAGATGATATATAAGTGAACTAGAGGGGTTTAATATATGTGGTGAAGATTCACTCAAAAATGAGGTACACAGGTACTAACAGCTCACAGAGAATAGAAAATCATGACTGCTTCTGTATTTGCTGCCATGGTAATGTTGTTAAAAGTGTGCTCTGCTTGTAAATGTGGTTTTTCAAACAGGCACCTGAAGGCAGCATAATGTTAATTTGTTACTTTTACTTGCTCACAATTTTTACACCACAGCCAAGCTCTGTCAGCATGGCTTAGAAAATGGCGATAGTACCACATTGAAATCAGCAGGGGGAGAAAAATGGATGTCCAACATGGGCCACTCTAATGCATGATCAAACCTCATTCAGCTTATTCACATCACTTTTGGATACCTCACAGGCAGACTACTCCTCCTCAAATGGTGGTGATTAGACTCAAGACAAATTCCAATGGAGAAATAAAGGTATGCAAAGGGTTTAAAAGCTTTGTGAACTCCAATCTGTCCATCCATCAGAGTGTGGTCTAGGCTTCTTGAACAACTATAGCCCCTCCTTAAATTACATTCACCCTTTTCTTCCTTCCATCAGTATATACAAGAGAGACATGGCAGGTCATACTCTCCTTCCTAATTACTGTGGGGGTGAACCTGCTCAGGAACATCTAACAATGGTTCTCTATGCATTATCACTGATCTATAGACCCCCTCTGCCTCCCAACAGCACCATCCATTAACCCCAGACATTATTCATCCCCATATGATAAGTCTTTGTTCAATCTGATTGTGCCAAAAACAAATCCTACTGCAATACTGAAGAGTAGATATTTTTATTACTCTAGTATAAAATTCTGAACCTATACATACTGCAAACAACAACCCCCCCCCCAAAAAGACCCAAACTACAATGCGCATTATAACAAACCCATAGGAAATAAAACGTGTTAATGACATAGCCTAAATTGGGAAGCATCCTAAGTAGGGCTACACATGACACATAGATGGATGTCTCCATCGGCCTTAAATAGAAAAAACTTGATTAAGATCAAACATGAGCTCATGAATTATCACTCCAACAAAAGCTAACTTTAAATAGTGAGACTTCGGTGCAGCTCAGTCCGCCCAAACTGTACGCTACAAACAATAGAGCTGCATCCAGAGGATGGCCCGCAGCCAGCAAAACGTCCAAAGCAATGCGTGAAGACACATACTTTCACTGCATACTACTGTCAACTTATTGCTCAATCTGCGGTGCATGCACAGTCAACATTTAAACGATAAAACTGCATTCCCTTCAGCACACACAACCAGGCGTAAACTGAGCCGCTGGGCCGCACTCAATAACCATTTGCAAAGGACGGTTTCCATTGCTAACGTTAAACTATTACCTAGCTAGTTGCTAAACTCCCGTTAAAACCGCCATCCACTTGTAAATTACCGTGCTTGTTTACGATCAGTTACTGCGGTTTATTGTGACCCAGAGGTGCTGCTTAACTAGCGTGGCTGTAAGTTTGAGTTACCTGGAGAGAAAGGTCCACCGAAACGCGGTGTTGCTCAACACCTCCGCTCGGTGTTTCTAGCCACCTAGCCTCGCTGCTAGCCGGAGCGGCTGGATGGTGGTGAAAAGCTCCAGCTCCGACTGCTGATAAAAAGGTCCTGTGAGTCCAAACAAGACGGCAAGCGACGAAAAGTAAAACACTCTGGCTAGTTCTCCTAATACCTGTCAATTTGCTACACCCAACTATACGTTTTGCATGTCATTTGTAAGGGGGACGGTGATACCTATCTACTACTACAGGACCCTTTGTTCCTGCCAGCCGAGACACGAACAAACAAAGGCCCCGCCTCCTCCAGGCTCCTCCGCCCATCCCAACTCACAGACCGGACAAACAGAAGCCTACTTCCCGCTGCACAGCGGCCCCCAATTTGTCCTGACCAGGACCCATGCGAGTATGCTAGTGCCCTATACAGAGTGCATCAGGCGAGTCTCCACTGAGTGCAACAGCTCCTTGAGTATTTTACCTCTGAGCACACAGTCCATGCTGAGGGAAAAATTTATATTAGTCGTGTCTGCAGCATCATTTAGTAGTAGCTTGTTTCAGCGCTCCACCACTCCACTTTAATTCAAATGGATAAAACCAGCTGGAAATAAAATACATAAAAAATATAGAACTTATAGTATATAGTGCTAATTATACAGACTAGACTATTAAAGAATAATATATATAAATTGGCTGTGGGGTTTAGAGCTGCCAGATGTAAGTTTACCTATAAAAACAACTATAAAAACAAAAATAATCACAATGAAAATAATACTACTGTCGAATTCTCAGCTTCTCAAAGCCACATGGTGCTCTTGGATACCACCTTGGTCTGCTTGCAGAGTTTGTCTTTACAACACCTGTCATAATGTGTGATAAAGTTGAATGACACTTACAGTACGTTTGTTTGAGGGGATTAAGACTCCACATAAACTCTGAGATCTAAAACCTCCACACAAAGATTCTTGTTCTCCAGGTTTCACAAGCTGGTTTGGATTTAGAAAAGTCTGTATTAGATGTGATAGTGGAAGATTTTGGGAAATTTTAAATTTGTATGGAAGAACAAAACTTACCTCAAGTATCTAATGTCTTATCTCTCATCTTTTATTATCTTGGTTGATTTTTTATGGAGAATACTACACCAAGTTTTGTGTGGCAAATTTCTATTTTATGTGCATCTGTAATCTAAAAGTGGAAGAATGGGTTTCCTATAGCCTTAATATATGTCAACACAAAGAAAGAAGAACACATAAATGCAGAATTTAGAATAAATAGAAACAGAATGTAAGTGCACTAAAATTATATAAGTCTTTATTATTGGGGTAAGGGTTAGTTTGGAAACCTCTGCATTCAACCACAGACCAAAATTGGATGTATTAAATCCAATATAACTCTCCAGTGTTTTTATGACCTGGCGCATTCATGGAAGCTTTGCATGGGGGAGACTGAAACCTAAATTCAGACATAATAGTCCGTCCTGCAGAATAAAGTGGTGATGAAATAAATTATTGTAGGGATGCTCAAACTATGTGAACTAGCGCTGATGACCTGACACTAAAAAGTCCATCCTGACCTTTACAATCCCAAAAGGAGAACAAATTATCTTGATCTTCAGAGTGTGATTCAAACATTATGTTTACAGTGTTGAGCAAATTTGTGACAGTAAGTAGTTACCTAACCAGACTGTTTAATTCATGCCAACTTGATTAAATGAAAAAGGCTTATGAAACATGATTGATTTGGCAGATGACTCAAATTCTTTAGACCACAGCCCTGAGCCCGTCATAGCATCGCATTATGTAAGGGTATAATCTGCTGCCTCACTTTTAATCAATAACCACTCTCATGTTTACAAGCAATATATCTGAAGGCTGGAGAACCTTTTGTGGTCTCAAAGTGCCTTTAAAGCTCAATTTGTTGAGGCTTTCATATGAGCTGCCAGTCAGTTAGAAGAATTATATAAGCCAGGAGTGCGGAGGAGAGAAGTGAAAAAAAAGCTTTTCATTGAGAGAGTAAACACATCTGACCCACACTCGTCACTCTTGCTGCATACAGCCCACGTCAGGCTAAGAGCAAAGATACAGAGTACCTGCTGCAGCTTGAGATCAAACATGTTGGGTGTGAAGTGTGGGCTACATCACTCGAACAAAATCTACAACACATCACCGCTTTGACTTGGACAACAGCTGAGTATGTTCCATTTAAATTTTACATCTCATTATACTGTTCCTTCCACAGCTGGAGCCTATTCCTAGTACAGTACCAGGATGTTTTTCAGCTCAAATATCCTGCAAATTTGGGTAAATTCTGGAAAAAGATGCCACTCAGAATTTGTTTTTTTTTTAGTAATGTAACTCCTCCAATCTGGAGAGGTGCCTCTGCAGTTATGACAGAACATAAATTATGAAACAGCTACAGGGTAATGAAACAAAGACTAAAGCCTTTTGTTATAACAAAGGCCCAGATCTAGGATCTGTTGTTAAAAACAATGAATCCCCAGTTGGCTGTCTGCTCAGTGTTGATGGACTGGCACGGGAAGAGAAGTGATAGCACAGCATCTCCCTCTGCTGGCAAATGCTGCAAACATCTTGTCTCAGAATAGAATATAGTAGAATACAATAGAACAACTTTATCCAGGAGTTCACACCACATTAATCACACTTATAATATGGTTTTTAAATAGAAACTGGCATATCTCTCATTGTATCGTGTAATTAGATCTTAAGCTTTATTTGCCTGTTCCATGATTAGAACATTCAATAACCCTTACGTGCAGAATAATGCTGGTATTTTCAGAATGGGATATTTGAAGGAAGTCTGCCTCAGTATTACATAAATCTAATAGGGCCAGACCAAATAAAGGTGCAGATTACATGGCACAAAATATGGGTTATCACATGAGTTACAGTGGGGGTGTATCACTTCTGAGAATTGGACCCCATTTCATCTGTATTCAGCAAGAGTCACATTTAGTACACACACAGACTACCTGTCATGCAGGGCTGGCAGGCAGTGATAACATTAAAAGCACAACCAGAATATGACAGTCACATACAGGAGAACTAAGTGCTATTTAGTCAATGGAAAACTGCTCTTGCACTACACCAGATCTGTACGGTGTTTATAGATCTCAAACGACCCCTTTACATTATGCAGAGATAGACTGCATAACATTTACACTGAAAATATTTTACGTCTGTTATGACTAACATGGCTCTTAATCTAATAAAATAGAATATACATCTGATTTATAATCATCTGGTTAGTTAATGATATATTATATACAAGTTTAAGCCATCTTAAACAGTCATACACAGTCGACGTGTAAATATGCCTCGAATATATTTTAGGCGTATTTTGTCAGTACACAAACGTCTGAAAGAGAGTGTGAAGCAGTAGTGAGGAAATCTGAAGAGAGCGCTGCCAAACGACATGTTCAGATTCCTGTTGCTGCTTTTCTAAACGCCACAGTGGAGGCACAAAACTGTCAGGGAAACTGTTGTGACACCTGACTGGTAGTGATAGCAACAAGACAGCAGACAGAGCGAACACAGACTGCACCCAGAGGATGCTACTGTGGCTGACAAGAGGAAGTTAAACAGCATGTGCTCGAGATAAATTGAAGGATAACAAAAGAGGGCTAGTGTGTGAAGGTTGCTGTTGACTCTTGCAGTGAAAGAGGTCACCAATCTGAATCCAGGAAGAAATTAGCCGATCCCTGAGGTGCGTCACAGAGGATTGGTCTGGTGCACTTTAAACTGTGGGTTTGTTCATTTTTACAGCCTTCCTTGATCAACGGGGAATGAAATGTCCTGAAAAAAATCTTTCACTAAAACTCACTTCCATAAAGTGTCTGTGTACAAAAATACAGATTGACCACAGAACAACAGTTGTACTCTTAAGATGCTGCATGACTCAGTTTTAATGTCTATTCTTTAACTGACTAACAGAGAGACAGACTGCACCGATGATGGTAGTTAGAGTCTAATGCTGGAGCGGCTCCACAGATTGTGAATAATAAAACAACCATGACACAGCAATGGGTTTTAAAGGAATGTGGACTCTTGGTCTGTTTCACAACATGAAGTCCTTTATTCAAATAACAGACATATAAATGTCGGATCTCAAACACAAACCTGGTAAGACAGAAGAGTCTGCTGCTAATTCCAATTTAATAAACCCACAACACCAACTCCACATGGTCATATGGTTAAGTTTTGTTGCCCTGATTCTCTGTTTAGGGACTTGTCAAATCACAATATATATTCTGTCTAATGGCAGAGATCACCTTAAAAGTCTCAAAATGTCAACATTTGCCTTGATTTGCATACATTTGATCAAGTGCCATTTATAGTCTGTTTGCACAATCCATCTTTAAAACTAACCTGGAGCGCAAATAGGCGGGTTAATCCAAGATCCATTTTAGAAGTCTTATGGAAACAATATTAATCTAGTTCATGGTTCGTATGCTATATTTACACAACAGTCTTAAACCCACACACAGGTGGCAGTTAGATACAGCACAGAGCTTTCAAACAACTCTGCGCCTGCACTCTGTACCTTTTGTTTGCAGCGCAGCTCTGTTTCAAGCTGAGCACTGTTACCGTCACCCTCTGCCTCAGCATCAAACCTGCTTTCATGTCCTAAAGACTCTGCAGCTCTCACATCTCTTGCAAATAAAGGTGTGCTTTGATAGGAAATATTTCTTCCTTCCCACATATTTAGTTTTCACCCCTTCCTTCCCCTCCTCTCTGCCGTGCCGTGAGGCACATGGCAGCTTTCCTCTGCCATCCTGTCGGCCTGCAGCAGATGTGACATCACTACAGCTCGTCTCCACTCTGCACGGGGGGCGCCGCCCCCCCCCCCCCCGCGGGGGGGGGAGGCGCGCCGGCGCCCCCCCCGACCCAGCGGGATGGCGGAGGGGGCGCCACACCCGC
>JAQMCX010000003.1:12488506-12550734 GCA_029814765.1 Acanthurus leucopareius | reverse complement strand
TCAAAACAAACCCCCCTTTTATTTTTTAAAAACTTTCACAAAAAACAACCAACACAAAACCAACATTAATTTAACCCCCCCCCCCCCCCCCCCCCCCCCCGCTCTGAGGGATAACCGTATTTCTTTTGATGTTTGGTTTAGTTCTAGTTTTCATAAAGGTATTATTTGGCGAATTTCATTTTGCATGCATGTTAGAATGTTACTCAAAGCATATGTGTTATAGTGTTGGGTTGAAAGTAGAAAACAGGAGTTTTCCTTCTGATGGGCTTTTTCTACAGTTTTTTACAGCATCTCAAGCTTTTCATCAGTGTGTTAAGTCGTTATCACTTTACCTGACCATGGGACTTTGGTCATGTGATAACAGGTGGACATGTGTGGGAGAGACTGTAAACTCTGACTGTTCTCTGAATGTTCCTTTGTGATGGATGTTAACGACGTCCTTGATCCCTCTTCATCCATCCACTGACTCCTGGAAAACAGAATTTCACACTCATATTCAGGGTAACATGCACCAAAGAACTGCAATTTCAAGTGAGCATAGTTTCAAATTAAAAGTGTGTTTCCACTGAAAAAAAATAGAGAGCCTGAATAACATATGCTGAACAGCACCCTCCTGAGGTCACAAGTTGAAAGTACAGGATAATGGTAAATGTAAAATGTGTCATACAGTTTAACGGACTGAGTCAGTATCTGTTAACAGTCGCCACTAATGGCGGTCACTGTCAGTAGCAGACCATGTGAGGCTGTAGCATAACTTTTTGTGTTAAATTGCTTTCGGGTGCTGATTAATTATTTTTATGTGAATTTTTCATCTGCAGGAAGATAAAAGTGTAATTTTTTTCAAAATGATCTGGAACTTTGGTCTATTTTAAGTACAAAAGAAAAACACTGAGTATTTGATTATGGGTTTTTTAAGAAGCTTGCTGCAGTTTTTAATGCAACAGATCAAATTACATTAAATTTATCCATCATATCATTAAGACACAATATAAGGTGGCTCAGCGATCACAGACCACAGAGCACACTTTTATATAAAAAACAGTGCATATATTTAAATAATTTATTTCAATTTATTTTTAATCTATTAATAATTTTAAGTTTTATTGTTACCATTGAACAACAGAATCAAAAGAACACAGTGTCCTTTAACTGTGTCACAGAATAAACCCCAGTTTAGAGGGACTCTTCACATAGTGATGTTTTTCTCATTCAAAAAACAACATAAGAGTCCTGAAGAGCTCTACTCACTTCCTTGTTTCCATGGTTCAAGCAATTAGACTCTAATTCCAGGCAGATGGACAAGAACCAAAGCAAAACAGAGCAGACACAGCAAATTAACTGTTCTATAAAAAAACAAGTTTGAACTTTCTCTAAATGTCACACTTTTGCTGTAAACCTTGAATTTTAAACTTCTCAGGAGTCCTCCATGTGACAGTTTTTGTTATATGTTTTCTGCCTGCACCCAGAAACATCACACTGTTTAATTGTACTTTTTAAAAAGTAAAACATTAACTCAGATTAACTCAGAGATAATACTGTACTCACTCACCCCCTAATATGCTAATATATAGTGCAACTTGCAGCATGCCGTTTCCTCTTTAAAACAACTTATCCTTGTATAATTTACTTTTTAAGTCAGAAAGTAGACAAAAACAAAAATATAAAATAATAACAACGACATAATTGAAAGTAAAGTTACTATGTAAAGGCAGGTAGATATAACTGAATTGTTGTAATTAGGTCATTTTCATCTCATGTGACAATCATCTGCCATCACATGGTATGAACTCTGAAGGAGAAAAAAATACCAGTAACATGAACTTTTAGAGCATGCCTGTTATGAATAGTCTGTGTTCCTTCTTGTGTTACCGGATTCCTGGAAGAGCTGTGAGCACTTTGTTGTGTTATTGTATTGGATTGTGTTGGATAAGGTTACTATAAGAATTCTCCTGCTCTGTATAGTTAAATATGGCAGTGAAGACAGCTGACGCATATTTAATTTTAAAGGTGTCAAAGTAAAACCTAAAGCCTCATATGTGATCACAGGGCTAAATTGTCTTTGTGGGAGTACATGCACTGGGCTTTCAAATGTCTTTGAATAAGGCTCTACAAGAGACAAGTATTTGCATAATCTCCTCTCAAAGTACCCTTGGGGAATGTTAAAAGCTCTACCGATAAGAGATTAATGGCTCTGATTGTAATATGACTTGTCCAAAAATATCTTCAGCACTTTATTATATGGGGGGAGGTGGGTGGGGTGACTGGAATTCACATTAAGGCCAAAAGTAACAATTATTTTCATCATGAATGAGCATCAAAAGTCAGGTCAAGTTCTCCAAGTCCACAATGATATTTTTAAATGTCTTGTTTTGTCCAGTCAAATACAAGCAAATATTATGCAGTTTTCTTGATAAATGTCTTAATCTGTTCAGTTAGGCTGTCAAACTTGTTGCTGAATTAATTTATTTAGATCAGCTTGTTTCAGCTTTAACTTACGAATTACATGACCGAAAAAGATGATAAACAGAAGCATAGGGTGGGTTTCATATGGTTATGTTTAAGGCGCTGTTTAAACGCATGCAAGGTCACACGTGACTCTAAGTAATTCCAGGATGTACCCCCCACCCCACCCCACCCCACCCCAACGAGGAAGTTGTTTGTCTTGACTTGAAACACTTGAGAATTACTTGTAAAAAATAAAACAATAACTGGATAGTAAAGTGATTTATGTTCTTACTTGCTATAACTGCACCCTACCCGCAAACTATCCATCACTGGATAGTTTGTTCCTGCCATTGTCACCACCAAGTTTATATTAATAAAACAACTGCATAAGTTATGTTGTTATTATTTGTACCTGATGTGCATTTTTCTCCTCTTTATTTTGCAGCGGAAACACCGGCTTAAGCAGTCCTCAACTCATAAGCGCATTAAATAGAACCACAAAAGAAACGTGGTCAAGTAACCCCTGACCCCTGGCGTCATTCTGCGTCATTTTGCCGGGAATGTCGGACCACGTGTCTCCTGCCGGCGTGCTTGTTCACTCGATGCGCGATTCATCACTTTTCATTCCGAAACGAGTCTGGCAGGGAGTAGACTTGCAAGATGGCGGCGCGGTGGGGAGCAGGCGAGGAGACTTTAACTGCCTGCAATATGGAGTTTTTCCCCATTGATACACTAGACGAGGTAAAATATCTGTTCTCTATTTAATATTCTATTATATAAATCCACTGTTAGCAGTTATATGTGTGTGTCTAGCAGCAGGACAAACAGTGTTGTGTGTGTGACGAGCTGTCCGCTGCGCATGGAAAAGTGACACGTGGATGCAGCCGTAGTATCACTAGCAAAACTTATTCAAAAAGTATTAATTATTTTGCGGTGACTAGACCTAGCTTAGTCTTCGGACGTGATTTTCGGAATATTATACGCTTCCTTATAAATTTTCTGTGAATTTTTTAAAGCTGCAGGTTCATGCTAACCGGCCGGCGAGCCGGTGTAGCTTCGCCGGCTTGTTAATGAGCAACGCAGATTGCTCCCATCGTAATATAAACAGTCGTTTACACAATTTAGGTGACAGCTGTGTGTTTTAATTGGCAATTGACCTGGCACGTGCATGCAGTTTGTAATGAATATCAGTAATGCGCATTTTAGCTGCATCGGTGGGTTTCTGTGCAAAAGTACTCTGTGTACTGTTCAAGTGATTCATCCACACGTGGTAACAAACGCTGGAGGATGCTAGTCAGGTACCTTCATTAACTATGCTAGCAGTGTGGATATATCCGATTTTGCTTAACAGTGGCTAAGATGCTATTTGTTAATTTAGTCATGGTGTAGTTGTATAGGCTCCATGCCAGCACATTGCAGTGATGTGTCATCAGTGATGATGCATACAATGATCAAGCTCTTTTATATTTAGATTGATTGCAGTCGATGCAGTCACGCGCACCTGCGTGATTATTCACTCTAAACCTCCAGCAGCATCACAGGTATCCATTCAAACCTGTGTGTGTATCCACATGTGGTGTAGTCGTGGTGAATCACATGTTTGGTTCCCTCACACATGCGCAGCAGTCATTATCAATTTGATCTTCCCACACAGACTCCCTGTCATGGAATTTATAAATGATTGTCTGAAGATTTTTAGAGTATAAAGTAAAACTTTGTGTGTTAGTGTTTTCCTGTGAGTTGTTTATTGAAGAATACCGGCCATGAGCAGACATGGGGGCCCTAGCTCGTGTTTGTTGTAGTGCAACACGTGGGCTAGGTAGCCTCCCTGTGGACGGGGTGAGGCAGGGATCAAACATGTCTGCGCACTGTGTGTGCATGTGTTGACAGAAACACGTGGGTCACTGTCCCATACTACTGCGTTTTTAGATGAAAACGCATTTTGTTATCAGTCGTGGGCTCTTGCAGGGGCACCTGTGTGCTTGACATAGTGAAGTTGTGCAAATGATTCAAATTTAAAGGTCTTTAGTACAACAAGAGAACCTGTACCACATGATCACATTTCAGCTGTTTAGTTTTAGATTCATTTATCAAACTTAAATTTTTTAATTTTTTAAAATGTGGCATTTCAGCCTTACAAATATTGTTCATTGAATTATATCTCATTTGAACAACAAGTTTCATTTATATTGAAGTTATACATAAAGTAAGAACTTATATTGATGACTTGGGTGTAAATTGTAGTCCTGTATGTCCAATAATTCTTCTGTATTTAAGATAATAGTAAAATGTCTCTGGTGTTTTGTTTGTTCTTTTTCAAGCGGAAATTCAAAACACATGCCCTTCCTGACACTCTGGGGTTTCCTTTTCTGACTCTCGATTTCAAATGACTGACTCAAGCTTAGACTTCCTGAAACTCCAGTCAACAAATAAATGAGCATTTTTTACCTATTTTCTGTCCAGAGTTTTACACAAACAAGACTGAAATTGACTTTAAAAAATTAGTGTTTAAAGTTTGGTTAGTTAGAAACAGGAAGTCAGCACTTCAGTTATTATTACATTCAGTTTGCAGCTATGATACAATGAAATGTCAAGTGTGTACATATTGTTTAACTGATAATTAAGTGAGCTGTTTAAAATAGGAACAAAAATGTTATTTTTTCTAGATCTGGACGTATAGGGAGTGTAAACATTTGTTTTCAGTAATAGCAGTTTGTCTTCATCTAATTTATACTGTACAATTAGCAACAATTATTTACTTGTGCATGAATCAAGGTTTCAGTTTGTCAGTTGTGTTTTCGACAAGGAAATCTGAGGTGTATTTTTTTCCCCCTCTCTAGACTGCTGCGCTGAGCTCTGGAGAAAATATGGAGACCCTTCAAGGCTGCTTAGACCCCTCCATCCTTTCTTTCTTTGAGGACACACCAACCATAGAGGCAAGACCATAAAATTACACTGAGCTTAACTATTACAGTAGTCACAGAGAGATTAATGATGTGCAAGCATTGTACATTTTTGCATTTAAACTTGTCATTGTGCAGGCTTTGACCTCATTTCCATGTGTTTGTTTAGACCAAAGGACTGGATGAGGAGTGTGAAGCCACGCTGCTTACCGCCCTGACAGAGATCCTTGACAATGTGGATGATGAGAACCTGTCCCCGTTTGACACACTGCCTGACTCAGACCTGCTGTCGGGTCAGAAGGGCAGGGAACACTCTCCGGTTAGTACCCAGCTGTCACACATAACTCTCAAAGTGTCTCACAGACTCTTGCTCTCAACATCCCCCCCAACTGACCTTTGAGCCTTTGGCACAGAGAGTGAAAGGGGATGGAAGAACAACCCGATGACCTCTGTGGTTCCAGACATTATTTTTGCCCATTATGACTAAATGTACAAATGTTGAATAATATTAATGGCATCATGCTTTTGTATGTTTTTTGCTCTCCAGCTCAAGAGGCTGCTGTGTCTCTCCCGTTCCCCCCCAGAGAGAGAGACGCTTTGCAGCACAAGACCCTTATCAAGTGGAAAGGTAACCTCTCACAGTCATAAGCAATGCAAATAAAGTTGTACCGCAGGTGGACTTCAGGACTTAAATAGATATTTGTCTCTCTCTCTGTACCCAGAGCCTCCCCAGGATGCAGGCAAAATCTCTCCAGAGGAGTGATGGGGAGGAGGAGGAAGATGGCTCCCTCACTCTGAGCCCAGTGAGTTCAGATTCATCTCCTGACAAAAACCTGCTGGACTGGGAAGGCCTGACCCTCCCGCTTCCTGTCACCTTTGAGCAGGAGGGTGAAGATGGTGTTTCAGTCAGCTTGGGGGACTTGGTCAGACATATGCACCCGTACTGTATGGCCATTTGTGTCGAAAATGACGAGGGTGAACAGATGTTGCCCGAAGGGGGCATCTTACTCGAGGTTGTGGACCAGGGGGAAAATGGAGAGCCCATCCTGGCCATCCCTCAAATAGATCTTCCAGTCTCTGCGCCACTTGTTGAGCAGAAAGTTTCAGATGAAGCAGAAGAAGCAGCTTCTGACAGTTCAGACCATATAGTCGTCGATGATGAGGATGTAACTGTCACAGAGGCTCCAGTGAAAGTTGCAGCCCCTGTGACTCCAGACCCAAGTTTGGATATGAAAGATGAGATGATCATTAAGAGACAGAAGGAGGAGATTAAAGAGAAAAGCCCCTCCAGGAGAAAAAAGAAAAAGAAAAGCAAGGAATTTGTCCAACCAAAACCTGAGGAAGGAAGAGTCCTTAGGAGTAGCACAGTAAGAAATGCAGCACAGGAACCACTCAAAGAGCCTGAAAAAAGGTCAGTCAAAGAGAAGAAACACAAGCCCTCAGAGGTTCCTCTTGTTCCAGCTCCAGCTTCTTCCTCTGTAAAACCTAAAGAACTAAGTCCACACCAAACTGAAACACAAACAGAGCACACCACAACAACACTATTGCCTGAAACAAGTGTGAAAGTTGCCACATCTGTGTCACCCAGCCAGGAAACAGCTCTGTTACAGAGTCAGCCTAGCTGCTCCTCAGCAGCAGTGATCTCCCAGCAGCCTGATGAAACGCCCAAACAGCCAACCCCGACCCCCGAGAAGCTGGAAGACTCATCAGCTACTTCCCCTGCTGTCTCTCCCACAATGTCTTCAGAGAGCCCTGCAGCTGCTTCCAGCCCCGAAACATCCAAAACGACACCACCTGTTACCGAGGCCCTGCCTCCTGTGGCCCCTGCAATCTCAGAGCCAAAGCCCAAATCACTCAGCCTGGCGGAGTACCGGCGGCTCCGACAGCAGAAAAAGCCAACTCCGGTGGAAAATCAAGGCAACAGCACCAAGTGGCCGAGCCTTCCTGAGCTTCCTAAAGAGCTTGTTCCCATTCCCTGCCTGCCTGACCCCAGCCCGAAAGATCCTCGACGTACCAATCCCCAGGTGGCGAAAAAGGAAGTGGAGGAGGTCAGACCTGCTTGGCAACCAAGGGGACCGTGTGCACCACCCACCCCTGAGGCGCTGTTGGTGCCACCAGCCTATATGGTTGCCCCATCCAGCAGGGTTTCAACTGTTACTTCTGTTCCTAAACCCCAGGAAACAGCTGAACCTTCAGAACCTCTACCTGAAAAGCCCCCAACTCCTACTCCTAATTCAGTGCAGAAGCTAGCCGCACATGAACACACCATGGGGACACCTTGTGTGCCTCAGAGCTCTGGATCTCCAGCTTTAAAACTTGACAGCCAGTTAGTAGATAGGAAATGTTCTCCATCACTTTCAGAAGAAAATAGTGGAATTGATGAAAGGCATCAGTCTCAGCTTGTATCTCCTCAGTCTGCAGAACTCAATAAAACATGTCCCCAAACCACTACAGAGGCGCTCAAACCCAGTGCTGCTACCGTATCTGTCACCAGCGCCCCCCAGAACATGTCTGTTGTTTAC
The DNA here is from genome assembly GCA_029814765.1 of Acanthurus leucopareius. Lineage (NCBI taxonomy): Eukaryota > Metazoa > Chordata > Actinopteri > Acanthuriformes > Acanthuridae > Acanthurus > Acanthurus leucopareius. The sequence goes on along the minus strand of JAQMCX010000003.1, from coordinate 12,542,864 downwards.
AAAAAGGTGCCTGAGGTCACTGCTCCCACCTTGTTGGATAACTCTGTCACATCTGAGTCCTCCAAACTTACAGCCAATAGTACAAGAGTAGCCAGTGATTCCACGCCAATCGACTCCCAGAGTCTAAAGACAGAACCTGTCGTGCTTGAAACTAAAGAGAAATCCACTACAGCAGTGAAGCCCCACAGAGCCAAAAACCCCACACAGGAGCTGATTGAGGCTTTCACCAGTGAGATAGGTGAGCTTAAAGTCTGAGACGTTATGATTGCTAAGATTTTAGTTTTGTTAAAGAGAGGCTGATTGCAAAAAGGCATTTTATTTCCATACATTTTTGTTTAAAGGACATTCTCTATTTTCTTGTGAACATATGCACATTTAAGCAGATAAATTAAACCCTTTTTATGATATGGGTCTGTACTACCTTTTTTGACTTCTGACTTTGCTCTCAATGTATTTTGGTGTGTCTTTTAGCAGAGCATTTGTGCATAGAAACAGTTATGCTCAGCAATGATATCCTGTTTAAATAATGGTTAAAAATGGATATGTTCTTTTTGGCAGGTATTGAAGCTGCCGATCTAACCAGCTTGTTGGAGCAGTTTGAGGAAACCCAAGGTAATCAATTGGCAGATTATTACAGTATTTTGTTTGACAGAAGTGCTCTGTCCAGTCCATGTTAGACAGTATGACACACTCCAAAGTATGTCTTTGATTAGCCTGGTTTCTGTCATAGGAGTGTGTGTACTGGCCAGTAGCTTAGTGGGTCACATAATCTAGTACTGAGCTAAATGTGGACAGAGTCTCAGTTTCCTTGCTTTCTTAATGACAGGGAGTATTCTACAACATTGCAACACTATCTTGGTTGGCAGTAGTTGTTTAATTGGTGGAAGGACTGATCTTAAGGCGTCAGGTGATGGCAAGTGACTTCACTGATCATAGCAAATATGCTGCCGCCATACGCATGCTTAGGAGTCAAACATTAGTGATGTTAAATCACCATATCCTCATATTTTTTGACCAACAGAGCGCACTCAAGGGCCACCTCCGAGGTCACAGTCCAACAAAAGTGACCTACGGAACAAAGATATTATTGAGCTGTTCATGAACTTTAAGCTTATCTGATCCTCCCAAGACAAGTGTGTCAATGTTCAGAGATTGTGATGCTGTCAAAATGGAAGGAGTGATATTTCTACTGAAATCTTTCCCTTTAAGAGATGGGGGCTGCGGGGGGGCAGAGAAGCTGCTTTGTGCTCTTGTCTGCTCAGCTGCTGGAATTCTGCCCTGTCCGCAAATCCTTTTAACTCTCGCCCTGCTGTCTTTGTTTGGGCGGATGTACAAGCCCCTAACAAGTGCCATTAACTCGAATCACTGGACTTGTTATTTGAACCATCATACTGTGTATTATTGCTAATGTAGCTGCTAACCAGTTGGATAATTCCCATGCTTAATTCACTGTGCACTGATATGAAGAGAAACACGAAAAAATACACACTGCATTGCTTTTATACCTGACCTGCTGCAGGTTGTACAGTACATACAATGTCAATTAAGCAGATTTTTGTCTAAACATTTTGTTTGGGCAGGCTGTGTCTCTGTCGTTTATTTCCTGTGCTGATGCACTTATTTCCTTGTTCCTTCTCTCTTCAGCCAAAGAGCAGCAATGTGTGCCGGAGGTCTCTGGTAGAGCAGCAGCTGTAGGAAACTCAAGGTGGGTTACCCTACAGCCCCCAAGCTGCTCTGTGTGAGTGATGGAGCCCTGATTTCTTTAAAAAATCTCCCTGAGTGTGATTGGTGTGTTTTTTGTGTGTGTGTGTGAGTCTGAAGGTGGCATGCACACCTTTTGCCAAGACCTACCGCAAACCCTGCTTTTGTCACAGTGATGGCCTTCACCAGTTTTGAATTGGTCTAACTAGTTTTTTGGGTCTTGATTTTTGCTGCACCGACAGCAGCGCTGTTTAACAGTGACGTATTAACAAACTCCTGTGCTCCCTTTGCAGTGTTGAATCAGCTCCAGAGAAAACAGTTGTTGAGCGTGTGAGAGCTAATGACCTCTCAAGTACTGCAGGTAAAACAGCATTTTGACTTTGGCCTTAGGATGAGTCCAAGAGAAATTACAAAAATAACATGAAGAGATGATGACTGTTGAGATGATAATCTTTATAAAGTTGTTTATATTTTTTGCTCTCTTTTTTGTTTCTGTGCTTTAAATGCCCCCATCATTAAGACACCACGGTCTTTAGAAATGGTTGTCTAAAAAAAAAAAAAAAAAAAAAGAAGTGCACTGTGATCAGAGATTCTCTCTGCAGCACTGATGAAAATCTGGTTTGTAACTGTGATTCACTCTTTCTTCAGCTCTGACTCCTCCAGCCACTCCACCCCATCAGATGTGGAGACCCCTGGCCCCTGCGGCCCTGCTGGGGAAGAGTAAGGCCACTGAGGCTGTCAAGTCAAGCCCACCAAAGGTTATCCAGATAGAGGCCCGGCCTCTGCCCTCAGTCAAGTCCCGCAGTAAACCCACTCCTGCTGCTTCTACCGTCGCCCCTGAAGTGGCGTGCATGGACCATGACTATTGCCTCCCCAACAAAGGCACTGGAGAGCCAGGAAAGCGATGGAATGTCAAGCAGCAATCTTTTATCACTATTACACCCATCAAACCCACTGCAACCACTACACAAACACCCCCAGCTGCCTCAACATTGTCTTCCCAGTCTGCCACAATTCCTGCAGTCAGAACCAAAACAGAAGACTTTTCTCCGATGGAGCTCCTGGATCACAGGAGTAATGTGATGGAGAGGAGCTCTGTTCTGGAGACTCCTGATGCTTCACCTGTTCGACAGGAGACCGATGCTGCTGCTGTTAAAGAAGAGGGACCCAGGAGAGGGCCCTTTGAGAGGTCCTACCGTAGACATGCTGCTTCTCGCACACCCAGCCCTGGATATAGTCCCAACGAAAGGACCAGAGGTCGGTGTAGAAAAAGATCCCATCGTTCTCCCAGCCCCATGTCCAGCAGCTCAGAGTCTAATTCCCATTCCTCTAGATCTCAGTCTAGATCACGCTCTCGATCTAAGAAAAGGTTAGACCCTTCTGTCAAGATATCTTAAGTTCATTCAGAATCCTGATACCTTTTACCATGTTAATCATTGGCATTTTTTTCCTGTTTACTCTGTAGGTATCGTTCCTGTCACTCTAGGAGTAGTTGCAGCTCCTCATCACGGGCTTCCTCTCGATCTTCTCCTTCTATGTCCCCCTCTCCTCACAGGAGGAGGAGGTACTCGTATTCCTCCTCTCGCTCTGGTTCTTGGAGTCGCTCCAGGTCACGGTCCCGATCCCCTCAAAAACCAGCACAATGGAGTAGAAGCAGAAGATTGCACGGGTGCAAAATGTAATTTAATGTGATTCATGCTTATCTAAGAACTAGTCAGTAGATAGCTTATATTTTTTTGCTATAGAATAGCAGCCAGTGGAAAAAAATGACTAAAGACTTAATTTTGCCCTTCTCATGTAGGCCTGGCTATGGTCATAATGCAGAAAAGACAAAGAGATGCAAAGAGAAAGCCATTGTAAGTTAATTTTACCAAGTACACAGGTAACAAAATATTTAAAAAATTGTGAAATGGTTCAAATAATGCAACTGTTAATCATCTAACCAACAACTCTCTACCCTAGGAGGAGCGCCGCGTTGTTTACGTTGGTCGCATTCGGGGCACAATGACCCAAAAAGAACTTAAAGAGCGCTTCTCAGTATTCGGTGAGATTGAAGACTGCACCCTGCACTTTAGAGACCATGGGTAAGTACATTTACAGCCAGTATCATACAGCATATTTCTCTTTATTGTTGGCTTTTGTAATAAGGGAGAAATAAACTGTTGAAAACTTGATAATGTTGTCATGAGCAAAGTGCACTGTCTTTGAACCTTTTTGGTCTTATCTGTGACCTCTTAGGCCAAGCTACAGTGCTAAAGTGAACTCAGGCTTGTTCATAACTGGGGCCTCCTGGCAGCACCCCCAGGTCGCTCTTTTAAAAGCAAGTCACAACTAACAACTTTGTACAAGGCCTGTCCTTTGCAAGGCTCCTGACAAACTGTAAAATAACACAATTTAACGTTTATGCTTTTCTATCACAGGGACAACTACGGGTTTGTGACTTATTACGACAACAAGGATGCTTTCACAGCCATTGAGAATGGAAGCAAACTGCGCAAGCCTGATGAGCTGCCCTTCGATCTCTGTTTTGGTGGAAGGAGACAGTTCTGCCAGACCAGCTACGCTGACCTGGGTAGGTATAAATCAACAGACACAACAAAAGTTCCTGTGGTTCTCACACAGAGTGCCATTGATCTAACCAAATAGTATTTATGTGATTTGCAGAATATTGGAGATATTGGCTGCAGTCCATCCTCATAAAGTGCGCTCACTACAGGCCAAATGCAATCAAGAGTCTTTGTACTATTGTGAAATTGATCCAATAACTCAGAAATTTGGCAAATCACGTGGCAACTAAACTGAGGGGAAGCATACTGTCCTTTGAAACGTGTTGTTTGCTTGATTTTTAACAGTTTTCAAATATGAGGAGGACATCACATATCAAATTTTTTAGACCTTAAAGCACCTATTTGCACGAGACTTGTATTACCAGCAGACTTGCAGTAATGCTTTCTGAGGTCTTCTGTGATTTTAATTCTGCGTGAATCAGCTCAGTCCATTTGTAAAGTGAAAATTTAATAGCAAATTACCTCCCATAATTCACAAAACACTGAGAATGTGTCCTTGCAGTGGCCGGAGGCCCTTTGCTGCATGTAATTCTCTCTTTTCCTCCTCCAATCCTTTCCTTTTGCCTTCAGGCTTAAAAAATATGTAGAATGTAAAGCACTCGATTGTTCATTGGCTTTCTCATATAGCCATTACCAAGGCTATATTTTTCACTCAACATGTTTAAATTAGTATTTGGATATTTGTTATTTTTATGCAAAAAATATACATTTTTTGTATAAAACTACTTTAGTTTTTCTCTACCAGAATTGTATTACTTTTAGTGTGAAGAAGGTTTTGAACCAGAATGTAGACCAGAATCATCTACGGAGATAAAAAAAATAGTAAAAAAAATAAATGTAGAATGGTCATAAGTTGTTGGGGTTTTTTTTGTAATTAATCAAATATTTGGCCTGGGGTATTTGAACTCATGACTGAAGTAGTTTTATAAAATCATGGGTACAGCTGTGGTTTCAAGAGTCACATCAGTCTTTTGAAATAATTAAAACCCAAATAAAGTTTAGTTCTGCTGTCATTGGAATTGTCCTTTTATTTAAATGCAGTGCTCACTGTGTGTGTTTGTCCTCCTTTCAGATTCGAGTAGAGAGTACGATCCATTGCCTAAGAAGAGCAAGTTTCATGCACTAGACTTCGACACTTTACTGAAGCAGGCCCAGCAAAATCTGAAGAGGTAACAGGAGGCCTGCAGCAGGAAGCAGCTGACACTTACCTCAGAGCCAACGTTTGGCTCCTCACCTGCAACGCAGTCTTTACATTTTAGTTGTTGCATTACTTTTGCATAATTTTGTTTTGTTTATTTTGTTTCTGCAAGCTAACACCTTCTATTGAAGTGAATATTTGTAATGAAAGTAGGAAAAGCAAAAAAATGGAATAAGTAAAATATAATAATTTTTAAAGTTTATTTAAATGTAAAATCAAATTTGAACTGTATGGACAGAATCATTTTTAAAAGAGGGAAGCATAGTGGAATGGTACTCCCTAATTAGTGGGAGAGGTTGTAATACATCTGCATGTACTGCAAACCTAAATAAAAAAAACAATAACTACAATGTTTGGTTTGTTTTTCATTTCAACACATCTATCTGCATGGCTCTTGTCATTTAGTTCAACCATCTTTGAAAACACTGATATAAGTATTTAGGAGAGGTAACAGGGCTTCTAATGTTTTGATATGTCTCAAAAACAGCTTATGGGTGTAAGTAGGTAATTAATAATGGCTGAATTAAGTTTAAGGGTCCTGATACATATTTTTCATAGCAATTTTTTTGACTTGTCATAGCAGGAAAAGTGAGCAACCATTTTTTTTTTATAGCAGGAAGAGCTTAGATGAAAAGTTATACAAATCCATGAAGTGTCTGAGTAATCTATGCCAGTGAGCCAGCAGCCAGAAAGCCAGGGTACTAGAAAAAGCTCATCTAAAAGGAATTTACTTGTTCTTAATCTCATTAATTACACTCCTTATTATGCTCCTGTTGCTATTTCATGCCAGAAGTCTGCTGAGAAGAAAGTCTAGTTGGCTCACCAACACACTGCCATGGCTTCTCCATACACTTCAGTAGAACAGCATTATCTTTACTGATAAGAGCTGCTCTTTTCCTACTGGGTCAATAATGTTTGCTGTTAGGAGGGGTTATCACATAAAGGAGAAGGGGTCTCCCATACAGCAGCTTTAATTAACTAATGAACAATGTGCTTCCTTCTGAAAGTTACTTTGTGTAATAGTTCTTTGTAATTATGCAAAAACAAGACTGGATATATTCTGGTGATTTAGGTCAAAGCATGTGTGTTTTGCTGACACGGTATGCACAGACTCAAATCATAACATGAGCAGCACCTCTGATTGTGCTGTTGGAACTCAGCTGCATTCCTAATATGGACCGGAATCTCAAGATGAAAGAAAGCTGATAGGATAGTCAACTCAAACTCCATTACCGCAAACTAGTAAGGGATTTTGCAAAATTGTGCAACAAGTTTGAGAATTTTGGGAACTTTTACAAACGCGGCTCCTGAATAACTCAGTGACATTATTATTGCACTCATTAACTACAAACCAATTGGAATGCGCATTTTTTAATCATGGCTTTAATATACATGAACTGCAATTTAGACATTATATAGATGCGACTGCCGTCGTTTGGCTTAATGAATCAATCGCCTGATAGCAGTTATTGTATGGTGACAATAACAGATCCGTTATGTGTTTAAAATATGAGCTACGTATTGTTGTTTAGCGACGCAATTTGAAATGTTGTCTATCTCTTTGCCAATGTGACATCTTTGCGATGTTTTGTCACGCAGATCTGGTTTTAACTGGTTTAATCTGGTCTCCTGAGCATGCGCACTCGGTGTAAACAGGAAGAACTGACGAAAAAGCAGGGCAAATCCACCATAAAGAGAAGAATATGATCGAACAGAAAATGATGAACGTCTTGTTTTTCCCGATATATTAACCAAGACATGTGTTGTCCTGTTCCACCTGATAGTATTTTTGTTTCACCTTGTTAAAGTAATCGCTAATTTTTCGACAACTTTGATAGACTCGCTAATACGGTAAATTTAGCTAGGTAACGTCTGACAGACAGCGGCGATTTATTTCCTCTAGGTTTTGCCAGACGAGTTCGGCTGCCAAACTACATTCAGAAACTGTCTGGTAGTTTCTGATTTTTTTTTACTTGACGTAATACAGAGAGAAATCTCTTACAATGGTTCAAAAAGAGAAGACGCTGGAGACTCCTTCAGTGGACGGTGAGCAGAGCCCCAGCCCAGTCTCCGGAGAGGCTTGTGCCGAGGCCCCTGGCCCGGTGGAAGAATCCGGCATTGCAGTCAAATCGACGGGAAACAGAAAATTCATAAGTGGAGTGGTCGAAGGTAAGTTAACGTAAATATATATACTGAGCAAAAATCTGCGAATTTTATATGATAATTCCATTCTGATATTCATACAATTTCATATGGGGCATCCAAATGCCGCAGCAATTATCCTCTTCTTAATGGGAGGTGATTGTTATCAGTCGGAATAACAAATCCTTAAAATAATATGCATCGAAATAACAGTCTGTAATTTCTAGTAGTAAGAAATCAATTGTGAATGAATCGTAGAAGGTGGTTAAACATATGTTAAAAACTCTTCGAGCTCATAATGTTTGCATGTTATACATTGTCACGCGTCGTTCACGGCTGGATCGTGGGATTTATATTTAAAATGAGCACAACCGGCTATAAACAGGAATTTTAGTGTTGATATTTCTTTTATTTTTTGATTTTTGTTTCTGAGAATATTTTTGTGAAGCTAACATATTAACTACAAGAGTTGTCTTTGCTATGGTGACTAACCATTTGCTTTAATAGTGTCAAACTGTAAATAGATACATTTATTTGGTTTGCTTTTCAATCAGACTAAATTCGAAGGATAATAGAGATAATAATGGCTTTGATAAAATGATAATTTTTCATACATCTTAACAATTCATAGACAAAACTAATGATGGGTAGTTGCAGAATAACCGTAACAGTCTAAAAAAGCCAAAAATTGCATGCCTAATGGTACTTCGGACCAGCCTACACCTGGGGCAGATTATTAGTTAAAGCTGTCAAGCAGCTTAATGTGCACAGGAAAATGTAGTCGATTATTATTGCTGCAGACTGCATGAAAACTGAATGTATCATTTTCTGATGCAGGGTTTTATGGTCGACCATGGACAATGGAGCAGAGGAAGGAGTTGTTCAGAAGGTATGGAGAAATATAACTTACTGAAACAGGCCTGTAATGTATAGATGGTGAGTTAGATGATTTAGTTGTGACACTAATTTTGCATAACATTGCATTCCACAGGCAGCAGAAATGGGGGCTCAATACATATCTTTATGCACCCAAAGATGACTATAAGCACAGAATGTTCTGGAGAGAGCTGTACTCAGTGGAAGAAGCAGGTGATTACACACAACAAATCTTCTGTACAGCTTTATTCAGGCAAGAAAAGTGAATAATCCCTATGTTAATAATGTCTGAGTTGTCTTTATTAAGGTCAGTCTGTATAATCAAGTTTTTAATATAAGTGTAGTGGAAAAAGTGCTCTCAAATAAGTTGTTATAAAATGACTAGTAATGCCATTCAGTAAGTGACTTTCCTAAACTATTTTCCAGAACAACTCATGACTTTAATTGGTGCTGCAAAGGAGCATGGGATTGAGTTCATCTATGCCATTTCCCCCGGACTGGACATCACCTTCTCCAATCAAAAAGAAGTTTCTACACTCAAGAGGAAACTTGATCAGGTATCGCAACATTCTGTATTACATTCATATAAACACTGTCTTTGAACTCTTGATACATATCTTCATGAGTTAATTTATCTCACAGTCAATCATTTTATTGGGTTACATTTCCAACCCCTTTCTCTGACCCTCAGGTTACTCACTTTGGCTGCAAGTCATTTGCCTTACTTTTCGATGATATTGACCACAACATGTGCCCTGCTGACAAAGAAGTGTTCAGCTCATTTGCACACGCTCAGGTTTCCATTACCAATGAAATCTATCAGTACCTGGGAGAGCCTGAAACCTTCCTGTTTTGTCCCACAGGTACCTTTGTTTTATATCTGAATCTTTTGTGTGTTTTTCAGAATTGTTTCATCTTTAATCATTATTTGCTTATTTTCTTTGCTTTGGTATACAGAGTATTGTGGAACATTCTGCTACCCAAATGTCTCTCAGTCCCCCTACCTCCACACAGTAGGAGAGAAGCTACTGCCTGGCATCGACGTGCTATGGACAGGTGAGTCTTGCACAGTCTTTTGTCAACAGTCCAAAAATTACTACTATTAAGCATGCACTCATACTTGTCAAGGTAGATTGATTGGATGTGTTTTTTCTTTTCTGAAGGCCCCAAAGTGGTGTCCAAAGATATCACAGTGGAGTCAATAGAGGAGGTGTCCAAAATCCTAAGAAGAGCCCCTGTGATCTGGGACAACATTCACGCCAATGATTATGACCAGAAGAGGCTTTTCTTGGGTCCATACAAAGGCCGCTCCACAGAGCTCATCCCCAGGTTGAAAGGTGTCCTCACAAACCCTAACTGCGAGTTTGAGTCCAACTTTGTAGCGATCCACACTCTCGCCACCTGGTACAAGTCAAACATGAATGGAGTTCGCAAGGATGTGGTCATGAGTAAGTATTATCCAAAAGTTTACCGATTTAATTGTTTTGATGTGGATACACTGTGATCTCAGTTGATATTTTACTGCGGGATATTCATTAATGCTGTTGTTTTTCTGTTTGTTTATCCTTCTTTCCTTTTACTAGCGGATGGTGAGGACAGCACAGTGTCCATCCAGATCAAGTTAGAGAATGAGGGCAGTGATGAAGAACTAGAGACAGACATGCTCTACAGCCCACAGCTTGCTCTAAAACTAGCCCTCACAGAATGGCTGGGAGAATTTTGTATTCCTCATCAATACAACAGTAAGAGCATACCCATTACTGTATCATATCCCTATGCTAATGGATTTACTGGCAGTGATACTTGGATTTATCTAACGGTGTTTGCTTGGGAAGCCTAAAATGATCATTTTATGACTGAAGGACATGATACAGTGCAGCTCAATTCTGTCTTTCAGGCCGGCAGGTGCCTCAGAGTGGCGTCAAAAGCACAGCCATTGATGTGTCATCGATGACTGCACCCTCTCTCTGCTCCTCCACAACAGTAACAACTGTGTTCCAGCAGCCCATCATGTCCCCAGCCATGCCACCTCTCTGTCTGGATCCCCTCTCACACCCCATGGCTAAAAGACCTCAGGAGGAAGAAGAGGTGAGGTTTTTCCCCTAAGTATTTTGATAGAACATATAAAATATACTTTCTTTTACCTTTGGTAATCTGAGGGGATATATCTGTTATTGGTTCTACAAGTATTTTTATGCTGCACCTGTGCAGGTGGATGTGGAGAAGAAGGACTCAGATGAGGAACCCATGGAGATGGTGGTTGAAAAGATGGTAGATGAGCCAGAGCCAGAGGCAGAGGCTGACCCAGAAGAGAAGCTTGTTGGTCCTATATTGGCTGACAAGATGGCTGAGGACCTGAAGCCCATGGATACAGATAAGGAGAGTCTGGCAGAGTCAAAGTCCCCTGAAGAGTTGATCCAGGAGGACTCTGGGAGCGATATTGCCCCTATGCAGACAGACGATCAGCTCAAACAGGTACTGCAAGCATATGTAAGTTTCCTCCCTTTTTTTTATCAATAATCAAAGCCAAAAATAAATTAGGATTCCCTGTAGCGTGGCATTAATGCTGGTTTGTCTCCTCAGGATGTGTTTGTTCCCGGTCCAAACGAGAAGCCCCTGTTCACAGCAGAGCCTCTTACACTTGAGGACCTGAGCTTGCTGGCAGAGCTCTTCTACTTGCCTTATGAACATGGAAACAAGGCTGTGCAGATGTTAAGGGAGTTCAACTGGCTTAGAGCTAACAGCAGTGTTGTCAGTGTCAACTGCAAGAGGAAGGAGACAGAAAAGGTGGGTTAATTATTGAAATTAACCAACAAGAAGTTGAAAGAAAGAGATCTACCAGAAAAATCTAGGTCAATGTACACTGAACTTCCTTGCAAAAAGCATTGGTTGCTGAAAACAAAATGGTGGATATGTACTACCCATACTGTCCATTGGGTGGTGTGGTTATGATAGGAGATGGAGGACACTCACCACAGAGCATTGTGTTCACAGTGTCTGTTAGCCACAGCTTTCTTGCTCAAATCATAGGCCTTGTTAAGATGACAAGCAACACAGGTGTTAATTATATCTTTAATGTTGTTAAGATGACATGTTCAGGGCTTACTGGCACACTTGAATAAAACAGAACTGTTGTTGATGTTGAACCTTAATTTAATTGTAAGTAAAACCTGTGCCTCTTTCCTTTATGAAAAGAGAGATCAAAATTCCTGAACAAAATGATGTCTTAAAAAACCATAATGGTTTGGTTCTGCCTGTTTTCATCAGTATTTGCTTCACTGTTTGCCTGCAGGTAGCAGAATGGCAATTGAGGGCAGAGAAGTTTGAGGAGATGTGCTCCTCAGTCATCCACATGTTCACACGGTTGTCCAATTCAGCCAACCGCACCATCCTCTATGACCTCTACCCTTACATCTGGGACATCAAGAGCATCATTTCTATGGTCAAGTCTTTTGTCCAGTGGTTAGGTATGTATGTGTGTCATCATAACGTGCTTACTCTTAGAGAGCAGTAGTATAGCATTAGAGTCTGAGCCAGTATGGTAGTACCTACTTTTGTTATCTCAGAGACATATTTACACACAATCATTCAGTCACATTTTTTAGAACTGAAATATTTAGCTGCATGGATTATTTTCTTTTTAGTTTATTGAAGCACATAAGTAATCATATGATGCCATCGGCTTGACAATTGATAGTATTACTGATCAAAGACATATGGCTCCTTGAGATCTTGGCCACCACCTGTAAACAAGGTGAGGATATGAGAATGGCAACATTTTTAGTGGATCAGTTTATAACGGATCAGCTTAGCACAGATCAAATGCATCACCTTACAATAGTTATGATTCTATTAATTGCTTTTGTTTCACACATGTTGATTGTTATTTTGTTTTATGTTTTGTTTTGTTTTTTTTTCATCTGACTGAATGCCGCTTGCACTACTTGCTTCCTCCTTATTTACTTTAAAACTAGCTACTCCACCTTGGTGATATCTAAACTGGGCCTCTGTGGCAATCATCCCAGCAGGGTTACTGCTGCTTGCTGTGTATCCAGTAACATCACTGCTGCATTCCCACACAGACACACTTGCTTCCATCTCTCTGTCTGTGGGGATGGGAGCCAGGGGAAAGTCCCCTACTCCATGCCCTAGCGCGCACGCGAGCTTGGAGAGCAAGTTGACTGACTGACTGTGGAAGGCCATTCTGGTGCATAAACTGAGTCAAAGGTGTCTGAATTGGTTTCTTTTCTTCTTAGTTTTTAGATTAACCACATCAGTACTTTAAAGTAAGTTTTGTATTATTGCCTTTCTGAGTGAAATGAGGCTGTTAGTGGATCTTAACCCTCTGAATTATTTGCTCAATCTGTATCAAAGTGAAGTCCATCTTCTTCTGTAAGAGAAGACACTACTTCTCACCCTCTCTCTCACTCTCCCTTCACTACAAACATTCTTTCACTCTTTCAGATGGTGCACTGTGATGCAGTTTGAGTGATATTCAGCCTTTTTAGAACACCTGCACCTTGTTTTTAGGGGTGTTCCTTTGAATAGTCTCAAGCACCAGCATGGTCTGTTGGTTACCCCCTGTAACCCAGTTTCATTCGCAGGTTTCTGTCCTGTCCGGCTATATGGTAAAGCTGAGGATTCAAGCTTACAGTACACAGCAGGCAGCATGCCCACACTGGCAGAGCCACACCAAAATCCACAATACTGGTTTAACCTACCAGGAAATTATTGTAACCACTCAAGCAACATTGAGGAAATTATGTGTCCCATAGTAATCTTCTAAGTAACTGCAGTCATTAAGTGCTTAACTGTTGACCTCTGCTGTTGCTATTAACAGGTTTTTACATCAGTACCCATGTTTTCCCTTAATAGAAGCTGTGCAGCCGGCACTTAGTCATAACCTCCCTGGTTATTGTGCTGAGAACACTTACTAATAACTATTTTCTACTGTTTTCTCCCTTCACTGTGTACAGATGGAAGAATCCACAGTACAAGTTTCTACTGCTATTGGATCGACAGTGGCCGATGTATGCACAGTGCTGGCGTTGTCTTTCTTTTGTTCATGTTTGAAACAGATTCATATACTTTTTTTCATAAGCTAGTTTAATGAAAGAAAAATATTTATTTGGAGGAAAGGAAGCAGCCCAATGGATGAAGTCACATTTTGCGCAGCGATTTAGCTATGAATCTTAAGTGTTAACTCCCGGATTTCTCTTTGGCAGCATCACTCTAACTTGTTTTTTTGTTTCTATCAGTAGGCCTATAGAAATGGCTCAGACCAGCCTGATGCACCTACTCAAGGGAATTTACTTGACTTTGAAATTTTATCACAGCATATGATCTTCATCCCATTCAGGGATGATTTTGGATGTGTATTTAGGATAAGTTTGCTCACAATACACATCAGACCATGCAAGAACAAGAGATGCATGTTTTCTGAATAATTGTGATTGTTTTAAGACAATGTAGTCTGAATAGATTATTTAGATGGAAGCAATCCAAATAAAAGATCATTCTTTTGTCCATTTTGAGGTCCACATCTGAGTAGGCAAGGTCAGAGTTCCTCCCGTGGGTGCATCTTTGTGCTGTGTTGTGTCAGCTCTTCAGAGGAATTGCTTAGGTGTCAGGGTGAGGTTCATAATGTAAAGCAGTGATAGGTATCTCTCCCACGCGCTGCATTTGTCTGGTCACATGACAGGGCTTCTCATCAACCAAGGTTAGGCTTTGTTAGTAGCAAAACTACTGTATACAGCCCCTAAGAGCCCTGTGTGCTTCACACATAAATGCCTCTTCATATGCGTTGTCGCTGCAGTGCGTTTTTTGTTGGGTCTGTCTCTTTGTGGCCTTCAGTTGTAAGCTGAGAAGCCCTTTAATTCAGAGAATATTCATACCACGTCTAATTCCGTCTTCCTGGTTTGATGATTCATGCGCCCCAGTCATGTGACGAGGCAGTAAGATGAGAATGTGACTTCAAACAGGGTGCTAAGATAAGTGGGGTGACGGCAGCTCAAGCTTAATTTTGTAGTCCATAGGCAGTGTGGGATTTGGTTCTGACGGTCAGTATAAAATACGAAGTCTGTCAACTGAACTGCACTTCAGCTTATTCTCTCTTCAGATTTCAGACAGCGTGCGTTCCACAGCATGAAAGAACTTATTTCTTAAGACCTGTCTACCATGTAATGGGGAGCACTTTGACATTGTTGTATTGATGCAGTGAAGTTAAGGTGCAGAGCTCATGAAAGTTATTTTTTTTAACTAATTTAAATTGAGGACCTGATTTCTTCCTGCAAACAAATAAGCTTTAGTTGCTCGAGCCCCATTTTTCCATAAAATAATTTCTCTGAACAGATTATATCTATTCCAAATTAGGTCCTTTTTATGTTTAATGATTAAAGCAAAATTCATTTTTTTATATGGATTATGCTATTAGATATATATATGACCCCCCTCCTCCTCCCCATCTCCCCACTCGCTTCATCTGTGTGAGAGAGCCCCATCCTGTGGTAACAATGTCCGCTTGGCTCTGCTCCTAACAGGGTGTCGTAGTCAGTCCTCAGCACAGTTCCTTAGAGGAGACCAAGAGCCCTGGGCCTTTAGGGGAGGTCTAGCAGGAGAGTTCCAGGTATCTAATGCACTAAATGTACAGCCATCAAATGGAAAAAGAGTGTTGTTAGCAAAGCAGACAATGGTAATACGTGGTATAAAGGGCTTTGGTCTGTCGAAGGTGAGCTGATTGTATTGAGTCAGGCTTCACAATATTCGGGTTCCATCCCCTTCACTAGTTCTCAAAAACAAAAGTTTATGTCCTTGTGATACTTTGGGAAATTATCGGTCTGTGGGAAGGGAATGGGTGGCCTATAACCCGTCCTAACAAAAGAGCTCACAGCCAGCGTTTGGCATGGCGTTTTATGATTGATTAATTTGAATTTCTTTCAGCAACTGCCCAAGGAGATGCTGCTTTTCCCTAGCGCACGCAGCGCAAGCGAGCATGGCTAGGTTTTATTTTCATGACTTCTCATTTCTTTGCAGGAAAGCACAGCGCAAATTACCAAGCCAACCCTTTGCAAGCGCATGCGCGAGCATTGCTGCGCCCGCGAGAACGCAAGCCTATTTTCAACAGGAAAACTCCATGATCAAACACACCTTTCCAGGCACAAGTATGATCTCCATCTTTGGAGAGTAGCAGGGCTCATTATGGCAACTGATATTGAGTGACTCAGTTTGCGCACATTTAATTTGCCACTTTGGTTTTTTTCCTGGAGTTCTCTCTGTCTTTCTGCGCCAGCATCATTATTTTTCTCAACAGGAAGGTCCTGCGCAGCGAAATATTGCAGTGTCCTATAAAAGGGAAAGGAGCATCTCCTTCAGCCAGTAAAACCTTAGTCAGACCAAAATACCACCCTTGTTTTGCTATATTGGAAAAGCAAATATGCGCTATGTGCTATGTTCCTTTAAAAAAAATGAGAGAGATGTAATGTTTGCTTTTGTTGTCCACTGTCAGATCAATTTGGAGTGTTGATTTATAAGATATTTTTTACAATAATATTTATTTCAAAGCAGTTTGCTCTCTAAGCTTCCTTTTGGTTTGATAGTGGTTCAACTGTAGCAAATGCAGTGAGACAGTCAGCCAGAGCAACACACCACCTCGTCTCAGTGAAACTGAACCTGTTTCTCTTGATACCCGCAGAGATTGTTGCCAATAGATGGGGCAAACGATCTTTTCTACCAACCTCCACCTTCAATGCCAACCTCCAAACTCTATTCAATAAGGCCATACTTTCCCAAAGATGAGGTAAGATGTCTGTGTGTTTATTCTTGCCTCTGTGTACAATTTTTTTTAACCAGATATCTATTATTTTGTTCTCAACATTAATAATGCTTGAATGTTATAAATGTGTGGTAGCAGAAAAGATGTTGGCCAGTTGCTTGTATTCCCTGCAGAACTGGCCTAGTTTTAGCAGTGAATACTCTGAGCTACATGCTATGCTCAACTGCTCTGTACAAAGTGGCAACCTCAGGGGCTGAAAATGAAGCCGACATTTAGGGCCAAAAACTGCAGTTCCTCAAATGGCCACTTGAGGCTACCTCCATTTGTTAATCAATTGCCCCAGAGCCCTATATTTAAGTGGCCAACATTAGAGCAGAAATAAACATGTTTACTGCCTTGTACAAATAAACTGTTTTGCCCCAGCTACAAATTTAACCAATAAAGAAATTAAAATTAATTCAAGATAAAGTTATGAGAAATTAAGGGTGCATCTAGCTAATCACCAGCTGTTCACCAGGCTTCACGCAATTATTGGTTGCAATGTGCATTGTCCCCAGCTCCAAGTTCTTTTTCAAATATATATCATTTTCAAGCTCCACAAAAACATGGTGGGGATGGCCACAGTGCTTAACTCAGGACTTAAAAATGTCACACCACCGATGAGTGTGGCCTCACTTTGGCTGTGCCCTTATGAGACAGTGTGGTGTTCGGTACATCAGCAAATTTTTGTTATGAATATGAAGACAGCTTTGGATTATATTTTTTTCTAAACTTATTCTGTACAGTGACATTTCTTTCTGTCAATTTCTGGCTTAACTTTGGCTTTTGTATCAAGTGTTTATCTACTGTTTGTCCTAATCAGTTGAGTGGTTTTGAGTGTTGTAATTTGTTGAAGAAAATAACTATCCTTTTTTCTGTTTGCAGGCTGCGGTTTATAAAATCTGTAAAGAAATGTACTGTGAAGGACTGGAGGATGTACCTTTCTCTGATGAAGACCCTGACCTCATAGGAGACAGGTGAAACATGCAGATGTGTTTGTTTACAATCTGTTTTGTCTCTGAAGTGCAGATTCACTTGACTGTCAATTCCTCACTGTTTGTTCACAGGTTAGTAGGAGGTCTCCTGACGCTAAGTTCAGAGTATGGGTTTGTGCTAGAGGATGATGAGGGGATCTGCGGTTATGCTCTTGGTACTGTGGATGTCAAGCCCTTCATCAAGAAATGCAAATTGAGCTGGATCCCCTTCATGCAAGAGAAATACAACAAACCTGACTGTCAGAAGGATCTCACAGAGGCTGAGGTAGAATTTTTAATCCATTTCTTTTACTATGATAACAGCTCAGGAGGCTTGCTGAGTTTTACTTCATTATCATTGTCTGTCGTCCCTGTAGAAGATGATGCTGAGTTTCCACGAAGAGGAGGAGGGTCTTCCAGACTCTTTCCTCTCCAACTTCCCCTCTCTTATTAAGGTCGACATTCACGCTAAGGTCACCGACCCTAGTGTGGCCAAAAGCATGATGGGATGCCTTCTATCTTCTCTCAAGGCCAATGGTAGGTTGCAACCATCTTCAATTTGGACAACAATGTTCTTCACTGCTACTTTTGCCAACGACAGAAAGAACACATTTTCTAACTATATTCATCATGTTGGTAAGGAGGTGTTTAATTTGACAGAGTTAAATGTGTAAATTAGTACATGGCAGTGTACGGCAGTGTTTGGAAAGCTCACTAGTCTAGTCTCCATGTAATGACAAAATGAGACCAGTTCTTAGGTCATAGTTCATAAGACAGTTTATCCACGCCATGGTAAAATACACCCCTGTGGGATTAGAATGTTATTCGTGCACATTCTCTTTATATCATTAAGGTCTTTTTTGCCTTATTTAAAATCAATTTTGCAAAAATGTGAGTCAAAGGTTGCTGATACAGCAAGAGGTCATCCAAACAAAGTAAAAGTATGACTTGAGGTGATCAGCTTTAAGAAACAGAAACTGACACAGCAGGAAGTTATCATCAGCTTAACACCATATTTGGCCACATTGATTGTCATCAGATTATTTATGGAACTTTTTACTGACGTGGTTGTCATTTGTTTTTGTCCTTCCCTTCAAGGGTCCCTCGGTGCATTTTGTAAGGTTCGCCAGACTGATAAGAGAATGTTGGACTTCTATAGTAAGCTGGGGTGCTTTGAAGTGGCCAAAATGGAGGGCTTCCCCAAAGATGTCATCATTATGGGACGCAGCCTATGAAGAAACGCCCTGCTACAATAAGAGACAGAGAGAACAAATAGATGTGGCTTAAACATGTTTGCTACCTTCATGAGAAACACTTCCATGTGATTTTATACTACATTACCATCTGGGCTAGCCCGGGGAAGCCTCTTTTTAGGATTTGTGTACAGAAGCACAGCAGTCGCACACACAGATTCCTGTGCTGCCTTTAGATGTTATGGCTCTGTTGGATCCAGCAGATCTGAAGCTAAGAGGCAGAGAAGTGATCTGTGGTCCGATGATTTGAGCCAGCATGAAAGGGTGGCACTCCAGCATTGATTTCTCGGGTCCCACTACTCATATACCTCCAGGAGTCAGGAAGTAATAACTCCATAAGCCTTTCTCTGATTTAATCCAGTAGCCATTACATGGATATAACCCGCATGCCCTAACGCAAAGTGTCTGTACTTAAAATGGAGGCAGAGCTGGGAAATGAGGGCAGCCTGTTTCTCAGGTAGTGTCGTACTACCCCCACGTCCTTCTCTCCCAGCTTTAACATAGAGAAATAACACAGCTGTCAACATAAGTAGGACACCTTTGTACAGGATGTGAGGTGCTATGTGAGAGTTTGCCTTTCATCGTCACATCATTTCAAGTTGCTCCACAATAGACTCAGAGGAAGAGGCCTTTTAAGTGGTGTGTTTCTAAGAAAAAAAGTGATGTGAAATGTGGAGTCTGCACAAGAAAATGTAGGTGAAAAGTTGTAGCTTTTGGGGTTTTTTGAAACCCTTCATAAAAGATCGTGACTAACCAGCAAAGGGAAGTATTTGTTGAGACTGCTGACAACTCAGCCAGGAGCTCTTTTGAATTTCTGTTCAAGTAATAGTAAAAGTTTGGAAAGCAATAGAAAAGATTCCACAAGTTAAAAAATAATGGTTCTCAGCCTATTTGTGTTCAGCGCTTTGCTTGTGGCCATTTTTTCTTTTATATTTTAAATCATTAGTTCTACGCTTATTTCCCTTTTAAGCTCTTGCCTTTTGGTTCATTGCCTTTGGATTTTAGGTTCATACTGTAGAACCCAGTGTCTTCTTTGTAAAGGCTTCCTATTGCGCGTAAGTCAGATACAGCTAGAGTGGTCAACTTGGATACTGACCTCGTTGTTGCTCAAATTCCAGAGATGTAGCCTGACAGTGACAGTTTTGCCCTGTCTGATCCCAGACTCCGGCGCAGGAATCCATCAGTAAACCTAAGCCGACTGACAGGGAAAGCTCAGACCTGCTTGCTTAGTTACATGAAATTATTATTTTGTCTGGCACCAATTTACATTGAAATACATTTGTTAAAGTTGTAAGTATCCTAAAGACGTGGAAGCATCAATCCTCCCACTGTCATGAAGCTGCTTAGTTTTTATTTAACCACTGATTTCAGACCTGACACGTAAAGGAGCAGATAGTCTGGGCTACACTCAAAAGACGTGCCATGCCAAAAAGTTATCTTTTGCTTTGTGTTGTTAATAGAAAAAAAAAAAACTGTTTACATCTGTCATCTTGCATCCTTCCCTGCATTGTTTGATCATTGCATATACTCTAAATGAATGTCTTTTCAGTGGAGCATTGGTGAGCACTGTTTGTGTGGCACAGGTTGTTAAATCCTGTCACCAAAGTGACTCCCACACTGTTGAACTGTAGTCATGGGGGCGCAGAGCAGAAATTCCTCGGCCTTTTCCGGTCTGTCCATTGAATGTTTTATATTCTGACACATTTCCCATTTGTTTTTGAAAATGTATATAGTTACTTAAAAGAAAGCACTTGGATTATTGATAGAAGTGTTCTGTCGGTTACATGAGGATCATCAGTTGCTTTTTAGTAGCAGTCTGCCAATGTGATGTTTTGATACTGTGTACATTTAAAATGTGCGTGAGGTGTGTTGGATTTGCTGTGGCAGTCATTAGAGTAACCTCATCTCATGCTGCATAGAAGAGGATGCATGCCACTCACCTCCATGAGCATTATACTGTAGTTGGTGGACAGTTTGTAAACACTGTCAATCATAAAGTGTTATTATTTTGTATATCTTAATTGAAACTCTGGCTGGTTTTCTAATGTCCTTTTAAGGAAGAGAGAATTCTGGCCTTGTTACAACATCTGCTCCTGAACAGCCATCGTACCTGGCTGTGTTTCAGCAAGGTGTGAAACTAAGCACCAGATTGACTGTTCATCTTTGGAAATGACGGTAGAATTTCTCACGCCTGTTTTAAATGGGTCATTTTGCAGTTTATCAACGCTCAAGCTTTCTCCAATGCCAACCCGGTTTGATAGAAATGGGCTGTGACTGAGAGAAAGGGCTCCAATTGTACATTTTGTTCATCTGAGTTTTGGGGTGTGGGGGGGTTGTTCATAACAGTTTACCATGTAAAATTTGTATGTAAGATGCATAAGATTAATGACTAATAAATCATAATAACTTGATTTTTGCTTTGTGTGGTTTGTGTTGCACAGATCTTTCTGTAAACATGTTTTGACTGAAGAGATAAAACTTTCTGTCAAGTGTACAGTTTTCTTTTAATTCTGTCTGCCTTGAAATAAGTGGTTTCTATTTTCACAAATAAAAGGTTATACCTTTAAAGACACAAATATGGACAAAAAAAGACATAAATCTTCGTTTCCAACCGCTGTTTTCCATACTTTTAACAAATATTAAATTTGATGATGGATTCTCATGTAATTTGTGTATTGTGCGAATGCGAGGAATATATATGTACACCTGTTTTATGAAGAAGGAGGGGTTTTTTTTGGGGGGGGGCGCATTATACATATTTATGATTGCTAAAAAGTAATTCCTAAATTTTAAGCAAATCGCCACAAATCATTAAAGCATTTGTTGCAATCTTTGCTGAGAACCTTGCAAAATTTTTTTTACAATTGCTGACATATTAATTTATCGGCTAGCTAGTTTTGGTTCCATTTTTTAAAATTTCAAGTTCGTGGTTTTTGGTTTATTCAATTTAATGTGGGATATCTCGGGCATATTATAAGCATTGCCTGTATTGCGCCAAACGGGAAAAAGAAAATCGTCAGCGAGTCAAAGGCGCATGGCGATGACGTAAGAGCACGCTCATAGTCTGCGACGCGCTTGTTATTTTCTGTGGTGGGTTAATTTAGCTCTAAGCTGTGATCAACAAATCAAAATTTAGCGCTTCGACAAAATGTCTCTCCACGACGATGAGTGCTCGGATGTTGGACTGGTTGGTCAATCAAAGTTGGAGAGCTTCCTGTTCAGTAAGGACGATTTAAAACAGTTTTTCGGTTCAGCTCAGGTGGTGCACACGTGGGTCTCTTCTGTGATGATCCGACAGTAAAGAGCCCGCTTCGATATTTTAAAAAAATCACCCTACAGTTTTGTACCATCAGCTAATGCGATATCACATATATATGTGTTTACGATCCAAAAATGTTAGCATAAATAAATGTAATCTTTGTCTTCCAGGTTGCGAGCTCTCCTCTAAAGTACCTTTCTACACTTTCCAAGGAGATGAAGAGGAGGACCTCGAGCACTTCCTTGAACTAAGAACAGTATGTACATTCACAGTATTTTGAAACCAGGATCAAGTTTTTGCCCACCATTTTATCGCAGGGTTTATAGGAAAGTGTGCATAAGTATCCAAGAGTATTCAACCATAGTTTTGTTTACATATTTTTATTCAGTTACTCCTGAAATCCATCAGTCAGATCATACTTTGACTTGACTGACTGAGTGTGAACAAATATCTAGTGAATTCATGTTTGTGTTTCCTGCAGGTTTGTCTTGGAGAGGGGGCCAAGGCGGAGAGTAACGTGGTGGAGGTAACAGCCATGAACCACCAAGGAAAGACTATTTCAGTGCCCATCGCCAACCTCCACATCAGCTGTCTGCCCATGGTACAGTTCAGGATTATTTCCCTGCATACAGGTTATTGTACCACACACAGTAAACATAAATCTTAGCTCTTACCTTCTTTTCCTCAGGTGAGTCTGGGGGAGTTTGAGCTGAAAGCCCCCGTGACAATCAGACTCAAGGCTGGAACAGGACCCGTTAACGTCAGCGGGTTACACCTCATAGGTAACACTTCATTTCCTCTTCACTTCATTAAACCTTTGTGTTTTCTCTATGTGTGCAAGTTCTCTAATTACAGACATTTTTTAACAATTGATTAATTATGAATTAATCAATTCATACAATATTAAAATAGTTTGGCTATGATCAGAGAAAATTGGGGTTTTTAAGATTCTGAAATATTTTATTTCTTTCGAAAGTTTCTCTTGTATTTGACCTCATCTGTATGTTACTGACTTTGCATATGAGGTCAAATGAATAAAGCCACCTCTCTGGCCTTTATAATAAAGCATAAAACCAGGATTCAATTTAAAACATCGATTGAATGTTCTCCTCTGTTCTTGTGCAGCCTCACAGGTTGACGAGTCTGACCTGTCTGATGATGAATACGAAGACGATGATGAGGAGGATGAGGAGGAAGAGATCAGCCCCATTAAACCAGCAAAAAAGAAGCAGAATCAGTAAGCGGAGAGGTCACAAATGGGTTTTTCGCAAAGGCCTCACCAGTTGCTGATATGTTTTAAGAAATAACATCTTTTTGTACAAGACGGATACATTTTACAAATTTAGTACTTCTTCCACACTGCCGAGTGAATGCTTAGTGTGGTGGCAGCTGAACGCGCTTTAGGAGGAAGGAACATCATGACGGACTCTGATACTCTCTCCACTCGTCAGTTTCTCACAGGTCTCAGCAGTGTTTTTGGGACCTTCCCTTGTTGAAGAACTGTTTTTGCTATTAAATGCTATTAAATGCTACTCAGTGTTTTATACTGTATATGATACAGTCACCACTGACATGAGTGTATTGCTCCAGTGTTGGAAAATTTGTCTTTCACCACCAGTGGATTCAGGTATTGTCTGAAGATACTGTTTCTTGTAGAAGTAAAAAGTGTGTGTGTGTGTGTGTGTGTGTGTGTGCGTGTGCGCGTGCGTGCGTGCGTGTGTGTGCGCGTGCGTGCTTATCAGACAGTAAAATAATTGATTCCAACTGAATGGTGCAGTCAGATGATTTACACACATGCAGTTTATTAAATGTTCTTGGCGCACATGAGTTTCTCCATTTCTAGTTTTTAGTTCCAGTATAAAGGTTTTCTATGTGTTGTCAATGATTAATGTTAAGGTTTGTACTTAAAAAACATTTTTTGTATTTTCAGTTATCCCCCTTTTGAAATTATACAAAGAAAAGTCATTTTTAGCCTTTACATTGAATGTGTTGCATATGGTTTTATCTGTATGTGGTTTCTTTGAGAAGCACCTGAAAACTGTTTTAAATTCCAAAATATTTTACTTTGCATTACTTTACAACAATTCCTGATTAAATAAACAATCAAATTTTAGAAACAGAAAAGGATCTCAACAGTCACATTTTATATCTTTGAGGCTGTGCTTTAAACCAATTTGTCGACAGTAGCCTGGCTTTATAAGCAACATCACAGACAAAACAAAAATAGTGGAATAATTAAAACTTGAAATTGGTAAAAAAAAAAAAAAAAAATCTGTATTCTTATACAAAAGCTTATCAATAAAAAATGTATTTCAGTGGATTTGAGTTTACAAAGCTTAGTTCAGCCAGCCGGGTCTGCAGGCTGAGAAAAAGAATAAAAAGAAGCTAAGAATCTGAGAGCTAGATGAGTGAATGAATGCAGGTATTTCATGAAAGCCTCATTACTCACAGTTAACTGTTGCTGTGTAAAATAATTGGCTGAGCTGACAGGAAGCCAACAACAATGTTTCACTCATTGACTGAGGAGTGAAAACAGATAGCGTGATATTGGTTAAAGCTTTGTGAGAGCAGATGTGGTTGTATCAGGTGACAGTCTGCAACATCTACAAATACATATTATGATCCCATCTGCACTGTGCAAACACCCTCACGTGTAAATGGACTTTTTTGCGAGGCAGCTGCAAAACGCAAGTCACTCAAGTGGATTACACTGCCAGAATCATTCCAGTCTCATTAGAGCCCCTTGCTGAAGTAGACACGCTGCATTTTAGCTTCACACTGCAAATGTAGCTCCTGAATTACAAGGACAGTAACCAACATAAAGCTATCAGGGAATGTGATCCCCTGAAACAAAATGTGGAAAAAACATCTCCCAGTTTATCCAACAAAATAATCTAAAGAGGGTAAAAAGATTAAAAAATCCTCTTAAACAAATCAAATTATCTACACTCACAGCTCACCTGCATGCAATCGACCTGCTGCCGCCTCTGCATTGTGCAACACCACTGAGGCTCAGTGGGAAAAGTCAAGAGATAAAACCTCAAGTAAGACACTCAACTAAGTGCCAGATGTCCATAAGAGGGTAATACAGCCACAGTTTTTGTCCTGACAACTAAGTCATGCCTGGTGCTGCCATGGTAACATGATAAATGACCACCTGTGTGATGCCCTTGATGGCAGCTTTCTGTTAACAAGGAGACACGATGTTAGAAACAGAGGCACAGAGACAATGAAGGTATGGATGCTTTAAAGAGCACATTGTTATTCAAGTTCTTACCCTAAATTGTCCAAGGTGGTTGCTGTGACATGTGACAGCAAAACCATCGCTTTCTCACAGATCACATGACTGGATTTCGATGCCAGCATTTTTTTCACAGCTCGTGAGAGGGTATTCAGTTCAGGAGGTAGACACACTGAATAACACACCAGCAGAGGGAGAAACCTTTTCAAAGGGTCATGTGACAGATAGCAAATCAATGTGTAACTATCCCCCAACTGGTTCATGTCACCTTGACACAGAGCAGGTGCTGCTGCTTCTTATTTTCTGACTCATAAACCGCATTCAAGGCTGAGCGGGAGTTTGTGAACCTTTACACCAATTTTATTGGGGATGAGGGGTTTATGACCCAGCGTCTGTGTGGTGAGTTGAGTCCTCCCCTTCCTGCAGAGGTTACAGCTGTGCTCAGAGCAGTGCTTGTCTCTGTAGTATAAGCAACAACAGCGGGTTACCAAGGAGAAGCCGATTATAGATTGTTATTGCTGGCCGACAGAAAGACTTCACCCCACATCAACATTTCTTCATCCTTCAGGACAGACTCCCAGGGCGTGTCTGGGGAGTGTCCCATGATTAGCTGACTATGATGGACTATTTGTTCGCTTTGAGATGGGATGTTGTTGTGAACTGTCTGACAAGTAAACAGGACTTTATTTTATAGGTGTACGTCTGCCTTAAACCTTAGGGGCAGCCCTGCTCTGAATTAGTGCTTTAGCCTGCCAAAAACCCAGAAACAGTGAAGCGGTGGTGGATTCAGGCTATTTGAGGGTCAGAGGCAGAAGAAAATGAAAAGGGCATCAGCACAGGGAAGGTTCTCTAGCATGCAGGGGAAGTCTATGTGGCACTGTGCTGCATTTTCTCCACTGTGCGGCTCCCCTCGAGGGACCCCACCTCATCAGGTTTTTTTTAATATTAGGCCATTATGGAGGGCACTTAATAATGTTATATCTATGAGGACATTGTATATTGATGCTATTCTCATGTGTGTGTTCACATGCATTTAATTCATGACACTGTGTAAGTCAGGGCTTCACTTCTTCTAGCTAAGGCTTGGCCTTGGTACCCCAGTGCCTTGTAATATAGCTGTACCACACCTTTATTGGGTTTAATAAAAGTAAACACATAAAATGCATAAGGAAAAAACTAGAAATACGAGTAACGGGCTAAACTCCTTTATCATGTGTTGCAAAAAACTTCTGGGTAGACAAGCTGCACTGTGTTTGCAGGTCAGGGACTGCTTTAAAAACAGGGTCTCCTTAAGAGTACACACACTCAGGCAAATGGTTAACAGAGTTAGTTATTATTTATTGAAAGGAAAACTGTTTTGATAAGGATGTACTAGCCGGGTTTTTGAGTTTGAAGACTTTCAGATATATTTGTGCAAAAATCACATGGCGGTGCAGGAATGATGATCGCATTTTACAAAACTCAATACTTACAATATACATGATGTACGTTTGGATTAAGCGAAGTACTACATCTGTGTCGGTTTCACTTAAAGGGGACTGGTATTGATACTGGTATCATAATTTAAATGATACTCAGTCATGGGTCCAACCCACTGAGAAGAAGTCTGGACATGCTTTAAATTAGGTCATTTCATTGCATGAATGCACCATAAGCATACTATTTTTCTCTAGCCAGTCTAATGAATGTTATGCTTCTCTGTTATATATTTTATGAGTTAAATTAAAATCTATCTTTTTACGGTTCCAAGGCAGAAAGCAAAAGTTATTCAGTAAAGTTAAACTTCTATTTTTCTTTAAACATGACAGAGAGGATGCAACCTTTGTACAGCTACCACATTTCTTCAAACAGCTTGTGAAACACAATAAAGTCTGTCTGTGAACTGTATGATGGGAATGTTTGCCTCATTATTGAATATTTTTATCACTGACAACGCCTGGGTTGTAATTTTGTATCACACTTTTGGGTGAAGACAGGAATACATTTTTTTCATCTGGAATAAAGATGGACTCATTTATTCCAGTCAAGTATCAACCCAGGGCTAAAGATGCTGAGGGTGACGGATTTTTAATTTTGGAGCGGGTTAAAATATGAATTGGAAAGTACCATGAAGTACAGCGAGAGTACTCGAGGAATTACAAGAAAATCAGTCTACACCTTTTTCAGAAGTTGGTTTACCATAAGTTTGAATGATGATGAGTGACTCATTTATAGCTTATTCAAGGAACAGAAAAGCTGTTTGCATGTGATGAGTAATAAGAAGAGGAGCTGCGGTTGACCAACTTTCAGCCGTTGGTTCACCCGCTGCCAAGACACCTGACTTGCTCTGCTCTCAAAAGCAGCAAGAAGCAGCTCAAGACCAAATGTGGCACAGCAGTGCAGTGTGGATTGTAATTCAGCTGAGCTCTGAGGCTCTGAGCTCACCAGACATGTGTTAAGTTGAGCTCCAGTGTTCAGGTGGAGGGCAGGGTCATATGGGTTCTCATTGTCGATCTGCTTCATTTGAGCCAGATGGAATGGCACCCAAGCTAAAACTCACACACACACACTCTCTTTGTGCATCACACTTACAAACACTTCCTGTTCAAAACAACTGAGTAGATCCATGTCGATATGTGCCATGTTTGCCAGGAACATGTCATCTGTCCACCTGCAGCTGTCCATCAGTTCTCTGACCTGGTGTTAAGCAGTGGGACAGTTTGGGTGGGACAGAATTAATCTATTTTTTAAGTGTCTCAATCAGCTAGTAAGAGTCCTCTGATCCCACCAGCAGCTCAGAGCCCAAGGGTACTATAGGAGACTCTGGTAATAACTGACAGATTCATAGTATCTTTAACCAATGTAGCCTGTTGTGGCCTGTAGCAGAATCAGTAAAAACATTAGCATACTTTAAAAGTACTTGTGATCAGTTGCTTCGGTATCTAATGTGGATCTCTGGTTTCATGTATGTTAAAGTTTTTGTTTGTTACTTTTTTGATTAATTTACATTTATAAAGATAAATGTTCTTGGTCCAGACTTTCAGCCTTGCTTGCCCACCATAGCATATAAAATACACCTGCTAAATAAAAGTAGTTTCATTTCCCTGTAACCTAAAGTAAAATACTAAATGATTAACAGGCTATGCATAATGGAAGAAATTCTACATACACCATTTATATCACAAAAGTAGCAACTACATAAGATAAATGTTCTTGTACTTCTAGTATCCATCTTACATATTTGGATTACATCATGCGTGTGCAATAAAATCTGAAATCTAGCCTACATTTGCACACACATACACTAAAAATAGCCAACAAATATTAACATTAATTGAAAACTATCATCATCATTTATCATTTTTATTATGTGTTGTGGGCATTCGTTGTACGTCTTCTTCATCAATTCAAGTGTTGTGATCATTCCAGCCTGCATACGTTTTCCAGGAATTAGGTACATTTTGTGGAAATGCAGTGATGACAAACGCACAAGTGAAACAGAAAGAGGACCTGCGTCGTTTCGTTGATTTGGAGAGAAGCAAACTTGGGAAGTTTCAGAGAAAGAAGTAGTTAGGGAGTTTTTTACAGCCTGCAGGTTCAATTACTCAGAGAGACAGAGAGCTGTCAGGGGATTAAGACTGCCTCTGTTTGCTTTCTCTTCTGTTTCTGCCTGGATTATATGAGGCCAAAACCGATGCAAAAGCACAGTCAGCTCTCCAGACAACGGAAGCAGAGGTTAATCAAATGTCATGCAGCCATATTTCTACTGTCACTGCTACTTAAAACAATGTGTCCATTTTAGCCATTTAAAGGCTTAGTTCGGCAGGTCTTGTGCAGAAAGCCGCAAGATGCGTTAGCGCGGTGAATACCTGCGGGAAAAAGCTTCCTGTTTGCTGGCTCGTGCCCATGACGTCATCGATACCTCTCTCCAGACACACAAAAAATCTAATAAATTCCTCATATTAGATACAAAATGTCCATATATTCATTAAGAGTATAATTTCATAAATTAATTTTAAAAAATAGAATAAAATATTTGTTTTCACGTCGGACTGTTTTATGTGACACCCCAGAGTTTTCCGGAGTTACTATGGCAACAGCTGAAGCACGCTTTATATTCTCATTCAAAACTTAATACAGCTTCTCCTCCACAGAGGGACTCTGCGATACCCTTTAATATTACTCTGAAATGCCCTTCACGTCCATATTTACAACACACATTTATGGCGGTAAAGTTCACCTGCACGCACCCTGCCTGTCTTTGCTTATATCGCTCATATACATTGTTTTCAAGTTGCCTGTTTCCCATCCGCTGAAACTAAACAGAGGACTGGTATACAATGATCTCCACGGGCAAAAATAGAGCTGGAGATCAATAAACATTGCCATGGCCCTTTGTCTTTGATGTTTTTGCATTGTGTGTATGTGTGTGTGTGTGTGTGCGTGAACACTGGGTTGGAGTTTTGGCACTGATTTCAAAGGCCTTATCAGATGAAGGTTAGCATTCTGCATGGGTGATGAATAGCCACTCTGTATGCATTATGCTGTATATGTCCATGCTGCTGTCAGTGTTACTGGGAGGTCTGCTGTGACTGTCTGTGTGTTGTGGCTCATAGCACTAATAGCGACTTGTTTAAATTAATCTACACACTATCATATATAACGCTGCGATATATAAGCCACCCCTTATATCCACTGCTGAACTGACAGGATAGTTACACAAGCTGCAAGCTGTGCAAATGCATTGGCACTAAGTCAATAATGTTCACCAAAGGCCTGCGTTGCAGAGGAAAACTCCACCCTTAAATAATCTTCATGTGCTATAAATCACCGGTCCGTGAGGTTAAATACGCTCCAGGAGTTATTCTGAGATGTGTTGTCATACATCCAACCTCACTTTGTGAGTTGAAACTTTAATTATTTTCAGCCCACCACCTCATGGCTGTATTGATGCTCCTTGAATTTTAATCTTGGTGCAAAATCATGAATATACAAAGCTTTTTGCACTTATTCTATGGAACTAAAGCCAAAATCTGAGGTGTTTCAGGAGGATTTTTTTCTTTGAGACGTGATTTAAAATATTGGAAAACTATTAACAACATTTAAGGATGTAAACATCTGTTAGGGTATCAATATTTCTTCAAATGTAAGTATCATATGAAAATGTGTGTGTGAGAAAAAACTGAGAGACAGTGGCCACCATAACTCTAATACCTCTAGCAACTGGCTACAGCACACAAACAACAGCTGCACAACAGCTGACAGATCCACATGCATTGAAAATACACACACACACACCACAAACACACATATACACACGCACACACATTGATACACTACAGGCTCAAGTCCTGCTGCAGGCAGGGGCGTGTTGTACTCATACATATACAGCTCCAGCACACCTGCCACAACAGAGCACAGCTGTCAAGTGCATCACCCTTTA
This sequence comes from Acanthurus leucopareius, assembly GCA_029814765.1. NCBI lineage: Eukaryota > Metazoa > Chordata > Actinopteri > Acanthuriformes > Acanthuridae > Acanthurus > Acanthurus leucopareius. The sequence continues at coordinate 12,512,421 of JAQMCX010000003.1, read as the reverse complement.
CCCTACATGTAACCTCACTGAGCATGCACAAAGACACACACACATACACATACACACACACACACACAGACAAACACAAACACAACCTACTTCTGCACATATATGAGGAAACACCACACAGTAACTGGCTGATTGTGCGCTGACACCTGAGCACACATTTGCTAGTACAACAGGATTCAACTTGCACAAAGCCTGCACACGAAGCAGCACAGAGCAAAGGCACACAAAGCTTTACATCTCATCATTCAAGATAAATGTTTGTGCTAATAGCTTATATGATGAAGAAATGACAATACCGTTGGATCAGATTATAACCTACAAAAGAATTCTGCTTTAAAAAAATCTCAAAAACAGACTAAAAACTTTGACTCTCCTCTCTTAAAAAAAAAAAAAAAATCAAATTCATTCATTCAACTTTAATATTTGACTCCACAGTTTTGACATTTTTACAGTTTCAAATGACAAGGCTGATTAAAAGCTATTAATGAAATTACTGATATGGATTAAATTAATGGTATGACCTCCTTCAGCATATCTACTGTATGTTTTATTAATAACACACACACACACAGAAGGAACGATGCTCAAGGGGAATGCTAATAGGCTTACACACACACACACACACACACACACACACACAATAAATGTCAGATTCTAACCACAGTGTAACTAAACCTCAGCTCCTCCTACCCCGCTGCCTCATGCATTCACTGCTGAAGGGGGCCAGATCTGTGGAAAGGATATTAGAAATTTCAGTATTCACTCCGTTGAATTCGACAGAAAAAAAAACGAGACGAGAATCAGACTGGACAAAAGAAACTGAGAACAAAAGAAGAGGGCAGAACATTTTATAACCCATAAATAAATGATGCACCTCACTTACTTCCCTACTTGCCCTGCATCCCCCTCACCACTCTTACCATTCCCCTCTTCTTCCTCTCCCCCCTCCTCTCCGCCTCTCCGCCCCTCAGCTCACTCTCTCTATCCCACCGTCTCGCTGAGGGGGAGGGGAGCGATGAAAGGAGTATGAGTGACAGATAAGTAGATGACTATGCTGTCCCAGCCCTCATTAAAACTATGCGCTTATATCATCCGGCGCTCTCACCCTCCTCCACCTCCTCCCTCTCACTCCCCCGCATTGAGCCCCGGCAAATGATACCCCGGGAGAGAAAGAGACAGAGGCGAGGGGAGGGAGCTGCTGCTCATCACTTATTACTGTTCTCTGACCTAACTTGACAACAAGCCCCAATAATGAGACAAAGAGGGATGAGACAGAGATTTTGCCCGAGACCAGGATGTTGACGAGGAAGTGAACTGTTCCAAATTGGCAGATAATGGGCCTGCTGTGGGCCGGTCTGCGACGAATCATTGTCCAAACCTCCTCCACTGTGTTCTGAGATTCCTCTGAATGCAGCACATCGAACATGTGGCCATCCACTGTCTTGTTTTTTCCATTTACAAGCTTTAACCTATGAATAGAATGTGGGTGAGTCGTGTGGTGGGATGCAGTGCAATAATGGCTTTTTCTGTTTTTTTTCTTTTTTAACAGGAAGCTGTGACATTTCAGCTGTAACAAACTGTAAAACCCTTCAACATAAACAAGTCACACAATGTGCCTCTTTGTACAAAGACACCTCGAACTATAATAAACATGATGTTTAAAATCACAAACGTGTCACTGAGTTTAAAGTACAACCAGTGATAAAAAACCCACAAGATTACATTAAAATCTAAAAAACCATTGCAACAAAAAGGTGAATTAATAAGCTTTTTTATTCAATTTTTGATTTTGGTTTATTCACCATCTTGTATAAAAATTCATGAAAAACCTGACAAGCATTCGTAGTCCAGTGTGTTTCTAAAGCCACATGGACTTTGGAGTGCATGTAGAGGCTCCCTGCATGCTTTCAGCTGCAAACAGGAAATAATCAAGGGCTTGGAACTTGCAAGTACAATAAGAGCGTGTTAACAGTCATTTTAGGCACTGAGTCTCTGGAGTCCCACGTCAGGACTCGCAATAAAGGATATGTTGTTTCTTTAGTTCACTGTTTGAATTAATTTAAGACTACATTATTCACATCAGCACTTCCAGTCAAATAGAACCTGAAAATAAATAAAAATAAAAATCTGTGTTGTGAAATTACTGCAGTCACTGTGATTAAGGGGGTAAACTGAGCTACAACAGTTAACGGGGCGTGATTTTCCGAAATGGGATCAAGTAAATGTCAAAATAACACTATCATGAAAGTGTGGCGGAAACTGACAACAAATCTCTGAACCTAAATGTGAAAGAATAAGCAGAAATGGAAAATATGATGCCAGTTCTGATTAAACACAACGGAACAAATGCTGATTCTGGTTTGTTATTTGGTCCCATAATGCTTGGCTGAAGACTGGCCGTACAGCCCGTAGAAGTCAGGGTGCCTCGCTGTCTGCGCGGCTTCCATCAGCCCCCTCTGGGGAAAATGCTGCAGCGGTTGACTCGCAGGCAGCGGGTGGTGCGTGGGGAACTCCTGAGAGGTCATGGAGGGGAAGGAGTCCGATGCTGGGTACGGAGGCCGGGCACGAGCAGCGGGGGCCCTGGAGCAGCAGCAGTTATTCAAGCACATCAGTACTTTACTCCCTTCGTAAATGGTTTGTTGAGAGGCACCTCCACCGGTGAAGTGGGTGGGGGGGAATATGGTCCCTGAGTGGTGGCTAGAGCTGGACCCTAGACCCACCATGTGATGGGCAGAAGCGTCAAGGAGTCGGCTATTGCCGGGGCCAGCGTGAGGATTCTGGGGGAGGCCTTCAGTGGAAAACATAGATGGAGCATGATGGCTCTGATCAGCCAAAAAGGGCTTTTTGCTGCTGTAGAGCAGTGGTGGAGGATCCTGGGAGGTGGAGTTTGCTGTGCTACTTTCCAGGAAAGCCATGCCATATTTCCTCTTCTGTGGGCCTGAACTAGTTGCCATGTGGGAGCCAGCAGAGCTGCTGTGAGACTGGACGATCTCAAGAATGGGCGCATCCTCAAACGGCTCTGAGAATGACAAGTGGTAATAAAAAAAAAAGAGATTTTAGTTCATTCTGACCAGGCTATACGCCAGAAATTGATGTGAAATATCTTAAAATACAGTTTTCCCTGATCTTGATGAACTCATTGCAATTTTTTTTCTCACCCTCCAGCATTTTCTGCAGATTTCTTTCTTTCTTTGAGAGTTCAGATAGTAAATGAGGAGAGTTGAGCTGGCCCACTCTGAGCGGAGGGATGGCACTAGTCAGGTGTGAGTTTGACCTAAAAAAAGACACATATACATTAACAGTGAACCAAATTCAATAAGCTATTTGCACCTTTAATTCAGATGCATTGTGTTTGGTTCGCTGGATGTTCTGTACTCTGTTCTGCAAAGGTTTCTTTTGCAGTGACAATGCTCTGGTTTTAAAACACAGGTGGAGAATATTCTAAATCTATGAAAAATAGATTGCTGTTGGGAAGAGAAGATGTGATTATATAATGTTGTAATCTCAACAACAGCAGAAAAAGGGTCAGCGCTCTTTGAGTGTGCATTAAAGCATTACACGTTTACTTCAAAGACATTAACACCTACTTAGAGAGAGCATAGGAACATCCAGAGGACCAGAGTACTTCACCTTTTTATAATACCCAACAATGAATACAAGATTCTGACATATTCTAACTTCAATCATGTGACAGTAAAGTCAAATAGAATAGAGAAGAAATCCGTACCTGTCCATTAGCAGCTGGTAGGGTTTTGTGTTCTGAAAAAAAAAACAGAACAATTCAAGTCATTCATCAACTATCTGCCTTTAAAAGTCTGACTGTCAGCTACAATGAGGACAACGGAAGAAGAGAAGACGATGAGCCTGCTGTGGTCTGTTTGTGCTCGCTGTATTCAGACATCAGCGTTTGCGGAAAAAGAGATCTTTCCGTCAAAGCCTTTTGTGTTTTGGTGGAAATACAACATTTGATTTGGTGGACTCATATACTGTAAAACATTTTCAGCTGGTGTGTGTTTTGTGTGTCTTTGTTTGGCTGTGCAGGCATGAAGGCATGAGGGAAAAAGAGACAGAGAGAGAGAGAGAGAGAGAGAGAGAAGTGCAGGTTTGTACCTTCATGAAGTTAATGCTCTCTGATTTTTGGAAGAACGTTTGTACTGAGCTCAGGAGTTTTTCCGCTTCCTGCCGCCTCTCGTTGAGCTGCAGGACCTGCTGGGAGTTTTTCCTCACGTACATGGCGAAAACGCGCCCCAGCATCTGCATGGTTTCTGCCTGGCTCGCCTCAAGCAGTGCATGCATCCTCTGATACTGGGCTCTTACTCGCTCCTTCAGCTCAGACACTGTATCCTGAACACAGAGTACACACACACAGACACACACTTACATTCATCCATTTTACATCTCAAAATAAATTCACTGGCAGCTGAGAAAAACCAAGCCTGTGAAATGTTGTAAAATGTCTTTAGTAGCTCTAGAGGAGCTTTTGTCAGGTCATATTACACATTTACCTCTGAGTTCATCAAGTTTGACAGTTCTTTCCTTAATATGTGTTTTGTAAGTCCTTAGAAAGGCAGTATTTAAATTGCTGATGTGCAAGTTTTATTAAATAAAATACCTGTTTTATGGGTAATTGAAACTGATTGGCATAAGTACCTACCCTATACAAATTATCCTTAAAACCATCCAGCAAAGCCCTACAAAAGACTTCTGATTACAAAAAAGAATTACATTTAATACACAGTAATGAATTAATGTGTTCAGTTTCTGCATATCAAAGTATATTTCTTCTTCATTTTATGGTCTCTGTGATTTTTCTGTTCGGGACCGAAGTTGAAAAGTCATTTGTTAAATGCATTTTTCACCCTAATGCACTAGCCATTTAAAGCTTGGTATAAATTATATTTTCATTTCATTTTCCGGCAGTGAATAAAGGTGCAGAGTCATTTCATTACAGCGGAGTGTAGACAAAAATATATCACAAAAACCCTGCAAGAAAGCAAAGCATGAAGGCTCCAGTACTGGTGATGTAAGTATTGTTCAGTGTGTGTGTCATACTGTACCTTCATCAGTGTCTTGTCTGACTCCAGCTTGGTGAGCTGCTCATCGATGTTGTGAACACGACCCTCCAGTCTTTCTTGCTGCCTCATTAGCATGGCCTGTGGGGAGAAGACAGACAAGAGATAGATTAGACGGATGAAACGCAACAAGATGCACAGAAAACAGAAAAAAAATATACACACACATACAGTTTCTTCAAACTGAGACCCCTACTGTGACCTCAGCGAACCTTGGTGCTTTTCATTGGTCACTAAGACAACCTCCTCCACACTCCTGATGAGACGGAGGACACAACAGCTGTCAGCAACAACCACGTGCATTTATCCATTAGAGAGCATCAGCAAAGGCAAACACAACTGCATAAATCCATCTCTGAATGCTTCTAAGTGTAACAGGGCCTACATCAAGTGAAGTCCACTGTAACCAGCCTTCCCCTCCTCTGTGGGCTAAATCAGAGTGCAAAAAGCCAGTAACAGAGCGGGTGAACATAATCCTTCTCCATTTACTGCACAGGATGGAAATCAATCTGCAGTCAGGCTCACAGCTAACTAGGAACAGGGGAGGGCAGGTATGCTTTTTAATGAACTGTTTCTGCATGGGAAAGGCACCATGCCTAAATAAGAGAAAACCTGCTGTCATGGCAACAAACCCTTGTGTATGTATTTATATGTGGAAGCTAATGTGTATGTAAGGGAGCAGGAGGGAGCAGCAAGCGGGGGTGTCTCACTACCCCTCTCTGCTTTCTCATTTTGCCACATGCATTGCTCCCATTGTTTGCATTGGCCTCTGTGTCAGTGACAGATTGTCATGTCTGTGTGCATAATGCCGGGGTACGCTCGCTCCCTCTGCACGAGTGTGCTGTGCATGCGAGAAAGGGAACGGCAGGAAAGGCAAAGTGCTGTGGGGCTCGGCTTGCACATGCCAAGAACAGACAGAAAGAAAGCGAGAAAAGACATACAAAAAGAGAGCGAAACCAACTGAGAGAAAGTTTGAGAAAGAGAGAGAGAGAGAGAGAAAGATAGGGAGAATGAGGACATTCCTGCGGTCTCTAGTGAGCAAGTTTCAGGGTAGCGACATTGTGGTATCACAGCAACAGGCCTCTTCAGCTGCTTACAACACTCATGGAGTCTTATGTACAACAACTGGTTGGGCACTGTGCTCTTCCGCAGAGAACACTTGCAACAGTCCATCTAGTCTTTAACAAAACAACAAAAAGAGTTGAGTTGGGGGAAAAAGAGGATACAGCTCGGCACTGCAATGTTTTGTGTGGAAATATTCTATCGATACGTGAATGCAAAGTATCAATCTTTTGTAATACAATTAGCGATATTGTGCAAGTTGTCTATTGGCACTAGAATAATAAGAGCAGTTGTTTGAGGTGGCGCTGTGTTTTTTTCTGCTGAGGTCAGCAGAGGTCACAGTCAGTGGGATTGGTGGGTTTTCACTGCAGCGTCAGTAAGACTGTCTGCTTGACGATTCACTTTGAAGAAAGAAAAAGATTAAACTGTAAACTTATTGAGGTTGACCAAGAACTTTCCTTTGAGTGAGATAATAAAACTAATTTGCGGTTAAAAAGGGGAGATAAATTGCGACAGATTACAACATATGTTTTCTCAATACTCGGTACGTGATCAAATGTTTGAAATGATAACAGTATCCTGATATATAAATATGTGACTTCAGCATAATATCATGTTGTGGGGGATCTGGTGATTCACACTCCTGATATCTAACTGCCTAATACATCAATGGTGAGGACACACAACACAAGCACAAGCACAAGCACAGGGCTGAGGAGGTAAGTTGGTGGATATAATCTTCTGGAAAATGAAGCAATTCATCATTGGAAGAGGAGGAGGAGGAGGAGAAGCCTGCAAAATGATTGAAACGATGCACTGAGGCCAAATGTTTTCCTAATCATGCATTCATCATGTTTGTCATGAAACCCAAGATACACACAAGTTGACTCTCTCTCTTGGTTTTGCTGACTAGCAACCATCAGCAGCTAATGTTTCTCGTGTGTCATTAGGTTAGAAACACTGGAGGATTACTTGAAAAACACATGCTGAGCATATATTTAATACATATGTGTGAGTGCCCCTTTTCACACACTGGCAACACATCCCACACTTGTACGACATTACCACGATACAGTTTTTAAGCCGAACAATCCTCTGTGTTACCCAAAAATGTTTGACTCTGCCACGCAAGCTCACTTGGTTACAGGGTTACTTTTTTATTTCACACATTTTCTCAGACAAATGTAACACTTAATGTACAAAATAAGGGTGAAAAAGGAAAAAAAAAGGGTGGGTGGGGGGGTGGGGTGTTGAAGAGGCTCTTGGTTGGCCTCTCCAGTGAACCAATCAGACCTCAATGACTCATTTATTTTTTACAGTATCATAGCTGTTATAATAAAATGTGATACTGTAGTTGTTTTAATGATTATTACAGTGTAATTACATCTCTTATCATTGAAACATTAGCGCCGTCTTTTCTTCCTTTACGTCAAACATGCCGTACTCACTACACCACAAACAAACATGCTCAGGGTCGGAGACACATATCAGTGGCTCTCATATACACACTCACCCACACACACATTACCCACACATGCTCTACTTAATCTAATCTAATCTCTACTCCTGGACTCGTATCACACCATCACAAACATTACGGTTACTGGGGTTTGCTGTTGTCTGCCTGTTATGTCTCTGTTTTATCTTCTATGTTACTTGTTTTCCCTCACTCTATTTCACCAATGAAAAAAACTTTTTTCTTGCATTAACTAATAACCAGTGTCTTGACATGGTGCATAAAAGCTTGGTGGTACCTCATACGTTCTGTGAGACTGTGTGTATTGATAGAAACAGGAAAGAACAGTTTGTTGGGTTATTGCTATCGTAAACGGCGCGTGAACTGCTTTATGTGACTTGGCTTCACATAATGGTAACAGCCTTTCTGTGCCTGGATGCTTCTGTTCAACAACTGCGTGTTCCTCATTTTGCTCCGTTTCCTCCAGTTTCCCTCGTCTTGTTGTGTGCTTGAAATAGCATAAGCGGACAGGGGGGAACTGTCTGGTTGCTGATCTCCCTGTAGCAGCGTGAAAGCCTACCTTTATCAAGATTAAACTTGCCAATGATCACTTTCCCCACTGTCCTATTTAGGCATCCAGACACCCGCGGGTTGCCAGGAAGCTCATGTTTAAATGAGGAGCCTCAGGCTCAATGAACAGAGAGCCTCTTTCACAATCAACTGACAACTATTCCCCACGTCTAATGTCAATGGACTGCCCTCAGCATTCTGGGGAACTGACTCACTACAGCCCAGATACAAGAAACTGCAAACGGTAGAGCTTCCATAAGCGACGGTTTCCTGCTGAGGTGCCTCAGAAAAACCAAGGTGAGGTTGTGTGGGAGGGCTCCTCCTCCGCCTGTCCCAGGGACGACATTGCTTTTATATGTATTACTCTTCCTTTCTCGTCTTGAAATTACCAGCACGCCTTCAAAAGGTTACTGTAAAAGCCTCCTTTGAGAGCCAAAGATAACCAACGATATGAACATTGGTTTTTTCCCTCCTTGTTTATCCCAAAAGCAACAAGAGTCCTGCCAGGGGAATTTAAAATCCTTCTCCCAAAATAGACCACTGCTCTGTCAAGGAGAACAACCTTTCAGTAAGTAATGAACAGAAGCCACTCCAGCCTCAAATTACTCCAACAAATGACCCAGCATACAAGAAGCCTAACTTTTTTCTCCCGTGTCTGATCTGCGGGTGAAGGCCCAAGCATGGACGGTGTTAATCTGAGAAGAGCCAAGACCTCTGACTCCTGGATAACTCCATTTATCCTGAGAACATACAGTGTGGAAAGAAAAGATAGATGGGTGGGTGTGTGCATGTGTGTGTGTGTGTTTAAAGAGCAGCTGTGGAAAGGGCTGAACAGACATCTTTTGTCCCAATAATAGCTCCAAACCAGAGCAACAGTTTGCACTAAAGATTTTAACAGATTCATACAGAACTTTGTGATCTAGACGCTGGAAAAAAATACGTCCTTCACGTTCCCAACTGGAATAATCTGATCACCAAGGATATCAACAAGACCGCAACATGGCAGATGCTGAAACTAATGTGATTCACACTCCCGCCCCTTCACAGATAGGGAGAAACAGGGAAGAAATGTGTATAAGGCAGTGTGGGTGGTTGTTTTTTACACCTTGCCACTTACATTAGACTTGTGAAAAGAGAGCGAACTGAAAAACGGTATAGAGCTGAGGAAAATACAGAAGGGTACCGCCACGACTCGCTGGCCTTACGCACACACTTTTCTGCGTCCTGAGGTCAAACCTTCCAAGACAGGTCATTTGTTGCTTATTGTCAGATTAACACAAATACAGTGAAATCTATTTTTCTTTCTTCTTTTCTACCTTTCTCTTCCAAAAAAAATTCCCTAGAATAACTGTCCAGCTCCTGAGAATGGCTGTGATGCAAACTTGGCTTGTCAACATTTTCATCACTCACCACATTTCCCTCTAAATAAAAGTATGTTAGCTCATTTTTCCGCCTCCAGGGTCATGCCAGTGTGCATTTCCTCATGAACAAATCCTGAAACAAATCCTGGTAGCTAACATAAACAAACTCCATGCAGATCCGCCTCCACTACACAGGGCTCATCACTTCCGGTGGATGCTGATTGCATCACAGCACTTACCCCCGGGGGCACAGGGCGGCTAATGCGAAGGCGTGGCAGTCTGGAATGTGTGGTTTGATCAAGGTTAAAAGCGTGTGACGTATGTCTGCATGTGTGTGCGTGTGTGCTATCATCTACCCAGAGGGGCGGCTTTCACCTGTCCAGTCCTTTCACATCAGATATGATCAAAGGAGGAGGCAAAGAGAGGAGGCCTTTATAAAATGATGAACTGAAAGAAACATTTGCTTCTGTGAAAGTCAAAGAAAAAAAAAATCCATGGAAGAAAGTACATCTACTAAATCTTTTGACAGTTTTCTGCCTGTCAGCTGCTAATCCAAGGGAATGGGTGAGTAGTTGAGTATGTGTGGGTGTGATTTATGTACCTGCATTTGTATGCGCTGGGTATCCACATCGCAGACTGTGTGTCTTTGGTTAGCGCAGTGAGAGATGCAGCAGAATGGACACAGAGCCACCTGCTCCTCCTCACAGTGGAGCAGCCTGTAATCCTCATGACTGGGACAGGTCCAAGCGCTCAGCTCCTCGGCGTCTACTAACAGGTGTCCTGGGGCCGCACAAGGCTGCTGAAGGTGCGTCTGGATATGAGTTTGGCAGCAGGGCTCCTTACAGCGCAGACAGACCTTCCGCACAGGCAGCGGGGGGCCACGTCTGCAGAGGACACAGTGCAGCACAGCGGGGACTTTCTCAGTGTTCAAAGCATTAAACCGCTTCACTATGTTGGCGAGCTTGAAGTTCTTCTCCAGTGTGGGCTTCTGGTCGTAGTCATGGTTGCATTCTGGACAGCGGACCGCGGCGCTGTCTTTGGCCCACGCCTCAGAGATGCAGCTCTTGCAGAAGTTGTGCTTGCATGGCAGCTGGATGGGTTCCTCGAACACATTCAGGCAAATGGGACACAGAAGCTCCTCTTCGAAGCAGTTTTTCCAACTTGCATCCATGACTTCAGCTGGATCCAAACTGACTGAAGGGAGGAAGACTGAAAATTACTTTTGAAAGAAGGATGACTGGGTTCCTTTTAATTACTTCAAGGAATACACTTTGAAACTAAGTCTTCTACAGTCCTTTTTTGCTTTTCTTACACAGGAGGATGTGGGTCAAGCAAACACACAGAGGAAAAAAAATCTTTGGAGATGAATAAATATGAAGAATGCATAACAATTAACTAATAATTTGCTAATGGGCGAAGACTGGCATGAAAGAAACATGTAAGATTGACTCGAGGGAAGCGCAACCACAGTAAAACTTCGACAGAACGCGCAAAACTATTGTCACAATAAAACATTTTACATTAAGTTCAATAACAATATCATCTTTTCATCTGTAAATTTGCGTTCGGAAAAAAAAATGAAGCAGAGTCGTTAGAAAGCAAGTGACAACTTGCTACCATCGTTAATAACACTGGAAATGGGACTCCAATAACATTTCTCATTTGACTCCCGTGATATTTGATTTAACGCGAAGACACTACAGTCTATTGTAAGTAAAGCATTTTAGTAGTCAAATGAAATTTAATAGATACATTTTCAAGGCTTTAAAGCAACGTTACCAACTATTTATTTTCCATGTCGTCGGCAGACTCCGGTGCACCTATAATGCCGTAGCGTTTCGCATCCAGCCCCGCGATGAGATCCAGCTCCTCCGGTCAGATCACTGCCGTATGCCCGACGCGCCGCTCAGCGCTGGGATTTTATAAAACACACGGCTCTTATTAGTCTTCTTTCGCTTTCCCGTCAACTCTTTGACTAATATTTCATGGTAAGTGGAGGCAGACTATGACTCGTCGGTGAGAGCTCAGCGCTTTATCACCGACTGCCCCCCCTCCCTCCCTCCCACCGCTAACGTGACCCGTCACAGAGTTGATAAATAGACGGGGAGGAGCCGAGAGGAGGGAGGCGAGAGAACAGCCACAGCAAACTCTACCGGAGAGATTGTTCATGACCAGGAGATATTTGTGTGACCCTGTCATCCTTTGCACCACTGCCTCCCGTAAAGTGGAGTTCTGGCTGGATGACAGAAAGGCCCCCAGGGGCCCATGAAAGGGGTTAATGCACGAGGAGAGCCACGGAAACTCTGAAACACAAACATATTAAAGACACCGCGAAACAATGTGTGAATTCTGATGTGGCACCCTTTATAGTGGGTTTATACGTTTCAACCAGTGTCTTTATCAGTGGTTAATATGGTTTTTTAATGATTAAAAAAAAATTTCCCGTGCTTTGTAGGTAACCTCGGTTATGAGTCATTACTGAGTAAAAGGGTTGCCAGGTAATGCAACATTTTTCTGACTTCTCATATAAGTAACCCAGCATGGCATTTGGTGTAACATGTGCATTAAAGGTTTTATTAGCGTTTACTTCAGATAAATGTAAGGTAATATATGTAAACATATAAGATGTTCTATTGCCTTTTCTAATGAACCCACCTTTTTTAAGTTAATCTTTTAGACTGTTAGTTTACTTTAAAAGAAAAAAGCCAATTTTGTCTATTTATATTTTTCCTTTTTGATTTAGTTTATGTTACATTAATGTATGTTTGTATTACATGTACCTATTATATGTACATGTTATGCATACTGGGAATTTAAAGTATACTTACTTTTTTCTTTATTTTTTCAAATGCTAAAACAGGATTTTGAACAAAAGCACAGTATTGGCTTCGTCTTTTTCACTGAGCTTTTATAAACAGTCCATACTAAACTATCAGAGGGCCCTAGAGCCAAAATCTGCTGATGAGCCTAAACAAGCCCCCATCTACTGATTTCTGTGCAGTGTTTGTAGTATGAGCAGTGTGCCTATGCAACAAAAATACTAATTTGTGTTGGTTTGTGGTTTAAGCAAAATATAAAGCAACACATATTGAAAGGCACAGCATGTGAGCACAAGAAAGATATTAATAATATTTGACCCCAGAGTCTATCTGAAAGACACAGCAACGAGGACATTGGTCGATGAAGCCTTAGTTAGTATAGTACAGGAAAGATGCAAACAGGCTAACAGGCCTCTTTGCCTTCTCAGTTATTCAGCCTTACGAAGACAACTCAATGGATCACTGGACAAAATACCTTTTTCTGAAAAAGGGTTGGAGAGCACCTGGACTGAAACCCATTGATAAACAACTTATTAACCACTGCAAACGGGCCAATAAAAAAGAGAGAGAGAAACACATTCAAATGAATGAATTACCAACATTATAGGTGTATTATTACCATATACAGTTGGTAGACACCACCCAAATGAAATCTCTCATACCCTGGCAGCCAAAAGCTATTCTTAATAATGACTTCTATTCAGTCTATGAAGTTGTAATACTGGATAACCAATAAACAATACCTTTCTTAATACTTGCATTCCTTCTGTACAAGGGGAGATTCTCGTCTATTTTATGAAGAAGCATATACACTAATAATCATCATAGCCTTTTATGCATTTAAAGGAATATTCAAAATAATCAGTGCATGTCAACATACTGTACTATACATTTATACAGAAAGAGAACATGGCAGCTTAGCAGGTAGAACAGACCGTTGACTTGCTTTTCATTTTCTCCTGTGTGGGTGTTTGTTAAAGGTCCCTTGGGCAAGACACCAAACAACAAACTGCTGCAATGATAATTAGAGTAGCACCTTGCAAATGTGAATGGAGATGCAGGTTGTAAAGCCCTTTGAATGAAAAGTTCTGCATAAATGCAGACATTTAACATCTTCAAATGAAGTTTCTCTGTATTTTTGCATTATTTTACCGCTTTATTTGTGTAAATATCTACACTCTTTAATGCACTTGGGATTACAATCAGTCAGTTCAGTCAATAAGATAGTAATTACAAAATACCATATAAACGCCTTTAAATTTTTCACTCCGAATAAAAAAAAACAAAGGAAAGTAAGATGCCATCAAATGTAGTATAAGAGTACATTTTTGTAAGAAGACATTGTAGTAAAAGTAGTTTTCTCTGATTTAGTGTTAAATTGGAATGCAACGACAGTAACAGTAAAAAAAAGTAGCAGCCTTGATTCAAATGGATGTCTCCTAACAATCAAGGAGCTGCAGGCAGCATTTAGAGTCAACAGACACTTGTGGTCCTTTTTAACTTAAGGCACTGAGGAATTTCACTAACTCATTCTTCAAGAAGGTCCTACTGATATAAAAAACATCATCACATGTTTATGTGGCCACTAGAGACAACACATGAGAGAGAAAAGTGAACACAGACTCCTTTGAAAGTACACAACGGACATGATGCATTACATTTCATGACTCTAAAACACACATCGCCGTGCATGACAACTTAACACTGACGGGAAGAGTTCAAAGAAAAATTACTCAATACAGGAGTTGTGTTCTTGGCACTGGGGAGAAAAGGTGGTTCTACTTGCAGCATTTGCCAGATGCATTAAAAAAAAAAATCAGTTCAGATTCTTGTGTGGTTTTTGCAGACAAATAGGGCGGTGAATAACAGGTAATCACAGCCTGATCTGCCTACAATTACAGATAATGACACATTTGAGACAAACAGTACTAGCAGCGGACTGCCAACAGTTAAAACTTTGGTATGACCACAAACACATTAGAAAAAAAGAGAAAATGTCCAGCATTTGTAAAGACTATACACATGAGCTCAATTGAGACAGAAAAGAGAGAGAAAAAAAACACTGTTAAAAAGGTTCGACGTACGACTTTTCCGTCCTTTGTAAGGCCAATGGAATAAATAGAATTGTTTTTGAGAGCAGTAACCCAGTTATCGTTTAGGACTCTATGTCTGGTGATCACAGATGTGTGCTCAACTCTGATGACAAACATTTTGGACCTCAGACCTTGGCAGGCCTTACAGAAGGAACATCCTGTTTTGCCCTGGAGCTAGCGTGTCACCCATAACGATTGTTCCTACAGGTCGACCATCTGGACGGGCTGGTTTCAGGCTGCTTTGACATCCTCAAAAGCATTCGAGCCTCAGAGACGTGTTGTAAACAGTGGGGCTAGTCTGAGAATGCAGGAACAGGCAAAAGCGTTTAGTTCACTCCCTCAGATCATCTTGAGGAGTGAAACGGTCTCTGGCCGTCCTCTGTGCACCCTGACAGCTCAGGGTCACTGCCTGTCCTGGGAGGTCTCCCGTGCATGATGGTCCGCTCTGGGAAGTGTGTGTCTGCAGGTGTTTTTGTTGGTATTATCAAGTGATTAAGGGTCTCTGTCTCATTGCAGTGGATTATCAAACACAGAGTCTGGTAGTACAGAGATCTTCAGCTTCTTTTCTGGCCAGCTGTACTCCTTAGGTAACTTTGTCTACTCAGAGAGAAAGAATACAAAGTAAAAGGCAGGCAGTTAGAAAAAAATGACAAAGTTCAAATACAGGGTATTTTCTTACCTCCTCTCGACTGTTAAGTTCCTGTATATCCCCAAGCATCTGCTCCACAAACTCCTCAGTCAACAAAATCTATACAGGGTGAAGAGAAGGTCAAATAAATGCATTATATTACAGCACCACATGGAAACTTTGACTTTATGTGTGGGTCAGCAAATCCCCAAGCACTGGATCCACAAACTCATCAGTCAATAATATCTATACTGTGAGAGCAGGTCAAATAAATGCATTAAAAAAGAAAGCACCATATGGAAACTCTGACATTATGTAGGTCTGTGTCTGTATACCTGAAGCCAGGGGCCATGGGCTGCATAAGGATGCTCTTCAGTAGCAAAAGCACCTTCAACTCCCGTGGATACAAATGTAATGGCTGTGTCTCCATTGATACTTTTGTAAGTGAAGTGTCTCCCATGGAGCAACCGGCCCCTGTGGAGGATCGAACACAGCACAGCATGCAATATGAAGCTTTACTTAATCCACTTGTTGAAGAAAAAAAATGAAAGGACTACAGTATTTGCAAACATATTTTCTGGAGAATTCAACTAAAAGTTGCAATTATTTCAAAATCTGGACTTATAGACCTTAAGTTCCTTAAATAATTGTAGGCATTTGAAAACATTGAAATATTTAGTGATCCAACCAAAATTTAAACAAATTTTTGTTTCAAATATTTACGTCAGCAGTCATTATGATGAATTACATGTAAAAGAGATAATCATCTCATGTATTTACATGTATAATGTCTTTGAAATAAAATCAAAGTGATATCGTCATTGATTACCAAGAAAAGTGGTAAGTGAGAAAGAAATGCATACACTCGATTTCTAATTTGATATAGCCATTTTAATCTGGGTCTGTTTGGGACTGTTGCATTATGTGTAATGTATGTCTGTTTTTAAAACCTTTTTGGATATAATGAGTCACAAAGTTTATGGGCAACATTTGATGTGCAAGTATCACATCTCTGGGCCTTTTACATCTCATTGCACGTCTCTTTCTGCTCACACAAAAGGTCTTTCCATCTACTGACTTGGCTCTTGTTCTTTGCTCCCACAGATTACGTAAAAACAGGTTTATCCTCGGCTGATGTCCCTGCAGAGCAGCATTTAGAAAAATCTATTGGATAGTAATCGCTAAGATGGTATTGTGTCTGCAAAACAACATTCCAAAAATGTCACATGTTCCAAATAAAGCTGCAAAACTGAGCACAGATAGTTATCAGACACCAGTGTAAATGTCACAAGACACGGAGCACAAAAGTCTTTTAATTTTGTCTGTACACATATTATTCTTGTTTTCATAAAGTGTAAGTGTTAGCCTTTTTGTGCACGATTTTCCTTAACGTTTGTGAAACTTCCATGAAAGTTAGCGATGAGGATCCATTAATCATGTTTTACCAAAGCACAATAACAAGGCAACTTCTTTATAGAGTTTGCATTCACTGAAAAGCCCGTTTTTAATTAAGTGAATCATGACCTTTGTTTGTTTAAAGCTCCCTCTTGTCAAATGCCTAACTTCTGGTTGAGTGGGCAGTAAAGAGAACCACTGTGCCTATGCTCTGTAAACTAAGTGACTCAGTCATAATGTCAATGTACAGTAATAACCTTTACTGACTTCTCTAGTTAATAAAAGGTCAGAAAGATTTAAATACAGAAAATATATTTACACAAAAATGCCAGACAAATACGAGAGTCCATATTCTTTATGTTCATGTTGATAATCATGTCACAGATTACAACCATAATTCCAAAAAAAGCTGGGACGCTGTGTAAAACATAAATTAAAAGAGAAAGCAATCATTTACTAACACACAGTTTACTGACGACAGTGTTTCGAAGCCCATGTAGTAATATCCTTTATACAAGTGTTTCACAAAGTGCTGAGTCTTGGCTCATCTTTGCTTGTGAATGACTGAGCATTTTGAGGATGCCTCTTTCATACTCAGCAATGATCTTATCACCTGCTATTAATAAACCTGTTAACCTGTGGTACGTTTAAAACAGGCATTTTTGGAGCAATCCACGACTATATCTGTCTTTTGTTGCTACTGTCACGACTTATTTTTTAAAAAAGCTGCTGGGATCAAATTCAAAATAAAATAAAATTTTAAATAAAAAATTATTTACAGAAATCAATGAAGTTTACAAGCAAAATAATAAATATATTGTTGTTGTACTGTCTTCAACAGAGAGTTTGTCAAAAAAAGATAAGCTGATTATCATGTTTTGTTTTTATGTTTTGCACAGTATCCTAACCTTTTTTTTAAAATCAGGTTGTAACATTTATGTTCACTCTTAAAATGAATTCACTTTGAACATGTTTGGCTCGCTTTAAATAGCTGTGACCACACTACGAACTGACTACCTTTTTATTATTTCCACACTTTGAAGTGACATCAAAGTGAAAGAAGCTTGAGGAAAATCTAAGTTTGGGGCTGACTTGCAGAAAGCCCCCTTTTCACATCTAAGAAACTGATGTCATCTTTTTTTCTCTGGTGTTTTATTAAAAGACTTGCCCACACACCCATCAGATACTAAAGCTTGAGCTATTTTTATTAGTCATTTAGGGACATTCCAAAAAGAGTGAATATCGTGTGTGGGAGCAGGAGAGTGAATTGTGCAGTACCTCAGGCAGAGGGGCAACAGTGTGCCTGACTCTTGGTTGAATTTCAAATGGACACTCTCCAACTGTCGTGTTCGGACCAACTCGTGAGGAACAATGGCTGCTGAACTCTCACTCTCCAAACTATCCTTCCGACTCCTAAGAAACAGACAAAGAAGAGGAAAAAAGTGGAAGTGTATGTAAGGAAGTCTGATATGGTAAAATCCGCAACGACTTCCATGAAAAACAGCAATAAACTAGTGACAAACCACCATATTATGCGGGTAACTAAGAAACAATGGTGGTAACAGTTCAAATGTCAGTTCTGCTGTGAGTCATTGCACACAGTGGAGGGCGTTATCCTGTTGCAACCCTTGTGCTGGGCTGATCTTGTGCTAGTGTGTTTGTGTTGGTGTGTGGGAGGAACACTCACTGAGGCCTCTCGTGGCCCTGTCTCTGGCTGTTGATGGGTGGTAGTGCTGCCTTGGTGTTAAACTCCAGCCCTTTCCTCAGGGTCTCTCTGATCTGCTCTGTGTCTGTCAACATGCAGTCAAAGATCAGCTTGGAATTATCTCCTTGTGCAGCATTTACAGCATGAAACCTGAACTCCTGTGTCCCCTGTTTAGTTAGGTATTCTTGGTCTAAATTAGAGAATCGACTCTGCACTTCTTTGGGACTCAGCATACCTTTGTCTGAGAGTCTCCGTGGCTGTGATCCTATGCAAATGGATCGGCTGTCCTCCTCATCCTCTGGTGGTCGACTCAGATCGTCCCACACACACTTGGCGCTGACCCCACTCAGGTTAGAGCCCTCTGTCTCAATACCCTGGTCCACTCTCTCCTGCTTAGATGGGCAAGAAATGTACGCAATCATTAACACTAGCTTACACAAGGTTAAAATGTTCAGAAATAAGAAGACATTGCAGGAAGTTTTAAGGACCAACAGGGGGTGCTAAAACTGTCAGATGGTGAAAAGATTCTACTCGAAAATAGTACTCTATTATCTATAAAGAGTTCTCTTTACAATGCTTTGCATATTAGAGGTCATTTTGCCTCTGAAATCCAGGACAAATCCTTGACCTGTTCCAAGCTTGTTCCAGGTAGAACTGTGAGTTAAAAATAGACCCCTTTTATCTATTTATATCTTTTCTTTTTCAGTCAATTTCGACTACTGACCACCTTCATAACTAACTGTTCACACAATATAACACCAGACTGCAACAATGTAACACACCTTTAATATAGAATGATAATATATTTGGAGGTATAATGAAGCATATTACAAAAACAGATCACCAGATAATGAAGCAGCTCACAACTGAGGAACAAAAGGTTTCCCCTTATAACACACACCATAAACACATTAATTTCACATAGCTGACCGTGCAGAATTTAATAAAGCCTTACTTGTAAGTGAGGATCGATGTCAAAAATGGTCTCCCCTCTCCTCATGTCCGTAATTAGCCAGGGGCCACCAGCTCTGTACACAGAACAATCATCAACATTAGTCTCAGACAATATTAACCTTAAGTTAAACACAGAGTTAATAAATGAATAAATAACTACACTCTATTTGTCAAACTGCATTTCACACACCTCACCTCGAGTGGCATTGATGTAACTTTGTTTTCAGTTAAATTCAATGACTCACTTTTTAGAGGCAAATGAAAACAGAATTCACAATGGATTTTAAAGTCATTTTCAGAATATCTGAGCTGCGAACATACACTGAGGACAAGTCTAACTAGACTAATAGTTAAACTGACACAGCTCCTCATATATGAAGCAGACCTAGCCTAGCCAGGTTTAACAAATTAGCTGTTAATTATGAGGGTTAGCAACAACACATAACCTACGAATATAGACATAGCTCAAAATGTTAAGTATCAAGTTTAAAACATGACTTCATTATCCAGCCTAACCATGTTCATGATGCACAGCCGTACTCACACTCTGACTCCACGCATCAGCTCCAGGATGCCTTGGCCGTTCCACTGCTGGGCAGCTTGTAACTCCTCTGTACATACACCAACAATCTATAGGAGACAACAAAGAGCATAAAAGGGTTTGGTCTACAGTCTTGTCATTTTCTAAGTGGTACTTAACTCTAACTTTCATCCTTAATCTGAAAAAAATGATGAGTGTGCGCACACTATCCGATGCCAAAGGTCTATCATTTTACTGGCAATGAAACAGATTATTTTACTTGGTTTATGCAAAGGTTTTTCTTTCACAGGTTAACTTTGATTATATGGGTTTGGTATTTTGGCACTGAGTTTTATGAATGACTAACTGCGTACTGCATTTTGAATTGCTGAACTACTGTCATTCTCTTTTCTGGAAAAAACCAGTCCAAGTTTTGTTGAAATCCTCAATACAAGTCAAATACAGTTGTTTTTATCAGCTTTAATTCAGTGGGCAAAAGATCCCAAAAAGTGAAAGAAGCTTGAAGCTTTTTGAACTCACCTGGAGAAAAGTCACTGTGCCAAATGGTGTTTGTATTGGCTGCATTTGTGGGTCCTCTGTAAGCAACATATGCTGGATACGAGATTCACTGTTGTCTAGAGGACTGTGCCACGATACATGGTCGCCACTACAAAATGTGTTTTCTGTAGAAGAGAGAATAAAGGAAGACATTGATCTTAAAGTATGACAGAATAAACTGCTTTGAGTTTTCCAGGACACACGCTGTCATAAGAGCTTATCTGCAGAGTTTATCTGAGCCTGTACCTTCACTCGCCAGTAGGACGCAGTCGTCCTTTGCTGCTTTTCATTATCTGACAGCGCAGAATTGTAATTCACAGATGATATATTACCCATGTTGACTGAAGTACCATTATGGAGGTATTCTGCGGTCAAGCAATTCTGTAGTCAAGTCTGAGCATTTTCATTTTGTTCGCTGTCTTTTGTTTCTAGTTTACTTTAGAACTATGTCAGGCATTGGTTTGTGTAATGACAATGTAAAGTTTCCTTGATTACAGCAAGTTAAGTTTTCTTTTTGGAAAGCAGTCCCTCGGTAAAAATGTAAACAAATCCTGCATCTAAGCACTGGTGAAATGTCTGTGAACTTCTAGGAATTTCAACCTTCTAAACAAATGATATTCCATCAACATAATATTTGGTAATATGTATAGTGTGACACTTTTATGGGTTTGATGACTTTATTGAAATAACTCTACAGTACAGCTTTGTTTACTCTAACTTAAACAGTTACTGTAACAATACCTCCAAAATGGCACCACGAGGACATCCCAGGCAATACACAGGATTAACAAATATCTATTGTTGAAGGAAGGTTAGGGTATCAGGAAAAAGAGGAGACAGAGATCAGAACCTAAATGTTGCCAGACGGTAAAAAAGTGAAATTTCCATTTGAGGACTGTGTCTGCTTGGGAGGTAACATGCAGTCAGAACAAATTCAATTCAGTAAAAAAGAGAGGGGGAAGATGGCCAAAAATCAGCATTCATTCTGCTCAGGAGCCTAGCCCACCCAAGTGCAAATTGACCCCAGCTGGATAGCAGAGAAGGCTTGGGTGGAGAGAGGAGAGAATACTCTTCTTTTCTTTCTGCGTCGCTTCAAATGGTAGCTCCCCTCTCAACCATGGGGATATTATATATGCAATAGAATGATTTTAAAAACTTGACAGCATACTTCATACCTTTTACAGTGTGAGTAAACATTCACTCACTAAAACAAAGGTCTTGTTTACAATTTAAATAGGAATTGTTTTCACAAATGGCAAAGGGAAAGAAAGAGGAAATTAAGACTTCCTGTCAATACTCGGAGCTCCAACAAACACAAATGATGTATACTAAACGTGGGACTGCTGCCTGCAGCAGATTTCTCTCTTCTTTTCTCTTTTAAAGCATCACTGGAATTACTAACTACCTTACAAAGAACACAGTCTTCACTAAACAAAGCTATGACAAAGAGGCATGGCAACTGTAGCTTCAAGGGAGTTGTTTTGTCAAAACCAGATTTGCAGATTAATCACTTACTAGACTAATAACAAACTGTGACTAAATGAAAAAAACAATTCATTACTCTACAACACAAGTTTTCCACGTGAAGAATATAGGATGTAACACTGCAACACATTTTCAAAAACTCTTAATTGGTTGCCTATTTTGTTGATTAACTAATTAATCCGTTTCTCATCAAAATTTCAAAAATAATATATTAGAGTGACAAATTAGTGTCTAAATTAAGGTCTCAACTGCACTTATTCAATCTGATTTATACAGAGAAATCCCAATGTTTAGTGTTAATATATGTATACATAAAACTTAATAGTTGAGACTAAGCATTATTATAATACTTTATCAATATTGTAACACTTTATTATCATTGCTAAAATACTTTCTAAAATAAAGCTCTTCAAACTAATTTATTATTGGTTTAACCAGAGAAACAAGATTATATGACTGGTCTTGGCATTGGGTTGTTCAAATAAGTAGATTACTCCAAGCAAAACTTAAGAAACACTTTGTTTCTTTGCTTTCTTACCTGACTGGAACACATAGCGAGCCAACCCTTGCATTAGTTCAGCTGGCCAGGTTGGTGGTGCCGTCTCTCCCACCTCTCTCTTGAGTCTAAAGGTAAGCTCAAAGCCAAACCCACTGGGTCCATCTGCCCCTGTGAATCTAATGACAACGCACATATGCATATAAAGAAATACAGTGAACAAACTTTCAGAAGCTGTCCTTTTATTTGTTTCCTTCCTTTGTTTGTTGTATGCATGGGGACTTTAATAAACTTAATGTTTATCAAGATCAGCAGGATGTTGTTGGATACTACAGGGTCCTCAAGTGTCATGTTTGTCAGTGTGTGGTCTACTCTTAAAGGGCTTCTGACATAAGCATACAGTTATTTGGGAAAGGTTTTTCCCTAGTTTCTAATTTTCTACAAGGAATTAAATTAAAAATAGATTAAAAAATATCTTGATCCATCCCATCAAATGTGCTGAAAGTCCCAAGCTCTCCTGTGCAACTGGCATTGAAGTTATTACACTGGTGTACTTACTCATGAACTCTATTATCCCCATACAGGTCACTCAGTCCAAAGCTGACATAGTGCCAATGCTCCTGGATGTCCTGAGCTGGACAGCCCATACTCCTATACATGCTGATGTAGTCTAATGGGTCTGGTCCTCCTAACCTGTAAGAAGATTAAAACGAAAACAAGTGGCCATGTAAAAAAAAATGGTTTTGTTACCAGTGGACTGTGTTTACTCTTTGGTAACGTTACACTTACAAAAAGTCAGTTAGCTTACCTGGGAGGTGGTAGGCCATATCAAAATGGTTGACTACATTAACATTAATGTGTTATAATTAAGCGTGTACATTATAATTTGTAAGTGAACCTCAAACTCCTCAAAATATAGCTGCATTTACCTACAGTATGGCATATTAGTGGAGTTAGCTGAAAGATTAGCTTAGCAGCTAAGCTAACTGTTGACTTGCCATCACCAGCTATGATGACTTGTGCCGCAGAACTGCTTACATTACATATGTGTTGAACACAGAACAAAAGAAGGGGCTACCTACCAATATTTTACAATGGCTGTTACTTGAAGCGGGTTAGCCTGCTCGGGGTAAAGTCGCCTGCATTCCCCGTAGATAGCCTGCAGTCCAGGAGGAAACAGCGGCACCAGCCCGTGGGCTTGAGCACCACTGGTAGGCCGTACCTCATCCATGCCAAGGCCTCGAAAAAACTAGTTATTCTATTAAAACAAGGAATATGCTCTTATCTTCTGATTTCTACATCCAGATTAACAAAAACGAGACAACCCTAAATCAGAAATTCTTTGGAATAGTTAAGCTGACCAACGAAATACAGTTTTACAACCGATCGTTGTGCTACAGTCAGCAGGGGCACAGCCTGTTGCTCATCCTTCACAAAAAACTATGCAACAATTGGCTGGATGGGAAAAGTGAAGCAACTGATTGACAGCACCACTGGCCAATGGGGAATAGAAGTTTGGGTTCGTGTGGCTATGTAGATGGCTGTAATTGGCTAATACACTGTCAATCAAACAATAAGAAGATATGGTTGTAGAGTCAAGACTTCAAAGCGTTGCACGGTGGCAGATGATTTTCTCGTGTGCAAGATAAATCTTTAAAGTAAAGGTGAACTAAAGAGTAACTAAAGAATACTCGAGTTTTTCCTGAAGTAAAAAAGCGTTTAGATCGGAATAGCACACGTC
>JAQMCX010000003.1:12422941-12488415 GCA_029814765.1 Acanthurus leucopareius | reverse complement strand
TGAAACAGTGAAAGAATCTACTGTAGCATTCTTGTTAAAAAAAAAAAAAAAAATTTGAGTTAAGATAAATAGTGGACAACTTAAAAGGAACTAAAATTTTGAGAGTAGATCCTTCGAGGGTGTACTGTCACATATGGTACCGCTGGGTTATAAATAATAATTCAATAGACATTTTAGTGGCTGAGATGGAGCTACTTTTAACTTTATTGGTTTGTTAAATCTATAAATATAGGCCATAGTTTATAATCTGATTAAAAAAAACTTATCAGCAAAGTAAACATTTCATAACATAAAGTAAACATTTCCCCCTGAATGCAATGAGGTAGAATAACCATGTCACATAAAATGGACATATTCAAGTGAACCATTCTAGTAAAGAGCTTAAATTACACATTTGGTTGCTTTCCAATACTGCAACCAATTATAGTGTATGTCTATAAGTATTTTATTTAGCCATCTTCAATATGGTTTCATAAACTATATTATACTGCTGGTTTCACTCAAACATTTCATTTAACGGAGCACTTTAATCAGGGCCTCTTCATTAAGTGATTGTTACTGACATTCATTGTAGAGTCAGAGAGTTTACTCCAAATATATCTTATCTGTAAAACGTTAAAGATGATTAGTCACCCTGAGTGTATCATTATTTTGGGCAATAATAGGACTCAGGTCCTATTAGTCTATGGCAGTGTTGCGCTGGGATATGTACATTCTGTGTAGTGGATGTTTTGAATGAAAATGACAACTTTAGAAAAATAAAAAAAAAGGAACTAGAAGACACTTGAACCAGGAGACAGAAAAGGAAAATGCTTAGGTGAGGAGCTGGAGGTTTTTGTACAATCACCTTCCTTCTGAATGATAAATGTGAGCTTTCTTGGGGAGATTGAAAAGGGTGTGTATTTCTGTCATGGAGCTAGCGGAGGTCCCGTTTTCAGTACATCTTATATTAAAATAACTTTGAAACACTATAGGCTCCTCAAAAATAACTGTGTAAACAAACACAAGTACACCTAGAAAATCTGCGACTGAGTGTTCCTCTCCGAGAAGTCCATATAACATTATGCTGTTACGGCGTAATGCTGTTACAGTCACAGTTGGAAATATGACTCCAGAGATATCATAATTGGAAGATGATGTTGGCAGTCGTGTTTATGATTAATCTAGCTAAGCTGCTATCAACATGCCAGTGGATTTCCTTTGTTTCTCGTAAAATGTATTACTCCAATTTTACAGTATTTTAAAAATCAAAATGTTGTAAGATTCAATAAAATTACAAAAAAGAAGAAATTAATTTTGATCTGCTTTATTAACAATATACAACATACATGTAACACCAACATTGTAAAACTCTGATCAATAATTTACAAATGTTTCATTCACTCAAAGTAATACCATGTACATATCAACTCATTCATTATTTGAAGAAAGGCAATAGTACACACAGACATACAAACAAAAATCATGTGTAGTAAACTGAAGAAATGCTAAAGAAATTGTAACCCCACACATATAAATAGATGTATTCAGATCGTCGTGATTTCTTCTCTTTAGTTTATTGTGGTGAAGTTGATAAACCAGTGCCATGCCAAAAGAACTGAGCCCATAGATGACACCCGAAGACGCCACCATCTATGGAATTCAGTTCTCATAGTAGAGCACTCTTCAAAATGGGTCCTCAGGAGCTTCTTTAACCTTGAATGGCTTAATAACCTACATAACCTATGCTTCGTAATTAATGCTTTTCTTTAAACTCTGTCTTACATGTAAATAAAACTATAGTAAAATCATCTAAATTAAATAGAACAATATGAAATTACCAGTAAAAGTGGTTTTAAGATACGTGATATATAACATGTTAAGTCATGCATGACTGTCCCTATTTCTTGAGAAACGCAGTGTGATGATGAAATGATGGCGTAGGCCCTGCTTCTTTCATTGGAAAATTGAGCAATAGGTCATTACAGTTGCAACTACTGTTGATCTTTAACAGTGATGAATCATAAATGCCTTTTGCATTATG
The DNA here is from genome assembly GCA_029814765.1 of Acanthurus leucopareius. NCBI lineage: Eukaryota > Metazoa > Chordata > Actinopteri > Acanthuriformes > Acanthuridae > Acanthurus > Acanthurus leucopareius. The sequence goes on along the minus strand of JAQMCX010000003.1, from coordinate 12,486,392 downwards.
CAGTAGTGCAATATATATTTTATATAAGTTTTTTTTTTTCACAAAATGGCAATAAAGATGTATTTTATGTATGTGAAATAAGGTCAAAGTAGAAAACAAACCTCCAAAATGAAGATCTGATTGAGTGAATCCAATTCTGTGGTTTGACAGAGCTCACAGAGTTTCGGGGTCATCTGAGGAAACCATCCTCGGCCGAAGTGTTCCTGGAAATGCTTTACAACCGCTAAACTGAAAGTATCTGCCGGGCAGATGCAAGCCCTGAACCAGGCCATAGTGATAGCGGGTTGGTCAAGGAATAGAATGACTAATCAGTTATAAAATACACCCCTTAGAAAATAACTTTGGGCCATTATTTCCTCATTTGGGGCTGATCGATGTATCAAAAATAAGTTTCTCATTAACCGACCAGCATTGCATTACAGGATCTCTTCCTTTAATCGAAAAAAAAAAAAATTATTCAAGGCCTGGAGTCCATATTGACAGTGACAGTACAATGAGATAGTAATCTTGGTGACAGTGGCTAATTCAGTATGAGTCTAGGTTCTTTAAGGACACATGTAATAGAGTGCAATAAACTTTCTGAGGAAGGCCACACCTGAACACTTTCAGGAAACTCCTATCTTTCCGGCTTTTGGACTAGGAAACAACCGGTTCGACTGCCTTTTACTGGACAAAAAACACATTATAATGGCATTAACCAATTTTAATAGGTAGTACTTATTTAAGTTATCTCTCATACAAAGATCAGAATGGTCAGTATACACACATTATTAACCTGCCAGTGCCTAATAGTTTGTATTCTTTGTAAGATCTCTACTGAGCATTTTCAAAAAGTTTAACAGCTTAAAACATGACAGTTTTGTAGAATGTTTTTCTATTTAGAAATATATGTCAAAATTTAAGATGAAATGTTTGCCTTATTTTTTAAAAATCTGATCATAATTTGACCAATTTATCTTTACACTTACCCCAAACAATCACAGAAAATGTTAATATTTCAGATCTTGGGTACATCAGGAACACATCTCCTCATGAAGGCCTCCCCGGACTGAGCTCACGCAGAGTCAAGCTCTCAACACACTTCAGTGGTCCCATCTCAACAAAAAGATGTTTCAGCGTTGAATCAGCAGCAAGTCTGTCCAAACTGAATAAACACACACTGGAGCCATCCTTCCCCTGTTCACCTGCACGTTCTGCTTATTCTCCAAACTTCTCCAAGTTCCAAGGAAGGATACGGCATACTGTCAGACATTCAGAGCAAAGAACCTTAAATACCACCACCTTTCACATTACCAATCTAGCTCCCTCCCTCCTCTCTATCTGTTTCTCATACACTCCCTCTGTTCGGTAAGCCTGACAGTCACTTCCCAGTAATAAGGAAACAGTGGGAGTGAAAAGCACGCCCCCTCACAGTGAATCAACACATAATAGTTTCTGAGGAAAACCATCTGACTGGCCCTGCCCCCTGTTCCCATAAAGTAAGCAGGGGAAAGGCTGTGTCTACTGGAGGAACCAGGAATTCCCCCACAGGACAGGAACAGCTGTCGAGATGAGAGACGATGACGAAGTCGACACACTGGAAGTTTGCTGGCTGGGCATATGCAAACAGAAACCGTGGTTGGTGTTTCATATGAGCGCAACAGTGAAGTAGTGTTTAACACTACAGAATGTTTGCATAATGAGTGAATGGAAATTCTGTCCACACTCTGAGGGTGTTGAAATGCACAGTCATGTTTGCGCTGATGACAACACATTTCCTTGAAAAGTGTTTTTTATCTTTTTCTAAATATTGTTATCAGCAGGGCAGTGGACGCTTCTTGTAGTCAGTCTTCATGTGATACTGTTGCTTGATCAGATGAGCATGACAGATTGGGTCAGCAGGGTAAAAACCACAGTGTTTAAACAAGCCAGGGGATAGCTACTCACACAGTTTCATTGTTCAGAGACCTTGTAAAATAACGTCTGATTTCCTCATCCACTTTACCTTGTAACCCTTATACACGAGAAACTAGTCTGGACTTTATATAATACTTCTTCCGAAAAAAGCCTTGTCAGATTTAATCGACTCATTTCCTTGATCTGGACAGAAAGGGGAATCCACATGCTGTTGGAAAAACTACAGCAGTTCCCTTTTGTGCTTAGATGTGTATTTGGACGTATTTACTGGACGTACATACTCATTATGATGTGTTCAAATGTTTTGCAATGGAGCACTCCCAGATTGTGTACATGGTGGCTTCAAATGAAGGTAAAACCCCACAAGGACCCGTGACTAGAATTAGAAGGTACAGAGACCCCATAGAGTCCCACCATTGATGTGTAGTGACTCCAGACTCCACTTTCAAACTACATCCTTGGGCTGGCGGGATAAGTTGCAATTGACATTTTGCGCCGGACTTCAGAAACAAGCCTGGCTTTCATGCTGCTGTTTGAACACTGGGGAAATCACTCGCAAAGGTCACTGAGCCCATTTCCTTTCTTTCCTCCACATGCATCTAAAGACCTGTAACGGGCCCTTTCAACTGCACTTCACTTACTGGCAGACATATTCAAATTTCTATATAGGAAGTGAAAGAAGGTGTAGGTAACCAAAGAGCAAGTAAGAGATGAGACAGCATTTCTTTTATTACAGCTCTTCCTTTTAACACATTTGTTTATTTAACAAACAAGTTAGAAGCTTCATATGGAAAGAAAATCCTGGTGTTTTTATTTGCATTAAGCTGTGTAAAAATGATGATTATTTTTAAACCAAGTACAGGAGTGCCTGACAGTTATCACACAAATAGCGCTGTGTAATAAATTCAGGCCTGCTTTACTTATTCAAGAGTCCTTTGTCAATTTAAAACGCAGGACCACTACATGTCTCTGAAGTCCTTCTTCTCCATCCCACAGGTGATCCAAAGAGAAAACACCCCTCTGCTCCACAAATGTTTCAAACAGGTGCAGCCCACCACCTACACCAAAGTAGTGGGATTTGGTGGCGAGGTAGACCAGTCCACCCGGTGCCAGCAGCATGTGGAGGGTGTCATGGAGCGCAGGGTAGTAAGCAGTGTTGTAGATGGTCTCTGAGGTAAATATAATGTCATATTTGGGTCGTGGTTCCTCCTTTTTAACCAAATCAAGAAATGTGCTCCAGTCACCAGAGAAAAAACGACACTTAGCTAGTAAAGGCTGTTGGGACAGGTCCAGTGCTCTCTTCTTAGCTTGTGGGCTGCCATCTTTCACCTCTTGTTTTGCTTCCACCTTCATTTCACAGCTATTTTTCTCCTGTGTTTTTCCCTTTCCCTCCCTTTTTTTGTCATCCTCACTGTCTCCTTCATCATCGTCTTGGCAGTTTAATGTTACATTTGGAGCTGTGAGTTGCTCAATAACTGTACTGTTATAATCTTGGAAGTGGACCTGCCTGGCTCCTCTTTTCAGAGCCAATATCCCCAACAGTCCCGCACCACAGCCCAAATCCAACACTGCTTTTCCCCCAAAGGTCTCTCCCTCTTTCTCGATAAGCTCCAGAAGGTCGTAAGTGCACTCCCACACCTTCAGCCCTCCCTCGTACACACCAGAGATGAGATCAGACCTCTGCTCCGCAGTGCGAGAGAGAATATTCTCCCTGTCCTCTCTCTCTGAGGCCGTCTTTTCAAACACCGTCTCGTTAAGAAAGTGAAGAGGTGGAAGAGTTCCTATGGTAACTGTCTCAGCGACAGCATCCGCGAGGAGAAACTGTGGGTCAAACAGTGGAAGGTGCTCTTTGGCCTCTTTCACTGGCTCTGCTGGTTTTAAGTCGACTTCAATCTGAAAAATTAAAAGCAGCATGCGTGGTTAGGGAACAAATGTGGCTACCTCAGCTACATGTGTCTGATATGGCAACAAGGGAGCAACATGTGTTTTAAGCACATTTAGCAGCACAGACAGAAATCAGCAATACACTTAGGCATGTTTGCCTACAGGCAACCAGAGTTATAATTATAGTTTTCTATTTCTTATTAATTTTATTATATTTTATATTTTTTTTGTCAGTTCATTTAAGTTTTAGTTATTTCCAGAGTGAGTTTGTTTCTTTCAGGTTAAATCTTTATTGTTTAATAATGTTTTATGTCTTAGTTTTTATCAGTTTCAGTAAGCTTAAATTTTTTCCATTATATCATAGGCTGTTTTTTCGGGGACACGATTTGATAAATTCAGAATAGTTATCACAACAAAAACAAAAACACTTTGTGGGAGAAACTGACTCACATTGATCCCAGTTTCGATAAACATATGCAGCGATGCTTCCTCATGCTTGTTTTGATGGTAAAGGTACCCATTACAAAATCAGAGCATGTTGAAGAGGCGTAGCACTTTTCTTTGGAACCTTTTTTTTTTTTTTTTTTTTTTTTAAACACGGACAAAGACTACAACTAAGAAAATTTCCTTTGTATTTCTTGTATTTTTTTTTAAGTTTATATCTCAATGTCTACCAACAAAAATATTTTTTCAAATCTAATTTTAATTTTTAGTTTAGTTTTGGTATTGGTACTATTCTTAACATTGTTTTTTCTGATTGTATGATTATGCTGGTTTGGGTCTTTTCGAGACATTATCGAGACTGTAGTTATGCTGTGTTATATATATTGTTTTGATAAGAAACAAAATGAACACTGTTCATTTTCCATGTTTTATTTAAAAGAAAATTTAAAGTTACATATTAGAGCTGTCGTATTACTTTACATTATATTGTACTAGCCTACTTCCTTACTTTTTTTTCTTAATTTACTTTTAATTCTTTTTAAAATATAGAAGAAGTGATGCTAAAACAAAGCTTTATTTTATTAATTTTTTCTTTAAATTCAAAAAATTACAAAAAAGCATCAAAACCTTACATTTAAAAGGCTGGATTGTTTGACATTTTTCCTTAAAAATGACTTAAACAATTATCAAAAATCTGACAACTAGTCATGTTTCAATCAACTTATCAATAAATAATTAATCATAGCTGCTCTAATCTACATGAATCTTTTGCTACTTTGTTTTCCTCTCTCTAAAATATGCTCTTTAAACAAAGAATGAAAGACGGGTTGATGATTGTAGAAGTGAGACTGTTAAAAATTAGTCAAGGGATTCACTGTGAGCCTGAATCACTGTTTGCAAATATGTGGATCAGTTGGTCAAATTGTTCATGTAGTCTCACCCACCAGAATACAACAGTGTAAATAAAGCTGTGTTGTGAGTTTTTTCTTGCGTGCCTCAGGACTCTGGCTCACGACCAGAACAACTCATACAGTCCTCTATCAGTATGAACTTGTATTATTTCCACTATGTCTTCATATTGACGTGTTTCTGGTCTGTGATGTCATGGCTCATGGGCAAAGGAGAGTATCAACTTCCACTCTCTGGTGGATACACACCTAAAAAAAACACATTTTAATTCTGAGGGAATTACTCATAAGGTAGAAATTGTTGAATTAAATAAACTGCATATTTGTGTAGTTAGCACCTGTGTGTATGTGTGTGTGTGTGTGTGTGTGTGTGTACTCTACATCTGTGGTCCATTTAAAGGGCTTTTTTAAATTTTCCTGTATCTATTGCAACAGAAAGCAACCTATTTTCATAATTTGACAAATCTTAAAAAACAGTACTATCACTGAATTCATTATAAAACAACAATCTACAAAATAAAATATCTAAAAGATAGATTATTTGGTGATAATGATAGCTAAACCCTACATGAATACATGAGATTTGTGAAAAGAAAGAACTCCTTATGGTATTTATTAACTGATTTAGGAATATTTTTGGTCAATTAGCAACGTTTCTTTCAACTAAAACAACAGTCAATTTAGCAATTTTATCAAATCAGGCATATGTTTATCTTTTTTGAATGAGTTTTCCAGATAGGTTTTGTGCCCTCAGTTTATCTTTAGTTTTTGTTATATTTGAAGCAATCTGCTTAATCTATTGGGTTATTAACCCCCTTAAATCCAAGATTTTTTTAGGTACAATATGTGACTAAAAACCATTTCATGGTGTGGTAAGTGGATCTCGAGATAAGATTTCATCAAGACTAATCTTTTATTAAATTATGTTCTGTGTAATAACCCTTTATAGTTTATTCTCTTTGCTCTCATGCTGTCAGGTCTGAGTTGTTTTCATATGATCTTTTGCATTACTATAACGTAGATGCGAATGAAAAGCTGATGTAGTACAGTTACATAGTTATTTAAGCACACAAAAAGAAAACATGTTTAAGGTGACCAGGCCTGGTGCTTTACCAGGTGTCAGGGTCTTCCAGTCAAGTTCTTTGAATAATTCAGCCTAGGGTACATGCTTAGTTTGCTGACGTTACTCACAGATTTAGCAGCATTATCTCTCTTCCTGTCTTGCGGTTCATTTCTATCCACGCCGTCTAAGTCTGTTGTTTCTGACGGAACGTCGAAGTTAAAACAAAATGACATGGTGACTGACAGCACCGCTCACCGTTATTTTGAGATTGAAGGTTTACTTCAAGCGGCACATGGCGTGCAAACCGGCGTGCAATTGTAGCTTAGCTGAGCAGAGCCTCTTCGGGGGAAGAACTGCAAGTCCCAGAATTCTTTGGACCATAGCAAAGGAACCAAGCGAGTTACCTTCATATCGCTTCATATCAGCAGAGATACTGAATATTCGAGTAGAGGCCAAGTTCCCGGGAAGTGAGCCGGGACTTTGAAGTAAAAAACAGTTATGCCATGAATTATTAAGGAGAACTGGATCCAGTGTCGGGGGCGGAGTCCCGTTCGCCAACTGTTTTTTAGTTCCTGACTCACACTACCATGATGCCTTTTGCCGCCAATATTGCGCATGCGCACTTGGTCCGGATCAGGATTCAGATCTGAGAACTGTCACACAAGGTCCCTGATCCTGCTCTTCTCCGCTAAAATGTGACAACAATGCCATTTTCGCGGTCCCTTCGTAAATGTCGACAGGAGAGATGATTCTGGCACTTTTCTCGCATTCGTAAAACAGTGAGTAACAACATTCCCTTAAATAACTCTGAAATGCTGTCAAATATCTGAACGCAGGACACATGACATCCAAACAAAAGGGATTTGGGAGCGTTAGGATTCTCTGAGACTCTCCGGAGCAACGTGTGTTGTTGAAAAATCAAATGGCAATGCTTTCTTGAGGCGACAGTTTAGCTAATTTGCTTTGTAATGTAATATAATGAAAACAATGATGGTACATGATGGAGTGAAGCTGGGTTGGGACCACCTCACCTCAGGTAACTGCAAGATCTCCACCCAGACTCCACCCTATCAGGAATGCAGCATAGCAGGAGCTGGCCTTTAGCAGGTCTTACATCGCTAGACATTTTTCACACTCCTTTGATAAACTGCCTCTGTATTTATATGTTTTGTTTAGCAGTGGATGCTCTAGTTTGCTAATCTAGACCATAACTTGTAGCCGCACCTGATGAGGTTACAATGTAAGTTACCGCAGACAGATGTGACGACTTGTATAAACAACTTTACTGTCAAAAAATCTGAGCTGACTGATTCCCAAATTCAGTGTTGGGTAAGTTTTGATGTGATACTGAACTGTTGTAATTTTCTGTGTTTTCTAAAAGTTTTCACTCACAAGAATAGACACCTGACATCTTTGCCCAGGGAAGTTTTTTTTTCTTCAATTAATTACAATCGTACTTGAAATCTTTAAAGCTAGTCGAAGGGATAAAGAACCGAATTTGTATGACATCTTAGGCATCTTTTACTAAAGTAGATAACTGAGACAAAAGAGTATTAGGTTTTTTATTTTATTTTGTCTCGTTTTTATTATTTAATGTTACATTTCCATTCAGGACTCACTAATAGAGACACTAGCTCTGTAACACAGCTATCAGTCTTTTATTTACAGATGTTTATATTTAATTATATGTTAAATATTTTTGCTCCCACTGGCAATTAAGGCCACTCCTTTGTACCTATAAGAATTTAATGTTTGCCACACCTTTCTCATACAACTTTGAATGAAAGTTTTATATAATAATCTGGATTGGAGTTGAACTCATTATGATTGACAAGAAATTAATTGGCAAATGTTTTGATAAAAATTGACTGTTTTAGTCATGTTTTTAAGCTAAAACGTCACCTTACAGCTTCCCTTTTGTATATAAAAAGCTGATTTTCTGTCTCAAGTGATAGTGATTTGTATAAATTTGAGTTTTGGGATTGTTGGTTGAATAAAACAAGCAGTTCCTCTCAGCATTTGGGAAACTGCAGTGGACATGTTTCTGCATCTTAAAGACCAAACAAAGTAATCATCTTCAACTTTTCATAAGGCTTTGAAGGTTGGTTGTTAATTTTTTCTTCATTTTCTTAAAGGTGTGTGTGTATTACAGATGCAGGATGCGGTGGTGTCCCAGCTCGTTGCTCCAGCCGCTGCGCTGTGTGCGGTTACGGTCATGTACCAGGAGAGGAAAGAGCAGACTGCCACTGTGGATTAGGGAACTATGGGCTTACATGAGGGTGCTGGTGGGCTCTCTTTATTTTAACACACTCACGGACTCAGATGTGGTTTTCGACTCAGTCTTTGAACCTGTGTTTTGGACAGTGGATTACGTAACCCGCTGGTTTGGCACAGTGAGTGTGTGTTTTTGTTTGCTTTATCAATCACAGAGAGTTTTTCTCTGCGGAAAGCTCACTATGTCTGACTTCTGTCTCTGTCTGGTAGGTGTTTGTATGTCTGGTGGTGATCCTGACCAGCTCTATTGTCATGATAGCCTATATAGTCCTTCTGCCTTTGGTTCTCAACACTTACTCCCCTGCATGGATCGCCTGGCACATCTGTTATGGACACTGGAACCTTGTCATGATTGCTTTCCATTACTACAAGGCAGCCAAGACTTCCCCTGGATGCCCCCCTACAGTGAGATAACAACCACACGTCTCTGCAAAAACACATGTAACGAATCAACCTGAGTTTGAATTAAACTTGTCTTATGTCTTCTCTCAAACAGGAAAAAAATGACAGACCATTTGTGGCAGTCTGCAAAAAATGCATCATGCCCAAACCAGCAAGAACACACCACTGTGGCATCTGCAACAGGTGAGTTGATGTTTGTTTATTTTTATTTATTTATTTGTTTTTATTTTTTTTGGGGTGGGGGGTTGTTGGATGACGGGTTTGACCCTGAGTATCAGGTGTTTTGCTACATATCTTATTTGGGCCATTTATGTGTTTTATGTTAATATCTAAATGCTAATGTCTCCCAAAGAGACTAAGTGAAATTGACTCAAAATGTCAGCAGTCAGATTAGTGGAATATGGTGGTCTTTCAGGGAGCAGGTCTGGTGGTGGGTGATGCCAAAGCCTTCTGTTAACCAAAGAGAAACCAAGCCCCATGGAAATGCATTGGGCTTTGAAGCCAATTTGCCAACCAAACCACAAATTTACATGTCACTGTGATGCATACGTGTCCAAAGTTTTTCTTCATAAGCTTTAATTGTGAAAGAAGTAACTGTAATACATTCAGACTGGATTTTTTTCTTTTTCCTTTGCAGGTGCATCCTGAAAATGGACCATCATTGTCGTATCTTTTGTGTTAAAATGATATCTGATAAATTTATCTGTAGCATCAGAAATCACATAATATGACTATGAGGAAATGGTGCTCTTCCTTAACATCAGCATCTCAGCCTGGTTGAATAACTGCGTCGGTCACTTTAACCACCGTTACTTCTTCTCCTTCTGCCTCTTCATGACCTTGGGCTGTGTGTACTGTAGCATCAGCGGCAGAAACCTGTTTCTTGATGCATACAGTGCTCTTGAGGTGAGATGCTCATAATCACACCACGCTGTTGCTGATCTGCTTGTTGTTTTTACCTTGTTAAGCCTGTTAGGTATTGCTTCTTTCTTCTCCCCCATGCCTGGTGTCTTTCTTTTTGGGGTTTAACTGTTCCTGAATAACACTGCCTTGTTTCTGTCTTTTACTCCGGGGTTTGTGTATGTGGGCTGCTCTATTAGCGCTTTAAGCATATGGACATGGACAAGCCAGGGGTGCCAGTAACAGGGATGGGACTGCTAATAGGGCTTCTCCCCCCGGGCCAGGTACAGTTTAAAACATGCATAAACAGGATTGTGCCTCTGTGTTTTGATTATCTGTTATCTATTATCAGTTCTCTCATTTGTGCTCTTGTTAGACCAACTACCAGACACCTGCTCCTCCCTACACCTTCAAGGATAAGATGATTCATAAGAGCATCATCTACATGTGGGTGCTCACCAGGTGAGAAATGCGTTTTTCATGTCGCAACATGTCATATGTAGGACCTTGCCAACCAGTTCATGGCAAGTTTTGTGCATGTAGCATGTTCAGACTAGAAAAGTGACATGGCGAGTATACTTAAAGATGTCAGTCCTCAAACATGTATTGAGTGTGCTGTTGATTGACACTATTGTACCAAGATGCAACGCACAAAAGAAAATGAGCAACTTATTGTAGAAGGGGTTAAAAGCATGGATGAGAAAACTAACAAAAGTATCAAATGTTTAGAAAACCACTCAGTTTCCTTTTCGTCGAAGGTATTCAACAGAGAGACATTTGCATTCTGATCGAGGGATGTTATCACTTTCTGTAATACAGAAATAATAAAAATAAATTAATTTATGTCACAATGTATAGTAGTATAGATTTGGGACATTGTTGATATCTTTTATAATTATTGCAGCGGGTCAAATGACATTTCCTTTGTTTTGTTAGCACAGTGGGAGTGGCTCTGGGAGCTCTGACTGTCTGGCATGCAGTTCTCATATCCAGAGGAGAGACCAGCATAGAAAGACACATTAACAGCAAAGAAACAAAGCGATTGGCAAAACGGGGAAAGGTGAGCATGTCAAATATTTTGAGACTGAAACTATTAAATGTTGTAATAAGTTAAAGGAGAATATTTACGAGCCACAACCTTTTTGTAAAACATAAACAAAACAGAATGTGACAATTTACTGATAATTTTTGACATATACTCCGTATAAAAAAAAACCATAGAAAGACAAGACAGAAGGCACGATCTAAAACATCTCTAAGACTGTTCCTGTTGTGGCTGAACAGAGTGCTGCACAGTAATGAGCATGTAGCAGGTGCAAGAAATAATTTAGCTCAGTATTTTTGAGACCACTTATACATGTATGTTTGAGGACTCCTGAGCAGAAGCAGCAGTGTGTCAGTCTGCAAGGATCTCTGTCAGGAGACCTTGAATGAGCCAAATCTCATGGTGAGGATTATCACCTGTGATGAGAGTTGCGTCCATGGCTACGACCCAAAGAGCAGACAGCAGTAATCACAGTGTAAGAGCCATCTCAAGCACCAAATAACACTGTCAGGTCAAGAAGGCAGCCGGGTGGTTTTCTTTGACAGCAAACGACCTGAACTGTGCTCTGGGCTCTTCAACATAACAATGCTCTCAGACCACCTTGGAAAAACTGGACTCTTTCACCTGCATCAGTACAGTTGTTGCCCCCCCACACCACTTATACACCAGAATGAGCTCCCTGCGACTTCTTTCTGTTCTCCAAAATGAAGTTTGGTCTCTTAGAGGAGCCGCCCAAAGTTCACCAGGTCCACGATGAAACCGCAAATGCGCATGAACTGTTGGTCAGAAAATACATGTAACTCAGGTCCTGATGATGATCAAGTGTTTGTAACTCGGGATACTAACTCATGAAAGTTGTCGCTTGTACCTGCAACGTACACCTTACTGTGCAGCATTTTGTGCGCAACATGAACAGTCTCACAAGTTTTTGATTGCACCTCCTTTTAAATATTTTACTTAATCAACTTTCTTGACTTTTGTAGACATATTTGCTTATCCTGAGTTTGATAAAAGAAACATGTTTCAAACAAGTTGGGACAGGAGCAACAAAAGACTGTAAAAGTTGTGGAAAGCACCAGAAGCACCTGTTTGGCACATTCTGCAGGCAAACAGGTTCACTGGTAATAGATGATAGTATCATGCAGGGTATGAAAGGTGCCTCCTCGATAGGCTCAGTCATATAAATGCAAGGCATGAAACATATGATTTTATAAAAGATATTGTAACTATACCATTGTAAACAGTTTGTTTGCCAATGGTAAAATTCTCTTTCATTCCTGTTTGACATAGCATCCCATTTTTTTTTTTAAAAAAAAGAGGTTGTTTGTTTTGAACTGTTCCTTTTTTCTTTGTTATCTGTTCTGCTCTGCCAGGTTTACAGAAACCCTCACAACTACGGCAGGCTGAATAACTGGAAAGTCTTCCTTGGTGTGGAGAAGCGAAGGTGTGTCTCTCTGATGTTTGTAATGATTTTCTGATAAATGCTGCCTTGTACGTCCTGTAATCCCTGTTTCTTTCTTTATATTTTGTCTGCAGTCACTGGGTGACGCGTGTTCTCCTTCCATCTGGACATGCCCCTCATGGCGATGGTTTGACATGGGATGTCTTTGCAGTTAAAAAGGACTTAATCCCCGTATGACGGACTATTCTTAGCATACTTGGAGCCCAGTTTTGGCAGTCGCTGCTGTGTCCAACAAGCTCTTGTCATTCGATGGGGCTACCTTAAAGGAACCAAGCATGATGGTTCCATATAGCTAAAGAAATGAGGTCATGTCAGCCTCAATATACCTCATTCCTTGAAAATGTGCTGTTGCAATGTTCATTGTTCGACAGACCACATTTTTTGGGCGGTTTGCTCTCTTCTCCGTTTCACTCAGACTAACAAATGGGTTTTACTTGACTCTGAGCTAATGATGGGTTTGATATTTTTATAAGCCACACTTACTGACTGACATATTGGAATTGGAATGATCATTTTTAAAACAATCTATACCTGCTTGTCTCTGTGCAAGCAAAAAGAAAGAAAGAAAGAAAGACAGAAAGAAAGAGAAAGAAAGACAGAAAGAAAATAAGAAATAAAGAAAGAAAGAAAGAAAGAAAGAAAGAAAGAAAAAGACGACATGGGACATTCTTATGATTGTTCCTCCCAACACCTCCACCTCCCTTTTCCCTTTGCACTCTCCAGTCCAACAATATGATCTGAAACAAACTTGCAAAGAAACTGCAGTACCATGATAATTATTTATCTGTATTTTGTACCTGTTAAGTTAATAAATCTTTATAAAATACTTGATTAAAATTGCTTGTTGTGAGTCTTGAGTTCACTTTACTAAAAATGCAAATTCACTGTTATTACAAAAACACAGATTTTATTTTTGTGCACAAAATTCTTTTTGACAGATTTTATTATTTACTCTGCTGATTTTGGGGTAGCCTCCTGTGCCTGAATGACTATCTTATATGATATTCTTTTTTTTTTTTGTCCCACGATCATTTTAAAATACTGAGCAGCTTCAGTGTTATGTCACAGTGTCTCGCAGGCGGACAGTTTTGCTCGTAGGGGGGGATTAATTGAGATGCCCACCAGATTTGATCTGCAGATTCATATGAATACATTACGTCAGAAACAGGCAGCGGCAGCATTTTGGATTCACAGGAGAGAAGCACATGAGGAGCAGATATGAAAGTTTGCCCTGTATCTGAAGAGAATCTGGCACGTGTCTATCAAAAGATGGATTTAATTTTTTGTGTTTAAAGCCTTTGGTCAGGGCGACAATCAAAAACTGAATGGAGATCTTGTCAGTTAAAGAGTCAACGTCAGAGACAGAGGATGTCCAAGGCAGAAGAGATTAAGGGATGATAACAGATTTTAGACTGTTTCCAACCCTCTTTCACCCTGGCACTGCTGACTGGATCCTCCCACTCTGTCTGAAACCACACACACACACACACACACACACACACACACAGAGGCACACACACACATAAACATTTGTCAATATTTGCTTTTCCAGCAGATGTCAGTGCTCAACATGTCATGTTTTGGTCAGAGGCTGTGCAGTACGTCAGGAAGAAAACAATTTATCACAATAAAAGAAGAAAAAAAATGCACATTTAGAAAGAATTTTACAGAAGTTCAGTTTTTGTTGAAGATCAATATTATTTCCAATCATTGGAAGATGCATTAAAACTGCATAGAATGTGTCAAGGATATTTCCAGCTATTTTTTTTTTTGTTTCTTTTCCCAACTGCTCAACATGGTTCAGACTGCATTGTCAGCCATTCAGAGTGACCTGTGTTGAGTGCACATATAGTTACAAATCAATCGGCTGTGTAGTGTTAGAAGTTTGCCAAAATTTAATGGATTGGATTGACTTATTCCCAGACTGAGATACCACATAAATTAGATTTAAATTTGACAGTTAATTTTGTTGTTTTTTTGTACGGTTATGCAGTATTACACACAGTTTTATTACAATTAGACTGCAAAAAGCCAAATATTATACCAACAGAAATCACAATTTTTGCTAAAGATTTTGATTCTGTAAAAACAACAGCAATGTTTTTATAATATTTTCATTGAATAAAATCCCTGTGTGTTCAATTGCAAATGTCAGATTTAAAAAAAAATGGCTAAGACGCACTCTTGCAGTGGGGAAAGGTCAGTTAACACTCGGAAAAAAACAACTTCCTTTGCTTTTCACACTAAAACTCTGTCAGTACAAAAATATGTTACAGAGTTACCAAGTTTTAATAACCTGGTACAGTTTTCTACATAGTTTTTCATAGCGACTTTTTTTATTGTCCCATAATTCTGCTTGTTTGTAAACTGGTCATTTCCGTTCAACACTTTTATTCTCAAAGGGTCTGTACTCGGTCTCCGTTTTTATGTTGAGGAGCTTTACGCAGGACTTCCTAATTGATCTAAGCTGCGCATGCGTGCAATCTGATAAGGCTTTAATTCCAGATCTGTGCATACGGCTTGTGCGGGTGAGCGCCATCCACTATGATACAGAGGGGATACGGATTTTGATTGCATTTTTTGGGGGGGAGGAGAAGCTTGTGAGAGTTTTCCTGGAGGCTCTGCTGGGCCAGACTGGTCACCAGTCCGCTAGCCCTGCACAGACCCACTGCTCCCAGTTTGCGTCTGTGAACCTGCTTTCTCGCATCTTATAATTGTCGCTTCAGGATCCGGTGATAACTTCACTTGGGAGCGAGTTCGGATGTGGCAAGCAAACTGCAGACGGATGCATAATTTGGCAGACTGGATATCCGGTAGGCAAAACGAATCACAGCTGTTATAAAAAAAAAAAAATACGAACACAGCAAAAGGCCTTGGCTGTAAATAAGTCTGATCATCATCTTTTTAATTACAAACAGATATCGTTCATTGTGGTATATCATAGACTATTTTTCTTAACATGTGAATGGAAAATTATAGCAGCGGTGGCATGAGGTTCAGGCGCGTGTCTCCGTCAGCTGGCAGTACACGTGACGTAAACATCGCAACTTGTCTGACCTCACAGGAACAAGGAGTGCTGAGCTGTCATTATTCCCTGATGATGCTTTTCAAATGAGGCATATAATTTGACATCACCATTAACCCTTTTTTTATCCGACACGATCACATCTGCATTTTAATACATTTGTATTTGATTTTGCAGCAAATATGTAGGTAGACTGATGATTTTTCTCCTTGGTGTGGAGTGTAGGGACAGTGATGGGAGGCTGTGTGGGGAGGAGTAGGATGGATGGACAAGGGAGTGCCCGGAGCTCGACAAGGAGCAAAAAACGTGGAGGTAAGAAGCTGGAGCACATTGGATTTGATATTTCCGTGAATGCATTAAAGACACTGATGCACAAACAGAAGTGCTTTAAGCATCAGAGGCGATATCCTTAAACCAGACAATGAAAATATGGCAGCATCTATACATCTATTATAGTAAAAGTGCCACTTAGCCCTTCTTTTTACTCTGGGCAAGATATTTGTTACATAATTAACACACAATTATACCAAGACTCATTGTCAGAACCAGCAAAACATGATCATTTTCACAATATTACACCATCCAAGGGAGAGTTCAAAGGAATATATATGGAATATATGTGTGTACATAGCAGCAGCCAGAGGATACCTTAACCATTTATACATTTATGATAAAATTTAGGTTGGTGTGCAGGATTTCTTAGCTACACCCCTGTTGCATGGATGTCTTTCTCAGTCGGAGAGCTTAGAGCGTCAAAGCTTAGTCATGTGTCTAATCTGTGCAGAGAACATGCCCTGAACGAACAGTGTTTTATATAAACACCTTGGGAAAAAAGCAGCTGTGTACTCAGCTGGATTGTCATGCATTATGTATTGAGCGGCAGACAGGACCTGCACAGAGAGTCTTCATATCACTGTTTGACCTACTTGGTGCTTAATGTGCATTATGTCGACTTGCTGCAAAATATATTAATGTGCAGGGAGAACCTGCAGACAGACACGACTCCTCAGGTTTATTCGTTCAGACTCAGACTGGTTAAAATGAACCAAAAATCATATGTCTGTATTTTCTATGAAGTCAAAGCTACATTTGAAATGTCACAATCACTTAGTAAAACAGACTTTGATCAATTAAACTGCAAAGACAGGGTTTCCTTCCTAGTTTGAAAATATATGGTTGTGAAACATGAAAATGAAAATTGTATGAAATTAAGATAATAAATAGCAGAGTTGAGTGAAAATCAAATATCACCATATTTTAACCGAAATCTCAATACTGTTATTGAAACAGATTTGAGATTTTAAAGGGGTAATTATCATTAATGTAGTTAAAATGACTAACTGGGAAAAGGAAAATATTAAAACAGGTTCAACGGTCTGGTAAGTTCAAGTTGAACCATCCTACTGTAATGCAGCCTTTAAACCAATTAACAACACTGTCCAAAATCTGTGGCCATTGTTAGTCTCACACTGTGCTATCAAAGCACTGCCCACATGTAAGATGCAAACACAGACAAACACACAATCTCATTAGCAGCAGAGCCTCAATGAGGAAAAACTATCACCTGTGGGCAGCAGTTCAAGTACAGTAGCTTCTCCTTCAAACTGACTGTAATAGTCTGACAGGGGTATGTTGTTTGTTAATAGGTTTAGCATGTTGCCTTTGGCTATTTCCATCCTGTCTCTAAATAGAGCTGATAGGATTAGGCGTCTTGTGTAAAGGTGCCACCTTCTGTTTGGGACACTAAACTTGCTCTCCCTATAAACTGAACCACTTTCCATGAACTGATCCTGTGATATTTTGAGGTTGTGGGATGTTTGTAATTAGCAGGGACATTAGTGGAAGGAGTGTGGCTACTTTTTAAGCATCTGGGGAAGTGTCACGACAGTCCGCCGCGCTCTGAGTCTGAGTCTGCACATCTCGGAAAAGTAGATCAGGTGGCCGTCTTGTCAGTTGTCACAGCAAGCCGCTTGGACACAGCAGGGCGGTCCTCCTCTTCAGGGTCAGCGGCTGAGGCTCATTAATGCAGACTTTAAACTGACTCATATCAAACCTCTGGGAACTGACAGCTATGGGAGTACCAAACTCCAGGGAATACAGCTATCACGCTCCGAACGCACCTTTTAGGATTATACTCAAGAGTAAGTGCGTGTGTTTCAAGAAATGTGCTCATGTTTTCTGTTTGTGCGGCTCGCTGACTGTGTTTCGTCCCAGAGGATTTTCAGCTCAAGATGTTCTGTGCTGTTGATGCTGTTTTTATTGGGTTATGTTTTGTTTTGTTTTTTTCCAAATGTGTGTAGACATCAATGTGTACTGAATTTAAAATACAACAAACAACCAGCAATGAAGGAAAAAGGAAGAAACAAACAAACTAACAAACAGAGGGATGTTATCCTCGTTGCTTCCTCTCGCTCACATGCATCTGTTCATGGAAAAATACACTGATGCCATTTTTAGGGAAACATAAGACTGATTCAATTCAGTTTGGTTTGCAGTGTGGAAATTTAGGAGATGATTGCTCATTAACCAGTTATACATGTTTCTATGCTGATATGTTTTCCAGCATCCATGGTGTTTGTGCTACTTATTTAAACCAGGCTGAGCACTGAAATACCAGGACTAATACATCTAAATCCAGTAGAGGTAACTATTATTAGAATGTATAGACAATGTGGAACAGTAATAATAGACTAAAAAAATAACACTTTAATTTACATGGCAGAGCTAAACTAGCATTTTTTTTCAATCCACATGGGATGTTTAAGCTGAATAAAAACACAAACTTGATCCATGGGCTTCCTTTGGAATCACTAAGCTGAGGTTCCAGGTAGCCACTGTGGGCTTATAGCTGTCAAAGCTGATCTCTCTGTACATTCACACTGCTCACTGGCTTCCTACAGCAGCCAGGTTGATAATTCAGTTTGTCTTCAATGGTAGTAAGCACAAAACCAAACCTACCTACAGTACGTACCACCAGGACAAGCTCCAGTCACACATGTTCAGTTCAGTGTGTAACGTGCAGTGATCAAAGTCCATGCTTTCACACCTCATTACTTAAAAATGTCTTTTGAATCCTCTGAACTAAACCTTAAGAATTGGTTTTGGTCTCCTATTGACTGCAAGTGTGTTTCAGGAAACTCAGGCTTGATAATTGTTTTTCTGTAGCTGTTTTGTGCACACATCTTGAATTTATTTGTCATCACAACACAGCAGAGCAACTTGCAGTTATCTCAGTGGACTTTCCTGTCTGTCGCTTTGTTTGGGCTCCAGATGACATAAATGTTTAAAAGTTGTTTGTCTGGCATATTAATTAAAACTGCCTGCCCATAGTAACAAATATAAATGAAAAGGAAAACTTCTTTAACATAATAATATAAATAATAATATAATGTCAATAAGAAAAACATAGAGACACCTTTTCATAACAGTGAGTTTCTCCGGTCTTTCTCCACTTTTTCTGAACTAATACATATGCTGGCACAAATACAAAAAGCACACCTTGGATCATTTTAAATAAGCAGCCTAAGACTCAGGTCGTCACCTCATTATGGTGAAAGGTCATGGTGTCACATCATCATACAGTGGCCTGCATTGTTAATGACATAGACAATCATTTAAAATCTGTGCATATTGTGTGATGGAAAAGGCACCTTATAAAAACTTAGTATTAATTTGTTCTTGGTGGTAAACATTTTGCATCAGATATATGATGGAAGTGTACATGTTCTGCATTGCAGAAATAATATCATGTGATAATTAATTTGTTGAAGCATCATGTTAGTTTTTTCATGTAGTTTTCCTCATAGATTTAGACTGGTATTTGTCCCAGAGTGTTTTTGCTGGCTTTCATTGGCCAAAGAGTGCTCATCTCTCCACCCAATGCCTGATGGGATAGGACCAGATAAATCCTGTTATGTGGAACCTGATTACTGTCTATAATCCACTGGTGTGTGCTTGTGTGTGGGTGTGCATGTGAGTGCACACGAATGTGTTACTAGCCACAGTAATCCACAACACTATAAATAATCACTTTGATTTTTTCTCTCTCTGAGGATCACATTGAATTTCTTGGTAATGCTGGTACACTGTATATATATCTTATATGCCAGTATGGGAAGTAAAAAAGTACTCAGGTAATGTGTTGTTTGAATTCTGATGAAGAACATTTAGGTTCATGGTGTTCGTTTTTATATAATGGATAAACTGTGTTTCATATCACATATAGAAAGAGCGGACACATTGTACATTTTAAGGGTTTTTAACAAATAATGAAGATTTGACAATGTTGGAGTCTGCAGATGGGCCTTTTTGTCCTTGACTGACCTCACTGTTGTTCACATGACCAAATTTACATAAAACAGCACAATTGTAGTAAGTGATGCATTTAGCTGCTTTACTTTTCCACAAATAACCTCATATTGGAAAATGTTTGTTCTTTTCAATTTGCCGTCTTCTTCGGTTTATTCTGTCAGAAATTATAGCTTAGGGAAGTATATTCGAAACAGATTTGAATTGCTCCGAAGTATTTCTTCTTTCTAATTTAGTATATCTTATTTCTTGGTAATTGTAAAGAGCTCAACCGTTTTGTGGCAACGGTGACCTGAGCTGACTCTTTACACACTAAGCGGGTTTTTTGGACTTTCACTGGCACGTTTTTGTGTCCTAGAATGCCCTTTTAGCTGCAGTCTTAGTGTCATTAGGATAAATCAACTAAAAGTGACTGTAAATGTAGTGCATTGCACTTTTAATGAATTCGATTATGTGTTTAAAAGGTAGAACGAAGTACAATGAACAAACTATTCTTTTATGACAAATGGAAATAACAGAATGAAGAAAATTTCCTTCTCTCACACACTTGTTAGGTTAATGGTACATGAAATGAACATGCAAACCAGCTGCGTGATAAATCATTTGCAATGCAGTGGCATGATGGACTGTTTATGCATCAGTTCTTCACCATTTCTCCTGTTATGTAATTATACATATAATTGGACCCAAACAGACTCATATTCCATTTAACCCCCTCAACTTAGTTCCTGGCAAAGAAAGTTAAACATTTTTTTAAATGATAAGTTGTTTGCATGACTGTCAAGCAGAGCATAGCCCTGAATGTGTCACAGGCTTTGGATCACTCCTGAGATCACTCTGAAGGTCAAACTGAGCATGCCCTCATTTTTTCTGTCAGGACGCAATGAGCCCCTCAAGAAGGAGCGCCCAAAGTGGAAGAGCGAGTACCCGATGACAGAGGGCCAGCTGAGAAGTAAGAGGGATGAGTTTTGGGATACAGCTCCAGCCTTTGATGGTCGGAAGGAGATCTGGGACGCGCTCAGAGCAGCAGCCCTGGCTGCGGAGTGCAATGACCTGGAGCTAGCGCAGGCTATAGTGGATGGAGCCTGCATAACTCTGCCACACGGTATGAAACCCCCCCCTGCATGCACATGAACACACGCTAACATACATGCCTTCTCTCAGATATGAAAAATGTACTTCATCCAGCTATCGATTGTGAGCTTTAAATTTCCTGGAACTTCCAGCACAAATGCATGACTCGCTGTAATAAATCTCAAAATGTCAAAATGACAGTTTGCAGAATCCCATGCATCAGTTGTTCAGAGATTACTGCTGTAATAGTTACATAATAGTTGCAGTGCTGCGTGACCGCTGTAAATGGATTTGTGCACAGAAAGCCATGACAGAGGAAGATGGAAAAAAAAACTCTGTCTGCACATTTTTTTCTACTATTGTTCCTTTTACCATTTTGCCAGTTTGTGGAAACCGGTGTTGTTAATGTAAATGTGATATAAGCAAACATAATATGAGTGTAATGGCCTCAGACGTTCATGTTAAGACATTGAGTGTTTTAGAATCAGTGTTAAGGTTAATTGCAGTAGCTGATAGAAAGGTCTTTAGAAACTGTTGTTTATGTAGGTCATTTCTCCCTCTGCAGGCTCTCTCACAGAAAGTTATGATGAACTGGGTAACCGCTACCAGCTCCCAGCCTACACTTTAGCCCCGCCTGTCAACCTCATTAGTGAAACGTCCAATGAGAGCAAAGCTTCTGAATCCACACAAAAACAAGCTCAACCCCCACCATGCAGGCAAGAGTTCCAGCTGCGGGTGCGATTGTCAACAGGTAAGAAAGACCCTGTATGATCTAAAATATACATTGATGTAACATTTAAACCCAAAGAGCTACATGTTATGCAGCTCTCTCCATGCGTATGACATATTATTACATCTTGTCTCATCTAGGCTGAAGACTGATGTATAATTCATAGCTTTTCAGTGTCTCACAGCTTGCTAAGAAATCTGTGTCAGCTCTATTTATGCCTTGTGTTTTTTTTTGTTTTTTTATTTTTTTTTTTTAGGAAAGGATGTGCGCCTGACAGCCAGCATGGCCGACTCCATCGCTGAGCTCAAGAAACAGTTGGAGGAACAAGAAGAAATTGACGTGACCCGCCAGAGGTGGTTCTTTTCTGGGAAGCTCCTGACTGACAAGACTCGTCTGCAAGACGCCAAGATCCAGAAGGACTTTGTAGTCCAAGTGATTGTGAATATGAACCCACCAGTCATAGCTAACTGACGAGCGAGAAAGAGGGGGGAAAAAAGAAGAAAAACATTATAGAAAGAAGAAAAAATATGAATGATGTGCCAGACTGGAGTGCAGGAATAAGAGTAGGGCTTGAAATTATTTTCCAGGTGGTATTGCAGTGGAATTTTGTGTACATTTTTATATAAGATATTATTGCTTTTATATTGCTCCTTTTTGTATTTTTTTCCTTTTTCCAAATAAAATAAGGGTATTGAAAAGCACTGAAACACTTTAGATTAAGAGTAGAGTCCTTGGATGCACATCCCAGTGTCTGTCTGTCTGTCTGTGTGGATGTTTTCTCACAACTCTATTGTTTACACTGGTCCTTCCTCCTTGTCATGTGTGTTTATTGTGCTTATCCATAAACTGCATATTCTTCACCTGGGGATCTGAATGCTAAGGATGGCAGAAAACTGTAGAGAAAAATGAAAAATGTAAATATCAGTTTCTATTTGTGTTTGGTCACGTTCAAAATGTGCATACTTTATTGTCAAATCAAAACTGTATATAAATAATAAAGACACAGAATGTAAGGAGGGCACCTTTCCAAAAGGTGACAGGAGATGATCAGATGGGATTTTTTATTTTATCACTTCAAACAAGATACTGTAGTCTTCTGTACAATATGATGCTCACTGTACTTGAATAACTTATGAATAAATATTGTAAATTTGAAGTCACTTTCTGCTTTCATGATTCTTAAGCACCAAAAGACTTAATAGAAATTTAAAGTCAGAACTTACCCTGAGGCATTATTTCACCCCAACATGGTCCCAGAATGAATCCAAGGGACCATAAGATGGTTTGAAAAGGCAAGAAACAAAACTATATTTACACTAAACAATTTTTCTTAATGACTCTTCTTAATTTTTGCTTTTTCAAGTGAAACACTGGCTACTAACATCTTGAAAGTCCTTCAAATGATACAGTCAAAGAATTAAAAATGTGATTCAACTGCTTACAGCTCATGAGCACAATAAGGCCATGAGTCTGTTCACACGCAGCCTCAGTGTATCAGCACACTTATCCTCCCATTGCAGACAGCAGCAAGCTCCCTGGTTGTGGTGTTTTGTAATGCTGTGTATGTTATTGAGTGTTAAATGGCGCCATCTACTGGTAAAAGCACATAAAGGTTACCGGTTATACACGTGAGTCCGTCTGTGACGTCATATTGTGAGCGACGGAGTCATCTGGAGCTGCGCGCACACAGCAGGGCAAACTTGATTATTTTTAACCCCGAAAATGGTGAAATCGGGGAAACTTCGGTCCGGGACCGGGTCGAAACTCAAACGGTGGAAAAAAGGACACAGCAGCGACTCAAACCCGCAGACGAGTCGGTTCCGTCAGGCTGCGAAAAGCCGCTTCTTCAGCAGACCCACCGGTAAGCCTCCCGTCACACGTGGGTCTCCCCCACTCGTGCTAACATCAGCTAGCGTCAGCCATTTAACTTCACAGCTCCTGCTAAAGTTGTGTGCTGCACTGTTAATCTTTGACAGCGATCAAAATGAAATCTTGGGCCGAATATCTGACCTTATATCTTTCTCTCTGATGCTTTTGGTGACAAAACTCGTCAGTCAGATAGGTCTTTGAAATAAAAACAAATGCTGTGTGAACAAGAGACACAGTGTTTAATGTAACTCTCGCTGGAGTAGATATCTGTGATTGTTGAAGTCATACAGCTCACACCCTGAATTAGACTGTGTCAGTAGTTATACAACCAGTTTACAGCTGTCAGACCAGAGAAACATCTGGAAGCTAAAACTCACTTTTGAAAAAAAAGTGAAAAACTCAGGCTCTTGGTTGGGATTATAGTGTGTTTACATTCTCACAGAGCCCCATCAGAGCCCTTCTGCACCAAACTTCACTTCATTCTTGATTTTGCAGCTTATAAACTTCAGTTTGATCCTGAGCAAATGAAATGCATGTTTAGATGGGTCAGGGTTTATCTGTATGTCTTAAATCTTAGTGCCTTTTGATTGTTTACCTGTCTTATCTATTGAATGTGTAGATGTCTTCAAACATTCTTCCAGCTGTGACTCAGCACAAAGCCTGATGGTTGATTCTTCAGAATTCACTGTGCTTGAATTTGGAGCCAAAACATCAACAACAAAAATAAAAATGAACTGTTTGGGTATTTAGGCCTCTTCCCATGTTAGTCTTTAATGTTTTCTTTTAAATGACCAGAGTCCTTAACTCTGATTCCTGAAAGCGGAAATGTCATCACTGCTATTAACATAATGGTGTTTTTATCCCTACAGGAAAGAGTGATCTAACAGTTGATGCTCTGAAGCTGCACAATGAGCTGCAGTCGGGTAACCAGGAGCTCAGCACCGGCGGCCGTAAAGACACCCACATGGAAGAGGAGCCAAACGAGGCGTTTTCAGAAAGGACCTCGGGCACCTTCCTCAGCGGCCTGTCTGACTGCTCCAACCTGACCTTCAGAAAGGTGCAGCGCTACTGGGAGTCCAACTCGGCAGCTCACAAAGAGGTAGGCGTTACACCAAAGATAGATGGTTTATTCATGGCACCACATAGATCTTTAGTTTTTATATGGCTGATTTTGATATGATTGAAAACTCATGTTTTTATGCACTCAAAGTATCATTATGTGAGGTGAATTAATTTAGGGTAGGGTTGAAATGTTGTTTCTGACATTTTTAGGAGTTGCTTGAAAGAGTAGTTGCTTGCAGTGCAAATATATATTATTTCATCTTAGATGCTGTTTTTTTCCTGTAGCTGTAACAGTGTCTCTTGATGTGCCTCACAGATCTGTGCTGTGTTGGCGGCTGTTACTGAGGTTATTCGCGGTCAAGGAGGGAAGGAGACTGAAACAGAGTACTTTGCTGCTTTGGTGAGTGCTGCTTTTGCAACATTTTTACTTAGAAATGACCAAATAACTTGTGGTGTATGGAAAAGTCATAGAGAACATAAATATTTGCATGTGAAGATGACACATGTTGGTGCTTTTTGTAGATGACCACCCTGGAGGTCGTGGATTCAGCAGAGTCGCAGGCTGCAGTGGCGTACCTCCTCAACCTCGTCATGAAACGGTTTGACTTTTGACTATTTTCTTCTCCAAAATGAAACTGTGTAAGCTAATTAGACGCGCCTGGAGATGTGATTGGTGTATTGTGTTTCTAGAGTTCCTGCTCCAGTGCTAATGTCAAAGTTCTCGGACACCACCAAGGCTCTGATGGACGTCATGTCTAAACAGGCCACGTCTGACACCGCCTCCGCTCTCAGATGGGTGAGTACATTTTCTCTCAGTCTGTTTGTCTCTTCGTTTGCTAAACAGCAGCAGAGATTGATTTTGACATTTTTGCACCCATAGATCCTGTCATGCTTGGCCACTTTGTTGAGGAAGCAGGATGCATCTGTGTGGACTTACCCATCTACTCTTCAGGCCTACCACGGCCTTCTCAGCTTCACAGTGCACAGCAAGCCTAAGGTCTGTCTCCTCAGCCTGTTTGTTTCTGAGGTGTTATGCTTTGAATTCAACTTTAAATGAAATGCTAAAAAAACTTTACGTCCACTTTTTTCTCCTCAGGTCCGTAAAGCAGCACAGCAAGGTGTTTGTGCCATTCTCCGAGGCAGTGACTTCCTGTTTAACGATAATGCCCCGACCCATCACCCTGCTGCAGTGACCACAGCCAAGTTCTGCATGAAAGAAATGGAGCAGGCAGGAGGTAAAACAAGCAAACAGTACTGATGCATGCAGCCTCACAGCACCGAAATGTGTCTACATGTTGTTCTGCTCTGTTGTTCTGTGATGAGGGTGTGATGATGGTTACCTGTGAGTTGTAGTTCATGTCTATACTTGTCCTCCTCAGGCAGTAAAGAGGACACCACCACACTTCATGTTCTAGGTCTGCTTAAAGAGCTAATGGGGACGTTTCCTCTGGGAGCCGTCAAGTCCTGCTGTGAGACTCTGCTGCGAGTGATGACGCTCAGCCATGTGGTGAGAGCACAGAAACGTTGATAGCTGCAGTTCGATGCCCTCTGTTTATTTTACATGGACTTTAAATGTGATTTTAAATTTGCCTGCGGTGTCTCTGGCTGTAGCTGGTGACTGCGAGCGCCATGCAGGCTTTTCACAGGCTGTTCAGCGGGAAGCCGAATGCTTCGAGCCTTTCGCCGGAACTCAACGCTCAGATCATCACAGTGAGTAAATATAGAGAACACAGCTGGGCCAACGTCCCAATGCAAAAAGTGCACTGTGAAAGATGACGGTTACTCTTCGTCCTCAGGCTCTGTACGACTACCTGCCTAGTGAGAACGACCTGCAGCCTCTGCTGGCCTGGCTCGCCGTCATGGAAAAAGCACACGTTCACTTGGCGAGGTAATAGACCGTTTTTTCTCCTAGTGGTGTTAACCAATCCTTTCTTGTAATCATGTTTTTCGATTGACTTTTTTGTCATATTGGTCAGTATTCTGTGTTTCTTTGCCCAGTTTGCAGAGTTCTCTGAGTTTGGGTCACCTGCCTCGCCTCTTCTCTGCCACCATGTCCTGCCTGCTGTCGCCTCACACACAGGTGGTTTCTGCAGCCACCAACACACTAAAGGTAGAGACGTGATCTTCAGGATGAGTAAATCGAGTTGATAAAGATGTTTTTGTTTGTTGAGGCTGAGTCAGAGTTACAGTGAGTCCCATTTGATGATTTATAAATGTTAATGTGTTTCAGGCTTTGTTGACTGAATGCGTCGCCCCTCACATGGAGGAAATGGGTACAATCACTGCCACAGCCTCTGCAGGAAACCCCTCCTATGTCTGCAAAATGTTTCGGTAAGTTTCTCCAAAATAGTCTCAGTCTTTCCTCCCTTTTTTGTCAAGACTCCTCACGATCATTGCGGATGTTTGTTTTTTTTTTGTGTTTCAGCATCGTAGAGGAAGGGCTGTCTTATCGATTCCACGCCTGCTGGCCCTTTGTTCTACAGATCCTGGGCTGCTTCTACCGAGCTGCAGGGAAACAAGCTCACCCCATCATGACCAAGGTACGGTCCAAACTTTGCAGGTCACCATTTGAGTAAAGAAAGAGAGATCTGTGTCTGAATCTGTCTGTGTTGTGTCGTGCACAGTCCCTGCAGTCGCTGGCGGAGCTGCGATCTACTCCTCACTTCCCCTTCAGCGGTGAGTTGGACCTGGCTGTAGGGGGAGCTGTGGAGAGCATGGGGCCTGAAGTTGTGCTGGGTGCTGTGCCTCTTAACATCACTGGCTACGAGTAAGTGGACGCACAAACAGTCCGGAGCAGTGCTTTTGTCATTATAGTCATTTTTGACTGCATGTATATGTATGTTGCCTTCAGGGACGACCTGGAGTTCCCACGCAGTTGGCTCGTCCCCGTCATACGGGATCACGTAAAGAACACACACCTCGGTTTCTTCACTTCTTATTTCCTCCCTCTGGCAACTACACTCAAGCAGAGGGGTAAGAGTTACACCCTCCACTTTAAAGGGTCAATTGATTTTTTTTTTATAAAATGTGTATTAAATGATGACTCTGTTCCTGTGTTGTGTGTTGCAGCTGAAGAGTTAGAGGAGGCTGGACAGAAACTGGAAGCCAAAGTCTATCAGACGCTACAGCTACAGGTAGATCTACGCTGACTTGACTTAGGTGTATTCAAAGAAAAGAGCTGCAGTGAATGAGTTGTTTAGAAGAGCGTGTCTGTTCTTTTCTGTAGATCTGGACCATGCTGCCAGGCTTCTGTACGTGTCCCGTGGACCTGCTGGCATCATTTAAAGGCATCGCCCGCGTACTGGGTATGACTATCAATGAACGTCCAGACCTGAGACTCACGGTGTGCCAGGCTCTGCGCACCATCATCAACAAGAGCTGCTCCACCGGTAGGAAGATGCAAATGTTCATAGAAAACAACACATAAAAACCACTGCAACCTTTAACTCTAACATTGAGGGGTTTTTTTTAAACTCTGTTCTGTCTGCTTTAATGTCTGTAGCGGAGGAAAAAGCAGAAGTGGGCCGCTTCTCCAAGAACTTCCTGCCCATCTTCTTCAACGTTTACAGCCAGCAGCCTGCAGACAGAGAGTCTGGCACCTACAGAATGGCTGTACTAGACACCATCAAGGTCTACTTATCAGTCACCGACGCACAGGTGAGTTAAGGTGGTGTTCATACATGGACTAGACATGCTTCAGAAAAAGCATGTCTAATATTATTTCATATGAAACAGGTCATTTTTTAAAATACTTTCTGTCCTGCCATATGCTGTATTTCTTGTGTTTTTTCTCACTAATAAAAAAACTCTTCTTCAGATGGTCTGCACGTTCCTGCAAAAAGCCACGGAGAGACTGAGCAGCACAGAGAGCACTGAGTTCACACGGTACGCCGTGAATATGGACACATTGCTCTAGAATTATATCCACTGTAATATATGTTTGTATACTCACTATTCTGTCGCCTCCGTCTCCCAGCCTGTCAATGATGGACCTGGTGGTTGCCATGGCTCCCTTTGTAAATGAGGCCACCATGACTAAAACCTTTGAGCTGATAAGGCCATACTTGGAGGTCAGTGTGCACACTATGTGCTGAACAGTGTACTGTATTTTTTAAAATTTAAAGCCACTGAAGCGAAATAAACTTATTTTTTAACCCTTTCCGATGTTTTCAGACCAAAGAGCCGGGCATGCAGAAGAAGGCGTACCGCGTGCTGGAGGAGATGTGCGGAGGAGAGTCAGATGAGTGCAGGTCGTTTGTCGTGGCTAATCTGGAAACGCTCAAAGCCGTCCTGCTCGAGACGCTGAAAAACGCCTCCTCTCCAGCAAAGAGGGTGAGACGACCGTGAGGAGAAAAATAGAATCATGTAGACATCAGGTGGAATGGTGCATTATGATTTAAAGAGTTGTCTGATTGTATGTCTGTTTTTATTGCTTTTCCTCAGCCGAGACTGAAGTGTCTAATCCACATTGTGAAAAGGCTCAATGAGGAACACAGAGACTTTATCACGGCTCTGCTGCCAGAGGTACAAACATGAATAAGCACTGATAAACACACAAAAACAGAGTCCTGCCTTTTATCCTCTTCATGAGGTCGCTCTCTCTTTTAGGTGATAATATGCACCAAGGAGGTGTCTGTTGGAGCTCGGAAGAACGCCTACAGCCTGTTGGTGGAAATAGGAAATGCTTTTATCCGTTTCTGTGGGGACAGAAAAGGTAACACACGTTTCTTCTTCCTTTTGTTGTTTCGTTGTGTAAAGCTTGTGGACCATGAGGCTTTGTGAATCCTAACAGATTATTCTCTCTGATCCAGATGCCATGGAGCAGTATCTGGTGTTGGTGTACGCAGGACTCACAGGCTCCGTCACCATGATCACCTGCACAGTGTTGGCACTGACTCGACTTGTGTTTGAGTATAAAGGTAGATCCGCTGTTTTTCAGCAGTTTGTTGTTTTTTTTGAACTCTTGTGTTTGTTGACCGGTGGACTCAGTCTTTTCTTTCTGTCTTTTCTCTCCCAGATGCCATAGAAGTTTCCACCAGGGAGCAGCTGCTGCACAATGTCTGTCTGCTGCTGTCGTCTCGTACCAGAGAGGTGGTCAAAGCCTCCCTGGGCTTCATCAAAGTCATCCTCTTCATCATGGATCCCAAGACACTGGCATCACATGCTACTGTCATGGTAGGCATCAGCACTGTAGATATATGAGTCTCCAAATAAAGATGTTTGTGCCCTAATTATAAACCAGGCTTTGCTCTGTGGCTTGTGTTCAGATGGAGGGCATCGGGAGCATCAAAGACGACGTGAGGAGGCACTTCAGAACCAAACTGAAGAACATCTTCACTAAGTTCATCAGAAAGTTTGGGTAAGTGCTGCTTTCCTTTCCTGTCCTTTTTTTTAAAAGGTACCAGAAGCATCAACTTTTGCTCTATTCAGCTTACTTGTGGCTTTGAAAGAGACATGGTTGTGCGCAATAATGCATGTCATAAAAATGACTAATGAACTATTTTCTTTTTTTTAAATTCTCAGGTCTAAATTTTTTTTTATGGTTCTTTAAGTTAATATAGCAGCAAGCAGCTGTTTGCTATGTACGCATAAAGTGGAGTAACGGTGTTCTAAGCAGATAATGATGTCATTCTTTCTGTGTGCTGTAATTTGAGCTTCTCTTTATTTCTTTTACTGGCCAGTCAGGCTGTGTGTGTGTGTGTGTGTGTGTGTGTGTGTGTGTGTGTGTGTGTGTTCCTCCCTGTGAACTGCTGGTCCTTCCTGTGTTTATAAAGAGATGACAGTGACGTCCCACACAGCATCATAAAAGCAAAATGGCAGAGTGAAGTTCTAAGTGTTCACCTGAGGCTTTCACATTCAGCAGATCCATCAAACTTAAGCTTCCCGAAGCATATTTCATCTCAACCTCCTTTACGTAGCCAGCATTAACGGGAGAGTTAGAACACTATAATTATGTTTCATTGATTTTGGTTCCTTGGCAGTTGAAAGAAACGGCTCTTTACAAAGTGAAAACACTGGAGTGATGAGCAGGAAAGCAACATATAGACCCAGAACATTTTCCCACTTAACAGTGGTAAAGGAGTCGCCAATATCCAATTTTAAGATTTACTTTGTTTGTGTGAAATTTGCACAAAGTGTTTATGACATAATGTGAAGCAAAATTACTGTTTTTTTCAATCATAGAGGAAGATTATGCCAAACAAGTATCTTTTTGTGTGCTATATCAGGTTTGAGCTGGTGAAGAGCATGCTGCCTGCAGAACACCACAAGGTGCTCGCAAACATCCGCAAGGCCGAGGCTCGCACCAAGAGGCGGAAACAGGCCGCAGAGCAGGAGGACGACTCAGAGAGCGAGGAGGAGGCACCTAAAACAAAGAGCACGAGGTAAACCACTCTCAGAAGGCCTGAAGCCTGCCCGCCTGAGTGCATCAACCCCTATTCCTCCATTAAAACCTCCTGTCCCCTTCTCTACAGTATTGAGGACATCCTTGCAGAGTCAGACAGTGATTTGTCTGACGATGAAGGAAAGGCCGGTAAGACTCAGAGGAAAGCAGGCAAACCACAGAAAGGACGGGCGTGGCTCAAGGAAGGAGAGGAAGACGACCCACTCAACTTCCTGGACCCCAAAGTTTCCCAGAGAGTTCTAGGTAACACATCATTACTGTGAGGCTGCTTTTTGATCTGAAAGTTCACCATGCTCTGTCAAGGAATTAACATGTTTTTTTTTTTTAATCACCTCTTAGCCACCAACCCGGCGCAGAAGAAGAGTGCCAAGGTTGATCACGGCTTCAAGGTGACATCAGACGGACGGTTGATCATCAGAGAGGACGAGGAGGAGGATGTGAAAGACAACGGTAAGAGGGAGTCTTGTAGATAGTCTGACCCTCTTGTAAGCTGCTTTATGAGTGAACAGGCTGTGACAATAACAGGACATTTTCCCCACAGATGAGGGAGAGATGAAAGACATCCTTGAAGAGGCTGGAGTCAAGAGTGTAAGTACTCTAATATCTGCTCAGTAATGTGTCACTTTCTTGTTGCTGTGGAGAAAATTGTATTGCTTTTTTTTTAAATGGAACATTATATATTTCTTTGATCGCCTTCAGAAAAAGACACAGAAGAGGAAGTTCCGAGAAGACAACTTTGATGAGGACATGGACATTGAGCCCCAGCTAAAATATAAAGGTAAGACTGACACTTAACAGCCTCAGTGAGTCTTAACTAAATCAGCCCGTCCATAAAATGTGTGTTCTAGGTAAGAGTTTTGGATGTTCTTACCTATTTTTAGGTTAATATTTGGGCAGCATGAGTTCATAATGAATTTAGACTAATAAGAAGCACTGTTTTTTTACATTTCCCCTCAGCGGGCGGCTCAGGGATCCACAGACCTCTTGGAGGAAAGGAAGACGCTGGGGTAGAATACAAGTCAAAGGTGAGTCTGGCAGCTTGTGGAAACACACACTGTAAGAGTTAATGGTTTAACACTATAATTCTAAAGGTTTTATTCTTCATTCCCACATATCTCAGAAAGGAAAAGGAGATGTGAAGAAAAAAGGAAAGCTGGATCCTTACGCTTACATCCCTCTGAAGAAGGCTCAGCTCAACCGCAGGTACAGGCACCAGTCTGTCATCCTAGAATTCCTTAGACGTCTCTGACAAGGATTTATTTTTTATATTTATGTCTGCATTAACTTGTTTTTATTCATTGTGTCTGCAGGAAGCGTGCCAAACTGCAGGGCCAGTTCAAGGGTATGGTGAGAGGAGCCCAGAAGGGGGCGCTGTCTGGGAAGAAGATGCAGAAGAGAAAAGGAAAAGCCTGAAAAACATAAATACTGAATGGACTTTAAACTCAGTGTGTGTGTTCATAAAGATACTACAGTGTAGATGTGTGTGTGTGTGTGTTGAATGTGGCATCCTTACCTTTATGAATTTCAGAAAAATAGAAAATGCTTTGGCCTTGGAAAAATTGCTCAACTGTGATCTGTTGTGTCAAAATCAGGCAAAACTCTCCCCTTTGATAAACAGAGGAAAATGTATTTATGTGAACTTTGTCTTCATGTGTAAACAGACTGTTTTGGAAAGAGAAATGTATTATTGGTCACTTGAGGGCGCTGTAGACTTCTTATTGGGCTTATAAACAGCATGCAAGTGTTACTGAATGCATTTAAAGATTCTTTAAACACAAATCTAAATTTGGTTTTGTACTGTGAAGTAAAAAACATGTTTATGTAACAGTTTTCTTTATCAGAAGTCAGCAGTTTTTCTTCAGCATGTGGTTTTTCATGTGACTGTTTTGCCTTCAGTGCAGCTCCTTAAAAGACTCGGAGAAGCTGTAGGTTCTCATTGTGCAGGATGAGTTCACATACCATTAGACCCATGTGATTCATTTCCCCCGATGGATTGCAGCAAAATGAATCACAGAGTGACAGACTGGCCTCCTCATCGCACTCTGTGGAGTCTGAGCTCAGTGTGTCAGTGTTTCTGAAGAGAGGAGGTGATTCAGGGCATTCTCAGACCAGACATCATCTTTGTCATCATCACTGAGGTTAAATGTATATAAAAGAATATAAAAGGCTTCAGAAAGTATTCAAACCACTCTACCTTTTACAGAAATTAGTGTATGATAGATTTTTATTTAAATGGATTCAATTTACTTTTTACTGATGTCATAACCTCTGATGACAAAGTGAAAACACATTAGAAATTTGGGTTGAAGACTTTTTAAAGTCACTAAGTCCAGGACATTTGCAGCAGTTGTTGAAATGTGGAAAGAAGTGATGATGAAATAATTATCAGAGCAGTAAAGTGTTGCAGAAATGCTACTGTGAATAAAAGCCAAAAGCCTATAAATATCTTGGTATTTAGCATTCATTTCGCAGGCTGCCGATACGAATGTCATAGTTGGATTGTTAGTGTCCTGACAGCAGCAGAAGTGTAATTAGTATAATTAAAACACTTTGTTCAAAAAGAAACATAAGATCACCAAATGTTGCATCCTGGGAGATCCAATTTACTATTAAATATGTCGTTTGGTTTCTGTTGCACTGACCTCAGTGTGTTTTTTAGGGTAATTCACAATATGACTCTGCAAAAAAGTCACATTGAAATATAGCACCATGTTTTAAAACACTTTTAATTAACATGATATAAAACACTGCCAGGCAGCACATAAAAAAACAGTTTATTTATTGAAGTCAGACACAAAAGGTTGTTAATAAAGAAATAATGCGAATGATCATTTCAGTCAGTAAATGCAGAATACAGAAGGACCCTGAAGATACAAATTGTCAAAGCGATATTTCATTTGAAGGGGCCCCAAATACATCAGATGCTGTGCCAGAACACTTCCTTATATCCACCTCATCTTGCCCTCCCTCACTGAACTGAAAACCCAGAAACCCACCTGATACAGAATAGAAAACATATGCAGACAGGGCTTGTATTCAAATAAATAAAATATGGAGAAACTGCCCTGCAGTTACAGTAAGCTCACTGGACTTATACACTACATTTTTAGTCCCATGTAGAAAAAAATTCTTTGGTTTTAAAAAAGGTAAAATGATGAATCAGTCTGATTTGTAGCAATCTAAGGTCGTGTACATTTAAAAAAACAAAGCCAACATCACAAACATTACATCTTTTCACTACGTCCTTGCTCATTATTTATAGTCTCTACCAACAGAGAGTAAACGAGTGCACTTCCCATATCACACACACACAAACTGTCACGATCTAACTTTCAGCACAGGCAAAATCCTTTTTCTCGAGTTTCCACAAAGGTTTGCACTTCCTCTCACCACCTAAATCAACATGACATCTATAACTGTACATACAGGCTTAATCAAGTAACTACATGCTTGCCTTTTCTATAATGTTAACGTGTTTTCGTAAAAAATGTTTCTTCTTTCGAGAAACTCAGTAGCTGATTTTAATATCAGATAAATATTTTTTTTTGCTGTCCAGCAACAAAGCACAGAGCTTCAAGAAGCTCCAGCCTCATATTAGATTTTATGCCTCTCTGCTGTCTCAGTCTTTGGGGTGAAAGGAGGACATCGGTTTTTTTATGGGGTGACTTGATGTATTTGTTGTTTATTGGAGGCCCTCTCTTCATCATTAGAGCCGGGGTGGGGGTCGAGATGGCGGAGGTCCTGGGGGTCCAGGGGGTGGGCGTGTTGGGGGTGGACCTGGAGGGGGTTGGGCCACGGGAGGGGGTGCGCGGGAGGGTGGAGTGGTGCGGGGACCTCTCGACGGAGGCTTCGTACGGGGAACAGAGTTGGAGACCAGAGGTTGCTGTTCGACGGGCGGCGGTGAAGGAGGAGACGGGGAGTGATGTGTGTGAGGAGGAGGAGCCCGGTTGTTCTGGGTGGACTCGCCATCTTTGACCCGTTGAAAATTAATACAACGACCCTGCGAGACAGAGAGGAAGACGTGGGTTCAACCACAACAGCCACATCATGGTTTCAGTGCAGAATGCAGATTAAAAAGCAGTGAGCCTTTGTGAGAAATCAATGAGCTGCTACGATCTGCCAGCCAGAGAGGTTTTTGTGAGTCTCTGCCCAGCGCTGCTGACAGAGCCATGTGTGTTCGAGGCCCCCAGAGGGCACACAGAGCTGCTTCTGTCTTCTGTCCACACCTGCACTACAATAGCTGTGATGCTAGCAAAGACAGGCACTGACAAAGTTATCACACACACACACGCATACACATACACGCTTTTGCAGTCTGCAGCTCCCCCCATTTCCCCTCCTCTTCTGCAGGAGCCTCTGCTGTGACTCGACCCCTCTTCATGCAGAACAGAAAGTGGTTTATGTCTCTTATGTGCTTGACTTGTTGCAATGTAAAGGACGCGTTTCAGCATCCCTACAATAGTTAACAGAGGCCCCCTTAGTATTTAACATAATTTACAAGACTGGGAGAATGGAACGCTACTCTTATTGTTCTCATTGATGGTTTTCCTCTCCGTTCCCTGCATAGCATCCTTCTGCAGGAAGACACACACACACACACACACACACACACACACACGCACGCACACACACACTCCCCTGTCTTGCTCAGTCAGTGTGTGTGTGAAGGATGGAGAGTAGGTCTCTGTGTCACAGACCCTTGGTGGTCTGATTATAACACCTTATTTAACAGAGAGGCCCTAAAGTCACAGAGGGGCCAATAAGAGGACCCCAGCCGCAGTACCTTTGTGACTGAGGAGGCCATTGTGTGTGTGTGTACGTGTGTGTGTGTGTGAGAGAGAGAGAGTGTATATATGAGGGGGTGTGTAATTGATTGGAGGGGAAGCCCGGTAGGGGGGGTGACTGCTTCGGTCTTGTCGAAGGGGCCGCGATGAAAGGGCCAGTTTGTGAGCAGCAGAGCAGCAGCACAACACCAGAGACAGCATATGGACACAATGAGAGCACAAGCTCATGAATATGAGTGTGTTTGTGTGTGTGTGACTGTAAGCATGCCTCCACCAGAACATATGGGCTGAATGAAACGTCAGCCTCATGAATAACAAACAGAGGGAGAGAGAGGTTAGGGGGCTGGCTGCGAGAGGAGCACCCACAAACATACGACTGGTGGCACAAAGAGCAGCAGAAAAATGGTGGAGAGGAAGAGATTTTCTCCCAGTTTTAAGTAGATGATATGAGTTGTGTGAAAGGTCAACGATGTGTCACTTAAGACGGTCAGTCCCACTGTGTGTCCCTTTGGCTGTAATATCTGTCTCTGCCTCACTTCCCCTCTTGGCGGTTGTTTACTTCAAACCCCTCAACTCCTTTTTAAGGAAAAACAAAACCCCCAGATCCCCTCCAGCGTCCCTCCTCACGCCACTCCGCCATCTTGCTTCAGTTTCTCCTTCTGAGCCCTGAGACTTTGCCCTTTCCTCACAAACAAGCCTGCGCGCACACGTTAAGCAGATACTTTGCGGCTGTTTACGGGGAGCTGATGCATGCACACATTTGTCACCATTATAGTAAAGAAAACGGGAGAAAGACAAGAGTGGAGACAAACATCCGACCTGACAGCTCTGCCTGTCACCTCGTATGACTTAACAGCGATCCACTCACATGAGGAAATGCTGTGTGTTTACTTACAGGAGTTAACACACTTCATCGATGACATATGCTGAAACATCAGGATAACAGACCAGAAATAGATGGATTGAGTATTAAAGGGTTAGTTTACCCAAATTTTTACCAGGATTAACATTTTTCACCTGCATTTGTGATTGCCAAGTAGACAGTGGTAGCTGCTTGTTTACTGGTTACTGGGAAAACTAATCATAATCACAAATATGTGCATAATATTTGCAGACCCTTCGACATGCAACCAGTAAACTGCAGGAATACTGCCTGGTTGGGATGCTAACTGCATCTGCATGGCTAGACACCATTCTTTGTAATGTGAGTGAACTAATCCTTTAAATGAGGAAATGGAGAAAAGAGACAAGAAGGTAAAGAAGAGGAGGTGCCGCCGTGCTCATTTGTGCAGCCTGTGTGTGAGGACGGCGCGATGGTGGCCGCCCTCTGGTCTGGTCTGTGCAATGCGACGAGGCCATCGGTGCCATCAGCTCTGCGGACAAAAGAAGGGAATCTCTTCTGTCACAATATGGCTCGTGGCCTTTCAACTCCCCATCTGTTTGTGTGACGCTCACTCGGTAGAGCTGAAACACACGTTACAGTGACACACGCACGCACGCACGCAGGCAGGCGCGCTCGCACACACAGCGGGGAGAGATCAAATGCAAACGGGGGAGCGTGGCAGAAACTGGCAGCCCACTGATGGCCGTTTGCAGAGGCAGTGAAGTAGGAGTAATGTGGGGAGAAGGCAGGACGGGCTCCTCCGGAGCTGCTGGTTAACAATCTGGGTTGAGAAGTCTGATCCCGGCTCGTTATCGCTGCGCTTTTAGCCAACCATGTCAGGCTTTCTGTAACATCGCTCTGCTGTTGTCATCCAGCTGCAGTTTCTGGCTTTTGCATAGATGTTTGACATTACTGCTGCGAGGAATTCACAATGTGAATTTATAACCTTCCTTCCAGTAAAGCTGGGATGCTGCTTAAACCATCAAAACAACAAAAAAAAAGCAGAATGTGACCATTTTCTTTCTTTTCCTGGAAATATACTCAATTGAAAACAGTGCAAAAACAATATATTTAATATTTCATCTCCTCAACTTCATTGATTTTTGGAACCACATGCTTACGAATTTGCTGCCAGTACACATTTCAAGCAAGCTGGGACAGAGGAAACAAAAAAAAAAAGTTGTGGAATGCTCCATAAACACCTGTTTAAAACATTCCGCGGGTAAACAGGTTCGTCGCTAACAGGTGATACTATCATTATTGGCTGCAGAAGGGGCTTCCTGTAAATGCTCAGATGTTCACGAAGCGAGGGTCACTACTTTGTGAACACATGATTTTATTAAGGATATTACTGCATGGGCTCAGAAAAACTTACTAAAACTGTTGTCAGTAAATGCAGCACATTTCCAAACAACTGCATTGTGTTTCTATTTAAGTTTAAACAGCGTCTCAACTGGTTTTGGATCAGAGTCGTGCATCTGTTCCTGTCATCTCTCATGCTTGATATGGCAACTATCTTCCTTGCAACAAAAGTGGATTTCTTCTCCCTCATTTCTTTCCATGTGAGAAGAAGCGTTTTATTTTCTGCAGTTAATGGCTCGTGAAGGGAGTCATGGGGTCATTGTTGAGCCGCTCCATAGAAAAGTGTTTCACAAAGACTTGAGAAACTTCGGTTGCGATGACCGAGATGAATTGTTCCACTTGGAGAAAAAAAAAAAAAAAGCCCAAGATGGAAAGAAAGGACAAAAAGCATTGATGATGACAACTTTACAGACTTCACATACAGCAGACACACACACACACACACATACACACACTCACACTGTTACATGAATCAAAAGAGAGAGATGAATCATGTCATTCAGAGAACAAATCAATTAATTTCACGGGGATATGGCCTCAGCTACGAGAGGCGACAATGACACCATTTACAACGGAGCAGATGTTTCACCATGACAACCGGTATGATGATGAAAACACGTCTGTGGGGTTGTGGGATGCCCTACATGGGGGTCAAGGTTAGATAACAGGGGCTGTTCTGCTCTCTCGTGCTCAGTCACACACATTTGGCAGGTGATGTTATGATTTAAGACTTTTTGAGGGATCTGCAGCGACGAAAAGTTACACAGCGCATTCAATTTTAGCTGAATTTTACAAGGAAATAAGCTAATAAATCCCAGTTAAACAATGGTGACTGTTTTTTTACTACAGTTATCACTTTAAAGTAGTGAGCAAGTTTGACATACAGTAGCATGGAAAAGCACAAAGAGCAGTACAGAAGAGTACAGTGCTCCTTGTGCGTGAACAATGGCAGCCTTGATGAAGGGGGGGCTTTCAGTAGCTCACTGACTTGCTGTGTGTGTAGAGCTGCTTCAGCTGTGTTGAAGCTGTGCATGTTGCTTACTGACACGTGTTGTCTTTATGCAATGTGACGGACGGAAAGACAGAACGCAGATGCTCAATTGTTCACAAACTGAGATGGAAAACACACTGAAAACTTCCATACAACTTGCTCATAAGAAGCTTTAAAGTGGTTGTTACCTCACAGAACAATCCCTCAAAAATTACACATAATTACCAAATTATAGTTCTGTGGCAGTGACTTTGTGTGTTTGCAGCACACTGGATTTCCAGTCATGTGTTATGTGAAGTTAAGATGAAATTAGACTGCGATGGAGAAGCGGACTCACCTCGTCTCCAGGAAGTGGTCTCATCAGTGACACCTGGTCGTAGCCTCTCCTGAACAAAGCCCACAGAGCATCCAGCTTCCCCTGAAAGACCCAGCAAGAAATCATCGACTCAAAAAATGTTTAAAATAAAAAATCACACAAGCGTGAAGGTCCAGTGCAAGGGATCTATTTGCAAAAGTTATACTTTTATTAGCATATGACCACCTGCAAATAAGAATCATTGTGTTTTTGTTACCTTGGAATGGGTTTTTATATCTGAAGAGGGAGCAGGTTTTCTTCAGGGGTCTGCTATGAATCTACAGTAATCAAACACTGGTTCTAGAGGGGCCTTTTACTTTATCTTGCTTTAAAGGGGCCCCCGTAGGTCCTCCCACACGCTTGGAAGGGTCAGGAGAGGCATGTTTATGCTGCATTTACCTCAGATGTCTCACTTGGAAATGATGTCACATCCAAGTTGACTGATTGCCAGTAAAAACAAAGTAGAAAACCAAGATTTAACAGGGTGGGGAGGCGGGCTTTGTTCCAGCCAGGTTTGCTGTTGTTACCATTCTAAGCTCACTGCAATGCATTATGCATTATTTTCTGCATACATATTTTCTGACAACATTGTAGCAACATGTCCACAGATAAAGGTAAGGAAGTACTGTGTGTAAAATTCATTTAATGAATGTAATGTGATGAGACAAATAATAAAAAAAGTGTTAATAAACAGTCAATTACTTCACTATTCACTACTGTTTATACATTCAGCAGAGACTTCACTGGGCGTTCCAGTTGTCCATCCTGATTTCCAAATGGGGACTAAGATTTTCCAGTTCAAGCGGAGTGCACCTTTAGTTCATTGCAATCTGCCATCTTGCCGCTAGACATCACTGCACCCTGCAGACTGGACCTTTCATGTTTCCATGAACTACATTACACTACACGACTAACCTTAATGGGAGTGTACCACCTCCTCTGCTGGGGGGGCCGGCGGGGTGGTTTTCGAGGCTTGGGTTCGTACGGTTCAAATTCCTGCTCCGGCATCTTTACAACAGCGTTTTTGGGTTTGTCCAGCTTAGCACCTTCCTCAGTGGAGCCCTTCTCCCCCCAACGCACCTTGGAAAGCATCATGAAAATGTTCATTCTTCTGAGTGTTGAAAATGAAAGTGTGTGTGTGTGTGTGTGTGTGTGTGTGTGTGTGTGTGTGTGTGCTGTGTGAGTTGTTTTTGTACCTCCATGCGTTTGATGCCACCCACTCCTCTTCCTCCATAGTAGGAGGCATCCACTGTGGGCCACCTCTTCTTGGGCATCCCATCATCATCATCCGATTCCTTGAAATAAAACTCAGTTACTACTAATAATAATAATAATAACACCAAATTATACTGTACAATAATAGTGCACTAATCACTGTTTTCCTGACTGGAACAAATAGTTAAAATGAGGGAAACTCAAGTCTTACTGGCTCTGGAGGTGGAGGTGGTGGGGGTTCTTTGATTACCTGAAAATTGAAAAACATAATACCACGGGAGATCAAAGTATGATCCACAAATGACCACAAGCTGGAACATTTATGTTTACAGTTCAAACTTACCACAGTGCAGCAGAGAGGCCAGAACCACCACATCAGCAGCAGCGCCAACAGCAGGAACACCACCAGCAAGGATATGAGCACGATGGTGCCGTCAAACTGCACAGAAAAACACACAGAACGGCAGGACTCCGATTAAACTGGAGTCAAGATGAATAAAACAAAGAAGAGGTAAGAAAAAGGTGAAAATAAAAAGCCAAAGTACTCACAGCCTCCTCTGATGGACAGACACAACAGAGGAGACGTCAGAGAGGAAGGAGAGGAGAGGAAGAAGACTGGAGAATAAGAGGGTTGGAATAAAGTTTATTGAACTAAAGCAGCATGCAAGAGGGAAACGTCATCATTTGTTTTTAATAAGTGCCGATCACACACACACACACAGAGGATGTATGTACTCACACATTCAGTAGTAGTGATGTGAACGGAGCTGGTGATGTAAGACAGGCCCTCGTTCATGCTCACCTGCAGGTAGATCTCCCTGCAAAAACACAAACTCATGACTGATCATATCACACACACACATCACATGTCTGAGCGCACATAGGCCTGTGCGCACACGCTCTCAGCCTTGTTCGCGGGCTGCCGTTGGGAGCTTTCCCGCATCATCTGATGCATTCCTCCATCCACTTTGTCCATACTTGCTGCTTTAAAAGCACACAAAGATGCTGACATAAACTGAAAGCCAGAGCCTTTAAAGAGGTCAGGGAGTTCTCCACCCACAGGAGGAATCTCTTCTGCTTGGATGGGACCCAGACCTCTAATGTGCAAACCACAGACAGCTGAATGACTTCTAATTCTCCAGTATTCAGCGCTGATATCTGCAGCTTTAACTGCTCAAAGACAAGAAATGGGCAAAAAAAACCCCAAAACGTATGGATTTTGGTTGGGTTAGGGTTAGGGCAGCGATTATGATGGTGGAGGAGGTGGAGAGGACGGTGGAATAGTTCTCTGACAGGTTATTTATAAGCCTCTAAAGAAATATGAACAAAAACAAGACATGTTAGCCAAAAAGGCAAGTGAGTATGAAGAACCAGACAGCTGGATTGTAGTTGGAGGCTTGGAGAAGAATGGAGAAAGGCTTCTTGTGCTGTTCTTACGGTTTGAGGAAGGATGAGGGGGGAGCAGTGACAAGGGGGCATTGAGCTCTGGCTTTAGATTTGAGGAGGGGGGCGACGAGGGGGAGGAGGTCACTGCAGGGTGGGAGAGACGAGAGGAAACAGAGAGTGGGGGGATGGGAGAAGGAGGGCCTTTCCTGTTCCACATCCCCTCAGCACCGTCGCTCCTTTCTGAGACTCCTTCTTCACTTCCTCGATGAACTGGGTCTGCTTTTGCCTCCGCCTGAATCCTTGACTCTTAACTCATGCTGACACTGTCTTCAGAGGTGGGAAAGTAGCAGAGCAGGTGCCACTCCTCTTTTCTTCTTCTTTCCCTCCCTTTTTTCTGCCATGGTCAGCCCTCCTTTCAGGCAGGCGGGGGACACGATGCTATCAGCTCCTCTCTGACAGACAGATCTCTCTCCATCAATCATAAATCTCCCCACTATATATATGTATGTCTCTGCCCTGTGTGTTTTGTGTGTTTGAGTGTGTGTGTGTGTGTGTGTGTGTGTGTGTGTGTGTGTGTGTGAGGAGGGGGAGTTTCATCCGGAAGGTTCCCAGTCAACACAGATTTGTGTGACGGCAGTGTCAATGACTTCATTATATGTGATAAGACCCGAGCAGGAGGTGAGTGAGGGTCTTTGGGGTTTGGGTGAAGAGGTGATGCTGGGAGCTGAAGTCCCTTTAGACCTCGAGACTTTACAACCCTAAAACAGGAAGCAGTTCAACTGTAATCTGAACTGACATATAAGGGCGACTTTTGGGGCTGCAGCTAAAGATGACTTTTTATTAATGATTAAGTCAAAACTGTCTGGAAATAGTAAAAACGTGCAGTACTAGATGATGATCTACGATGTAATCCGTCTATTTCCTGGTGTGTAGGTTGATTCACTGTTTTTCTAGCTGACTAGAAAAGACTAAATGACTAACCACTCTTTTTTTATTTTCAGTATTATTCAATTTGTGTGTCATGACTATTTTTACTGCCTGCTCATTGACTCAGTCAGATGCTGTAATTCCGGGCTTCAACAGTTCAGCCTCAAGCCTCATTCTTGTCTCTGCAAACAACAGCTTAACGAAATAAATCACAACAGAAGATCTATTTATTTTGAGCGACTCTTTGTGTTGATGAAGGCCATTAGACAGTGATGAGCTGCAGAATCAAAGTAAAACCCTGTCAAGACTTCGACAGAGTTGGTGGGATGGTTCTGTTATCTGGTCGGTCTTTTTGTTTTGTTTGATTATGTGTCTTATCTACTTTGATTTTGATTTTGTATTCTTTTTTTCTCTTAAAACAATGACATAAATAAAATTGTGTAAAAAATGTCCATCACCCAAGAAGACGTCTTCTGCTTCCTTGTTTGTCCGTCCAAAGGTATTCAATTTAAAACGACATGAAGGGAACACTTTCCAAGAGGCTGAAACTAGTAAAATTTTCAGCATCTTTGCTCAGTAAGTGAGTCAAACTAAATACGTAAATACATACGTAAAGTGTATATTTACATTTAAAACTGATGATATTGGTTGAAAAATAGATATTTTTTTAGAGGATTAAAGATAGCACCTGTCTAGCTTGCGTGGTGACACTTTTGCTTCACTTCATATTTCGACGTTATTGTACAGCAGCAGCAGCAGGCCTGAACTCATCAGTCAGCTGTTTGCCTCTTCTTTGGGCCCCTCAGCCATTCACAGCTGACTTCCTCGTCAGTAGCGTTCAGGGTGTTAGGCAGCGCTGACTCTGCTCTAATGGGCCTCTGTTACATGGAAGGACGCCTCCTTCAGGCACCATTGCCATGTGTATTGATGCTCCCTGGTTTACTCTGCTCTCACAAGGAGATACTCAACCTGACTGACAGAGTTTAGGACCAGACAGTTGTTGGATTATAAATAAGGCAAACTGTTGTCGCTTAAATGAGTCTAAATGTGTCACTTTTGTTAATCTCCATGAGACTTCTCTCTAAATTATAATGAAAATTCCATATGTCACGTCCGTAACAGTGAAGTACACTGTGTGTGACATGCTCTTAAATTTCCCTGCTGCCACAGTGTAAAAACAAAATGTATTTTTTCCCTCATGTCTTCCCCCATGAAAGCCGCACTCTTCACTGGCGGACAAAGACAAGCTCAAATCACACTAAAAATCTGAGTGACAGCAACAAGACAGATGATGACTGGGAGGTGTCTGAGGCCGCGGGCCGGAGTGTATAATTATGCACAGGACTGCAGGCGGCGGGGACGGCAGGCTTTCGGGTCTCGGTCCTTTCCGAGCTCAGCCCACAGCACCGCCGCGTCTGCCCCGCAAGAAACTTCTGCTCTGAATCACTGCAAGGAAAGCTTACAGCCCTCAGAGGAAACTCTTCACTGCCCCGCCGACTCCTCTCACACTTTCGCTCTCCCAAAGTGTCAGACAGATATTGGGATACATCACACACACACGCACACACACACGCCAATACACAAACACACACATATGCGGTTGCGAAGGTCCTCTCCAGCAGGCTCTCATTAAGTCGTGTTCCTGGGCTCTACTCCTGTTGTCCCCTTGTGATTGGTGTCTGGCTTCGTTAGCTGTGACAAACACTGATTGATCACAGACACTCAATGACTTTGGCCCTAATTTGTTCAAGGACAGCAGTCTTCTTCCTCCATACAAAACTTGTGTGCAGCTGGCAAATATCTGGGCTGAGTGTTACAGCTGAACATGGAGAGCTTGGAAACTTGTGTTGGGCTGAAAAGGGAGTGAAAGAGATGTGCAGCTTACCTCCCGACCTCCTCTATGACAGGAGCAGGACAGAGCAGGAAGGTGTCTTCTATTCCAGCGGGTCTCTCATCTGCACATGGAAAAACAAAACCACTTTATGTAGCAGATATTTAAACACCTGCAGCCTAAACATGTTTCACTTCTTTCATGTACAAGTCAAACCAGAATCCCATGATGCATTAAAGTGTAGGCATAAATAGATTTAAGCAAAATGAATACAGCAGGAAGTCTTGTTCAAAAGTCCCAAACTTGATTAATCACTGACACAAGTGCTTTTGGTATTTGCTTTAAAATGAGCTTTTCTTTTTGTCCTGCCAATCCGTGCGAAACCTCTCCTGCTCTTTTGTGTTTGTCTGAATGTGTGTCACTTGTGTACACTTGTGGTACTTACCGACTGAGTGTGTGTCGTTCAGTTTGAAGCTGCAGAGGACCTGGTTAATGTTTCTGGCATGGAGGAACCCA
Organism: Acanthurus leucopareius; assembly: GCA_029814765.1. Taxonomy (NCBI): domain Eukaryota; kingdom Metazoa; phylum Chordata; class Actinopteri; order Acanthuriformes; family Acanthuridae; genus Acanthurus; species Acanthurus leucopareius. Next base: position 12,441,393 of record JAQMCX010000003.1, on the reverse strand, counting down.
TTGCCTCTCACCACCACCTGAAAATTCTCTGAGACAAAAACAAAACAAAAAGACTGCAGGCGCCACTAAAAATATTTTGCAACATGCAAGCTAGTGCTTAACAATGGTACAACACATTTTTTAGCTGGATTTGAAAAAAAATGAGAGATGGATGAGATCGAACTTTTGTGATTTAGTTTGAAGTGGAACAAATTTTCTGCTGTGCCGTTATGTTGAGTGCTGACCATTTCCTTTCTCTGATGTGCTCAACTCAGGCAGTGGAAACGTGTGCATGCCTCATTACTGCTTGTTTATATCTGTGTGCTAGCGTGTATGAGTGGAAAGGCCATAATAAGCTCCAGTGGTGCTAATGCTAAAAGTGCTGCTATTCACGAATGAGCTGTGCTGTAGCTAGAAGGTGTGTGACTATGTGTGTGTGTGTGTGTGTCTTTGACCTTTAGTTTCCCCCAGGCGCTGTTAAAGCGCACTGACAGAGGCTTGCCAGCATATGCTAGAGTGTCTATGTGGCTGCTAGCCAGCATATGTTCGAGAGCGGGGAAAAAACACTTGCTTAAAAACATGCCTGCAGGGCTGACAACAGCACAGCACTGTCAAAGTAGGTCTGACCTTACCTATGGTGCCATTAGCACATGTGTGTGTGAGGTACGCACTGGTGCACATATTGGGTGTGTGAACTGCCTTTGTGTTTTTCTAAAGGACTGTGTGTCAGTATGTGCATGCATGAGTATGTGCATGTGTTTGAATGTCTGTGTGTGTCCGTGTGTGTGTGTGTGTGTTTGTTAGTGTGTGCGTGCACTGAGGTTTTCTCTAGATTTATCCTGGCTGAGTGAAGCGAGCATTTGCCACACCTTTAACATTTAAAGCTCCAGCGTGAAGATCACTGGATAAAAACATCACAGGGTGTGGGTGTATATGTGACAGTACTTCCTTAAAGGTCAGCCATCTTGTTATGAAAAGCCTCAAATACAGATACACAAACAGAGGCAGGGCCGAGTGGACAAAAATAAACATCACTTAACAATTGTCCTCATATTTACAGATGCTGTAAACATGTTGAAGAGTGCAGACTTCAGGAGGAAAAGTGATGATCTACAAGAAAGGAATTTCAACCAAGCTGTCACAGAACAGGGATCCTTTATAAATGTTACATATATGATACAGGTATTATGAGATATTATGAAATACTCTACAATTAAATTCATACAAACTGGGCAGTTACTTAGCCTCAGGACAAAAAAAAAAACCTGTTCTATGTCAAACTTATAATCTCCTGCTGCTGTGCACAGATTCGACCTCACACAAGTGTGTCTGTCAGCATGTGTGTATGCTTATTTACAGATGTTCAATGACTTGCAACATGTCAGTACTGCTCATGTCAGTTCCTCAGCTAGATTTTACATATACACACACTTACAGTACACAAACACGCCACCAGATCGACCACACACCTCGTTACAGGCAGTGTAATCATTTACTGTCAACCATGTTTTCTCCTTCTTACTGCCCTAATTTTACCCAAAATCACCCACAACAATAACAATAAATCACAACTTTACAATACAAAATCAAATAACCAGGATTGTCTTAGTCTTTACATTAACTAATAGTTTTTTTTTGTGTGTGTTTGTGGTGGTTTTCAACCTTAAAAACGTGCAGCTTAATTAAAGATCATGACATTAATTTTTCTTAATGCTCAGTGCCTTTGCTGCATTAGCAGGCATCCCATTTATGTATAAATGAGCACAAGCTGCAACTGACAGAAATCATATGCACAAAAATATAAGTCAACATGAAAAAGGTGCACAGAAGATATTTCTCATATAGCAACTAATTAAATTGAAGATTAATTACTCATTCTCATTAAAAAGTGGAAAATTGACAACTGACTTTGTTGAATTCAATCGGCAATGAAGCAGCACATTTGATTATTTTGTGAGGACTTAACATCCGTGAGAAACTGATCTTTTTCATGTGTAATATTAAATCCTGACTCACCTTGAATTTGTCCGAGCCAAAACATTTGCAAAGAATAAACATTGTCAAATACTCCATGTAACTGTATCCTGTTGGTTTCCGCAGATGTTTTATAAATCTTAACATTGTCTACAAACAAATAAACACACACACACACCAACACACGGATACAGAGGCATGATGGGCTAAAAGGTCAACGCTGTCAGACACATGGTGGGCAGGGACTGGTGGTGCCCTGCTGACATGTACAACACATATGCTGCCGCCGTCTCCTCTCCGCTCGCTGCCTGCCTCTGCGGCCACACGTCCATTTACATCTACACCTGAACGTTTGACGAGGATTGTATGAATGTGTGTCTGCGTGCGACTGTAGCATACGTTACTACGCTCATGTTTTGTGTGTGTGTGTGTGTGAGGAAAATGGGGTACGGCTTGTCCGAATAATGGCTCTTCAATCATGTTAGTGCGACGGGACAGTGAAGGGCAGGGAGGGGCGAAGGAGGACGGGACAGCGGGGAGGAAAGGGTCAGGCGTTAATGAAAGCAGCAATCTCTGCTGTCATGTCACATCTCAGGCCCAACTCTCACTGTCCTCTCGGTGTGCATATGTGTGTGTGTGTGGGTGCGTGTGTGTGTGTGTGTGTGTGTGTGAGGGGAATCGGTGCTGTCATGTCGCATAGTGTGGCCCAACGTTCACTGTCCAGTCTGATGGCCTGTTTGCAGGCAGCTCGCTCTGGTCACTTCACATCAGTGTGAGGGACATGTGTGTGCGTGTGCTTGAAGATGTGTGTTTGTGTGTGTGTGTGTGTGTTGGTGTAAAGCATGTAGGGTATGTGTGACTACATGCAGGCAGAGAGAAAGACAGAGTGTCATAGAACCTATGCAATATGTCAGTATGTGCTCATACGTAAATGCATCAGGACGGATGAATGTGGGAAAATGGTTATGTTTAAATCTTGTCCACAGTCTTGCAGTTCAAAATTAAAAAGCAAACTCTTGTGACACGTGACAATAACATTATATCATATCATACTGTAAAAATAAGTATTGACAAAGTGGAAAAGTGATATTTCAGTTATTCATTAGTATTAGTATTTGATGTAAGTACTGGATGTCTAAAATAAGCACTTTAAACCACTGATACACTTCTTCTCACAACAAAGGCACATGCAGTGCACAATAAGCGTGTGCTCAGCACATTGCAATCATTGCCCTTTATTAATTAGGTTAGGTTGGTTAAAGTGGGTCCCTGATTTCTTAGTTCACTGACCATTAGGCTGCTCATCAATCGAATAATAAATGAGGCTGTAGGAGGAAATTTGGGCTCATGTCAACTGACCCACTCAGCTCTGGCAACAGACCAGAAACTGTAATCATCACACGGGCGAAACTGTAATTCTTTTTTATTCCTTCCTCATTTTTGTCCTTTCAGTGCAACATTTTCAATCCTCTTCTCCCCTTCTCTCCTCTCTGCACATCCTTTCCCCTCCTTCATATCCCATAATGGATGCTAATCTCCATTGGTCGTCCTGGTAGCACGGCTGCAAATGCACTCTCTTAAGTGAGTCCTAATAAGGTCATGTCACAGCCCATCCATCCTGCTAGCTACACATTAAGGCTATCTCATCCTCTCTCTTGGTTTTTAATCCTGTTTGTTACTTTCTGAAACTGTCCAGCAGCAGAGGAGCCGGACATTGGAAAAAAGAAGAGGTGAGGAGGAGGACAGGGTTGAAACGCCTATTTTTAACATATATGATGTGGCAAACTAGGCCAGAGAAGCAGCCATGCTTAAAGATTCACGGCTAATTCCTCTGACCAACACCCGTAACCCCCCCTCCTGTTTTGTGCACACACGCTGCGCTGAAGCGGCTATGCTAATTTCCCCCGGCCGTGAGTGACAATACGCTCTCTGTCAGTCCGCGGTCATAAGCGTCCATGCGATTACTCAACCTCATGTTCCACTCCAGAGGCCTGAGATGACTGTCATCCGACACAATCGCACACCATGACTGCCCAACGAGGAGGGGAAACCCCTGCTCCTCACACCGCTTACCTCCTGCACACACGCTGGACGGCTCTGCCTCTAGAATCTCAATGCAGGACTTCTTGATGATCTGAGTGACGGGACAAAAGGAGAAGAAAAAAACACAGTTACAACACGGTTTCGATGATATAATACAGTTGTGTGAGCCTCTCTCTCTCTTTCTCTCTGTGTGTGGAGGAGTGTGTCTGTGAGTAACCAGTATACATGTGTAATGTATGTGTCATACCGAGTCAATGATTCCTCTGAGGGCTTGGAAGCCTCCCCACACAGGAAACACATGCTCCACAGTGTCTGCAATGGTTGCAAGCTACGAAAACATACAGAGAAAGAATTTATTGTTCTTGCTTTTTTTTGATGTATTTGCAAAAGATTCAAGATCCCTTTGAGGATCCTACCTGGGTCTGGTTGAATTCTTTGACGCCCACACAGTAAACGATGGCTCCCATAGACCTGGCCCTCTGTGCCTGCACAATAAGAACAGATATATCAACCAAAATGCAAGACTCTGTTGTACTTATGGGGATAAATGTATCCCTCAAAAACCCCTGTCTGTTGTCCACACAGCAGAAATTTCAGACAGGAGATAGAAAACATGATGTGCATTAACTCTGAAGCAGCACAATTAAAGCCTCACCACAAAGGAGGGACATATTTGTTCACCATCAGTTGGCAGCATTCGACAGCTTTGAAAGGAACATTTCAATGACTACTTTAAAAAAAAAATAGTCAGAGGAAAATTGCAATCCTTTTAGGTATTAATGGGCAAAGCAAAGTCTTGGCAAACAAAGTTCTAAATCTTGAACCTTTAAAAACTGATGAAGCACCGATGATGCCAAGACATCTGCGTCTAAACTGCAGATGCATCAACCAATAAAAAGGAACAGCAATAACAAGTTGTACCCACAAAAAGGAACAGAAAGTAGCTAAATACATACAGTACAACTGGCAGGCAACCTACAGGAATAAAACCATCACCTGAGGTGATTTTTTAAAGTGACTTTAACACAAACTCCTTTTAAATCAAGTGTTCGCAATAGTTTATCTCCCCTTGTTCAACCCCAACTGATTAATCACGTCTTACCTCTCTCTGAGCTGTGTCAAACTGCCACTCATTCAGTTCTCCATCGGTCAGAGCGATGATAACGCTGGCTGTCCCTGCAGAACACAAAACATTCACGTTCTCTGAAAGCACAGGCGTTAAATGTCGGCTAATGCAATGAGCATATTAGCTTGAGCTTACCGTGCCTCTCCTGATAAATCTGTACATTAGCCTGCAATTGCAAAGAGGGTGTTAGTTATGAGTCTGTACTGTTGAAGTTATCTAAAAAAAGAACAGTTGCAGACATTACATTTGTCTCCTCCAGGTTCAAATATGTTAATAAATCTTATTTTTTCTCAGTGAGCTCTGTGATGCAAGGCGTGCTTTAGCTTGGGATAGGTGTAATTTCAAGTCACTCGATGACTGAGGATTGTTATAAGCTCTTATGCTAGGACATCTACATGACCCCTTCCTACACATGATTGGATGAAAGACAGAAAGTCATTCATGATCTGAGCTGCTCCTCATCCCGATCTAATTGGTCCTGGTTCCAGCTGCCAGGCTCAATTAATCCTCTTTGAATATTTTCCGGGATAAAATCTTATTGCAAAGACTGTGCTGCTGTGACGTAGGCTGGTTTCACACGGCTTCCTCCTTACCATCTCCAGGCCTAAGTTCATAAATGTGTCTCCTCCAGGGATAACCCTTCTCAGAGCCATTAGGCCTCCAGTGATGGCCTCCCTGTAGGGAAAACAGACAAAGAATTTGATAAAATTCACTGGAAGAAAGCTGATATGAGAGAAAAGATATTACCAATATAGTGGAGAGAAAGAGTGGGGGAGTGAGTGGTTTGAGTTGGCAAGTAACTGTGTGGCTCAAGTAGTATCCAAGGTTCAGTGCTGAGCCAAAGTCATCCTCAGGAGACTGAATGTAATGCTTTGTTTTAGTACGTTCAAAAAGCTGCATGAAATTGGTACGTAATTAAATTTTGAGTTACAGGAAAATCAGTTCAGAAAACCAAAGATAAACACTACCGAACAGGAATAGAGCTTAAGTGTTGTGGGGTCTCACCTGTTCTCCGTCAGCTTCATGATGATGGCTCCTCGTGTGGAGAACACAATGAAGGACATTCGCAGCATGGGGCTGCAAACATACACAGTTGTTTCAGGTTAACACAGACAAACAAATAAAATGTCCAAAACATTCCTGAATGACTAAATCCGCTTTTACCTGATAAACTTCTCTGCCAGCTGCTCAACAAAGGAGTAAATTTCTATCCAGTGATTCTTCACACTTCCAGATCTGAAAAACAAAGAACACAACCTAATAAGGAAAAATGTGATGTTGCCAAAGATGAGTAATTATCATCAACCGCAGCTGGTGCAAATTTATTTAAATACATGCAGGATTGTTGAGAAATATGGAAAGCTCTCTGAGAAAGTTTGAATCTACTGATAGAGAAATAAAACAAACAATATTTTTTTCTGTTAGTTAAAACAAAAACTGACTGTGTAAAACTGTGGGGGTTTATGGGAGTGGAGTGTCTCCAGGGATGATAACACTGCAATCAGAAGATCTCAACAATCTTTACATGGATTTACAGAGAATCTTTTTGAAATTCATGGTCCCCAGAGGTTGAAGGATTTAATTGTTATGAAATTAGTTTCTGGAACCAAGATAGTTCATCTCCTCCGTATCCGAAGACATTTCTCCAGCAGCTCTGTCGCATTCCTTTGCCTTGGACTGTCACCTGTCAGCGGTGAGAGCTGCTTGTTAGCCCGCTACAAGCTGCTATGTCCATGACAGTCTCCTTAATGAAGCCCAGTCCCAGGGGGCTGCTAATGAAGGCTAATTGCTGCTGGGCCAGAGGGTGGAGGTTAGACAGGGACAGATGTAGCAGTCTGCCTCTAGCAGGGACCATGTAGCAGGCAGCTGGCCTGTGTGTCCGCGTCTGTGTGTATGCTATCTGTGTTTATATGAGTGTGCATATGTGTGTGTGTGTGTGTGTGTGTGTGTGAGTGTGAGTGTGAGGGGGAACAGATGGTCCCAGTGAGCACAGCAAGTCTAACAACAGGTTGGGGGTCCGCAGAGTGAAAAGACTGTGACATGAACAACAGCAGGACGCAGAAGTAGCACTCAGCGGGGGGTAAATGTGAGTGTGAGTGTCTATTGAAGGGTGCAACATCAAACAGCTTATACACCAAACTGAGCAAGGCTATATGTGTGTGTGTGGGTGTGTGTGTGTGTGTGTGTGATTAACAGGGTCGTAAACAGGGTGAAAGTCTGAGCTGGTTAGACTCTCGATGGCTCCTTTGTACCTCTCGTTTTACCAGTCACTTCCTGTTCCACTTATCCTTTGTACTGGGAGTAAGGCCGTGATAAAGAAGTGTCACATGAAAACACGTTTCCCACTTTGATTACAAACTTCTCGATACCTTAACCTTAAGATTCAAAGACGGATACTCGGATACAACAAAAAATCTCAGTTCTAATCCTGAATGCAGGGCAGACAACACTGCTACAGTCAAAAACCAAACTGATCCGAAGCCAAGCTCTTAGTATACTCTACACTCCACGAAGAACAACCTCACTATTAGCATTATTACTCCTTTTCTATATGTGGAAATGATTGACTTATTGATCAATCAAAAAAGATGTGAGAGTTCTGATTACTGCTTAATATCCAAGTAAATCACCCAGCTTCTCACACTGAAGAATGTAACAGTTTTCCCTGTTTAATATCATTTGATATATTACAGGTTTGGATTCCAATTAAAAAAAAACAAGCTTTTTGGAGACATTATATTAAGCTCAGAGCTCTTTTCATTATTCTCTGACATCTTTTAAAATGAAATATTACTCAATTAATCCTCTAGATGCTGTTGGAGCTTTTTGAATTGCTTTGAAATATGGCATGCATTTGGAAAATTATTGTTTTTAGCAAATGTCTATAAGAACAGTTTTCTGTAGTTTGGAAACAAAGCAATGAATATTTTTGTAAGAGAGCTACAGATCTAATTCCCTGCCATCATCCAAACTATTCAGCAGTCAGTCTTCACCTTTCTACCTCCTAAGTTTGCATAATAACAGGGTAGATAATATGTCTACAAGTACTTGGATCAGCGCAGACCTCGTTTCAGAACGCAGCCATAAAAAACAGCATCTATTATTCTATTTGTGGGCAACCAGACAGAGATTGGAAAATGCAGCCTGGTATTTGGTGAGGGTCAGACATGGAGTGGAGGAATGCAGGCAGCTGATAGCTCTTTAGTTTTACTAAGGTTTGTCCTGCTCACACATTATCGACTCAAAATGCATCATAACCTTCTGGACAGTAAAGCCGAAGCTTAACATTTTAAGACAGAAACTGAAGAGATGAGGACTAGTGTGAACACTTAAGGAATGATTTTTTATCTCTGGTCTCTATCACTGGTGCAACAGATCAGGTCGCTGTGTGGCATTTCAGATCTGAAAAACATCCAACGAGACGGTGCCAGCTCAGGAAATAGAGCAGAGTTTTCCTGAAGGCTTGCTGAAGCGTGCAGGGCTAGACAGTCAAACAAACAGAGGCGTACCAGAGGCTTGGCCATGCGTGACATGCCACGCTCCCCAGGCTCCTCCTAAACTTTTTGAAGCAAAGGGTAAAGACTGAAGAGCGGCTGACAGATGTTACCGTGGACACCGGAAACATCCTGAAAGGTGTCGAAATCAAAGTAAAATGTCACTCAGTGTGTTCACCTCACAAGGCCACTGAGGACAAGCAGCGAGCTTTTGCAAAAACCATTACCTCACCCTATATCCAAATGTTATGCACACATACCTCAGTTTTTAACTGCTTCACTGCAAAATCACTGCAGTCAGTCACTCTTCTCAAAATATAATCTACTCTTTTGACATTAAAACTTGTTAGAGAAACAAATCTAACAGACATTATGTCTTTTTCTTGTCGTTCTATCTCCCCTTCTCTCTCTACTCACTTAGCATGTTTTGACATGTCTGATTGTCGAGTCCACACACTTAATTTCACCTCGCAACTCCAGCCGAGATACGACAAAAACGTCAATTATAATGTCTGAGCTGCTGTGAGCAGCAGCAGCAGCCTGAGACCGCACGATGATCACACATGGATAATTACTGCATGGTCAGGCCCAGCAACCCAAAAAAAGGTGGCAAAAACATCCTCACTGACTATGCAGTCTGAAAAATCTTACTATTATGAGATTTAAGTATGTATCTTGGGCTGTAAGATGGCTGAATGTGCATTCCTCTTGGCTTATGTGTAGTGCCACCCAAACCCTTATGATTTTCATGCAGTAAAAGTATTAAATTTGGTGCTATGATATTCAGAGACTGATCTAGAGTCAGTCTGAGAGTTGGAACTGTTGTCTGGATCGGGGTCATGGACTTCTTTGTGGCCTAGAGGTCTAAGAGAATAATTGTAGTTCATATCAGGATGGGGACCGTTGTCATCCTCGCTCTCTCATGTTTAATTTCCTGTCAACCCTTCACTGACAAACATACCCAAGAAATATTTAAGAGAAGTCGAGTCATTTTAGAAGAAGTCTGAGTCAAAGTTTGGGTTACATTTCTAAAAATGTTGTGGTAATACTTTTATTTATAGGATGGTTTTATGAGGCATGCTTTAAAGGGGGTGGGTGTTGAATTGTAAATATAAAATTAATTAACTTGAGTGCAAATACTATTTTGAAGGCTTATTTAAGGAAGGTAAATGGCTGACATCCTGTTGATGGATAAAAGGTACTGAAATTTAAGATGGATATCAGAGATTTTACATAACTTGGTAACCTAAATGTTTATTAAAAAGGGTTATTACTGAAATATAATACATTTAATAAAATAATTAACAGTGATTAAGTCATTAGTTGCATCAACACGCCTCAGAAAGTGGCATCACTGAACATCTCATGTTGTTTTCTGATGTTTTATTTCAACAAAAAAACATCAACTTGAGTAGATTCAATTCTTAAGAAATAAAAAACTCCCCACAGGAAACAAAAAACAAAACAAAAACTGCTTCAAGTCACTACATTGTGATACGATCAGCCTACAGTAGACGGAGAGAAGAATAGGTTTGAGGGCCACATAGCACCGCTGTGGGGCAGCTGCTGCAGCTGTGTCCGCAGGCGTCATCAGGCTGAAACTCTATCCATCCTGCTCGCCCTGCCCACATCCCGTGGGTAAAGCTCATTCTGTTTGCCTCTCCACTTTGAACGGGACGAAAAGAAGAGAAAAGCGTGCCCCAGTCCCCCAAAATATGAATCCTACAACCTGCAAATACGATGCTGTTTATCTGCGTGAACAGACACTTTGATAAAGACGAGAAAAACAATGAAGGTTACATGTTTTGAACGTGTTTTCTCCGCGCAGCCGATCCATCAAACAATACACGTTATTCAGGACTTGTTTTGTGATACGAACAGTAAAATAGTAAACGCTACTGAGTTTTCACGCTCAAACTTGTAGGTTACTTTTCTTTAGCGGTGCAACAACAACAACAGAAACGTGGAGGCTGAATCAGACTGATGCGCCCCGCGTTTCCAAACAACTGGGCGGTTGCATGGCAATGCGCAGCGATGAGAAAGTAACAAAGCCATAAATAATATCGGACACTCACTTGTCCAAGACAAAATAGAGGTCGAAGGCGCCCTGACAGGACCTCTCCTCCTCCTCCTCCTCCTGTTGCAGCTCTCCTTTCACCGAGGCATCGAGGAAGAAAATTCCCAGCAAAGCCACGGCGAGGAACATGCGAGTCTGTGTCCTCGCCATCTTTCCCGGTTACTGTCGACTTCTCCAACACTGTGACAACTAAAGAGCTTCACATTTTCTCTTTCTCGGCAGGTTTTGAATCGACTGCACGCTTAGTTTGTCGCTGCTCTGCCCTCCTGGGTTGAGTGGATCCAGCCCACAGCAGTCTTGTTCAGTGTGAGCCGGGCTCTCTAACTCTTCTCTTTCAGCTGAGAGAAAAAAAAATATGCCGTGGAACAGGGCAGGACGGAGGAGAGGAGCGACACCCGAGGAGAGAGACAAAACTCCACTTTTATTCAGGAAAAAAAAGAGGCTCCATTAGAAGGAGTGAACAGTTTTAGGGTGGGACGTACAGAATGAATAACTTCTTATGAAATATGATTAACTATATTTGTTTTCACTTCCTTAATGCGATTTTCTGCACAATATTTTCGTGTTACCTTAGTGTTAATAAGAATTATGCAGGCCGGTGTTCGAGGAGTCAGATTCAATATGAAACCCAATTTCGACCATCAATGTTCTGGTCATTTTATGAGCCTCACAATTTATGTTTTTTTAAAGAAGTTTTCTTCTTTCACTGCCTCTGGCATCTCGCCCTTGGATGAAAAACAGAGAAACTGCAAAAAGAAGCGTAACTCAGGCCTGTTATGGGCCCCAATGCAGATCGACCTATGAAATAAGAGCTTGCATAGTGATCCTGAGACTGATATCAAACTTATAATCACAAGTAATGCAATAGGCTACTGAAATTGAAGGAAATGTCATGTAATATAAATTAAAATTAATTTCCAGCCTGCCATAGTCGTGAGCTGTCTGAGCTCGCCTGAGGAGACCCCAGCGAAGCTTTTAATGTGTTTCCTCCTTCTCATTACAGAAGGTTGGCATGATGGCCACCAGGATATTTAACCAAACCAAAGCTTTGATGCAGAATAATCCATTAAATGCTCATTAGACAGAATCATTTAGTTGATGAATAATGCATTTGCCCGGTGGCAAAGCCAGACCACCCTGCATCATATCATGTAACAGTGGCCAGTTTTTATTGTTTCCAACTGCCCACATCAGCCTGGACAATTTCAAACCGCGCGTGTGACTCTCGTGCAGCTGGATTTATTGTTTCCATAAAAGGTAACCGAGACTGTCTCTGAATCCCACACAGCAGTCTGTTGCGCGTACGTGGCTTTCATTTTAAAACCACGACAGACAATAAGATGTTTAAACAGCTTCATGCGCACATAAACAGTAATTTCTATCTGGCTGAGTGCAGGCAGGCGGGGGCTCCGGAGAAGTCCTGCTTGATCTGCAGGTTGCACTATCATCTAAGAGCCAATAGTTTTATGCAATTTAAGCGCACAGAGGCAACTTGCGAAATTAATAATATATTTAAAACTCTTCACTCTATCGTGAAAGTATTGTTCTTGTTTAGGTGATGTTTATTATGTCCACATCCGTCAGCCGTATGCACGTTGTAACCATGTTATACAGATCCCATTATGTACATTTTTGGCCAAATAATCTGTGTTTTTCCCGACTGAAGCCTATATGTCTTCTTTATCGTCTCCGACTGTAAATCAGAAAAGAGAGAATCATCCAGTCTACATTCAAGGCGCGTGTGCGCGCGTGTGTGTGCGTGAACGCGCACGTGTTTACATCAATGCGCCACGCTTCAGTGCGCTCTCTGAAGGGGATAAGTGGGAGTGGGAGAGGACAGGGACGACAGAACGGAGGAAGATTCAGTCGGATAAGTAACTCGTCGCCAAGAAACGGGAGGACATCGTTACCGAGAGTCAGTGCACCTGCTGCAACTTGCTGCCACAAGGCACTAACATCTTCCTCAATGTCCGGCGGGTGAGTTCACATGCAACGATATGGATCCACTTCTCTGTTGTTTTAATAGGATACACAATTATTCTCTCAATTGTGAATGATTTTTATCAGGAGGGCACAGGGGCACCGGATCAATCTGTGATGATGCTTCTCAGTTAACTGTCAGCATCCGATAGTTTTCTTTTACCAAATAGATAAAAACAAAAGTAATACATTCGTCGTGATTAAATATTGTTTATAAATTAGGGGAAAAAATACATGTAGAAGTTGTCGTGCGCGCAGAGGAGGCAGTTGAGCTCCACGGCAGATGGGGAGACAAAAGGAGAAACCGACTGAAAAACTGAGACAAAGGGCGTTAGAAATCATTTTGCCTCGACACCAACCGCGACTGCTTCGCACTTCGGACGGGTAATGATGGGAGAAAAACACAAAAATACTGATTTTATAAATTATGTTTTTAAGTCTAAGACAAATTAGCCTGGTATAAAGCATCTGCATCCTGATCGGCTGACGGCAATTGAGACCAGTAAAACATCAACTATTTGAGCCAGATTGTTCACTTTACATTTGATTAAAACACACATCCAAAAACTTGTAGCTGTTGGTTTTTGCAGGTCTCGTGATTTTGTCTAATTCTATTCAGAATGAACTAAGTCCTCGCGATTTTGCTTTTTGTCGTGAAATGAAATAAACTGTTTTCACCAGTTATTGTTTCCCTGCTCTTTAACTAACAGATGGAAAACCGTTGTGTTTCATTGCAGGTTAGCGATGGATCACACTCTCCTGCCTCGGTACATGTGGACCGGTGACAGTAAATTCCTCCAGCATCCAGCGGATCTTTACACCAGTGTGGTCGTTACGCGCAGCATCCCTGCAGGCACGTGCTTCGGTCCATGTGTGCTCCAAAATACTTTCTACGACACCATCGCCTTCATAGCGCAGAAATCCTGCGACAAGAGAGCCAAATCCTACGTTTTCAGGGTGAGTTGCACATTTTTTTGGACAGTTGATGTCATGAAGTAAAATAATTGTCTCTTTCAGCGTCTGCAATCAGCTTTGATTTAAACTCGCTGTGGTACAGAAGCCTAAATGAATAGAAAACAACGTTTTTGGATGCCAGATTTAGTTTTTTTTTTATTTAAATGAGAATAAATTTACACATTTAATCATCTTTATTTTATGTGACTACATTTTTATGATGCCCATCTGCATTTTTGGTTTGTCACGAAGCTGCTGTCTCGGGTTTTATATCAAAGAGATTAAGATCTGAGGAGCTGAAGGAATTTTAGGAATTTCAGACCCTTATGAAAGATAATAATAAAACGTGACAATTTTTAAAGAACGACTGATATATGAACGTTTTTCGCTAACAGGTGGACCCTGAGGCCATGCGTAATTCTGCATTGGTATTATCCTGGCTGCGGCTCGTGCAGGCTGCGCGCAATGGAGAGGAGCAGAACACCGAGGCCTTCCTGAAAGCGGGTCAGCTGTATGTGCGGACCATCCGGGAAATCCGGCAGGAAGAAGAGCTGCTGGTGTGGTACGATCAGGAGCTGTCTCATCTACTGGGCTTCACGGATATGAGCAGGGGATCAAGTGAAGGTGAGGCAGAGCTCTGTAAATGCGAGTGCAAGGTCAAGATACTGGCAGACCTTCTGCGCCTTGTTAACATGGACTTTAACTATGAAACGTCATTAAGACCAGTCGGACTACTAAAATGCATTGTGTTTGTGAATTTATTTAACATCGTTTGATTTGGTCTGTTTCAGAGTTCAGATGTGGACGATGTAACCAGGTCTTCAAACACGAACATCCTTTCCTGGCTCACTGTCGATTCCTGTGCACTCAAGTCAAGACTGACACCTGGAGCCGCGAGGTTTACCAGCACAAGCACGTGGAAATGAAGAGGCAACACCGAGTGACAGATTTCCACAACATTGCCAGAGATTTGGAGCACAAACAATCTACCAGCAACGAGGACGCGGAGATTTCCCCCAAGAGAAGGAAATACGAGGAATCTCTTTATCCCAAAGGCAGGAAAACGGTTCTATTGGAAAAAACAAATATTTCAAATGATGACAATATTTCACAGCTAAATAAGAGCTACGACCAAGCAGCTGGAGACGCGTCCTCCTCTGCAGGGAAACTAAAATCTGATAAAATCAAAGCGGATCATTTGGGATGTAAGAATGATGCTTTTGCAGAAGGCAGAGGGACTTTAACGCACGACAGAGAGATGAAGACAAGTGACAGCTCTGATGGACACTCAAGCAGCAGCAGCGCATTTTCTCTAGTTCTGTCCAACAGTCAAGGCGAGCAGAAAAGCGCCTTCTGTAAACCCAGTAAAAAAACTTCTCCTATTGGCCCGCAGCCGCATCTCAGCAGCGCTTCAACAGCCCCCTCTAGCCGCCTAGAGGAGATGACTGACGCCTTTACCTCGAGGACAGTTATGGGATACAACAATCTGATGGCATCCAACATCCTGAGCGCTGACTTACAGACCGTTCCCTCCCCGGTTGCATTAAACAACGCTTTCCATTACGCACCGGAGCACTGGTCCAGGAACATCGGCGTTCAGCTGCAGAGCGCCTCATCTCTCACGATCCTTCCACCGACTTTCACCTCCTTCGGCGTGTCGGTGCAGAACTGGTGCGCCAAATGCAACCTGTCCTTCCGCATGACCTCCGACCTCGTCTTCCACATGCGCTCTCACCACAAGAAGGAGTTCGCGGCGGAGTCTCAGGTGAGGAGGACGAGGGAGGAGAAGCTCACCTGCCCGATCTGCCACGAATACTTCCGAGAGCGACACCACCTGTCCAGACACATGACCTCTCACAACTGAGACAAGAAGTGACTGAAAACTTTATTTATTTCCTGAGTGATGCTCGTATTTAAGAGGTTTAGACCCCGGATTCAAGGCGAGACTTTGGTGTATAACAGTGAATGTAGGTAGCTGTAAAGAAAATAGCAAAAACAAACACACATGGCCATCGCAGCCTGTCCACTAGATGACGATAGAGGTACGTGTAAACTGATGCCACTGCAGTTTGTTGTCTGTCCTTCAGCCCTGTACGCGAGGTCGATGATGATTTTGTGCCTTACGGTGGGAGGAAAGACGGAGAGATCTCGAGGACAGCTCATGATTGTCACACATGTCTCGACGGAATCCTCTTTATTTATCAGTTTTCCTCTGATCTGATTTGTACAAGAGATATGGATTAAGTGTGTTTGCACATTCGTTTTGAAATCTTAAAATGATGAGAATGAAACAGATGTGTCGAGTTTTTTGTTTGTTTCACCAACATGCTGGTTTAAATCAGGGTGCTTGTCTTTTTTTCACAGCTCCATTAGGCGGCGACTGAGACCAACTTTTCTCATTTTTTTCCACTCCTTTTTAATGTTTGTTTTGTGGTTGGACTGGTCTGAACGATGCCAAAACTGAGTCATTTATAGAAAGAAAAAACAGAGCATAAATCAATTGAGGGAAATTAACATATTTTGTTCGCACTCTGGCCTCATGAGAATTTGAAACAAACATTTGGACGCCTCAGTACAACATCTGCATGCTATTTGTGATGTTTCACCCAACATCTCAGCATTTTATTTGAACAACAAGAGCTATAACAACAAGAGTCTCATCTCCAGGCAGGACTCTGAGGTTTTAAATCAAGAAGTTTCATGGTTATCGTTTATCTACAAACCTGGATAAAGTCCACATGAGCCCACTGCTTTGTGATTTTTATGCTGTTCAACCAATACTACGTCCCATTCAGGTCAGGCTGCAGACAGATGGACATAAATAGCCTTCTCTGTTGCAGGTAAATGAGGCGGGAAGAAGGCATGAGGTTCATGGGAAAGTCAAGCCTCGAGCCCGTTTAGTCACTCTGAAATGTAAGCAGGGATGTGAACTCACCCTCACTGCTGTTATCTGCTTTTATATGATAAAAAAAGAGTTTGTCCTCAAGGTCTCTTCATACTACAAACTGATCACTTATATGATATTTCGACACATTTCTTTCACAGATTCTTTGCTGTGTTTAACGGGGCTGAAATTTGCACAACGGCATGAAAAACTGTACACAAAATACCCTGCAAATGTACAATTTGAACACTATTTCACGTTAGTCAATTTGCATTGAGTTTTAAACCCTCATTTATCTTCGGGTTGACAGAATTTTTTTTTTGCAGTCTGAAATTAAAGTTCTTGGCTGAATAAAAGCCCTAAAAGTGTTGGAAACTGCTAAATTTAGTCTTTTTTTTTTTTACTTACTGAGGGAAAAATTAGATTTTTAAATAAAATACCCTGTGGCCCACATGATTAAATGGGTGATTAAGAAGCACAGTGTCACTCTATTAAATCCATGTCCTAATAAACAGACTTATTAGTTCTGTGAGCTCAGTAACCATGTGAGGAAAGAGCCATTTCAGCCCAGACACAGAAAATCCTCTGTTGTCTAATAATGGCTGTATTGCTCTCCTTTAATTGAACAGTCATCATATGGAAAAACAAATATTGTTCTTGGTTCCCTGCTTGGCTCATTTCATTTTTGGCTTTTAGGCTCTGGGCTCTGAACCTGTGCCGAGACTACTGTGGTTTTCCCGACTGGAATTGACCATTGTAAGTGCTCTCCTGTGACTGTGATTGCGGTTGACATGGGGTTCGCTGTGTAATAGCAGACTGTGGGTTTCGCACTGTAAAAGGAATCAGTCAGGAAATGAGGGAGGAAAAAAAAGAAACTGGATGTGTTCATTACAATTGGACCAGCTTACTTTGAAGCTAATACATCTATTAATGTAAACATGATTTATAATAACCTCAATTACAGTCATCATGGTAATTTTAAAGGAGGTTAGACCCCATGAAGGGAGCATTTGTAAAAAGGCTTGTTGCTGTTGAACATTTCCACTCGTTCAATATGGAGAAAAATGAATCATACATTTGGTATTTCAGACATTTCACTCTCCCCTCATCTGTCTCTCTCTGTCATCCTCAAATATGGATTAAAGATAATCTCTTTAGGGTTGTGATACTGCTTATCATTTCACATCCTCATGCCACAGTAAACCAGCAGCACACGTCAGTGAATACTCAGCAGAAGGCCACACTGGATCTTTTAATTCTCTTATCAAAACACACATTTAATTCAACTCTTTTAATAAATATGGTGAAATAGGTTTAATCACAAATTTTAGCAAGCTAAATAGATAAGTTTTCCTTTTTTATATTATATTTACTGGTTTAATACACACAGTCTTCACCCTTTTTGGAAATTTTCATTCTTGCTGCCTTACAGAAGTGAATCAGAGGAGATTTAATGTTGCTTTTTTGACACAAGTGAACAGAAAAAGACTTTTATGTCAAAAACAAATCTCAACAAATTGATCTCAGTTTATCACAAATATAAATTAAAACTAAATGAATGCAAAAGTAATCACTCTTTTAGTAATAGCACCTAACACCTATGTATCACCCAATAGAATATCAGAAAATTACATTATTAGATCAACAAAGATCACATGTGCATCATCAAGGAGAGATCGGACTGCAGTATGAGCACACTTGTGCCCTCAAGATCCCAATTTTGTTGAGTCAAGACAATAAAACATGACAACTCCAAAGAGGTTGAATATTTTTATAGTCTTTGTATGGAAAAACAATGAAGACTGGATGGGTGGCACATCTTTTTTTTTTTTTTTTTTTTTTTTTTAGAAATGAGAATGGCTTAATGACAAAATCTTTTTTATTTAGTTGTCCAAACAAAATTGCATACAAAAAAAATAAAGCAATATTACTAAATTCAAA
>JAQMCX010000003.1:12241623-12422841 GCA_029814765.1 Acanthurus leucopareius | reverse complement strand
TCTCTCCCTATTTCCTGTCCGATATCTCAGCTGTCCTATCAATAAAGGTGTAAAAGCCCGAAAAAAAAAAAAAAAAAAAATGCGATTAATTTCGATTAATTAATTACAGACTCTATAATTAACGCGATTAAAAATTTTAATCGAGTCCCACCACTAATATATATAAAAGATTTTTTTTAAAAAGATATTAAATAATAAAGATATCAAATAATAAAGATATCAAACAATATGTAAACTAATCTAAAAAACCATATTAGCTGTGAGATATTAAAAACAGGTATAACATCTAAAGCCACTTGGGATGTTGAGTGACCTCAAGCCACATAAAACAATTCAAACTGACTGAGTTTTGGACAGCAATCATGTCGACAGTCAGCCAACACACAGACTGTCTGAACACAAGTGTTAGCAACCAAACAAATGACAGGAGGCAATTTATTCATCTTAGAGGAAACTTGTAAGATTTTCTATGAATCCTATTTTCTGATTATATCACACTGAGGGTCAGTTCAGAAGGGTTTGTTCACATCAAAACGTTTGGTCAAAAAGAAAAGAGGTTTGTGCCTTTAAAGCACGGTTGTCAAACTCAAATACACAGTGGGCCAAAATTTAAAACTTGGACAAAGTCGCGGGCCAACACTGATATTTATTGAAAAAATTGACCCAAACATGTTTAAACAGTATGGAACAAGCCAAGCTTAATACCATATAATATATAACTTAATATTGCACACATGCAAAATCGAATTTTAAATTTAAAGAAAAACACACCAATGGCATTCATTTCTTAAATAAAATTGAAATAAAAATCGTATGCCTCTTTTTTTATTTGCAGCCTTCTGATTTAATTTTAACAGTAACTTTTTTCCACAGGCTAATAATAAATCAAAAAATAAAATAACAATAATAAACCAATTAACTAATAATAACATCCTTCAATGAACGATTTCTCTGGGCACACGAGGTCACAAACTTTCATCATGCACTTTTTCACAACCTCTCCCTCATTGAAGGGCCGGGCTCATCTCTGCTGCCACAATAAAACTCGCCTTTACAGCAGCCTCACTTTGTGATATGGCTTTTTTGAACATAGTCTGTTGTGAAACCAAACTTTTTTTCATCTCCTCTACTTTCTGGCGCCTTTGAGTCAAGTCCAGATCCTTGTACTTATCGTGGTGTTTCGTTTCATAGTGTCGTCTAATGTTGTACTCTTTGGTTATAGCCACGTTGGCTCCACATACAAGACAAACAGGTCTGTCTTTTACATATGTAAACAGATATTCTGCCTCCCACCTGTCCAGAAAGCTCCTGTTTTCTGCCTTTCTTTTCGTCATTTTTGGGAGGGATATCACGGTGCCAGTAGTAGCATGAGGTCGCTATGACTACAGTACTGTCAACCGCTGTCAACGGAGGAGAGGGTGGTTCTGTCCTGATTGACGCGCCAAAACACTAGCAGAGCATTCTGGGACTTGTAGTATTAGCGGTACATGCGCTGTATAATACCAGTGGGCCAGCTCTAGTAGTGATTTGGTATTTCCTCGCGAGCCAAATGGGCCAGAGTTTGACACCTACACTTTAAAGCATTTTAATAACTTCTATTGACAAATCCTCCCCAAGTCTAAATTATTCTTGAGGTTGACATTTCATTCCTGACAGCGGGTGAACCTTTTAATAATATTTTATTGCTGACAGCATGGAAGTTTTTTAAAAAAGGTTTATTTCTTTTTATAAATCTCATTTTTTTTAAACCAGAAAACAAGTATTAGAAACTGTGGTCTATTTCAATGATGTGTTCTAAGTCTAGGCTAGCCCAGCCAAGGTAAACACACCTTTAAGAGAAGGAAAGGCCATCAATTTACAAAACACTCTCTTCCAGCAGTGCATCTAGATAAGGTTTTTGTAAAAAACAGAGGAAGTCACTGAGCCCCCAATGCAGCCCAAACAATGGCGAAAAGCTGTGAAGACTCTGATAGCAGATGAGAACTCATGAAAAGTGAAAAACCAGAGTGCAATAACAACATACCTTCACAATACTATGAACTGCTATCAAAATACAGAGAATCTTCAAGTTATATTTTCACAAGATTCAATGTGTGGTTAAAAGTTTAGTTTTGAGTGTGCACAATAAATCTTCCAATTGACTGGCCAAGATTCAATGCCTCTATGACAAACAGAAGAGATTTGAAATTTTTCTTCCCATTCACTCAAACTGAAAATGCTACAAACAAATATAAAATGTGTTTTCATGTTTTAATTGTAATTTTCAAGCACACCATGATATTTATAGACTGTAAAGATAGAAGTATGGGTCAGTTTGTTATTTTCACACATATTTCTTGTGTAATTATCATTTTTAATCAAAAGTAGATCGAGTCTTTCTCACAGGAAGTCCTTTTGAGATTGATGCACAATAGCTGTTCTCCCAAATAAAAGTCCTAAATTTCTTCGGTGTTTAGCCTGCTTGTTGTTTTCTTCTTTTTCCTCTCCTTCTTCTTTTTCTCCGTGAACCCTGTTGCTTGTCTTGCCACAGTCCACGAGACACTTCCAAGAAAGGAAAATAGGACAAAACTAATTCAAATACTTTTTGGGTTACAAAACAAAAACCACTTCAAGGAAAAAAAATATTAAACACCTGGTATTGAATAGGTTTGTGGAAATGTATAAATCATAATATCACAATATTTGTAGGTGCCGTTCAAGTGATAACTACATTTTAAGTCACATATTGAGTCTTGTGAAAATATCATTTAAGGCTTGAAAATGACATCATGACAGGAACCTTATTTTTTTAAACACACTGAAGCTGCGTTGTATTAGAAAGTTTTAAGTAGTTTTACTCATCATTTATTACACTGGTTACAATCCTGACATTTGGGAAAGACATGAAAGGATGTCTCACAGCAAGAATGTTTAAGTGTCTTGGTATTTTTGTATTATGCCCAGTGAGGTAGTGCACCGAGGCCAAGGTTTGCCCTTCACTGAATGGGCAGTGATGGAAGACCCAATGTGTGTGTGTGTGTGAGAAAGAGAGGCAGCACCAAAGGTGTAAAAATACCATACAGCTCCAAGATAAACCCTCTCTCACACGGTCTGACATTTACAGAGGACTGGAGCGTGGGAGTATGTAAGGGGCTTGCCCTGTAAGTGTGTTTCCATACACACCGCGTCTAAGCGTACGTATGAGGTTTCCCTCCACCTGAGAGAAAAGCTCCATTGATATAAATGGTGCTCCTGTCCCTGTGTCAAGTGTTGACCAGGGTCAGAAGGAAACTCCGGATTTTTCCACGGATATACGGTTGTCTGTGTATGTGTCTGTGTGTGTTTTCGTGTTTCCCATGTTTGCATAGAAATGTGTGTCATTTTGAAGTGTGTTCAAGCGTAACCATGAAGGGAAATCTGTTTTCATGCTGCGGAGCTTCAGGAGCTGTGGATGTCCCTCTACAGACTACGTGTCGCAGAAGGATCAGCGGAGTAACAATAAACGTATCAAGTTGTTGCGTACCTAAGATTATCTGAGACCCCCTGAGTACACAGCCTCTTGAGGGTTTATTTAAAAATTTTCAATGTTACAGATTCTTAAAGCTTCCCAAACAATGCTAAAAAATTTTTTTTTTTAAATCTTATTAAATAATACAATGGCTAATAGTTTGTAATGTATGATTTCCTTCTCCTTTACAAAAAATCCTTAACCATTTGTCTTTACTTCCTTTACTTCTCCAGCAGGTCTCCCGCCAAAGACCTATCATGTGTTAAAATACAACCTCTGGCAGTGTATATCTGATAAAGTTCCTCACTTTATGTGGTGACAGTAAGTTTTGAAGTAATTTACCAGGGCTTCAATAAAGGAGCACTCAGCTGCTTTTCCTCCTCTGAGTCAGTGGTTTGTGACAGGCAGGCAAGTGGAGGAGCAGCCCAGCCAGTGACCCGCCATGGTTGATGTTCATCACAATGACACTGACCTACTTAACTGCCACCTCCTCTTGGATGTCAAAGAAATCACCGCCTGACACTTGGAGAAAAGCTTGGCCATTATTTGTTAGGCATGACAAATTACTTGCAGTCCTGATAACATTGACTACTGGCTAAATAAAAGAGAAAAGAGAATGATTGTGTTTTTTAGTACAACCCATGTCTGTGATCATTGTTGTCGTTAGACGGTAGGTTAATTTGCTTACTGAGTGCACTCAGAGCGTACACATGCATAAGTAGAGGCCATCAAAGCTAACGTCTCAACTTGAATCAGACACAGATTGATGGCGGTGAGGCAAAGTAGGCTTCTCCGTTGCGTAGTTGGTGAGAGGCGAATGTGGGAGGCAGTGACCCGGAGCAAAGGTCTCATCAGTGCCTGTCCCTGTCTGAGGCCCCCCTGCCTGTCAAAGTCACATTTTAATCTCAAACATAATTTGAATTTACACTAATGAATACAAATGACTCCCAGGACTCCACAAGCTGAGAGTAATAAATTATTATCGCCTCTAACAATCGCATTTCTGAAGCCCTTTTTCAATTAGCTGCCCCTGTGGAGATGATCACGGAGGGCCCGCTCAAATGAAGATAAACGATGCCCCTCCCAACACTGTGCGTCTGCTCCTCTGATTTAATAGCTTTCTAATTCAGGAACATCTTCGACGTGACGAGGCGTGAGGCTTTTTTTTTGTTGTTTCCAACTAGAGCTTGATGAGAAAGTCACTTAATTGAAAGCAGGTGTTAATCAACCTTGCTCTGATGTGGCATGTGATTTAGGAGGGAGTTTGACAAAGAGAAGATCGTCCTTGCCACTCAGTGACACAGACCATTCATTTCACAAAAAGGCCTTTTGCTACACTCTGCAATATTTTTAGTATTGTCCATTTTACATTTAATCCAATAGCCCTTTCACAACAAGCATGGATTCTCATCTGAAAAAATTCCACAGTTTATTTGGACGGATTGAATTGGTTCTTACTGACACATGCACACCACTGCGGAACATTCGTGAAATATGACATTCTTGAAAGACTTTGAGCTAAGAGGAAATATCATCTGTGCAAATACATGTTGGACCAAAGAGATCCTTTATTTCAGCTGATGTCACAATATGAAATGAATGAACATGACACTTAAAATGTAACTGATGTTTGTTTGCAAACATTATATGTTAATACAGGAAGGAGCTAACGTTAGCCACAACAGCTAGCATAAGCATCAAATCTGGGGTTCATAGGGAACTTATTGAGCCTCGTCATGCAACGTAACTGAGCTTAACTTGTAACTATAATAATCTTAATATCCATCTTGACAGGATTTTTTGTATGCTGTTTTGTACAGTGTGTGTGTGTGTGTGTGTGTGTGTGTGTGTGTGTGATAGTGGTTTGAATGATATTGAAAACGTTTCCACAAATACTAATGTTTAGTCTTGGAGTATTTCTCCTAGTAGTGAATAGGATCAATTACAAAACAATGGTCTGTCTCACACTGGAACATGTTCTACATGATCACTTTTTCATATTAAACCTGTAATGTAACCTGTTAATCCTCTGTTACCCTAAAAAAAGTAGTTTTAATGGCTTTACTGTGACAAATTATTAGAAATCAGTGCTATGAGTATGAATGTGAACCAACTGCAACTTTGAAAGTAGCCTATTAAAAATTTATTTGCATAAATCATTGCCCATAAAAAACTCACATTTCAATAGCTGCTCTTAAAATTACAAGTATTGGCATTAGTATTGTAGTTTGCCTTGGCTGTACATTGTATTTGCAGTTTCATCGAGCACTCATTCTACACGACATTTTCTGTGTGTATGTGATCTGATTTGAATCTTAATGAGACTTGCTTGTTCAGGCAAAGATAATCTGCATTACTTAAAAACTCCTTCCACCTCAAACTGACTTACATTTTTGATCAATCAGTTTGTCTGTGTAGCTTTTAGAAACTTCAGTGCCTTATTTACATAACGGACATGTGATGATATATTGTTAATATTGCATTATGTATATACACAGCATATAAGTGTACTGATGCAGTGTGTCCTTTGTCTTGTGTTGTTTGTTTTTATAGTTTTAGGATTTAAACAACAGAACAGACCAGGAAATGATACAAAGTCGCAGAAAAGCTAACAGAGAAGGTCCATCTAAGCCTGCACCCCATTTGCAGCTCACCACAGAAAAACCTAATGAGCTAACCCTTTACATAACCGACCTTAGAAAATTACAAGTGAACATAAGAAGAGACCATAATCATAATCAGCTTCCTTTGACAAGTCTGTGGTTTTTGAACGTCTGGAAAGCCACAAAAGTGACATTCTGCTCAGAGAGGGGATGAATGGCTCTCTGTGTCTCTGTCAGCGGGCTGTCAGCACAGAGGAGCCTATGGGGTCAACTTACAAAGGGCACGGTCAACAAAAACTCAGAAAAACACATTAGTACACATTTGCTGCTTGAAAGTCCATCAACCACACTTTGGAATATGGACACAGTTTAGTTTCTAGAACAAAAGTGTCCATAGTTTAATACAGTTGATTCGTGAAGCCTGAGGAAACTTCAAGTGTTTTAAACTCTCTCACTGTGTTAATGACACTGACGTGTTTGCTGACTTCCACCCTATGCAACATACGAGTAGATCAGCATCGTTTTTCCTTCCATTGTCTGCTCGAGCTCAACATGTGGCTTCCACACAGAGCCAACATACAAACTTTACACAGGAAAAATTTGCTTTACAAAGCTCTGACAGAGTGTTTTAGCTGACTTACATAGTTTTTCAACCTAAGTCCTAATTGTTTTAATTGCACAAAAAATGATCAATTTGGCTTGGGCTTTTCTTTTCATGACAAAATGTCTGCTGTGAGGATGTCGACCCACCCAGCTGCCCTTAGATGAAGATGTTGATAATGTTGATTCTGCTCCGTCTTTCCTGTCTTGCATCCTCTCTGTATCTCCTTCCCTCACTTCCTGCTGAGGCTTGTTGACTTGTGTTTGCAGGCTGCTGAATAACTTATTGATGTTGTTCTGTGGCAAGTCTCTGTCCAGGTGAGCCAAGTAGATGTAAAGTTTGACAGAGGTAGCAAATGGGATCCTTGCAGCATGCAGCATTCTCATCATCCTCTGTCAGGATCTCACAGGCATATTTGAGAGACCTAATTAGGGTCCCTCCCAGATCACTGCAGCCCAGGGAGAAAAACTCCATCCGGTTTGAAGCCTTTTGGGCTATGTAGCTCACAGTAGTTGTGCCATAGTTATGCCATATACACACAGAGTTTCATGTGGATAAAATGATGAATGTTGCTCAAACCAAAAAAAACCTGCCTGAACACCACCTAACCAGCACCAGACAGCAGGCAGGCAGCAGCATCATCAAGCTCGCTGATGAACCAAATGGACCATTTAGTAGCTAAGTAAAAGTCATAAAATGAGATAAAGGTAGTTATTTTAGGACATAAGAAATCCAGCAACCACACCTTTATGAAAACTTATCACATGCAGTATTGTTTTTTAATGCAGTTTTTTGTAGTACATGTAAAATCACCAACAAAAAGTTAATGTCTTCACATGTATTTTTTTTTAACAAAAGGGAACAAGAATAATCCATTTTCCTCTTGTGCATGAGAATTTATCTGTGCAAATGAGTGAGTAATATAAATCTGCACATAACTCGTGCCCTGTTTTTAATCAGTGCACAGAAAAAAAAGGAAATTAGTTTATGTCTGTGTTAAACTGTGAGCTCAGCAGACAGCAGGAGGATTTACTGAGAACAAAGAACTCATTTCTACACATTTCTTAGGCCTTTAAATCAAACTTTCTTGACTGAACAGCCCACTGTTAATGACTTTACCACCAGCTTTGTTCCTATCTCTCTTCGTCTTCCTGTCTGCTATATTGTCAGATGCTGCATGTATAATGCATGGAACATATTCCACCCTGATCCTTACCTTTATTCCTCTGATGAAGCCATATCAGCTTTAGATTTTCAGCCTCCCTACTTTTCAAGATCACCTTCTACTCAGCAAATCAGTCAGTAATCTTCCATTGTTTTGTACTTTGAAATTCAAAGGACTGTTTAATAAAATGACACAACCATAAATGTGAATGGGCCTTGAAAACTGAGTTGCTGTCGTTCCTGCCATAACTTACAGCAATAACAAGGTATGAGTCTGGAAGCATGGAAAAAGTTGGAGGGAGGGGGCTGAGTGAAAGGGGGGTTTGCACATGTATGTGTGTGTGAGAAGGACGGGTGTAGAGATAGTGCCCAAGGCCAGCGGGAGTAGAAAGGGAGAGAGCAGAGAGAAGGTGAGAGAGTAAATCTGCTCCGTGGCTTCCCCCCAGCGTCAGGTTTATATGTGTGCAGAGCATGCAGTGTGTTTCCAGGGGTTTCCATGCTGTCACAAAGACCCCTGTGAGACCAGCTTATTTACCCTGCAGTAAAACCCGAGAGGGAGTATACCCCGCAGTAAAAATGGAGAGGGGGCTCAGCGAATTAAGATTTAAGGCCGCCTCCGTCCCTCTGTTCTGTGTGCCGTCAGGGAAAACTGACTCTGCTGCTTTAGGTCTGTTGTTCAAGTTATGTTGTGTCAGAGTTAAGGGAGTGAAATTTGTCATTAAACATACAAACAAGTTTCAGAATAGTTTTTAATTAAAGAGAGAGGTATTACATTGTTCTCAGTTATTGGTTAGATAGTGACTTGTACAGTGACAAGATATTAATTTTCGCATAAATAAGCAGTTGTGCAATTAAGGGTTAATAAATTTTCACAATGCTACTGCATAAGCACTTGCTTGACTGTACAAGATGCATTTTCACAAATGAATGCAAAATGTGCTTTTGTTTGTTCTTTCAAGAATAATCATTTTCCAACATCTGAGGGAGAAAAAAACATATCAACAGCATCTCAAAGAGAACATGAACTTGCACATAACACAGGGTTACCTACTGCCAAAAATCAACTGACCAGCATTGATTGAAAAGATGTTGCATACACAGTACAGAGGCTGATGGCTCTGCGAAGCCATCCACATGGCAAAGGTACAGTACTGCACATGTCTTAACAATATGCTCCCAACGGTTTGGAAGATGTAACATGTAAGAGGTTGACATTCTGATCTCCTCTCCTCTTAGAGAGTATTGCTTAATTACATTATGCATTTTGATCATGTCAAAGTCATTCAGTCAAACTCCAGGCTTAGACTTCTGTGCTTAAAGAGTCTGCATGCAATAAGAGAGCTGGTGTGTGTGTGTGTGTGTGTGTGATAGCAGCTAAAAGAACAAAGCTTAACAAGCAGTTACATCCAAAGGTTGAGGTGAAAACCAGCTGCAGCCTCAAAACTGTCTTTGATCCGGAGATGCAGCACTGTTGCTTTGTACATCATATACATCTAAAGTGGCAAAATGGAAAGTTTGTAAACCTCGTAATTTTTTTGCATTTTTGGCTGAGTTTGTATTAAAATAGCTATGGAATACAGATAAAGGATGTCGTCACATAACAGACTGAACCTAAGAGCCCAACAGTAAATTATGTAAAGGACATTTAAATCCTTTTTTTTTCACATTTCACAAAAAGTCTGAATATTTAGTGATCATGCTTCATCCAAAGTTTAGCAAAAGATTGAATTGAAAAGTTATGAATTTATCCAAACAATCGATTATGTTCAATCATTCTTTATCTGTACTAAGATGTGCAAGTTGTGATTATGTGTAGTAAGACTTTTATTGTGATCGTGTTCTGTATAAAATGGGCCCTAAAACAAAAAAAAAAAAGATAAACAGGTGGTGTGCAAAGTTCACATTTTGTTCCTAAGTCACAATTAAATCAACTAAAAGATGTGATGTAATCCTCCTCTGGTTTGGATCAACCAAACATCAACCTCAGACCACAAAGCTGCACATTCAGTGTAACCACCACAGGTGCTCTCAAATCAGTTTCTTGCTCTTCGCCACCAACTGCACGCGACAGTTTGCTCGGGGTCAGTGCGGAGCAAGTGGTGTGAGTCATTCCAAGGCACTTGATTCTTTTCGTTTCCTTAGATGACGAACTGAAAAATGTTGTTTTGCTAATGCCCTTTTCTCCAGGGTACAAATGCACTTAATGAAATGATAGCACAATGCTTAGTTAAATTCTACTCATCAAGGTTACAAACAGATACTCCCTTTGGTATGATGATCATAATGTGCACATCACTGCCCCGATAAAAGATGTCATCAGAATATCACCAGATGTTGAATTCCATGCAATTTGACTAAAAAAAAAAAAAATTAATGCGGTTTGAGAATTAAAGGACATGAAGGAAAAGTAAAAGATACACACTCAAATAGCAACACAAAAGTTTTTAAAAAAAATGATTCTAGAGACAGAAGGCAAATCACTAAGCCCAAAAGGCAACACAACCTCAGTGGTCTAAATTAAATTGACGTACAATCACAACACTGAGAGCTAAGTGATAACAAAAAAATTTGAAATCAGTGTAACTAAACAAGAGGCCTCAACACAAAGTATCAAAACAGGTTTCATGTCATTGCTAACTACTACTACTAAACTAACTACAGCCAAAGACAAAGGTAACACCAGTCAATGCTGTGATGGACTGCACAAAGTTACTTAACATAGTCTGTGCTTTGCAGGTAGATAAGCAGGAGGTGGAAACATTCAAACTACTTTGTGGTCTCTGGGACTCTCTGGTTGCCATTGGTTGCCGTGAAGCTGTAAAATGCCCTGTAAAACTTCCAACCAGACTTTGTAGCAGAAGAGATACTGTTCCTGAAACGAGAGAGACAAAGGGCACGTCTAACTTTCAGGAACTGTCTTTTTTTTTAAAAGCTTGAACTTTAACCTTTAACCCTTCTGTCAGAACTGACCTTGGTCTGAATCATCCCGTGCCGCTGAAGTCTCATCTCTTTTACAATGTCGCTCACGTTAATCTAAAGACAGAGACAGAGGGTTGTCAGGCACGACTGCAGCATGTGAACTAGTTTATGACTGTAATTTATCTCTGTGATGAATTATCAGCAATTAGAATCTACAGCCATGCAAGCAGCTCTGTGAGGGCATGGACACATGGGCGCTTTGAGCTAAATGCTAACAACAGCATGCTGATGTTTAGCAGGTAAAATCTTTCACAATTTTTACCATCTTTGTTCAGCATTTCAGCATACTGATATCAGCTAATAAACACTAATCACACAGTACAGCTGAGGTTAATTGTAATGTTATTAGTTTTGTAGGTATTATGTCATAAACCAGAGTATTGAGTTAGGGTAATGGCACAAAATGAAAATGTCAGGAATTAGTCACAATGATCACATTTCATCCTGAGTAGAAAAAAAAAGGCTTGTACAAACATTTCACTTAAAAAACTGTCAACCTGCTGGTGTGGCTGGGGAAAAAGGTGGAGGATGACCAAAGTTGGCAAATTTATCCTCTGGGGACCATGAATGAATTTTTTTTCTAAGAATCCATTTAAAAATAAGCTATTTCTGTTTAAATCAAAGTGGTGGATACAGCGGCTAATGCTGGCATTATTAAAGCTGGGCTAAAAGTATGGCTAACAGAAAATGTGTGGTAAACTTGTTAGCAAAGCTAGCAAAATGGCTCTGACTCACAGGCAAATCATTCTCAATGAGGCTGAGGATGATGTCAGTGCAGATGAGGACCCCTGTGCGCCCGATGCCGGCGCTGCAGTGCACGGTGACTGGTCCCTTATGGTGCACTGCCCTCAGGTAGCGGATAAAGCGAACCAGCTGCTCAGAGCTGTGTGGCACGCCGTGGTCAGGCCAGTGTGTGAACTTCAGGTGACGGACAAAATGGGTCTCACCAGTCTAGAGTAACAATTCAAGTTAAGCAGAATGTCAAAAGTAAATTTGAAAAATTGACTTTAGATAAGCAGATATTCCTCACAAATCACCTACCTCTGTCTCCACCATGCGGATGACCTTGATGTGAAAGTACTCCAGGTGCTGCTGGTTCTCCAGGTGAAGCTGGTACCTGTCAGTATCCAGAGGCACACTCAGCTTCTCCGGCCAGTACTTGTGACATTTGATCCTCCCCCGTTCTATTTCCTGCGTCATCATGGCAATGACGTCAGATTTGCTTTCCCAGATCATTTGCCAGAAGGCCTGGACTGTGGAGGGCAGAGGGCCCTGGCAGGAGATGTAGAAGAACTCTTCATCACCAACTTGCATGCGGATGTAGCTGGCATTAATGTAGTCCTGGTTGTCTCCAATGGCAACACGGGTTTTGTCATCTGCAGGAGGAAAAAGACAGGAAAGAAAACTGTAACATGCATGAATTTATAGCTAAAATAGACAAATTGCATCCAGCATTTTCCATAAACAGAGGGACAGACATTCCTTATTTTGAATTTTTTTTTTGATAAATCCATTGATCTCTTGATCATTAACAGCAAACATTGCTTACTTTGTTGTTTTGCCAAAAGCACACACTCTAAGTGTACAGTAAATAAAGCCAAGTAAACAGCTCGGAGGCCTGGGGACAGGCTCAACAAACCAGTGCTGTGAAGAATTTTGTTGGTGATGAGAGGGCTGATAGACTGCAGGCAATTAGGAAAGTTTTCTGGTTTAGTCCCCCGCCCTGCTTGTGAGGTCAGAAAAAGCCACAGACTGGAAATCAGGTATTCTAAATAAAATATTTAAAGGCAATGGATCGGATAGTTAAACAACATCCCCCCTTTTCAAGACTTTTTGCACAAACAGCTGTTGCAGGCAACAAGGCATTTGACGAGGTGCAGTAGTATTCCACTGGGGGTTGCCATCTTTTTCCTCACCCCTTTTCTCACCCCAACACGCTCTGTGGGCTGACGTGGTAAATGTCTCTGTATGTATCTGAGGCATGCTGATATGTTTTCCAGCAAAGGTTCGGGTTATCAAGAAAGGTTTACATTGAGATCACCCCGGGTAAAAAATATTTTTTCACTTTCTTCAGCACTGTCTTTCTCCTCACCCCCTGTAATTCCTCATACTATTTATTAACAACACAGTGAGTGATATTTTATCCTAATGCAGCTTCATTAATTAAAAACATAAATCCAAGATAATTACAAGGATGTTAACAAATGACATCTTCTTCGTCTTTACATACTTGGCTGACTCCAAGAAAATTATAAGTGCAGCATCCGTGAATTATTGATACTAATTTAGGAAATGATTTGTTGTGCAGCCATTACTTAAGTGCTGTAAACAAATATCTCCATTCCCTTCAGTAAAGACGTTCCAGTCAGCTTAAACTGAGCACCTAAGCTAACAAACAGGCTTCCCTGTAAATGCCAAGTCTGCAAGTATCCAGCTTTTACAAGCTTTAGCTCACCAATAAAAAAACCCGATAGGGGAACATAAAATGAAGCACAAGGGTTTGAACAAATGGAGAAAGTGAAAGTTTAGATTCTGTCCCTCCTCTGTGGGACTTACAAGGTAGGATGTCTCTGTAGCGGTTCTTATCTCTGTTCTCAGGGGCTTTTCCCACCAGACAGTTGTCAGAGGGCTTCAGATGCTCCAGGGCCTGAAATCACAATGAGGACACAATAATGAAAATAAAATGTAATACTATAATGTTGTAATAACAACTCCAGCTCTTTGTGTGTGTGCTGCCCTTTTTTAGTGTGTAGCAGTGTAATACATATAGTTTTTTTGGAAGGATCAATGTGGGGAAAAAAGTTCGGCATGTCCTTTTTTAGGACAATTTCAAACTATAAATTACTGATTGATAAATGTGTACAATAAAACACATGCACACCATGAACTCTTTGACCAGTTCCTGCTGGTCCAGTTGATGCTGCAGGATCTGGATGAGAGCTTTGACCCTGGAGCCTGAATACTGGCTGGTCTTCTCTGGGCTAATGAGAGCTAAACTGGCCAGTTCCTCCTCTGATACTATGGGTGGGCCTGTGGAAACAAAACAGGAAAAGAGAAGGACACGGGTTGCTTGCATGGCTCGGCACAGATACAGTTTTACTATGATCATTAGCAGAAGAGTGGAGTAAAAGGCACCTGTTTGGGGTGAGGTAATTTCCTGACTGGTGGCGTCGAATACATCATCATCTTCTTCTTCGCTGCTCCAGCCGTCTGACTGGGTTTTCCGGATGTCTTTACAGGACTGGTCCAAGAGTTTGGTCACAATTTGTTTCCTGGGGGAGTCAGGGGGCAGGGGTGAGACCAGACCATTTTTACTCTTCGGTAGGAGGGGATGAAATCATGCAAGGCTGAGCTTCCTGTCCCTGCGACTTTTCCACCTACAATACAGTATAGACAAGAGGCTAAAATATCTTTACGCTTTTGCCATACTGTTTGTTTTGAGGCTACAGGGAATAGCACTAAGCACTTCCTAACTGTTACTCAGTTGTTTGTCTCATTGGCCATACGTAACATTCAAAGGTTTTATTTATTGCTCTCTGCTGCCTCCTTGTGGTTAATAATGAAACTCCTGCAGATCAAAACAAATAGGAGCAGGAGGAGGAGGAGGTTGGGATTAGTGGGAGCAGATGATACAAGAGGAGAGGACTGTAGAAGGTTACTACCTGTCAGAAGCTCCATGCAACATGTCAGTGACATTGAGGGATGGACAGCAAGTTTGATGAGAGGGGGTGCTGTAACAGCTCTCCTGATCCGCAGACAAGCAGCCAGAGGAGGCAACAGACAGGAGGAGCCAGGTGTAAGTAGTTGATGTTAGTAAAGAGATAAGGGGTGATGTGATTTGATTGAAGTTGTCATCAAAATTACCGTGTCATAGATGATGTACTTGACTTGTGTCTGTGTTACCTGTTTAATTTCAGTCTCATCTGTTACAACAGTCAGTCGTCTGTGTGGTGCAGGAGGTGGTGAGGTAATTAACACACCAGCTTCACTGACCACAGGGTCCGATGATGCTTCTGCAATAATGAAAGTGGGATAAATTCCATTTAGTTCTGTCTGTTTTCAAGTCTGAGGCAAATCAATGTCAAATTGTCTTTAAATACTGGCTGATTAACTGTGTTTATAGTGTGTTTGACATAGCTACAAAAACAAGTGTTTTTAGTTTAAAAAGAATATTTCTTTACTGGTGCTGTCAATTTTTTTTCAGGTTTTATGATTTTATCTTTTTTATACTTTATGTTACAATTCTAAACCAAATATTTAGGTAGTCTCATGTAAGATTACCAGCACATCAATCAATTTTGATTATGCAGTTCTGATTTTTGTGACTTCAATCTGCCTTGAGCCTCAAGAGTCTCAAAAGTTCACGATAAAAGAAAAGGCAGTTGTCAGGTGTCGTACCAGGAGGGCGTTGAACTGGCTTATTTGTCATGCTGTCAGGTGAGGATCGAGCATCAGGGCTGGACACAGGAGCTGGCTGCTCAGCTAGAATAGCTCCAGGCTGAGCGGACATGTTGGGTGGTGCAGGGGACTCGGAGTAGGTCAGGGGCAGGATGTCTCTGCAGATGGTGAGCTGCACAGTGCCCTCAGCTTTACGCAAGATATCCACCACTTTATTGTGGCTCAGCCCAGACACGATGACACCGTTCACCTGGAAAACACACAGTGAGGATCAGGGTTTTTCCCACCACAGGGGTAATAAAACAGATAAGATGCACCACGAGTTGTTACCTCTAGTAAAATGTCTCCCACTTTTAGCCGACCGTCTTGCTCAGCAACCCCACCAGAGCAGATTTCCTTCACTCTGAGCATGCTGCCATTGCTCCCCCCTACCAAGGCAAAGCCGAGGCCTCCTCCTTCTGGTTTTGTGAACTCCACTTGCATGACGCAACTCTAAAAGGACCAGAGGAGAAAGAAAACAAGATTTTGGTGGAATCAGCAACAGAGAAGAGGGTCAGTTTGTGTCAGTTTCATTCTAGTGTATTAAACAGAGCATCTTGTTTTCTTTAGAATAATGCCATTGTGTTGTGGAAACATGAATCAGGTGTGCAGAAAGCCTGACCCACACACCACACACACACATATGCATGAACACAGTGACCCCCCAGCGGAGAATGCATTTGCAGATTGACACACAGCAGACTCATGTTACAGTGTGTGTTTCCATAGACTTATTCAAAGAGGTACAGTTAAAGCAAAAGAATAGAGAGAGCTGAGTGGAAGTGAAAAAATAAAGGGCTTACAGCAGAAGAAATGAACTTGGACTAATATAATTTACATGTTTAGAAACTTACATCGTGTTCTTGAGTGAGTGAGAGACATCTGAAATTTCCAGCAGTCCTACACACAGCTTCAACTGAAAAAAAAGAAGAGTTATCAATGAATCTGCAGACAAAATTACACCATTTAGTGCATCCAAAATGATGTATAATATTAATCAAACCAGTAACAGAGATTCAAAAATTTAAAGGAGAGGAAATGTCCGGAGTTCAACAGACAACTGAATTTCCCTTTTGTACCAATTTCTATCCATGTGACCATTTTCAGCAAATGAAATTTCTGTAACAGACAGAGAGAAAAACAACACACACCGACCTCCCACCTCTTCGCCCATTTTAAAAGAGAAGTGTTGATGGGTGCGTCTCTTCTATGACAGGTGAACAAGGCTGCTCTTTTCAGACTGACCCTCGCCACTGTCCCTTACCGCTGCATGCACCGTCACCTGGCAACTGAGCTACCTGCCCTGTAGACCACTGGCTCTATGGCACTGTCTGTCTGTGTGTGTGTGTGTGTGTGTGTGTGTCTGTGTGCGGGATGGCTACAGGCCTACAGTCCAATTCACCAGTGGAGGGCCTGAGGCTTGCTAATTATTAATCCTGCTGTGAGAGCCCAGGATCTGTCTGTCAGCATTCAGATCACACGCATGCACACACAGCTGCAAAGAGAACTGTCTTTCAGCACCCAGCTCCGGCTTCACAGACACAAAGGAGCAACAACCAAAAGGGTGAAAAGCAACCAGTAATGGTGCCGATACAACATGTACAAGTTTGGAGGAGATACAAAAAAGAGGAAGGAAAAGAAATAACTCACCATCTTCAGTAGGAGAATCTCTCTCTGGAGAGACAGGCTCTTCGAAACGAGCAAAGAACTTTCTGTCTTTTTTCCAGTCAAACAGACCTGCAAAAGAAAAAGTTGTTTTGAAGAGCAATACCATAAATTGTACAAGAATCATGTGCATTTTAGGTGCTTAATCTTATAAAAAAAGAAAGTATTTATTTCTAATCTCAGAACTGAGAGCTCTTTCTGGTAATAATTGACCTCAAATTGTCATCTGCCATTTGTTCAGTTAAGCATAAACATATCTGGTTTCTAGGCAATTCATCAGTGCATATAACAACCAAACTATCCTATGTGTCCTTGGGTTAACTCAAGCAGAAGAAACCATGCAGAGATCCTTCAAACGCCCTTACCGTTCCACTTAGCCTTTGGGGTCACTGGTTGGTCCTCTCTGTGACAGAAACAAACATTACAGTCATTAAAAGACATAAATCTTTTTCATTGTCTATCTCTGTACACACGGAGGGCACATACCGGAGGATTTTAAGTTTAACTTTGCGAGGAGCAACCTCACAGGCTTTGACTGCATCCTCCAGGGTCATTCCCAGTGTGCACCTGCCACAGATGTAGAGGATCTTATCGCTGGGTTGGACGCTGCCCTCCTCGCTGGCTGGAGAGCCTGGCACCACTTCAAGACAGTAGATGCCCTGCCATTTGCTGCCGATGCCTCCAGTCAGCTTTATACCTGGAGAGGTATCACACGAAATACAGTAAAATATGATCAAATAACAATCTTGAGTTGTCTGTGTCTTCAGAGTGTGTGACAGTTTGCACAGTTTCCCACCCAGCTGTCCTGAAGAAGTTTTGTAGATAACTATATCAGGCAGGCTGTCACATGACGGCGGGGCAACCAGGTTGGTAACTGCCCTCCCCAGGGTCATACTCAGTCTTCTAGGAGATGACCTGAGAATCGTCATGGCAACATCATCTGCCACATTGGTAACATCATGCCCATTTACCTGGAAACAAGAGACAGAGATGGAAGTGTCAGCAGTTAGCTTTGATAGCACATAAACAGCTCACAACAGCAGTATATTTTTTACATGTTCAGACATGTACAGGTGTGTATGTGTGTGTGTGGGTGTGTGCATGTGTGTGTGTGTGTGTGTGTGTGTGTGTGTGTTGTGCATACAGTAATTAGCCGGTCTCCTGCCCTTAGTCTTCCATCTGCCTTGGCTGGGTTGTCCAGTATTTCCTGTATGTAATAGCAGTTATCCAGCTTGCTTCGGGTGATGGTGAAGCCAAAGCTCCCACTCCTGGACTTGGTCAGGACCACCGTCAGCTCAAACTCTTTAACCAATCCCTGAGAGGCAGGAAACAAAGATTAGTTATCAGCTGTAAAGGGGGTTTTAAAAAAAATTAGATGTTAGAAAACTGTAATCAATCAATTTTTTTAAATAACACTGTTGAATATGATAAATTCCTTGCACAAAAGCCTCTACACAAGCCTCAAAGAATGCAACAAACATATACTACATATACTACTACAATAAAGATATACTACAAACGTGCCTTTCTTCGACTCTCTTCCTCCTCCTCATCAACATCTTCATCATCATCATCATCCCTGTATTGTCTTTCTTTCTTCTCTGGTTCTTCCCTCTGCTGCGTGTGGCTCTGAACGGGTGTCGGCAGCACTGTAGGGGGCAGCGTTGGGACAGGTGGGCTGACACAGGGAGGCACGGAGGACATGACCTGTGCTGTGATGGGGGTCAGTGGTGGAGGAGGAGGCTGGGGTGGAGGCACCATGGGCCTACCGTTCTGGGACACGACGTTGTAGTGACTTGGAAGAAGCCCCTGCTGGATCAGGTGGTGCTTGGTTTTCGGCGGCTGGGTTGTGAGCGGCTGAGACGGGTGGGCCAGGGAGCAAGTGGTCAGGGTGTCGGACGGAAGGGTAAGAGGTGAGAACGTGGTAGTGGGGAGGTGGGGGCTTGGATTCTGTGAGCTGAAGCCCGCGGAGCTGTTGGAGGTTTGAGAGTGGAGGGCTGTGAGGGTGGTTGTTAGGGTGTTTGTGGCCAGACTGGAGGGAAGGCTGAGAGGAGGCTCCAGCGTTGAGCTGATGGTCAGATACTCTTCATCTGCCATGATAGTCAGTCCGTTTCCCATCAGGCAGTAGGTCACACTTCCATCTGCTTCTTCTCTGACTCCACTGCAAATTAACAAACAATACATGCTGTATGTAATTTACATAAAATGATATTCTCCCCAAACTCTTAGTTTCAAGTTTCTTTCATAAAAATTAAATCATGTCCAAATGACAAGAGCAGCTTTGAATGACATCACACATAACCATCAATCAGAGTCAGGTTTGCTGCTTCCACGTCTTAAATAAATCCTTAATCTGAACTATTTCATTTGGCTACAAGAGAAGAAAATTAAAAATAAACATTTTTATTAGTGTGTAATGTAATAATACGTAATTGATTTTTTTGCTACATTACCTAGCATACACACAGTTGGAAGCCGTCTTGGGACAGACATCCAAAGGCATCACAGTTGAGCTTGTTGTGGTTGCAGCCTCCTCTTCTCCGTCCTTGTTCGTCTCCTTTGCCTCTACTTCCTGTTCTTCATCTAGTTTCTCTACAGTCGGTTGTGATTCTGATGGAGGTGGTGAAGAGCCAGAACCAGGTGAGCCAGGTGATGTTGGGGAGGTGGGTGAAGCAGGCGAGACTGGCGATGAAGGTGATGTTGGTGAGGTGGGTGACGGGGGTGAGTGAGGAGGAGGAGATGGGGGAGGCTGGTTGACCTGCACTTCACTGTCCAGACTCTCGGTCTCTGAGAGTACTGGAGCTGCTGGGGGTTCTGGGCTTTTCTCTGCTGTGTTGGGCAGATCCTCCTCCTGGGTGGGGGTCTGCCTCTGCGCAGGTATTTTACCATCATACTGAAACTTCAGGAGCTGGCTGTAGTCCTCTCCTAGTCTGATGTCCAGAGACCGAGATCGAATCTCTCGGAATAGTGCAGGACTCTACAGAGATAAACAGAAGCAAGTCAGGTGAGTCAGACTGGATTACTGAGTCTATATGGGTCTTAATGTGTGTGTGCACTTGTGTGTGCGTGTGAGCTCACCAGTGTGTTGTCATCTACATCATAAAATACTCCAGGACCTGGTCGACAGATCAGCAAATGAACTTCAGATGGAGCTCCTCGTAGCAGAAACAAAACTCTCTGAAACACAAAAAAACTGTGTTGATGCTGGGAACTTCAAAGTTATTTGAAATACAGGAGGTTTGGTGAATTAGACACAAACTCAAAATGTGTCAATTCTATTTAACTCTTTCATTTTTAAATGCAGTTGTGTGAATGCCACTGTAACTTCTTAGCAGTACGCACAAGATTAAATGACACATCAAACACTATGACACAACCAGCTTTCTATTTTTGTTGGTATGAGATTAAAGGATTAAGGAGGCCATGACGTGGTCGAGATCTTAAGAAAGAGCAGGGCCACTGGAGCCGCTTGCACACTCAGCAGCCCGTTCACAATCATTTATCCACAGAAGAAACCACCTGCTGTACTGCTCAGCAGTTTTTAGGCTGTAGTGCACCTTGTAAACCTGTTTGTTCTTTTAAGTTTTTACACCACATGTTGCACCCTCGCTTTTATGTGCAACAGAATATCTATAGATGTGAAATTCACTAGTACTAATTTATAAGAAGTAATATTTGCTTTAAAATCCCCAAACCTGGTAAGAGAGATCCTTGACAGGCTCTCTGTTGACTGACAGAATGATGTCTCCCTCTCGCAGCAGGCCGCTCTCTTGTGCTGGCTGACCCGGGAAGAGACGTTTGATGCGGACCACACTGCCGCGGTCCGGCCCCGAGCGAAGCTGTGAGATGTTGAAGCTGAAGCCGAGCCCAGACAAACTCTTCTTTAATACCACCTCGTGTGTGTTTTCTAGGGAAATAGAGGAGATGGATGGAAATCTTTGAGCA
Organism: Acanthurus leucopareius; assembly: GCA_029814765.1. Taxonomy (NCBI): domain Eukaryota; kingdom Metazoa; phylum Chordata; class Actinopteri; order Acanthuriformes; family Acanthuridae; genus Acanthurus; species Acanthurus leucopareius. Next base: position 12,401,960 of record JAQMCX010000003.1, on the reverse strand, counting down.
TTTATGTGTGTTGTATGATCTATAATCTGTAATGTTGGTTGTGATTGTTACATTCTGATCAGGAAATGTTTGCAAGTCCCCCCGGTACATTTATTGTCCTAAAGGATGTGATTACTTTAGCAGAAATATCTCAAATTTCAAATATGAAAATGCAGAAAATGTCTTGTTTCATATTTCTTTGTACATTTTCCTGTAAAGTAAGGAAACCTGTGCAGGGAAGAGGAAATGTCCCTGTAATGAATCAGAACAGGCAGCTTCAAGGTTTCAGTGCACGCGGTCTCGGGGGGGACTGAGGGAGCGTCAGCTTTGCATGACTCTGACAGCAACCACAATGTAGCTGTCAGATGACTCACAGTCACCTCTGGGCCATGTGCACAAGTGTGTGTATGTGTGTGTTTGTGTATGCGTGCTTTTTCTTTTTTTTTCCTTTTGTGAGTGGATGTGCCCCTTCATCTCCCCTCTCACCATCAGTCACAAAGCTGTAGTCCTTGGCTCGACCACTCAAGGTCGTTTCCATGGAGACCTCTGTCCTGGGGGGCTGTGTATGTGATGGACTAAGGGCCAAGGGGGGGCAGGGTGAGTCAGGTCTTGGCTCCAGTATTACTGTGGGCTCCCTCTCCATCAGCAGGTTCACCACCTATGGGGGACAGATGCACTTACACCCTTTTTATGAATGATTATGTTTATTCATTTACACATCAACATGTCCGATGTCTGCAGCTACGGTGCTTTTCTCAGAGTATATTCAGAAGAAGCTTTGAATGAAATGTATTGCAAAACCTTCACCAGATTACTGCAGATAATGTCAAAGGGTCTTGAGGGTCCAACAGGCCCTTGCAACTGAATAGTATATTTTAAAACAACTTATATGAGGATTGTCTGATCTCTTAATCATGCAGGGTTTATGTAAGTTTATGTAAGTGAACTACTTCTGTAAGGAAAGGTAAGGGCAGGATTATCATCATGTGAGCAGATAATAAACACTGATTTCAAGTTGGAACCCAAGAGGATGATAACACTGATACTGCTAATCAACATGTGTAAAATAGTTTCTCTGTGGCGAGAACAGTCATATTCTACAGATATTAATTCAGTCATGTGAGCAAAAGACAGAGTATGTTTATGTGTGACTGTCTTTTACTGCACTGCATGTTTCTGTGTGTGTGTGTGTGTGTGTGTGTGTGTGTGTGTGTGTGTGTTTGTGTGTGTATACCTCCCCGGTCCTCTTCAGGCACTCGACAGCTTGATGGTGAGTCACACCCCTCAGGTTGGACCCATCAACCTCCAGCAGTCTGTCACCTGTCACATGCACAAACACAAATCTCTTCATCATTAGCAGCGTCAATACTTAAATGACGTGTGTGTGCGCATGTGTTTGTTTGTGTGTATGCGCGCGCGTGTGTGTGTGTGTGTGTGTTGATGGGCATGTCAACAAATCTAAAAGTTGTTCCCGCTCACTGAAGCATGAATCAAGCAGACACTGACCTCACACAGAGGAGGCTGCAGCACAGTCACATGCAAATAACTAACAGAATAAAAAACAATGTAAACATTATCATAAACTGCCTCAAGAACAGCTTCTCTTTTACTCCTCTGTACATTTAGACCTTTAACCTTAGAGGGCCAGGTCACCATTTCAGCTCTTTGTATTTATTGTATTGTATATATTGTATTTAAAGAATTTTATTTGGTCACCTGATCAAATATTGAAATGACCAATAAAAGGATTACCGATCTGAATGCGGCTGTCCTGCTCTGCAGCTCCTCCAGGCACCAGACTCTTGATGTAGATGCCTCCATATCGCACGTTGGTGTTTATTCCTCCCTTTTTGGCAGAGAGAGATTACAGAGATGTGATTAGTTAATGTCATAGGCCTCAAATAACCCTGGAAGACTTAGACGACTCAGCGTGTAAGGATCCAGGTTACTGTGCATCATAGCTCGTTAACCTTTCCATTTTGGTTCTGTAAATCAGTTTGCCTGGGCTGATCTCACACACATAAGGCAGCAATGCCACTCGTAAAAGGCATTTTTTTCAATACATCAACAACAGAGTGAGTGACGAGTTTCTACTAAGATACAGTAGCCCAGTCTTTCAGTGATACTGTGGTTCAGAGAAAATAATCAAAAGTAACAAAAAGTCCTAATGTGATTTATTAGGTGCACTGACTAAAACTAATGCAGTCTCATTTAGGTTGCAATGTTTGTATTGAATGTTTGCGTTTAGAAGCTATTGACTCAACTTCATTGTTATTTGGTAGGATGCAGTTTTAGGTTCCGTTCAAATTGTGGTGTTATATTGTCAAGTGTTTCTTATTTTTTCAAGCTGATTGAAATCAGTGAAGGCAGGCTTAATATCTCTGCATCTCTGTTAAATGCAATAAAGTACAACTGCAGCCTCAAAGAGGATCAAGCAGTTGAATCAACAGCTCTTGAAAACTAAACACTGTTGGGAGGATTTATTACAGGACTGTTGTTTTAAACTGCATGAGGTTTTTCTAACTGTATCAAGTAAAAAGGCAGCTGAGTGATTAATGTAAATGCTATTTGCCCTCTGGTGTAATGCTTTTTCCATCAGGACCCCTCGGCTTTTGTCCAACCTGCCTGAGAGGACAGGGTTGCAGAATCAGTAACCTTTTTTTTCAAATGTGTTTAAATCCCCCCCCCCCCCTTTTTTTAATAGTAACATTATGCCTTTTTTGCACATTTTATGTTCTTGTTTCAGGGTTTATCCAAACTTCACCTTCATCTACACTTGCTCCTGTTTGGCTGGACTGTCTGACTTTCCATTTTTATTTTGTTTACCTGAGTATCATGCCTTTTGTCTGTCAGAGCACTTTTTAAACTCTGTTTTAAAGGTGCTGTATATTATTTTTATTTAAATAAAATGATCTATTTATTTGGAGAAAAATCACTCACAGCAACACTGATGCCAAGACTGCCATTGCTTTTCTTCAGCTCCACTACAAACTGTTCCGCAGTCTTCAGACTTACGATAGACGGGGACCGAGAGCAGACGTCCTGAAAAACAGCCAGACAAAAGGTAAACATGAAAAAAAAAGTTTTAGATATTTCTCTTTTAGAGAGAGCTAAATAAGGAACACATAGCAAGCGTTTTCTGGAGCTACTGACGTAGCTGAATGAACACAACTCAGAGCTTTATCACAATAACCATTGCTTTCAATCCATTTAACAATTAGCACTGTTTACACTCTTGTATCAGCTTTGGCTTCATGTTGACAGCTGTGTTTGCATTGAAGCCAAGTCACTTGTCTTCATTAAATGTTTGCTGAGTGCTGGTTCTGACCTGGGCATCATGTATTCGCACAACTGGAATGTGAAGCTTCTTGCCCTGTTTTGGGGTTGCCATGTTGGACAGACTGATGGCCTCCTCCAGTTCCTCCACGGCAGGACGGTACTCTGCGCCGCTCAATGTGGTCTGTGACCCAAAGCCCCTCTCCAAGGCCAAACCCAGAGTACTCTGACTCAAGGAACTCCTACTTTCCTTTAGAAACTCTGATAGGAAAACAACCCGGTAGGATAAAGGACATTAGTACACATGTAGATTTTAAAAAGTGTCTCTACTGAACACAACCTTCTCAGAGGAGAAAGCATTGAGCAGATCTTACGTTTCGGCTGGGACACAATGAGCTCCACCTCCTCAGGGCTGCTCTGTAAGATGGCAGCAGCATCACTGAATGTCACTCCCTCCAAACTAGTTTTGTTAAGGGAGATGAGACGTCCACCTGAAAACAACATTAAATCAATACAAAGTCATTGTTACAGGTTTTCATATGTAGCCGTGCTTTGTCTCCAGCAGCGTCATGTTGTACACTAGTGTTTTGTTTAAGCCAGTGTCTGTATGTTTCCACTTCAAATTGTCGAGCTTCGTACCAGGTTTGATTCGTCCATCTTTGTCCGCAGGCCCATCAGGCACAATGGAAGCAATGAAGATCCCAAGGTCAAGTTTACCTGTATTGTCCTCGCCAACTATTACAAAGCCTGAAATGGGACCAGAGAGGAAGTAAAGACAAAAGCCTCATGCTGAGGAATCAGGAACGTTGCACTGGGCTCATGAATTTTACATCACCTGAATGTACTCACCAAAGCCTAATTTTGGATCTTTTTTCAGGCTCACACAGACTATCTCTCTCTCTGGTGTGGTCCTGGTTGGTGTGTCAACTGTAAAGCACATTCCACACATGGTAAACTGTAAATATATCTAAATATTCTCTATGGCCATCATGACAGATAATAAAGACTCACATAAAGAGACAAAAAAATGTTTACATCTTTGGATAATTTTACATTTTAAGAGCTTCTCATCTGCTTGTCTTTGGAATGTGGATTAAGACCTAAACACATTCAAACAATGTCACTGTGACATGACAGTGTTTTCTACCCCAACCATTAAAATTCTATAGGAAGAAATATATTTTGTAAAAACGAGGATTTCTAAGATTCCTTGTGTTGATTTTTCTTTTCATTTGCCACCTTTTTTTTTTTATGTGTTCACAAAGACCAAACATATTCACCTCGTATGGAGGAAGACGCGTCAGAGTCCTGCTTTTGCAGTGAGACACTGGACATCATTCTGGGAATCGGCTCTGGAGCGCTACAACACATGTGTGCACAGTTGCATTACATCACATCACAGAGAAGATGTTTCTGAATGAGGAATATGAACGTTGGTATGATCGAGAGCTACCTCCAACACGCCTGCTCTTTCATGTCCCTGAAGTCGGCTGTTTCAGGGAGCTCCTTGTTCAGTTCTCTGCTCATCTCCCTCCTCATCTCTCTCTGCTGGCGTAGCCGTGCCTCCAGTTTGGCAGTCAGGTTGTCACAGGACTTGGAGAGGGAGTCTGGCTGACCAGGTGTCAAACCTACATGGTTCAACATGCCTTCAGAGCAGGACATCCGCTTCAGGTTCAAGTTACGACCCTGGTAGACGGACATGTACTTATCCATGTTTTCATCTGTAGAAACAGAGGAGAGTCATTGAAATTTAGTTTTTAGTATTAATTAATATGTCTTCCTATTGGTCACTATCACTAAAAGTTTCCACCTGGTATCATGGTGTGGTTCAGTTGTCGTGACGTCATCTCACTATGAAACTTGTGCTGTGCTGAGCAGAGGTTCAGCAGGTACTGTGCTATTTTTGAGCTTTCTGTTACAAAACTGTGCTTTTTCCCGCTGGGCCCGCCGCACTCGATAATCAGCTTACGCCGCTGAAAGACAGACACAAGCCATCATACGTTCACTCTGAGCTGTATATCAAATTGAGCTGCACAGAGTTAAATCTAATATAACAAAAAACTGAAGTGCGGCTTCTTTTTACCCCAGTGGATATGGAGTCAGTTTCCCTCCAGAGGAAACGTCGGGTGACTGTCCGGAGGTGGTTCTTCATCTCGTACACAATGATTCCTTTGGAACAGACTCCCAGAACCAACTCTCCTATCACCGGCCTTTTCTCTCTGCCCACACGGTGGAACATAACCCCATACTCTGGTAGCTGCTGTGCAATCTGAAGGATACATGTTTTTAAAATGCTGTGAGTGTCTTTGTTTTAGAGGGCATATGCATCACATTTTAAGTTCTGGGCACTTATCCCAACACTCATTTTGATTTACAGGAGCTGAAACAGATGACATATCATTAAAAACAAGTGCAGACAGCCTTATCAATTTAGCTAATTGCAAGGTAAAGGCTTAGCCAAAGAATAAAGCAGGCCACTGGATCATCTTGATTTTTGTGTGTGAGTGGATGCAGTGGTCATTTGGACACCTTTAGGTACTCTGTTTCTGCCTCTTCAGGGAGCATCTGGGCATGACTTGCATGTAATCTCGGCAACTCTTCCTTGACTGTAGGCAGGGCGAGCTTCTCCAGCATCCTCTTTGACACATAATGCTCCGGCTGGTAATAATTCTTACCATACACCTAAAAAGACACACAAAACAACCAAATCCACCACCGTGATAGAAAGACAAAGCCGGTATTAAAAGATGTAACTGAATATTTTTTGCCCCCGCTACCTCTGGCATGTAATCCCCAAACTCAGCCTGCAGAGCAAGAGCAACCAGAAACAAGCCTGTCTCCTCATTACAGTACAGCCGCTCCTCCAAGATATCCTTACGCAGCTGTAAGTAGTACTGGTGACGAGTCAGTCTGTGCCTAGGAAACAGAATTTTTTTTTCTAAACTGGGTTTTACTAAAAATAAATTTACATTATACTTGTAAAACACTAGTTCTGTACTCACAAAATGAAGGAGATATCATCAACAAAAAATTTGACTCGAAGATACACCAAAAAGGAAGATATTTGCCCTTTTTTCCAGCTGTCAGGCGCAACTTTGGAGATTTTTGTTTCGTGATCCAAAAAGAAATATTCATCATCTGCCAAAAGAAAAAACAAAGAAAAGCTTCTTAAACTTTGGACCTTAAATGTGACTAAAACAACAAAACAGCCATAAAGAAACACATTTAACTAATGTAGAAGCTTTAGTTGTATTTATTATTAAAATATTATCACCACTGCACCCCTCAGGCCAACTGTAAGGGCACTATATCAAAAGTTAGCGTGCAAACAGGGAAGCAGAGATAGATTAGGTCCCAAAAAACATTTCCTCTCACCATCTAGGAAGGCAAGACCGAAGTAGAAGTGTTCGACCAGGTTTGCGTGAGCCACCACCATGTCGAACACATCTCTTGCTTTGGACTTAATGTCACAGCGAACCAACACATACTGTCCATTAGGCAGCACCACAGTCACTTCTCTCTGTGACGAACAAGAGCGTCCTTTTCTGGACTGTGGTGGAAACACACACCAACACACACAAAAACACACACACACACACAAAGACACATGTGGACTTAAAAAAAAAAAGAGACACTCACATGCATGTACATAAGTATACAAATACTGTACATGCAATTATGCAAACAGACATTTAGGATGCAAGATAGGACAAGTTAAGATCATGTAAAAAAAAACAAACAAAACAAAACAGTAATTTGCATTTAATTGGTCAGGAACAGAGGAGATGAACACAAATGATAGATTTACCACTATTGATCCTGGAAGCTCAAGAACAATGTGTTGTTCGTCTGGCATCCTGATGAACTCAGGACCCAAAGCCTGACAAAACAAACATTTACAATATCAATAAGCAGCCTCTTTAAATGTTCTGCAGTCTGCTTTAAGAGTCACACTGAACCCACATCTGCACCTCATACACACAGCTCACTGTCATTCCAGCTCAACTTAATACTGTACATACTAGTTGACAAGCTGCATTTAGCATGGATCCTCCTCCAATACACACTTTTTTGTATTTTTGTCACCGAGCAAACACTAAAAAAGGCCTGATCTTACCTTAGCTTTCTTCTGGCTCAGGCTGAGTGAGGACTCGCTGAAGGTGATGGAAGGACTGTGGGATCTGCCTGGTGTTTTGGGAGAGATGTCATGGTGGGGGCTCCGACCAAACCAACTGCAGTTGCTGTCCCTGTGACGAACCCCACGAGGGAGTCTGAGGGCAGAGAGAGAGAGGGAGAGGGAGAGGGAGGGAGGGGTGGGGAAGGACGGATTGTGTAATAGTTGTGCAGAGAAGTTAGAAAAGTCAAACTCTGAGAAAATGTCATGTCTCCTCAAAGTCACTGCACACCGTGAGAGAGCATGAAAAGAGAGGCAGGTTGATCTATTAATGTTGACATGCACACAAAGATTGTGCGAATGTTTGCAGAATTTTCTTCAAACTTCAATATTAGCAGTGATTGTGTGTCCATAAGCATGCATGTAGTACAAACCTGTCCAAAGAAGAATGATACAACGGTGTGGGAGAGCTCCTTGGTCTTCTTCTCCAAGGTCTCTGAGGTAAACTCCCTACAAAGCAGGTGTAAAACAAGTGCTTGCATTGTTAAAACGAGCATTTTATTGCTGGAATGCACATTAAAGAGAAGCATTTGATGAAAGTTCTCAGTTAGAGATTATGTGAAGAGGACAATTAGTTTTACAGCAGTTAGGTTTTACTTCTTTCTGCCATTTTACGGCTTCTGCTCAGCTGTATTGTCACACACGTACCTGACTTTGAGTCAGAGTCCGTTGAGTATCTTCTCCCTTCAGCACTCCCGTCGCTGAAGTCTGAAAATGGCCCTCTCTTTCCTGTCAAGAGATGAAAGATGACATTACTGTTTGATTCCTGTCCGTCTCTGCTCTCCCCTGAGAAACTGGGATGTGACGGAGGCTTTGACCTGGAGCGCCCACTCTCAATATCTGCTTATTGGCTCTTGCAGGAACATAATCCTGTGCTTGTTTTTAGGTCAAGAAAATCTTAACCCTGCTTAATCCTGTTTACCTATGCACCATCTTGAATTAAAAGAGCAGTGACTGCAACTACTCTGTACGTAAGGTCAAAAGTAACTTTGATTCATGATAAATAGAAGCTTGCTCCCATGCTATACACATATTGAGGAGTTTCCATGTTGCCAAAAATCCAAGAGCCAGAAATAAGGCTGTAAAAATCATTCTCTAAGCACTGTCCCAATTAAGAACATAGTAATTAAGTTTTGTAGTATCACTCTTTGTGTCATCTCTTTACAGTACAGCCATTAACTTAAGCTGTTTTTTTATTAGTTACTGTATTAGTTATCTTCCAAAGTGCATGTCATTTGGGAAGTTCTGGAGCATTAAATTACTCTAACTGATGTACAGTGAAGTAATAAAAAAAGTGTTACTTGGTTAACAAAGCCCATATTCAAGAAAATCCTCAGTACTAGCATGTTTATTTCTCCTCTCTGTGATACTTCGGTGGTTACTTGTATTTACAGCACAATTCATCAGGACTTTAATATTCACGCTCACCATGAAGTCTCTCTCTGATCATCTGGCTCCTGCCACTCAAAGGGACGTTGCTGTCAGGCAGAGAGCCGTGGTCCATCTGGAGGAAAAGAAACATCTACTATTTACAAACACTTTTTATGGGCATTTCCTTGCAGTGTGCCTTTAAATCCTGACACATTTAGAATGGGCCTGCAGAGAGGCTGAAATGCTTACAGACAGGAACATACTGTAGGTGGATACGTAAACTCACTGATTCATGAAAAACCTCCTCCACCAGCTGTCTGATGACATTGGCGGGCGGCAGCAGGATGGAGGCCTTATGCTGAGACTCGCAGGCTTCCAGGATGGAGTTGAGATTCACCCTGCGATGGGCCAGGTCCTCACACATGCTGAGGAGGAGGCTGTTTAGATGGTCACTCAACTGGACTGGCTGAGCAGGATCAGAGCGGAGAGAGAATCATTATAATTATGAAGGCTTGGGATTGTGATGGTGCTGCATTAAATATTAACGCCTCGTATCAGGGGTCCCCACCTGATTTTGAGGTAGGTGAAAATCAACTGACCAGTAGAGAGTCATACCCAGTGAATACACCAGCATCTGCATGACAGAATCAACCAGTGAACAACGAGACAGATTGGACATTTTGAGACAACAACTCATCAACTAACTCTAAAATAAAACCTTTTACAGATACTTTTTTTGTATTTCTTGTATTAGTTTAATGATACAAGGACATTTTCTGGCAAAAGTTTAAAGACTTTGATGACACAGAACATGTTGTGGTCAAACATGTTGTGCCCAAAAAGGAGAGCTATTAATTCAGTTTCACTTAGCAAAATAAAGAAATAAACTTTAAAATCAATATGCCCAAGGTAACACACATATACGTATTGCACCAGTATTTAAACTCTGTTGCCACTTTATTCTACTATTAACCTCTAAATTTTAATCATGTGTACTATATTTTATCTTTTTTTTTACAAACTAGCTTATTTTTGTCATAATTTACATAAATACTTTTCTATCTATAGGTTTTATAAATACAACATACTGTAATTAAAAATATACGGAATTAAAAGCAGATTATTGAAAGGAGTGTGTAAGAAAAATGGACACAAATTAAAGAGCTCTCCTGTCCCAATGAACACAAATGCTAAGAAATCAGGGCTCTGAAGTGCAGAATTCAGGGCAGAGGTTTCTCCACACAGCCAGTAGATGGCGTGCTTACACCTCAGTTGTCCTTCAACTCCTGACATCCTGAGAATTTTACACCCCAATGAAACAGTCACATCAGGATATGACAGCAGGATGCAGCATTTGTTTAAAGTTACTGATATAAATAACTGATACGCCTTAAGTATTTGACAAGTCTGCCATCAACTTTTCCATGAGCTATCATGTTGGGTATGAGGATGTATGCACTGACCCTCTCTATGGCAGGTTTGGTTGAGCTGGCACGGCCCTGCAGCATCTCTGGAGCAGTGAAGGTAGATACTTCATCTGATAGGCCACAGTTCTTAAATGCTAAGGTACCAGTGGCTGACAGCAGCAAGGAGGTGGGGCTTATTATATTACACATATTGTTGTGACCTGAAAAAAAAAAAGGGAAGTCCATTATATATGTGATTCTGCTGGCACAGTTCTACGCTAAAGTCACACTGAGAGAAACAGAAATAAAGCAAGAAACATAAAACGGTTATGATAAATTTACTCTGCAATAACACATCATAGGGTCAAAGCGTAACAGCGTGATGTGTTTGAGCCAGTGGGAAGAGGCAGTAATCTGAAATGCTTTACCCTTATAAGAGACATCCACTAAAGACTCTGCAGTGCCCAGCAGCAGAGACCAGACCTCCTCCTCCAGCAGAGGTCCTCCTCGAGCCTCCAGCACTTCAGCTAATGTAACAAATGTGCTGCTCATCCTGCACACATTCCAAGCACGCACCTGAGGATGTGCCAAACAAACGGGACACACACATGCATACGAGACACACATTTAGATACACAAAACATCACTAATTAGAGCCTTCATTCAGGCTGATGTTTCAGCTTCATCCTTACATCTCTCTGGGAGTTTACTGCTGCTGTTGACACAGCTTATCGGCAGTATTTTGTCTTTGGAGATGGTTATAAAAGATAGCTCTGAGTAAAAGACAGCTCTGTGCACTGAACTCTGATTAGATTGTCTTAGTCCATTAGTCTCACTACCTCTCACTGACTCTGCCCCTCCCATTTCATAATAGGCTTTCTCCTGACCAGAGGGGCAGTTCTGAGGAAGCTGTGATTCTGGCATCAAAGCCACTGTGTCATGATCTCATGTTAGAATGTTGTTGTCACATGATCTGCAGGTTTTACATCACAGCTACAATAAGTTGAGAATTTGGAGGAGAAATTTGAAAAAGACAGGCTCACTTACAGTCAACACTATATTCTTTCTGTACACTAGTTGTATAATATGTGTACTACAGGTGATTTTACATGTATTACAAGAGAAGTTCAGTCTTTTTTTAAAGTTAAATTCAATTTGACAAATGGAATCTATATTTAAACATGTTAGATGATGCATTCAGTAAGCAGATTTTTTACATAATAAAAATTTCAATCTCCTTTAGTGCTTTCTGAGAGAGCACAGTCCCCCTTTCTTTAAATGACTGTGTTTTGTAAAATCTTGGTAAGTCGTTATTTTATCTAGATAAACTGCAAATATACTAACTGCCGTAATTTCACAAGACTTCAGTAAAAACTAGCACGAACATTTCCATTTCCATCCAACACGTTTTTCTGCACCTCAGATAAAGTTTTGACAACATGAAATTGAGTAAAAACAGATATGCTTTTACAAGTTTCAACTACACTTTTCAAACAACTGCAGGAGACAGAGGCTGCTTCTTTTTTCTGTCTGTGTCATATGCTGTGAAACCCGACCATCTTATTTTTCATTCCACTGGATCTGTTTTATTTTAATGTGACTGTCTGTTCTCCTAAATGTCCCCAAGCAGTAATACAATAGGCTACTCACAGCCAGCCACAGAGTGCACTGAACACAGCGACATGCTTCCATTGATACACACCAACCCAATTACTTCAGGCCTGATTAAACCCTTCACTTAAACTGAACTTATCCTCGGCTCACGGCTCCCAGATTGTTGACTGAACACAAGGTAAGTAATAAAAGATTTAGTGTGTGGCAAAAAAACCCCAAAAACATTAATGAAACTTTAAATCTTTGAGGTCTGCATAAACTGCTCCAGGACATTTAATTCAGTGATTAAATCATCATATTGATAAATAATACATAATCGTCTAACTGTATCCCTGCATGCAGGTTTGTCAGTGTGATATGGAAAGGATCGAGACAGAAAAAAAGAAACCCTGCCAGGTGCTCCCACCCATCCACTCTTGTGCAAAACTTGCAGCTGTTGGTGGAGTTACTGCTGCAGGGATCAACACAGGAAACAGATTATGTACACACCAGACTGACATGTGTTACCGGATTCCTAAAGGAAGTGGAGGAACTATGTTTACCTTCACATTTAGATGTGTTGATTGGTAGGATCGTGTCTGACCTAAACTCTCTTACTACATCTACATCCCTTAAATCACAAAGTTTACAACAAAACTTTATAATAAAACTGGAATTATAGGACATAAAGGCATGAATTTGAATATCTCCTAATCCAGTTGCAGGACAACAGGATGAACCAATTCTTTATAGCATCTAATAACCCAATGCAGGTCCATTTTACACACCAGTTGACAGTGGATACACATTTTTTCTCCTTGGCTCATTGAGAATAAAAGCATCTTTACCCATCCATGCCATAATTTGAATGCACCAGTCAACAACTAGTCTTGTTATCCTGTTACAGAAGAAAAAAATCACCTTACTGATCCATTAAGCAGACAGCCTCATGATGTAGACACAGACAGAGAGGAAGCTGCACTGTATTCTAGGGAATTTGGGACAACATGCCTCTTCAGGATCTAGGTTTCTCACACCCTAATTTCTCACTATGATAAAGTCCAAAGTGACAGCACATTCCCACACTCATGTACCCTGAAAAATAAAGTATATCAGCCTCTGTGGTCCGAGTCTAATTTATATTGCTAAAGCATGAGTATCCTCTGATAAACAACAAATTTTCCCATGATGATTTTTGTCGACACAGGCCTGAATATGAAAGCTTTACTATGCAGTTTCTGACTCTTAAAGATAAATCTTAGCACAATCTCAGCAATCTTAGTCCTGATTATGTTTAGCTAGCGTCAGTGCCTGGGTGTGAAATCCTCTAAAAAAAAAAACAACCTCTAGTTAATGGAAAGAATCTAAACCTGAAGACACTCAATTCTCCAAACTGTCAAACATCCCTGCATGAAGGAGGGAGATGGTGATGATGAAGAACAGCTCAGTGGCAGAAACATTACCTGGTACCATATGTAACCTATGTGAGCGGTCTGATCCTGTTTGTTATCTTCAGTGCTCCCACCTCGGATCCAAAATAATCCTTGTGATCATCGCATTGCTGCTTTGACGTCCTCTCGGTGAAGGCTGCTCCGCTCCGGCAGGTATAATTCATCAGTGACATTAACTATACATGCATGGTGCCACATTCGCTTGCTCTATCGCCGGCGGCACCACGCTGAAGATCTGAAACTTTTTACTGTAATTGGCGCTATTCTTAGCTTCTCGTCTTTAAACACTTAATTGGATTTGGCTCGCGTTTTGACAGCGACAAGTCAGAGCCACCAATAGCGAGTGGCGTGAGATCAGCTACACCGATTTAACTAATCCGTCTGACGCCCAAAGGTGCGGTGGATCCCCGGCGGTAGGTGCGCTACAGAGGAGCCTGGGAAGGACGAACGACCTCGATCACACTAGCGGACTGTAGCCTGCTGCCGTCGGGCTGCTCCCCAACGATGATCATAACACTGCGGGCTCTCTTCGAACAAGGGGTAAGAAACCGTAGTAGCCTTGTGTGCTCGTTGCGGGAGTCGGTGCTGGGACGTTTATCCATGCCGGTCTATTGCGCGCAGCTGGTCTCCGCAGGGCCCGGGGTATCTGCGCAGGGGCAAGGATAAATAACAACCATCCAGGGCTGTCAGTCAGGTGGGTGCAGGGAGAATTTAAACTACTCAGCGCTAAGTTAACGCAATTTTACCTGATGTCCTTATTCAGTCACATGCATTGAGCAGAGCGTGGATGCGCGGTTACTCCGCTGTTGTAGCGTATAGGAGCTGACGGACAAACTCTCGATGGTATCTTACTACGCTATAGATTTCTGCAGATGTGCATGTCATAGTCCATAAACGCTCTTCCACGGCTTAATGAGGCCAGGAGATAAGATTTTTAAGCCAAATATTGCCCCAGTGACACCGATCATGCATAAAATAACCCCTTAGTTCAGTTATAGATACATATGATCACTGCAGCATCACTGTTTACCCCGGAAACCGTATCTGCTTCATTATACCCACTAAGCCCATAAGAGCTGACCCACCTCCCTAAATGACTCACTGATAGGCCTACTTAACCCAACTGCATTTTGAAAAACCATATAAATGTAAATATTATTGAAAGACAGTAATGTTTATTTTGACTATATTGTAAATAATAAGTATACTGTCATTCAAGAGCTGAAATTAAGATAAAAAATAGCATTTTTGTCTGTTCACCAAATCATCACTCCTTTTTTTCTCATGTGGTCACCAACAGCACTGATGTAACAACACCTTAAAGAAACACTGACAATCTTCATAACGTTGATAAAGCTGCTAGAAGTCTGCATATTGCATATCACAATCGCAGGGTTACAGTTTAAGACCTCTTTTTTTTGTTAATATTAAACAGCAAAAAGGAAAAATCTATAATACCTTCAGAGTAACTAACAAGTCTAAACTCATCTCTCTTTTTCTTTCCCGGCTAAGTTAAATGAAAAAGATGTGGGAAAAAAATAAAGAAAAAGCAAACAGTGAAAAGTAAGAGTCCCTACACATATTGGTGTCATTATCCATTAAATTATCCATTTCTAACTGAATTTTAGCCTAAAGCTGTGCCACTGCTCCACTGTGCCCCTTTTGTCCTTCCGTTTACCTCTGAAGGGTTTTGCAGCAAGGACAGTTTGTGGAAGAAATATGGGCATCAGTTTCAAACATATTTTGTTTGACTTGCTGAAAAATATGAATTTCTCTTTGATCTGTGAGCTCAGTGATCTATAAGCCATGCAACCCACACACACATTTCACCAGAAAAACACATTTTAAGAAAAGGAAAACAAGTCTCAAATCTCACTTTTCATTACACCATTATTGAAAATTTGCATTTTTCTGCTCTTGAGTATTTCCTGATGAACACTAATATGGTTAAAATCACCACATTATTGATATGTAGAGTCTATATCTTCAGTAAGATCTGTATATGCCCCAACAACAAAGGTACTGCAGGCATTAAAGGCATAGAAATAATTACATGATAAACAATAATAATTTATATAATTTATATAATAATAATTTATATTATCTAGATAGATAGATAGATAGATAGATAGATAGATAGATAGATAGACAGACAGACAGACAGACATGCAGGCGGAAGGAAGGCAGGATGGATGGATGGGATGGAAGGATGGATGGAGGAGGTGGTGGGTGTGTCTCTGTGGAGGAGTGACGTGCTGCTGGGACGCATGCCCCGTGCGCACTGCGCGTCCCGGCCTGTCAGTAGCAGCCAGATGGAAACGTAGACAAGTGGCTCTGGTGAGGTCATGTATTTTTAAGCCGCACAACGGAATAAATCATCCCGCACCGGCGGCATAAACAAATAGTTCGCTGCTCCGGAACGATTCGCCGCTGATCGGACCGCGGGTTGATCGGTGGTTCGGTTTAACGACAGAGGTAAGATGAGGATTCGCACCTCTGCTCCTCAGACGTGCTTATTGTTTGGCCGTGGGGGAGGGTCGTATGTCGCTGTACGCGTATATTCATGCTTCTTTACCTACGTGGTTGTTGTTTAAGGTTGTTTCTCTCTTGCTTCACTTATGCTGCTCACCCACAACTCTCAGTTTTCGTGTAGTTACATTGTAACGGGTCCAAACGCAGCGTTTGCGTACAGATCGACGCAGCAGCAGCGGCTAGTTTCACCGCCGACTGCGCTCAGTGTGTGACAGGCCCTGTCATATCACGATATAGATGTCTTTTCCCTTGCAATAATATCTTTTTGTGTGGTGCTGCTACGTTTTTTTTTAGCATGCACGGCTTTTTTTCTGATGCAGCAGCCCACAGCGTCATTATCTGCTGCAGAACAAGACACGACAAGACGAGGGGTCGTGTGGCCAAGGTTAACACGCTGACATCGTATGGAAATAAATAACGGGTCGATGGTTCCCATCTCAGCTCTCTGCGGTTCAGCTGTGCCAGGGAGATGTAGCAAGGTCTTCCTCTGTCTCTCTATTTCTTTCTTCAGTTTATTTGTGCATTAGAAAAAAAGAGGCTCTTTAAGCTTTTTTATTTGGAATATAATGAGATGTGACAGAAGGTAGATTAGAATAAATATGTGAATGGCTGAGATCTGTCTTGTTTTTACAAATGATGCATGTAAGTTGAAAGAAAACAAGATAAAATCCTACCTACGAATATGATATGATAGCCTACATATTAGGCTATTTGGATTTGTAAGGTGTGTGTTACCAGTTTTATGTGGGTTTATTTCATTCTTTTGTATTTAGGTAAGCAGCATCATAATGTAACGTTGTATCAGTATGTGGTAACTCAGTGACCGTTTTTAAATCATGTGTGTTTTTATCTGAAAATCTTGTGTTATTCTCAGTACTATATGTATTAACCACCTTTGCCTGGATCTGAATTGTCCCTCTAAGTGTGTGCTTTTGAAAGCACTCATTAAATGATTAAACTGAAGCAGCTTGTTTGGAGAAAACAATGGTTAAGTCATTAGAAGGCAGTGCTCTCCAGGAATGACCCTGCCATGCTTATGCTTTTGCAGGATACATGAGGCACGTAGATGTGTAGCAGCTGCCCGCCTACGAAAGCATCCATCCGTGACGTCCAAAACTCTTAGGCGCTGCGTGAAACCACTGATGCATTTCTTCTAAATGCTTTACCTGACACTTCACCGCTAGCTCATAGCGTGCAATTGATTTCAGGGAAATGTGTTGATGCAGCGTGTAGTTGTGTGCATCAAGACTGCTTATTTCACCACAAGGTTATGGTAATATTGGAACAGTATAGAAATGACTAAAACAAGAAATCATCTTGTGATTAACTCCCTGAACTGACATGACTTAACCTCAATCATCCTCATGTATAGCCAATACATCATATCTCTACCTGCCTCTGATAAAACTGCACACTAACACCAATGTCATTCAAGCCGTCATAACTCATAAGAGAGTAATTGTCTTCCTGTCTGAAATATAAAAAGAAGCAGCATGTCTATTTTCATGTTGTGAGGGAGGTGGATTTTGTGCACGTCTTTGTGACGTTGGAGGAACAGAAGGAGAGCTGACTCATTTCGTACTCGCAGTTATATCCCACATATGGACTGTGTGTCGGGCAGAGTGGGAGAATGGGGAGGGTGATTACGTTGCTTATATAAGATCTGAAGGAAAGGAAAGGAAGTCGATGTAAGAGGTGTCTCCTTTTTTAGATTTTGGGTGGTTCTTTAAGGCAACGTCATGCACACAATTATTGGCATCTCTCTGTTGTGTGTTATCTGCATTTTTTCGGCCTCATGGTGCAGCCTGACCCAGTTAACACTGCTGCCTGTGGAGGACCTGCTTGTAGAGGTGGGCTGGGGTCAAAACTCACAGGAATTATCACCGGGCTTGGTTTTCCAATGTGACAGAGTTGCTCTGAGAGTCATGTTTCATATGATGGAGTAGACCTCCCCCGTGGTCTGCCGTTCACTGCTGATGATATCAAATCTTCCGTCCTGGTGCGTTTGCTGAGTCGCTGAGATAAGGAACTGCAGCGTTCGCCTCAAGTGTGAAATTCAGCAGTCGTCTTTTCTCCTTTGCTCCTAATCTGCTTTTTTATCCGGAGCAGAGATTTTCAGTTGACTGTCTAATTTTTGGCTGTTCGGATGATCAGCAGCTGTTGTTTTATCTGCGGTCTGGTGTTGGCACTTGGAAATATTTAAAACGTGTGTCCATCTTTGTGTGCGCAGAGGACATTTTTGGATGCACAGAGAGCGGTAATCGAAGATTTCACCATGAACAAAAACAAGAGAGAAAGAGAGTTCTACAGCCTAGATGTCGGCGATTCGACGTTCACGGTGCTGAAACGATACCAGAATCTAAAACCCATCGGCTCAGGAGCACAGGGGATCGTCTGGTGAGTGGATCCAACCTCATCCACATTTAGTCAGCAGCAGGAAATATTGTTCAGTGCTTCCCATGCATCAACCATGTCACTGAATATGAAGATATTACAACATAAACCGATCTAAATTGTATATTTATGTCACTTTTCGTGTTGTGTCATGTAAAAAGCAGCCGTTAAGACTTTAAGAGACACATCCTTAATCTGTGATGTTTAATACCGACTGGGCTGCAAATGTAGCCGTTTTTGAAAAATAATTTGTTCATTTTTGCTCTTCAGCTCTGCTTACGACCAAATCCTTGAACGAAACGTTGCCATCAAGAAGCTGAGTCGGCCGTTTCAAAATCAGACCCATGCCAAGAGGGCGTTCAGAGAGCTAGTCCTAATGAAATGTGTCAATCACAAAAATGTAAGTATGCAGCCATGATCAGTCACACATCACATGACATCAGTGGTATTTTACACTGGCATCTGTGTGCCTAAATAAATGCATATTCAACTCAAATGGAGTTCAGTTTGACGTCATTTTGACTCTGATTCATGTCATTTTATACCCACAGATTATCGGCCTATTAAATGTATTTACACCACAGAAATCATTAGAAGAATTCCAAGACGTGTGAGTAACATGATGTGATGTGTTAAAAGCACAGTCTGTAAAGTTCATAAAACTGAATCACTCCCTCTAGTGCATTTTGTTCTCTTGAAACGCTTGTGTAAACTGTTCCTGCTTTTATAGATACTTGGTGATGGAGCTGATGGATGCCAACCTGTGCCAGGTCATTCAGATGGAGCTGGACCATGAGAGGCTGTCGTATCTGCTCTATCAGATGTTGTGTGGCATCAAACACCTCCATGCTGCTGGCATCATTCACAGGGTAAGCATCAGCTGGCCCCGACTACTCCGACTGATGCCAGACCAGTATTCCGAAGAGGAACTGTTAAACCTGCTGCGATACTTGACACTGAAGTGTAAGGGCAAATGGTCAAATAGGGCACAGTTAGGTGATAAACGTGGTTCTTAATAGACTTGAAAATATACTGAAGATGTTCTGTGTTAATTTAGGGTTTCTCTTGCAACATCTGTGAAAACATTTAAGCTTTTTTTAAAATCTTTTTTTGGCTGTAAAGCTTGAACTTAGAGTTAAATAGAGCATTCTCAATGAAATGTCCTTGAGCAAAACACTGGATTTCTAGCTGCTTGTCTCATACAGACTTCTGACCTCAGTATCGACCAGGGCAGGTGAACCCTTATAAATCAGTAATGAGCATGCAGGCATGAGTGTGTACATGCTGTGGTTTGCAACTGCACCTCATCACAAAGAGACAGCAACAAGTCAAAAACTACATCAGCTTCACAAACATGCAGCCAGGTGTGTGTTTCACAACAAATAAATCACAATCCGGTTGTTGATAGTGGCTCGATAATGGCTGGTCATTTAAAAGCCATTAAGCGAAAAAGCATTTAAAAGAAATGTTGCACCTTTAAGTAGAAGCCGATCTCCGAAGAAAACAAAATCAATATTTCAAAATGTGACTTGATTAATCTGGAAGCTTGCATTTGCTACTGGAAGCAAAAACACCTCAGTAAGCAATTTGTTCTGCAGAGAAACATGACGGAGACAAAAGTAATCTTTAGAAAGCAGCTGCAGCAGGAGATCAGCTGGATTTCAGTCACGATGCATAATGTCTATTATAATGTGACTTGCACAGACAATACTGTGACCACAAAAAACAAACGGGAAGCTCTGAATAAGCCTTATTTGAAGAAAACAGCAGGTCAGGATGTGGTCAATTGTCCATTTAGTTTCAGAATGTTGTAAGAAGGTTTTTCTTCACGCTTCCTCTCCTACTTGAAGACACTCAAAAGTAACCATCAGCTGTCCTTGCATCTACGGCTTTTTCCTCATTGTCTTTGCTTCTTTTTCCATCTAAAAAGTTTCATTTTGGTGTGTGTGTGTGTGTTCCTCTGTAGGACCTTAAGCCCAGCAACATAGTTGTGAAGTCAGATTGCACACTGAAGATTTTGGACTTCGGCTTGGCCCGGACGGCTGCCACGGGCCTCCTCATGACACCGTATGTGGTTACACGTTATTACAGGGCGCCAGAGGTTATCCTGGGCATGGGCTACCAAGCCAATGGTTAGTGATGATCAATGCACCATATCAACTAATTTGCATCGAAACCTTTGTGAATTTACAGTGTGTAAAATGAAATGTTGTAGTTGTGAAATCTGGCTGTTAACTCTTTGTAAGCTGCATGATGTTTCTGTACGTAATGGAACATTTTTTTGTAAGAAAATGCTCACTAACTGGCCTCCTGCATGTAGCTGACCTATTGTGCATTCTTCTCACCTCTTGTTGGCTTTGTTTGCCGTGTTCCACTTCACTAGTGGACATATGGTCTGTGGGCTGCATACTGGCGGAAATGGTGCGCCATAAAATCCTCTTTCCAGGAAGGGACTGTATCCTTGGGACTTTAAAACACTTCTCCATATTTTAATATTAACATTCCTCCACAAAGTGATTGTGCTTCATGCGGTTAAATTTTTTTTTTTTCCTGGTCAGTGTTTGCCTTGATTGCAGGGTCACTTGCTTAATTTCAGCTTTGTCGCAGTCATGGGCTATACATTTTCATCAACATGTCATTTTTCAGTTTTATCTACTCAACACTTCATCTCTCTCTCTCTCTCTGTCTGTCTGGCTGATACAGCATGTTCTCCATTTTCATTTCCTCATGTCTTCACGTTGCTGTCACTCTGTTTGCACTCTTCTCACTGTTTTTTTTCCCATCACTTCGTTTGCATGTCCACCTCCCTGTCATCTAAACATCCACCCCCAGTGGATGTGTGGTCAGTGGGCTGCATAGTGGCTGAGATGATCAGGGGAAGTGTGTTGTTCCCCGGCACTGATCGTATCCTTCCCCATCAACGGTTTATCACGGTGTCATCACTTTTTCTCTGTGTTAAAGCATCCAACACCATCCTGAGAGTTTCCCTCTGTCACTTTGCTATTCATTGTCAACTTTTCCCCATCCGACCCACATGTGCCCTCTGTCACTGCTCTGCTGCACCTACACATTGTGACACATCAGAGAATAAACAGTGGTGGCTGGTAGTTAAATATTAGCTGTATAGGAAAATGAGGGAGCGGCTGCATCAGGTTATCTAGGCGTGTATGTGTGTTTGGATGAAGTAAGTGTAGCAGCTGATGTGTGCAAACCTTAAAGAGAGTTAAATGCCACTCTGCCCTCATAGTGTTTGTGTGTGTGGGTGAATAGTGTGTGTGTGGCCTACTACCTTAACATTTACACTTCAGACATCGACCAGTGGAACAAGGTTATTGAGCAACTAGGCACTCCCTCTCAGGACTTTCTAATGAAGCTGAACCAGTCAGTAAGAACGTATGTAGAGAACAGGCCACGCTACGCTGGATACAGCTTTGAGAAACTCTTCCCAGATGTGCTGTTCCCTGCCGACTCTGACCACAACAAGCTGAAAGGTAGAGTTTTTTGTGCGTTATCATTTCTCAGCCATAAATCATAAAGAACTCCCTCATTAAATTATATTTTGGACTTGTAATTAATTAGTTGTTTTTTCCCTCAGCGAGCCAAGCTAGAGATCTCTTATCCAAGATGCTGGTGATTGATGCCTCCAAGCGCATCTCTGTAGATGAAGCCTTGCAGCACCCCTACATTAATGTTTGGTACGACCCGGCCGAAGTGGAAGCGGTGAGTGGATCGACAATCAGACCGCATGATCTTTAAATGGGTCACATGAGATTTTAATTACATCGATGAAATGTAAAGTTGGCTTCGCTCTTCTTCAGCCAATCTGCCATTCAAGCCATTTTCTCTTCCTCAGCCTCCTCCGAAGATCCTCGACAAACAGCTGGATGAGAGGGAGCACACTGTGGAGGAGTGGAAAGGTTAGACGACATTACACTTCTCACTGTCAGTTTCTGAGTATTATTTTCCCCTCTGGCTATGTTGCAGGAAGTAACCGCTTTGCTGGAACACGTTTCCATGGAGGTTTTATCCAGAAAATGTCAGATATGATACTTTGATTCTCTATTTCAAAACTGTGCACGCAGGGTCAGAAGTCAACACAGAGAGCTGAATTTTAGTTTCAGGTTAACTGTCAAACCAGCTGGTGAATTTAGCACAACATCTGTTAAGTTAATATGCAAATGCTAGTCACTGTTGAAGCTTTGCACTTTCAGTCAATACTTTTAACTCTGTGCAAATCAGTTGTGTATAAATGAAATAAAAACATCAACGGGTTAGGCTCTATGATTAGTCCATCAGCGTTGACATGAATTATTTTCTATTCGTGGAAAGAACAGAAATAAACCATGTGTAAAAGAAACCCGGTGGGACAGCCAGTGAATGTGTAGACATGCAGACAATGTGTAGACAGTCATTTGGTGACAGACATTGTTTCCCAAGGAGGTCTGTATCTCCACAACAGTTGCCAAAGAGTGCGTTGCGTGACTTAAAATCCCCTTTTAAAGCCTCTCAGTTGGTGTTTTCCACTGTGGGGAACCTGATTCTGTGGAGCATGGGAGGGTGTAAGACTGTGAGTAAATATCACTTTCAGTTGTGCAGCAGGATGAGCTCATCCTAACACTCTGCCAGGTGATAATGACCCCTTACTTATTTTTTGGAAGAGTCACGCCAGCACAGCCTGTCCAATTTAGAAACATGATGCTGTTTGGACTGTACAGTATGCACTACGCTCTGTCTGTGAAGGAAAAGTGTGTCACATACTGTAAATCATGCATCAGTGACTCCTCTCTGTCTTTCCCTCCCCTGTTAAGCCTGTCCTGTTCTTTGGTTTGTAGGGCTAATTTATAAGGAAGTATGTGAATGGGAGGAGTGGACAAAAAATGGAGTGATAAGAGGCCAGCCACCTCCTTTAGGTGAGTAATCATTATAACGATGGGAGATAAGAAGTGGAGAGGATGGATTACAGAGAATGAATACTATGTTTATCAGATTTAAAAAGATTCTTATGCTCAGTCTGTATAAATAAATGATGCAAACAAGTTAATGATTTTTATTTCCTATGAAGTTTCAAATTTTACCCTAGACATCTAAGTTAAATCTTCTTTATTACATATAAGATTTTGTTGTACTTATAATTTACATATAGCCATTATTTTGTTTGCATTTTTATATTATTTATGATTTTAAAAGTACAGTGTGTGTTGTATCTTAAATGTGTTAATATTTTCCAGGATAGAGTTGCAATATTTTGGAATTAAATCCTAAATTTTAATATTAAAGTCAGAGTATTTGCAGAATAAAACATCAATATATTTCACAACTCAAGTCAGTTTATTTTAAGAGAAATTAAGGTTTTACACTGAAGATTCATGTTGCCATATGAGCAGCAAAGCATGTTGTGGGACATGGAGGCGAATAGCCTGCAGTCACAGATCGGCAGCTGTGTACTTGTTGTAAGATAGCACAAAACACACCAAAACAAGTCTTCTGTGAGGAAAAATAGTAACTGTACAGTGTGTACTCACTGCCACGAAGAACAAAAGATGCACATGTATTCATAACATACAACATCCTGTTCTCAAATGACCTTTTTTCCTCTCAATATTACTACTTTACTCTAAAAAATCTTTTTTCCTGACTCAGTTGCACTCAAACAGCCTCTAATCACCCAAAACATGTCATATATTACATGTGCATTTGTGTCCCCTCAGACAGAGGCAGTGTCTTGTGTATTTCAAAGAAACCTATTCGTTGACGTGTGTTTTTCGCAGCACAGGTGCAGCAGTGATTGACAGCCCCCCTCAACCCACGTCCTCCTCCTCCTCCTCCTCGTCGGCCAACGATGTCTCGTCCATGTCCACAGAACCCACTGACGCGAGCAGTGACCCCACCATGACCTCTGAAACAGACAGCAGCTTGGACAGCCACACCTCCTTGGGTGCACTGGCCTGCTGCAGATAACGCACACGTACAATGTGCATACACACACACACACACACATACGTACACACCTTACATACTCAAACAAACCTTTCCTCCTCAGTGTGTGTGATGGGAGAGGGGTTTAGGCCAATTGACCCTCTCATGGTAGTTTGTTGAGCTGCGCTTTTAATGTACAGTTTGTTTTTATTTCCCCTTCCCCTACACTGCTGTAAATGATTGTGGTTTTTGAAATTGTATCATTATTACTGTATTTTTGCTGCAAAGAATCAGAGTATGTTTTGATGTGAATCTGTGATGTATGTTTTGAAAGAGAGGGGTTCGAGTGAACTTTACACATTGCTGTTTTTTAGCTGCTGCTCAACAGTCAAAAACTGCACTGTTAGCACTCCAATATTATGTTGAGTATATTTTTGAACTGTTTATTCGGCATTTTTGTATTATTTTTTTGGGACATTTGAATGAATCTACACCAGTTCTCTCTTTAACAGTAGACTATAGCACATTTCATCATGGATCCAGTTGCAAATGGATGGTTTTTTTCATAATGTTCCTCATCTTTCTTGTAGAAAGCGTTAACTTATTTCTTAGTATTATGTCGCCTCTGATTGTGAGCATCTTGACAAGCAGATAATGGTCTGTTACCCTGACACTGAATTTCTTTTTTTTTTTACTGTGACATACTGTTCATTGTATTTTAATTTGTTTATTAACCTAGATGTAATTTGTAGGTGATGGTCTGTTGGATGAGGAAGAACAGGGTGAATGTAAGTGAAAAGAAATGTGGCTTAGTGAGGAGCCAGTGATTAGCGCTGTAACAGGTTAACATAGGTCACTCCACTGGCTAGAATGAGTTCTGCATTAGAGGACTGTCACCAGAGTCCGAGTTAGTCACTTTACCCCTTTTAGCAGGTTCTTTCAGATGCTATTTACAGCTGTCTGATATTTAAGATTTTTCATTTTAAGTGCCCTTACTCAGTTCAGTCATTCACATCGGTCCTCTCCGCGGCAGGTGCCCGTCTCCTCAAGCGGTGCATCTTTCTGAGTTCTACCTCACACATGTACACAAACACACCCAAAACACGTTTTTTTTTTTTAAAAATACAGTATGTATATCATGGCACGCACCATTTGAAAGAAATGCAAAAAGATCCGTTTTGTTTTTCCGTATTTGTGTTATTTATTTATTTATTTATTTACTTAATTATTTTCAAGCTAGGAGGCATCTATTGTATGTAATGTACATTTCATTCAGAAGTACTATTTATATGCATTTTGTTTCCTTTTTTTTTCTGTGCAATATAATTCATAGATTAGTATAGCCAGTGATTGATCTGTACATTTTACTGTAGATGTATGTACGTTTTCTGAGAGTCAGGAAACAGGCATTTGCTATCTGCCATGATAACCTTTGGATGTTTTTGATGGCTCAAATTCCCAACCTGTACTTTTGCCCTCGTCATGGTTGGGCACTCTAGGCAGTAACCCCCCCTTAAGCATCAGCTCTCAGAATGCACTTTGGGGATTGTGACGCATGTCCTGACCCTCTCTGGGCCACATCTCAAACTGACTGTTGTGGCTTCCTCTTTTTTTTTTTGTAATTTTTTCTCTCCTCCATCTCCTCAAAAGTAGAAGAGATAGAATAGACTACATATGAGTTTTCTCTGAGCAAATCTGTTTTTTAGTGCAGGTACATTTAGGCAGGAAAGCCATTCAACACTACTGATGATACTACAGTCCTCTGACGGTTTGACCAAACACTGACAGCACAGAGTTAGCCAGCTGTGGTGTGTTTTGGTAAGGCCAGATGTGTGAATTTTAGCCTTTGGGTCTTTGCCTCACTAACAGACTAATTATATACATCAGAAACTGGAAACTGTCTACTTTCAACTCTGACAAATAAAAGAGTTGAATTTTAATGTCTCTTGTGTTTCTTTTACTTTCAAAGTTAAAATTTCTATTAAGATTCTAAGGGCAAATTAACAGGGTGTGTATGGGAAGACCGTACCTCACATATAAGGCTTTTTCTGTTTTCTTACAGAGGATTTTAGTCAATAAACAATCAGCTACATGAACTATGATATATACCAGTAAGGGATTTGGTGGAATGGTTAAATCAGAGCTGCTTGGTCCAGAGGAGTTCTTGTTTGGCACCGGCACTTGTCAGTGTAGGCACAAGATGGCTGTACTAAAGAGGACATGATGGCAAGTAGTACTGCACTAGAGGTATTTGGTCTTCAAAGCTTTGGGGCTTGCTGATCTTCCCAGTAATCGAGCTCCTTCTCCTCTGATGGACCAGATGAAGGCAGGTTGGTTTGATCTAGTTGGTCCGTGTCACCCCTGTGGTCAAATCTCCGAGGGTTTTGAAGAACTCCTCCATCTCCCTCTGTAGGAGAATATTTCGGTTCTCTGCGTCTTGGTGGGCCCGCTCGGAGTTTCGTAGTCGGATCTCAAGCATCTGAAACTTCTTCTTCTCCTGGTCCAGCTCCTCCTCAAGGCGGTTTACTTGGGACTGGTACTTAGAGCAGGACTCCTCCAACCTCAAAGAAGAAACAAAGGGGTTAAAAATAACACCTCATGCTGATTTTAGTTGATTATATTACAGGAAGTGACTCATACTTACTTGTGAATGCAGGTTTCGTAACTTGTCCTCTGTTTCTTCAGCTCCTGCTTGAGCTCAGTCAGCATGTGGGCGAGACCTTCATTTGTCCCTGTGAGATCGTCCTCAGTGCCGCTTGCACTTTTATCCGGAGTATTCGTAGTGTTCCTCACCTCTGTGGGTCTCTCTTGACCCTGCCCTAATTTTACCACCTTATCGCCTCCCTCTGGCTCGGACAGTGAGATCTCAAAGGACGTCCAGATGGCGCAGGTGTCAGCAGGCAGGCTCAGACTGGAGGGGGCGACGTTGTCATAGGCAGACAGTCTGTGGGATTGGTGGAGGGTTCTGTGGGACAGGGACGTTTGAGGTGAGTCATCATCAGAGTCTCTCTGTGAGTCTTTAAGTGCAAGAGTGGTCTCTTTAAGAGAGAGGGTTGAATCCTTCAGAGACAGAGTCGAGTCTTTAAGTCTTTCACCCGATGAGGTGGTGCGCCTGTGAGATCGGAAGGAAGACAGGCCATTCATCAGCCAGTTGCTTCCACCAGCTGCTGACACATCCCCTGCTGACCCCCCTATTTTCCCCCTTGGTCCCCCTGATGCTGCACTGCCCTTGAAGGAGCACCTCCAGGAGGGCAGGGCTTTGGACTGTTTACTGGGGCTAACGGCGACTTCACTTCCACCTTTCCCTTCAGCTTTACTATCTGCTTTTCCTTCCACTTTCTCCTCTATCCTACTTTTGCCTTTCCCTTCAATCTGACCATCCTCACCCTTCTCTGAGGTTGTAATGGGGCACGGGGCAGTCTGCTTACTGTCTGTAGAAGGGGTGGAAGGTTGGGGTTTCTCTTTAGGGGTTTTAGAGTCTGTGCTTGAGAGGTTGGGGGGGTCAGTGTCTTCTTGTGAGACCCATTCCACTGTGCATCGTTGCATAGGACTCTGCTGCTGCTGCTGCTGCTGCTGCTGTTGCTGCTGCTGCTGCGGTGGGATCTTGGTCTCCGGCTCCTCCCTCTGGTAAAGTCCACTGTGTTCACTGATAAGCACAGTCATCAGGTGCTGCACCTGTGAACTTCCTATTTTCCAATGACATGCACACATACAAACAATTAAACACCTGAGTAAAATATTTCATGTCATGTAAAGTATTGATTGGAAAGCAAGTTTAACATATGCAGACATCATCACTAACCCTCCATCATGGTTACTGGGTCCTCCACTCTGGGTCGAAGGATGTTGGGTCCAAACACGGTGGCCAGATTCTGAACACTCATCTTATTCTCATTGGAATGAGACTGAACCTCATCCAGAAACCTGAGCAGACCGAACCAAAAGAATAACATATTTCCACATAATCATGTGAAATCATCGATGTTGACAGCTTTGCTTTGAACTGGCAGAGCCACCTCTTTCATTGATATTCAGTTAGAATCAAACTAATGAAGACTGAGTCATGACGGCCTGGTGTGTGGGCTCAGCTGATGATCTTTATATAGTTGCAGAAGAGGACATGCAGTCACACACACTCACAGTCAATGGGATGACACTTCCTCTGATGACGAGGATGTGGGTGTAATGAATGTTTTATCTTTTTGATGAATATGAAATAAAAACAACAAAACCCATCAAAGTCACAATAATGAGCTTAACAACTGCTAAAATAAACACTAGATGACAAGAAAGTGTTGACTTACTTGCAGATGTATTTAAGGAGGTTGTAGTTGACCTGAGGAAGGGATTTCACCTGTTTGCTTAACTCTAAGACACCCTTGAAAAAAAATAAAAGGCATTTAGTGCCAAGGCAAGAGTTTTCAAATATACTATTAAAGTATTAAGGTGATGTGTAATTACCATTGCTTTATCCTTGGTAAGAAGCTGAGCACAAGACAGAAACTGTGTGTATTTGGAGAATGGGATTATAGGCTCCGGCAGCTCCCGTATGTACAGCTTTAACAGTGATGCCACTGTGTGGACATCTGTGGTACTGTAAGAGAGTGGACATGAAGAATATTGTTGAGCGCAAATTATAGCTTGGCACACTGCTATAGTTAAAAAAAAAAAAAGTCCCCTCCCAGTGTGTCACCTGTCAAACACTGGCTTCTCGCCACGGTCAAATGCATCCTGCAGCTCTCGAACATGATTGGTCTGTCCGGGGGCCCTGAAAAGGCCCTCCTCATTGAGCCCGTGTTCACGTATGAAACACACACACTGTTCGACCAGCACAGGGACCAGTCGCTGAGTTCCACACTGGGCTTCATACATCATGGTCTCCTCTAGGTGCTGTCCAAAGACACCTGCAGCAGCATGGAACAGAACATACACAGCATTCAAGTCACTAAAAGCTCAGCTCCCTATTCGGACCCAAAAGGTTTAAGTGCCCTTGTTAAAACAATAGTAATATATTTGCTTAAGTACAGTAACACTACACATTATGCAGCCATTTGTATGTATGTGTATGCATATATTTAGGATATCCCACCTCCTCCAAGTGGAGCCCATATGACTCTACGTATGGCTCTGACCCATTCCTCCATGTCACTCTGAGAATTGGCCATCAGCAGGAATGATTCATGGCTCATACCTATTCGATCCTTTTCTCCAGTCCCCCCTGAAAACACAACTATATTTAATTGCATTCTGGATCAATAGGACAGAGAGACTAACGCATCTCTGAACAACTGTACTTCAAATATGTGAAACCATGCACAGAACAGTTACAGCTTTTGCAAATGACGTAGCTGATCACATAAACTGTATCACCTGTAAGCAAGTGGGCTTCACCAACTGGAAATATCAGTATTTTCAATAACCTTATTAACTCCAGCACCCCTGTTAAGTACAAAGACTCAGCCATGCAGCTCTGCCTCTGCTTCCTGTGGCTGCACGCAGCTGGATGCCATCCGCTTTGACATTTCAGTTTGACATTTTCGTTTGTTTCAGTTTAGCTTTGATTATTCAATGTGATATTCTCTCCTTTTATGGGACTTGGTAATGGCTTTTGAAAAGGTAGACGCATTTCTCAATTACAGATGAGATAAAGCATCAAAGCTATTGAAATAAAATGTGCATGAATTTTGCAAACCTTTGTTTCAAAGGCAGATTTTTGTGAGTGGATTTGGTGGGGGCCCCATGTGCTTTGCTTTGTAGGCTTCAATTCAGTACTTGCATTTATTACTTAGTCCTGCACTGTGGTGCATAGTGTGTTGTGTTTGAGAGAAGTGACCCAGAAAGAGTAATGTTCCCTGTGGACACCAGCAACTGCACCAAACCTCTCAGTCAGTCTCTCTTTGTCCAGGCCTTTTACCTCTGTGTCTTCTACTCGCAAACTCTACAAAGTGACCTTAAGCACCATCTCACCTTAAAAAACCACACAAGGGTATTTGCATGTTTAACCTCATTGACTACAATTTGCACACAGTTTGTATGACTGACAACCAATTTTGAAAGCTTGGTGATGTGTCATAGATTTGTGTTTTTTTCCTTACAGCCATTGCTTTTCATCATTTCTCTTGAAGTTTTATGTTACTGTGAATTAAATGAAACCAGTGGCTCTCTTTGAGATGGGAAAGTAAGAAATAGGTTGGGATAAGAAAAAACATTTACGATATAGAACATTATTGTATGTATTAATAAGCAATTCTGAATAGTTCAGTATTCAAAAAATTAAACAAATCAATGTTAAACTGCGATATTGCAGCATTTTAATACATTTATAATTTGCTACCTGAAGAATCAATACAATATTGACTCAAGTAGTCTTGTCAATATCCTTCCATGGTAAATGAGTTGGAACATGTTAATACTGGAAAAGTCCTCTCAGTGAAATGCACAAACACACAAAGGCTACATACATAATTAAAAACACCAACTGCTAGAGTCTAATGCATAATCTACTAATGATGCAACATTTTCCATTTACCACTTTGCAGCCCCGCTGCTGCTGTTAAATCTGCTGACATTCATGTAAATTTAAACACAGATAATGAGAGAATATGTGTACTGTACAGTTGTGAGCATGTAACGTCGGACAGATCACCAAAAGATGAGACAGTGCAGCAGAACAGAGACAACTGACTGGCCAGTTTTATCAGACTGTTGTTTCTTTGCACAGAACATTCAATTCAATCTAGGGGTCAAATTATACATCAAGACCTTGTAAATCCTGCCAACATAGAGAGAGAGGGAGAGAAAGAGAGAGTGAGTGAGTGAGAGAGAGAGTGAGTGAGAGAGAGAGATACAATGTGATTCAATACTCAAACTCAAACTACTTCATTAAAGGAGAGGTACAGTATTTCTAAAATACCTGCTCCTCTTTTACAGTCAAAACTGAGAAAAATGTACTTACTACCATCATTAACTGAAACCTCTTCCTCAGGATAATCTGTCAGGGTGTAAATCAACCTGCCGCAGTAATGACCCATGTTGAGTCTATATTGGGACTACAGCTGAGCAGAAGCAACCCATGAGAAGACTGAATGCTTGAAGATAAATCTAAGATGATATGAGTCAAAATACCATCCCATTAGAGCCAAAAAAAAGGTACAATAATCTCAGCCAGTAACTACACAAACTGTCTTAAATACTCCAACTTTTATTATCATCTCAATCCAACTACAAATTCCAAATTCTTTCTTTCTACCAAACAGCTCTCTGATCTGTGTGCTGAACATATTGTCCACTGTTCTGACCATAATCATGCCAACCCCACGCTGTCAAGAGCAGAAGTGAATAAGGTCCTTGTTTAACCCTCAGACACATGGCAGTGGCACTCACTCTCCTTCTGCGGTTCTGCATATTTCATGCATGTGTTACAGCCTGTGACTCACATGCAGCTATGATTTTTACTTTGCTATTTTTTCCACTCATCACTTTGATTCAGGGTCAGCAAGGTTTACACAGAGGATATGACCTGCTGCATGCATAGTATCATCACAGTTTCAAAAAACATCATGGGATACTTTGTGTAATTTGTGGGAAAACCTGTTTTCAAGGTGTTGTTCTTATGGTTGTGGCATATGCATTGAGGTTGCATTATTTGGGGTTTAAACACCTTCAGAGTACTAAAGTACTTAAGTGAAAGGTGTCGCTTTGATCTTGATGCATTTTCCTGCAAATACATTTGAAATTTTGATCTTGGTGTTGGTGGAAAATTACATAGGATACCTTTTACTATAAAATTTTAAATAAATATCTCATGGTTGACGCCAGTTTCTTTATGTTTGGCCCTCAGTATTAAACAGATGGTTCTGCATCACTTGAACGAGATTTCCTTACATGCTCACTTCCTTACACAACAGAGTTGTCACCGTGCCAACCCACCTGGCACGATTTCAAAAGGGTGGCGACCGGGTTCGTCCTGATTGGCAGGCAGCTCATTGACCTGACTGCCCTGAAGAGGAATACAACCCTGTAGGAGAAAAGAGAGGAAGGTGTGAACCAGACGGATAGAAAATCTGACAAACAGATAGACTGACAGACAGACAGGCACGAAGAAAACACCCGTATCATTGGTATTCGAGGGACCGATCGAGAAATCAATTAGCGGTTCTGGATTTGGACGTGTAACTCATGTTAAACATCACAGAGTTCTCAGTACACTCGGCTCTGGGCATCCGTCCAATGGAGGGAGGTAATGATGATGGAGGGAGGGATGACTCAGGGAAACATCTCCTCATCTTTTTATCCCTCCGGTGCTTCCTGATGTACTCCTGCATTTCTGATCCTTCCAGCATAGAGAAGGTCAAAGGTCACCTACTAAGCGCTTAAAGCAAAACCACAGGGCAGCTAGTTACCGCATTATCGGGTTGTGTGTCAGGGCAATAACAACACACGACGGCAGTAATGGGGAACATGGTAATGTCTTAGTGCCATAATGATTTTTGTGTTAAAGGAAGAATAGATATTTATCCGGCTAAAGCTTAACACCAAAAGACTATGACATTATAGTTTTAAAAGTTAGAGTCACATAATGCAGAGAAGCGCTACATTTTCATTCGAGGGTGACAAAATATATTTTTAACTAATAAGCTATTTTCAGATCTGGAAAACACACAATGTATCAAGCTGTAAGGATATCAGACAAAATTCATCAAGCATGAATATGAACCAAACATGCAGCAGTCCTGGAACAAAAGTTGTCATCAGATTATGCATATGTGTTCATGTATTTGTGCGAGCGTCACCTGTGCCTTGGTTTCATCCTGGTCCTTGTAGAAATACAGAGCTTCAGTCCTCAGCACAAACCAACGCAGCTGCCAGTTTTTCATGATACTGCGCTGCCTCTTCAGCCAGCCTGCCTTCAGTGCTTTCTCCTGATCCAGAGGAGAGCAGGGCCTGGACACCCGGGACAGCTCCCCGAGCACCATGCTCTTGGACCGAGCTGCATGGACACACACACACGTAGAGATAAAGTGAGCTTGCAGGGTTAAAAGCATTAAAATGAGAGGGAGGCAGAGAGATCGAGGAATAGAGAGCTGCACGAAGACAGAGGGTGAATGTTATCTTTGGATTTTCTTTGTTGTTTTGCTATAATTCTAGAAATCCACGAGGAGAGAAGCCTGAACCAATTTTCACAGAAGTCTCCTTTGGGTACAGATAAGCCCATGCATCCAGATTTCCTCTTAAGACAGTCGACCAAGGCGTGGCCTCCATTTTGCAGCAAAGACGTCCTGTTTCCAGATGAAATCCATTCATTTATTCTATTACATTTTAATTAGTGTTTCACATAATAACAGAGGCTTATATTATTTTGAAAGTCTCTGCTGTACAGGGAGGAGTTTTGCTTCAGATCAGGTTGTGCTTTAACTGCTACAGACTGGCTACAAGCATGGATTATATATTAGCATAGGTATGCTGAAGATATAGAGCAAAAACAGCAACAGTAGAGTGATCCCTTGGGATTTAGGGAGAGAGGGAGAGAGACTGACAGAAAACAGAGGGAGAGAGAAATCAATGGCATCTTTTTTTTCTGTTAATTGCATCTTGCTTTCTGCTGAGGACAGCAGGGACGGTATCTGCAAGGGCCTGGACTGAAATCTCTCTCCTGTTTCTCTCTCTCTCTCTCTCTCCCTCTCTCTGTGCTTATCAGATCTCTGTGTGGGCTTCTCATTTTATTTCTCCCCTTTCTGAATGTCTTTCATTTACAGAGTCATGATTGCTGGGAAGGGATAACACTAGAGTCGAGTCCACATGAAGCAGTCATTAACCGGGCTGCACGCTGACAGCGGACACGAGCAGAGTAGGGTCTATAAATACAGCAGGCACACCTACGGCCTGTATATCTTTAAAAAGAGGCAGGAAATCTGAGAGGAACTCTTTTTTTTTTAAAATCTACTGTCAGCAAAGAACTATTAGTTTGCATAGATCAAGTTGTTGTCTTTTCAGAAATGATGTTACTCAAAGGACAGCGCCTCAAATTATGTAAAATAAGATACATAACTCTTATGTCAATACTGATTACCGATAATGCTGCAGAAATATGGCCCCTCTGAGTGTTAAACTACATCAAGATATTTCTACTGATGTGGTTTTGTGTAGGTGTATTTATACAGAAGCTGGTGGAGGTGGAGTTTTTTTAAGCTGTGTTATATATTTTTGGGAAGTTAAATCCTTAACAAATTTTAATTTTATAAACTGATCATTTGTTTGGTATGTAAAATATTAACCTGTAAACAAACTACTAATTATAACAGTAAAATATATGCATTGAATATATTGCAGCACCTCAAATCTTTATATTAGTACAGGATCTGAGTAAAAACATGGCCACAGTTAGTCAATATATAACAATTACATTAACTGTAATAATTATTATGATGCATTACTGTGACATTTCAATAATGAATGTGTTTGTTTGGTCACCATGGAGCTAATTTACTCTACTTTATGGTCTGTTGTTTATCATCAACTGTTTAATAGGTTATCATGAAACATATTTTAAGCCCATTATAAATTTGTTTCATGTTCTTTGAAGTAACTGTAGCTATCAAATGTAATGGAGTAAAAAGTACTGTACTTTCGGTTTTAAAATGTGACTTAAAACATCTCAGGAAACATAATATGGAAAACTCAACTACAGTACAAGTACCTGCAAACTGTGCCTAAGTACAGTACTTAATGAATGTACTAAAGTACATTCCACCATCACTGGTAATAACTTCTGAATATTTAATTCTTCGACTCATCTCATACCAGGAATAAAATTATTTAACTAATGTTGGAACTATTCAGTGGATCTTTGTGATTTTCTTAGCCATCAACAAATGACAATTTTTGCACACATATTAATGTTTTTTACTGAAAAATATCTGAGCGCATTAGAATATTTTTGAGTGAGTATAATGAACATGTCAGAACTTCCTCAGTTTCGAAAGCATCTCATTTATGAAAGTTTGAGGAAATTCTAAAATGGCCCTGCGGTAATTGTGAAACTATAGTGCAGGATCATATCTTGTGGGCTAATGCACTTAATTATTCATTCAAATGTGCTCATCTTGACGATTATTCAGCCACGCAGATAATGAAGAGAAGCATCAAACACCAATGACCTCTTCCTGGAAGAGTCTACAGCACTAAATTGCATTAGGATTCTTGTCTTCTATACAAAGCTTCTGAGTGCAGATCTAGCTTCGTGATGCTGTATGAATTTGCCCTGAATGATGCTGCATTAAAGGGTCAGAAGAGAGCAGAGCTGGGAATCTAATCAGAGGAGAATACCATTATAGCAAATGAGAGATGGCAAGCGCACAAAACGTGGCAAGCACTCTGAAGTGGCTGCTGCACCCTCCAACTGTGTCCGTCAAGGAGAAAGGAGAGGCACTTTTCCTCCCCGTCATCGTTTATGGTCTTACTTTTACAGCTAGTTCAGAATTAGACAATGTCAATGGAGAAATGAAGCGACACACAGATACACAGACACATAATGATGGTTCTTGAAGCTGCTGCAAGTCTGTTTTTTGTTCTATTCAGTCTATTCTCATAGAAAAATCTGATTTTATTTGAGGAGAATTAGAAATCCTCGTAGACTTTTATCTCCTAAGGGTGGGAGTGCTTCTGTGGTTGCTCTCCAAAAACAAATGCTAGTCCGTTTCTTTGAGAGAAGCTGGCAACTGTCACAACTCCCCAGGCAACTTGAAACAGCGTGTGTCGGTTGTCTACAGCAACCACCTGCTACGAGGAGCACAGCAAGTATCTATACTCTGCGTTGTGATAATCTCGGTGCCAGGAGTCGTCCCTGTGATTTACAGCTTCCTTATTCATCCTCACACAGTCATGTGAGAGGCATGTATATGTGGCGTCCCGACTTCAGCGGTCACAAGTGGATTTTAGCCCGTGTTAGAGGAACTATGTTTGACAGTCAGCTGTTGTGATTCAGAGGAGGAGAAAGCCCCGCATTCCTCTCAGCACCTCTGATCTATCTGTCGGCAGCTCCACCCCCTGCCAAACAAAAACTAACCCAATAAACTCTGAATAAATAGCACTGTACTCAGGTGTGAATAAGTCAGGATGCAGAACTCTGTTGGAGGATTTTTTTTTTCTTTTTTTTTTTTTGCTTCTAGCAGCCATTTTTTGCTACAACCCACACTATCTCCATGAAGATCAAATCTTCTGAGAATGAGAATGGTATAATCAAGAGACAGGAGGGATTACATCACCCCGTAGTAGAGCCTGCTAACTCTCACTGAGCACTGAACAGGGAAGATAAAAGCACCAGCGCTTGCAATCAACATCGTACAAGAAAACTCAGGTCATTGCTGATAACAATAGGGACTAGGATGCAGAATGACACCGGTGTGCAGATCTGGTGCTAACATGGCGCTGTTGCACCTTTTGGATGTCATTATCAATGAAAGCACTTGGCAGCAATATTGATGTAACATTATTCCAAAGACAGCAGGACAGATGGAGCTTTGCAAAGGCATTGAGGGAGGGAAAGAAAGATATGGACTAAAGAGAGGACAGAGAGAGGCAAGGGATGAAAGAAAAGAGATGTAGTGCAGAGGATGGATGGATGGAGAAAGGGGAGGAGGAGGTGTGTGCTTACCCCGGCGTGCCTGTTTTATCTTGGGGCTCAGCATGGTTACCGTTGCTGTGCTGCTCCCTCTCACAGAGACATGACTGCATCCCTCTGTTCACACACTATTACTCAAACACACACACGCGCACACACTCGCTCAGCGCCTCTCGCTGCTGCCTCGCCCCTTTTACTCCTCATCCTCCTCTCCAAGCATCTCTCCCTCCCTGGCTCACTGTCTTGCACTTGGACACTGTCTCCGTCTGATTTCACACACACACACACGCACACACACACATACACACAGTGCGCTTATGAGCACTTAACCACACACTCGCCTCTTCCTCCCCTCCTTCCTTTCGTCTCACTCCTCCTGTCTGTCCCACTGGCCCGGCGTGCTGTTGTTCTCACATACCTCGAGCCCTGCCCACTCTCTCTCTCTCTCTCTCTCCCTCTGTCTCTCTCTCTCTCTGTCTCTCTCTCCTTTGCTCTCCATCTCTCTGCCTTCTGCTGCACACTCTCAGTATCAATTTCTCACCGTCTATAAATATGTCTGGCTGTGCGTCCTCTGTCTTGTCACCCATTTCTTTACATCAGCTCCAGCATCGCTGCACAGTCTTCACAATCCCTCCAGCTGTTTGCTCATGGAGATTTGATTATGGTCTCCACTGTACCTGAAGTACAACCTCAGATCAATGCATTTCAATCAACTTACACCATTCTCACCATTTGATCTATGATGTGGCCAAGTGGTTGTTTTGTCTGTACATATAAAGCTTTGCAGATGTGTGATAAATTTAGGTGGATGTGACAAACCTGCACTGTAGTATGCTCATATTTAGTATCCTGACTCATTAAGGCTAAGATTTATAGCCCAAGAGGAAATGCCACACGACTCAGTCTCTCAGCAATCTGTATGGTGAAAGCCACAGTGCTCAAGGATGTGATGTTCTTGTTCCTATTCTGCTTAGTTGAGTTGTAGTGGAAGTGATAAAGTTGATAGTTCGAGAAGCCGGAAGATGAGACTAAAATGCATTACAGGGAGATTGCTGGAATGGAGAGCTGTCTGAGCTTTCTCATAAGAAGAAAATACTCAGCTCACAAAAAATCAATCCATGACTTCACACAGTCTTCATTAAGGCATATGAAAGAGTCACAGTATATTTGCAGAAACATAACCTTATAGTACTTTACATTTTCATAAACACAAATGATGGAGACTAGCTCATTCAGATAAACATTTCAAGTTTAATGCTCAACTTTTTACTACGTCATATAGCAAGGCTTAGGTTATCGCTGCAAACACTCTTAAAAACAACTAAAAACAGAGCTTTACCTGCAAATTCCTTCCGTTTGTCACTAGTGAGAAGAGTCCTGTATGATTTCATTGCAGTGACGCCGTCTACACTGTGTATCCCTCTCCACTGAGGCCATGTCTAGAGCCATAATACACACATACACACACACAGGAACACTTAAGAATCTAAACAATGAGAGTACTGAAATCTCAGTCCTCTACCTAATTGATTACCACTAAGAAACAAATCAAATGACATTCACATACCCAAAGAGAAGGGGCTACTATGGCTGCCATCATTAACACACCAGTGACGTACGCCTGAAGAATGCTGATGTGAACAGACTCTGACAGAAAAAAGGAAATGAAGACAGTCATGGGAGCATTACTTGCCATGTCATCTCGGATGGGCAGACCAGACGACTCTCAGTCTGCAGCCAGACTTTCTGTGCTGCACAAGAAAGCATCACATAATTCCTAGCAGCTGCTGTGCTAGGTGCTGCTTTACAGAGAAATAAAACACAGCTGTGCGAAGTTCTTCCTCTGTTCTCTTTCCTTTTTAGTCTGTCTCTAACTAAGGGAAGTGAGCGGTCTTGATGGAGAAGTGAAAACTGCTGACTTCTGAGTTAAAATATTATGGGTTTCTTCTGCAGAATGCTTTTTATTGTACATTTTCCCTACTTACAACTATAGAAGCCATGCTCTAGCTGTTAGGGATATGCATATGTAAATCAGGAGGGGAAGTCACAAGCTTTGAATCTAAAAGAAAAACTAATTCCTTTGCAGCTACGCAGCCAGATAAGAGAAAGTTGGTTTATTGTTTTTAGAAATGGCAGATTTTTTGTGATTTATTAAACATTTTTTCTTGCAGCAGAAAAACATCAAAGTATCATCTCATACAACCAAAAGAAACTCGGTCACCACAGTTAAAATACATTAATACATATGAATTATAGTGAGACACCAACAAATGGCAGCCACTTCAATATAGTAACACTGATCCAGGAACAGAGACATACAGTAAAAGCACTCAGTATTAATGGCTTACATGCACTCATCTTAAGCATGACAGGCAATACAGTGGACACATAAATAATGTCATGTAACGAAGCCACTCACATAGTCCAGACACACCGGCCTCTGTGGGGTGTGTGGACCGTCATCTGTAATCTAGAAATATGGTCCTGAGGGACACAAAGGAAATGAGTGTGTTTAATTGAAGGCATGAAAAGCGCATGTCTCATTAGTGAGAGCAGAGGAAGTGTCATGGTACAAATGACTGGGAGCAGGTCGCAGAGGTAATGACATTATGTCAGGAACAAAGCCTCTCAGTGCGCTCGCTATTAACCATTATCAACAGCCAATCACAGCGCTTGGAAATGTTTTGAATTCACAAATCTTCACAACCTGAAAATATGTTTTAGACTATGATATGTTTTTATTTAAACCAGGACGCCAGAACTTCTTTCCCAAGAGAGGCAAAATTTGAGCCATGAATTAAAAGCAAACGCCTGCTGTTCTGTGTTGTATTGCAGTGTCACTCGGCACACAGTGTTCAGTTCATGAAAATAGGTGCATGATTAAAGATCCTACAGATTTAAAGAGCTTTACCTCACAAAAATAGAAAATGCATAAACATCGATTTTTATTGCAATTTTTTAAATTAATTTTAGCGTTTTTTTTCTCAACAACTTTTGCCCCTTTAGCCCCACTTTGTGTAGGCCTGATTTAAAACTAGGCTAAAAATGGCATTAAAAAAATAAATATGCTTATGAGAAATATAGAAATGTGTGTGTGAATAAAAGCATTCATTCAGAGGCGCTTCCCTGCTAGAACACAGTTTAGGAAATATTCACTAATTCACACAAAAAACACTGTGAACAAGTATTCAGTGGGGTCTCTAAAAACTAGGGGGGCATCTAAACTCGTAGTGCTAGTTATCCTGCTAGCCACTTTGGGGACAAATTTGCTGCTAAATCTACTCTACAGCCTGCTGTATATTAAAATAAAATGTTATGACCATTTTCTACATTCAAGTACAACAAGTTATATGGCATTAGAGAGTTACTGCTCTAAAGAGGACATTCTCACACGGTTGAGTGCACACCGAAGACTCTGTAAACTCAGAATGTACATCTGTAAGTGAGCCATGATGGAACAACAGCTGGATTCAAGACAGAGCTACAGTTTTAAATGTCTATGGCAGTTTTGTCCTCTCTGGTTTGTCCGCTACCCACCCGTCTTCGACCCTCCAGCAGAAACGACAGCACTATGACCCAGCGCTGTCCCAGTGACCTCTGTCGTGCCGAGCTCTCGCACTGTCTGAAGTAGGTGGTCGTTCCAGTGGCGACGGCGTCGAACTGCTCAGTCAGCAGCCACACCTCCCACAGGAGCGTCAGTGCATTCATGCTCGTCATGACGACGACCCAGAACTCCTCCCCTAACAACGTGAGCCACGACAGCCAGCTGTGACTGCCCGCAGGCATCTTGTCGAACAGGTAACTTGTTGCCATGGCAACAAAAAGAAGGTGGGCAATGACCATGGAGAGGATGAAGACGAGGAAGAGGCGGTGGTTGCCCCGGCCGACGCAGCGGTTGAGGAAAAGGCAGTGGTGGTCGTAGTCTTTAATGCACACGTCACACAGCTTGCAGTGTTTGGTGTAGTCGGGCAAAAACAACTATGAGGAAAACAGAGACAACAAGAGCAACAGACAAGTGAGAACTAATCCACTGTTCTGTAAGATGCAGCCTATGAACCAGATGATGTGTAGCTCAAACTCTACAAACAACTTTTTCCTCAAGCATCTAAAGTAAGACAGAAGCATGCAGGGTATCATATGATTGGCTGTGTGAGTTTGTCTGCAGCTAATCTCTCATAACACTGCACCCATCACTCTGATACGTTTTTGGCACATTTATGACTGTATGCTCGAGGATTTCTAATGGTGTTAGTGATTCAACAGTTTTCGAAACACTACTTTATTGACTGGCGACTCCTTACTCCTCTTATCAGACCAGCAGAGGTCCCAGTCAAGTTTTGAATCTTGTTTTAGTGAGATCAACATATGTGGCTGTAATGTACAGTAAGTCTTGACAGAATCTTCTGTTTGAATTCTCATGTTGAAATTGACACTTTACATTGTTGGTGGATTTTGCATATCGTCTCCCCTTCAAAAGACACTCATGCATACTCAATGAGCAGGCAGTCTGCCCTGCACTTCCAGTTCACCACACATGACCTCAGACACACCTGGCAGGGACCCGCACTCTAGTTCTAGTTCCCTCTAGTTTTATAACGGGAAGAAAAATCAACATGTTGTGACCATATCACCATAAATATTTTATCACATTTCTTTTCACATCACCGATTCATTGCGACAGCTGAGGTTTTAACAGGGGAATTTCAAGAACATTTTGAAGAGGGGGAGGTCTGTGTGTACCAGAAAGCCTGATAATTAAATAGGTAGATATGGGAAATGGAAAACAATATTCTGAATGTATTACCTCACAGTATGGACAGAACCTGTGAGCGCTCTGGTTGTTCTCCACCAGGTCAGCAATACAGGAGAACCGAGGATCTGCATCTGCTCTGTCCAGAGTCCCCGGGTCCTGAGTCAGAACCTTACAGAACAAACCAAAGGCGAGAGAGAAGTGGACCATGGACACCTGGACCAGAGCGCTGATTGGCCACACACATTCACAAAAGTAAAGGATCAAAACTCGTCAGATTTCATTGGTTGTGTATCTGGGTGAGCAAGACACTGACAGGTTGACAATGTTCACAAGAAATCTTGTGGAGTGCCCAACATTAAAAGAATTTTATCTTTGAGGGGCCAGAATGGACTTATTAAACTTCACTGTATTATGCTCAGTTGTGCTCTAAAGAAAATGTCGAAGGATTAGAGAAAACACTGGGATCATCCTCCAGGTAGCAAAATTATTCAAAGGTAATGCATCAAAAATCCAAGTAGCAATTTCAGAAAACCTTGTTTTGGTTAAAAATGTCGGTCAAAGTGGTGATGGACCTCACAGTAGCACTACAGTATTTAGGATTCATGTGGTGTGGACCACGATTATGTTGATTATTATTATCTGGTCTTTAGTTAAGCTATAAGTGTTGGATAGACCGCAAACCAAGCACCACTGAGATCCTTACATCATGCTGCTAGAAAAAAATGATGCAAAAATATACAAGCGTGTGAGACTAAATATGCAACATTTGTTAAGGATATTAGGCATAATTCTTCCATGGAAGCAGAGCAGGGAATGAAATACACCAGCAACGAGGGTTCCCAGGTAAATTGGGTTGGGCAACCTGGAAGGAAGAGAGATGCTGTATTAAAACAGAGATGAAACAAACAGTCTGGTTAACAGACATCACAGCTTTCATCAAACCTTTGGTATGTAGTCATGCGGTGGTACTGTGTAAAGATTGTTCTGGCCAGCCAGGGGAAGAGCAAAGCACAGATTAGCCCTCCGTAACCCCCCAACATGGCTGCTATCAGCAGGATGGCAGCTCCACTCAAGGTTGGAAAAAACAGTGTCCAGTAATACAGAACTGGTAAAAAAAAAAAAAAAGACACAATAAAAACATACAAAGATATGTGGTAAACTCAACACACATATCACTTTAAATGTAATAGTGTCTCTTCTATCTTTACCACCGCCATCATCACAATCATCTTTCTTGTTCTCATCACTAGAGCAAACTAAAGAGTTAATATTTACCATGAGACTCTCTGGGCTTGTGGTGTATTGGCTCATTAATGTACCGACTCAGTAGCTTGGTGAGCTGCTGATGTCTAAAGAAAAAATACACAGTGTAGCATTGTATTAATCAGCATCAGATCCCAAGAGAATAAAAAGCAATAAGGAAATGCAAACATACTGGATGTTTAAAGTCACTGAGGGGTGATATGATGGTATGCAGTGACCTGCTACTCAGTGTTTTTTTCCAGAGATTTCTAGAGACAGCAGATTCACCTAAATGTTTTCCCCTGTTTGCTGAGGTCCAGTGGTGTGAGGCCATTGTGGTTCTTCTGATAGAGCATCCCGCAGCCTGTCCTCTGCAGCAGAGTCCAGCACACCTCCACACCACCCCTCTCTGCTGCAACATGAAGCGCTGTCGCTCCCTGCTGGTCAACTGCGTCCACAGCACATCTCTGACACACAAACAGAAGGTTGAGTTGCACATCTGTCGCGGGATAGTCACATCTGCATTTGGGTTTGGGCCTGTTTCACAAAGATTTTAATATTAATTCATCTTTTTCATATTTATTTAACCATACTGTAGAAGTGCTGGCTTGAGAACCAAATCAATGAGCTTAAAGTGACTGAGAGCTGCTAAAGTTTGAGTAAAATCACAGTGCACAGCACATTGCTGCATGTTAAAGTCTCAGTGAGTGTGGCAGCCATAGCTTTTATTTTATATTCTCATTTGACTACATCCTCATCAAAAACATTCTAATCAGGTTTAAAGATAATGTTTTATCTTCTTGTTGGTGAGCCAGAGTGAGTGGACTGTATCATACCTGGTCTCTGAGCAAATATCGGACCACCTCAGTGTTGCCTGTGGATGCAGCCAGGTGAAGCGGTGTCACATGGTACATATCTGTGTCTGTGAACCGGAACATTCCTGTCTCCCACAAATAATGCACTGCAACACTGGGAAAGATTATTAACAGTTAGTGCAAGCAGGATGCAGCTGTGTCTGACTGTGTTGGCACACAAACGCGAGACAAACATCAAGCTTAGTTGTGATGTGTTGTGTTTTCTACTCACATGTTGCCACCAGTGACGGCATGATGCAGTGATGTTTTTCCCTGCAGGTCTATGAGGCGCAAATCAGCTCCATACTGCATCATTTGGTGCATGATGTAGATGTTTCCTTGCCTAATGGGAGTAAAAAGTACAAACAGATCTCATGATGGATCAAAAACAGAACAGAGAAGCACATTGTTGAGTATCTATACATATGTTGTTTAGCACTAACTACTGCTCACCTACAACCAAAATGAAAGGATGTCTGTCCTGCATCACATGTCAGGTTGGGGTCAGCTCCATTACTAAGGAAAAGGTCAACCAGGGTGCGGTTACCGTGGAGTGCAGCATAGTGAAGTGGGGTGAAACCACCCCAACCTGAATAAAGACAAATGCATCACATGAAGGTTGGAGGATGCAGATGTTTAAACTGATCTGCAGGTCTGCAAATAACAGCAATGGCCTGGTGTCCAAGCACGACCTGCCAGCCTGTTGATCTAATACCCTCTGGAGTCAAGTTAGAGTTCATCTTGGCACAATGTGACCCTGTGCTTTGTTGTCACAGGATCTGTCCATCTAGATCTGTGCCAGCCCATCTCACAAAGGAGTTGCAGCAAGGTTGGGTTTCCTGTTGGCATCGTGACCAAATCACATCAGGACACACTGGTCCAAGACAAAGTTTGAAAAGAGACCTTTGAAAATTAAATCATGTAAAACTGGACTTGTACCTTGTTCAGTGCTATAATAAGTGACCGTTAGAACTTAACCTTTTTATAATATTCAAGTTTCAGAAAACAAAATGTACATTACAGACCTATGCAATAGGTGTAACAAGTTTGCAAATGATATTCATAAGCAGTTTTCTATTGATTAATATTAATTAATATTGAGAAAATCAGGAAACATAATTACTTAAAGGCTAGAAA
Source organism: Acanthurus leucopareius (assembly GCA_029814765.1). Taxonomy (NCBI): domain Eukaryota; kingdom Metazoa; phylum Chordata; class Actinopteri; order Acanthuriformes; family Acanthuridae; genus Acanthurus; species Acanthurus leucopareius. Next base: position 12,357,263 of record JAQMCX010000003.1, on the reverse strand, counting down.
CTGTTTAAGCTGACAGAACAGAGGAAGTAGTGGCCTGTAGTTTTGCAACTGTACTGCAGTTATATACTAACGTTGACACGATACAGACTTCTTTAAAATATCTTTGTGGCTTACCTTTTTGCCTGAGAACTGACCGATCATTTTGGAGAAAGAGTACACACTGTTCAACATTTCCTCTTTGTATACAGTCAAATATGTCTCCGCTGCTAACGGAGCACACAGGCATCGGATGCATTATGGCGCGTGCACCGAGGCGGCCTGTTATTATCTCCACCGATACACACTGCAACGGAAACCAAATCAGCTGCTCTGCTGAAGCGCGACAACACCAAAATGAAAAGTGAGATTGGATATCATCTTTTGCTGCAACAAGCAGCTTTCATTCTGCCAAACTGATAGAAGCTGAGCACGCCCTGGACACCTGGTTGGCTGGTGGAGGTCACATGACCAGCGACGCCAGCTGCGTCGATAAAACACGTGGTTCCTATAAATAAGATAATGCCTTGAAACTTAAACAGTTGTGCACAATACTTAATATGTGTGAGGACTAGAATTTAAATATGCTTCATTTGATCGGCTTATTTATACAATTATAAGGAGCTTTTTGTAATGTTAACTCCTAACTGGCAAAAAATATGAAGCTATTACAAAAAAGGCATCATGCTGAGGAAAAAAATTGCTTCTTAAAGACCCTCGCGTGTTTAACTTCACAAAGTAAGGTCCCAAACTTTACAGAAGAACAGTACAGGCAAAACACACTGAGATGCGTTTGTCACTGAATGTGACTGTTTCCGTTGCACGCGCTGCTGCCTGTTCATACAAGTTAGCAACGCAGCAAAAGTGTGACAATGACAGTCAGTGTAGCCAAAGCTGTGAAGTGTAAAAATGATCGACTGGAGGCGTCAAACAGGCCTGCAGAAGATATAAAAAAAGCTTGAAAACGGCAGACAGCGCTTCCCTTGAGTGATACCCGTGTGTCGTGCGTGCCTTTACCTGTGTTGGTGGAAACAGCTGGTGTCATTTCAGTCAGCCATTGGTATTTAAAGTATGCTGGCTCTTTTCTTCGAAGACCTATTGATATCTCGTGTTCGATAAAGGTACAGCTTCTTATATTAATCATGGCGCCAATTTCAGTGTCGGTGACAAATTAAGCCTGTGACTAGCAGTGACTAACACCATGGCTGCATCGTTTATGTCATTATATGTACCTGTTAATTTGTTGCTAAAATATCTTTTAGTAAACAGAGTGTTCAAGGTGCATGAATTAACTCGTTTTTACGCTTTAATTTAGTTTGGGGAACAGTTTTTTCACCTACTATCTGACCGCTTTAATCATTTGTGTACCACTGTTCCACACGAGATGGCACTGTTTAGCTAAATTACGTTAACAGCTTTTAATTTCAGTCACCAGTACAAACACAAGAGTTTCACAACGGCAGTGTAATTACTACCCACAAGCAATCAGTAACCTACATGTTATTATTATTTTTTAAAAACAGCTAACAACATCTGTTTGCATGATATCTTATTTTGTTTGATTTTCTTCTCTAAATTTTTTAACAGCCTTTGATTCCTGTCTTTCCAGTTGTCTACACATAAAATCACAAAATGCAGCTTGTTTTTCTTATGTCTCACCTGTAAGGCTACTTCCATGTATCCACACAAAACCCTTAATTACAAGCTATTTTCCAGCTTCTTTGTTGAATCATGGGATCTTGTCACTGTGAATCATATCATGCTAGTCTGGACACATCTATTAAAAGCAAAGGGACTCTTCTTTTAGATGCAGTGGGAGGGCCCCACATAACCAGCTAAACAACAGTTTTTCACTTCTCCTTCTGTGAGGAAGTAAGGAGGCACATGACCTGGGCCAGCTGATGTGAGTCGCTCTCCTTGTGCAAAGTTCAGTCTACATGCAGCAGATTAGTAAGGGGCGGGTAGTTTTACAGAAGGGTCTGAACACTGGGCACTAGTCATGTCTAAGCGGGTCTCTGCTTGTCCTTCCTCCTGACATGGGAACAGAGACAGACTAGTCACTCAGTTGGAATAACACAGCACAGATGACAGCATTCTTTTAGCTGGGAAACTCCCACATGGCTTTCACACAAGTGCAGGTAAGAGTGTGAGGATTGACAGTGTGGTGTATTAATGATTTTCCATTCGAGGGCAAATGTAGAGTGGCAGAGGTGAAACTCTACTAATGGTCAGATCCACTTTGACTGCTTGATTGTATGTTGCTGTAAAACTCAATGCTACTTTTTACATTTCACATGTAAGGGGCGACACATAGCCCGCTCTTATTTCAAAAACATCAAAGAACAATGGATTTCTAAAGGAATGTGAAGAGCCTCTCCCTGTCTGTACATTTACTCGACTAATAACCGGCAGTGTTAATCATGAGATCTTGTTTCTAAATGGAAAGTGCCCAAAATACTATCACTGTAATGAGGAAACAATGCTTTAGTCAGGCCTCAGTCAAAGAGTAACATGTCTGCGTGGGAGCAGGACCCCTCATCCATGCTCGGTGAAACAGAGAAGTGTTACACTTACACAAGCCACCTCCTGTGTGACGGACAACAAAATATGGAGGAATTATTAAGATTAATAACTTTGGCAAAATTAGGGGCTAATATTAAGAGGAACATAAAGTTCTAGAGTTTGATTTTGTAAGAACACAAGGTCCCGATTTACCATTATTATTACCATTATTATATAATTATGTATTTAAAAGTGTCAAATATTGTTTGTTGCAACATTACAGCTGATGACCAAACATTGTGGTTGAAAAAAAGGGAAAAAAATGCAACCATGCTATGTAAATCAGCAGTACAAATTTTCCATGCATGAGGTGGATTTAAGCTTGTAAAGCTTTTAGGATTCAGTGTGATTATATGCTTCTAATCACCAAAGACTGGGAATCAATTACACCATGCAGATTGTTCTTTCAGATCTCACTGGTTTAATAACCAGTGACTAAGAATGGCACATGACAGCCACCAGTCTGTTCTTCTGTATGAGGATTTTTCAGTGTACTCAGGCAGGATAGGGAGGAGAATTGAAGGTTTTGGATGCATTTTTCTGCGGAGGTGAGACAGACCAAGGAGAAATAAATTACATGCATATTTAGAGTATTATGTAATCTCAGGACAGCTACAAAAGGTGGAATAATCTTTTTTTTACCCTCCAGGACAGGACTGCCAAAGTGGAAAGGATCAATAAGGAAACTGGTGAGCTGAGTGCCTCAGGGGAGTTATCCGTCTTGGTAGAGGTGAAGGTGGACAAAGTGGAGGGCTCTTGTAGAAACCCTCAACTCCTGCAAGAGCTCAGAGAAAAACTCCAGGAGCTGGGAATTCACACAAGCTCCAGTTCTGACTATAGGACGGACCATGTTCCTTTAGAGCAGAGAGAGGAGCATCTAGTCAGAGTCCTGCCTCTCTACCTACAGGTACTGGATCAGTTCTCTCATTGTTCAGCCATTTATTGTTTTCATAGTTAGGTTTTTGGTTTTCAGCTAATCAATTGACCAAGTAGGTTATTTCTTCTTCTATTCTGAATGAAGGCAGAGTTTTTCACTTTAAACAAGTCCATAAAGACCGTCAACCGGAGAATCACAATGGATAATGGCGGGAGAATTTAAAGTAGAGCCACAGTTTTAATTAATACCAACCCTTGAAAAAGATCATTTGTGCCTCAGGAGACCAGGGTTTACAAAACTGCTCAAGGCCGCCTGAATGAACAATTAAAACAACATGAGGCAGCAGTCAGATGTTTGGCCTCAGCTGATCCCATCACTGTCCCTTGAACAAATGTGCTCACGGTCTCTCAGTAAATGTGAACAGTTTGCCGAACTGTTACATGAAAGACAAAAGCGCTTCAGATCCACAACTTCGGGCCTCGCTTTGGTTAATTGGAAAAAAATAATTTTCTCATTTGTGCCTGAATTACGTCACAGTGATGAAGAAACCTCCCCATTTCTTTTCTCCTTTTTTCACCCGTGCACATACACCATGAAAATTCCATCACTGATCTGTGAGTGTGTGTATAACTCCATTGATCGGGCTTACATCTGCAGACGTAATCACTCTGTGGTTCTGTGTGTGCATGTGCATATATGCCTCATGACCAGAGATTTGACCAGAATGCAAGGCCTAACTTAAGAACAGCTAACTCAGTGAAATGCGATATCCTCTTATGGAACTGAAACAAGCATGTAGAACGCACCAGCCTTTATTATTTATAGTGTGGCACATTAGCCAAAGCAGTTGAGATCCAACTATAATATGCTAACATTGTTTTACTGCATTTCATGATGAATCAAATGCAGTAGGCCAGAAGTCTTCAAAGTAGGTAGGTTGTACATGAGTACAAAGTCATTTTATGCCAATGATTTCGCAGTACAGCAGTTAAAACATCATACGTCTTTATACATATTTACTATTTGAAGTTGACAGCTGCAGACATCTAATGCACAGGCCAAAATGTTTTTTTACTCTCTTGTGTCTTTGCATGATGGACTCTCTCCTCTCTGATCCCAGGTCTGTGAGGATGGGGGCAGACTTGAAGGTTTGAACATAAAGGGTCTCGCAACGCTCACCGCTGACACTGTTGTTCATAACATCCATAACAGACTCGCAGAAAGACCTGCAGGTAAAAACAACTGCTCATTTCAGGAAATGCTTTTTTTTCCAGGTAGAGGGACTTTCTAGCTCTGCTGCCTACTTCTGCTTTTTCAGTGGCTGCGATCCTTTTCATGAGGTTGTAGTAGGTTGTATTAAAGTATGAAACGATATTACATTTTGCAGTAGTTAATTGCAAATGTCACTCATTTCATATTATACAACATAGAATGCCAAAGCACATGTGTTCTGTTAACAAAAACGTGGAAATACATAGTTCCTGTTTTGAGGTTGGTTGGCATGCTTTTTGCAGTTTTGCATCGATCTACTGATGTTCTGCCTGTTTTCTCTCTCTCTGTCACCCCTGTACTGCTTCTCTTCCCTTAGTCGCTGGTCGTTGATGCATGATTACATTTTTCTAAAGGAGGGGGAAGCTTTTGTCTTTAGGGAAGTAGATACTTTTAGTTTCAAGGGCAGATTTTTTATGGGTTCAAGTTGCAGGGCTAAAATGTTGCATTCACTACCTACTTTGTGCTTATTTAATATTTAACCTAAATAGAGAATGACTATACGCAGATTATTTTGTTCACTCCACTGTCATTGAAGGAACTTTTCTTGAAAGCTTGAGTAGCACCAGATTTGCACTTACAAAAATAGAAACACTATGCAAATTTGTTTCTGAAAAGCTGAAGTGAAACAATTTTGTGAAACAACTGTCTACCTAAACTCTTTTCATATTTGCACGTTGTGTCATATATGAACACAGGTATTCTTGACTGTAATATTGATAAAAATTTTACTGATAGACGCTGAAGTGAACTAACTGGTAACAATTAAATTTGTAAACTTACTTGCTGTCCTGTTGTCTTTAACTTGTCTGTGTTCAGCAAATGTTGTATGTTTTGTGCTTTTAGAGGACGCTCGTGATGAGGTGGTAAGATTCTTCCAGAGGCTGGATGCAAAGGACACAAACCGTGTGCAGAGAGATAATCAAGGATGGCTGCTGTTGAAGTCTCTGCTGCCGCTGACAGCCGAAAGCTCAGTGAGTAGTAATCAAGTTTTATAGTGGTGAGAAATTCAAAGTTTTTATAGTTCAGCCTGGATCAGTGTTGTCCAATTTAGAACTTTGCATTTGAATCTTTTCGCACTCTTTCAAATTACCTGAATTTACTTGCATTGGATGTCAGACAACATTGCATGACATTTGTTATGAAGGAAAATCACAGATATCTTCACAATGCTTCAGTGGGTTAGACTTATAAGTATTATTGTTGCATTTTACACACTGAAATGCAACAATACACAACACTAATTTTGTTTGTGTGTTTGTAGGATGTAATGTCCTGTATAAACCCAGCGCTCCCTGCTGCTTTGGTGAAATGTCTCTACCTGCTAGTGTGCCTTCCAGCTAAAAAGGAGAACGTGGCCATAGAAGAGACCTTTCAGGAGCCATTAGCGCAGGTCAAATGAGGCAGTAACCTCATTTTACATTTATTGTTTATTCTTTGTGGTTTTCCTCTTTGACATACCAACTGCTTTTGGTCTCACTCTAAACTTCTTTTCCTCACTCTTTTCCAGGTTGTCCTGCAGCTTTGTCGGCAGCCAGTCAATGTGGAGAGACTGGTGGAAACTCAGGAGCTGCAGTGTCTCATCATTGGCCTTACATCACTATGGGACCAGACCAGCGCCACCTGGAGGCATCAGGCCTCGCGGGTCCTCAAAGCAGTCTCTGCTGTAGCAACAAGCAACACTGTCCCGAGCTTACTAGGTGACGTAACTCAAAAACTATTGCATGAGGAAACATATCTGTTTATCTTATAGTCAGTGAATTATTTGGCTTCCTGGTTATAATAGACTTGGTTCCATCAATTCCCCTGAACACTGGAGAACAAGTATTAAAATACACCAGAAAGCAGGCAGTTCTGAAAATGAATAATTAGATTTTGGCAGGGAAAGTTATTTGTGCAGAGAGATATTTTTGTTCCAGGGATGAGTTGATTATACAGAGACACATGACCGCAGATCCCAGCAGAGAGACATACTGCAAGTATGATTCGCATGATGCCTGGTTCAGCACAGATAATTCACTTAAATGTTCTGGTGCACACAAGTTAACTTTGATTTGTTTGGGACATGAAGAAGTTGCATTTTGCAGCATGACTTTTTGCTCATATGACTCTGTAGCTCTTTACTATAGATTCATCATTCTATTACAGTTTATTAAACCTTAATGCAGAAAAGCTTATATTAAAGAATTTATTCTGTCCTATACCGTCTCAGGAGAGGTGTTACCCATTTCTGGTACCTGTTGTATATCTTTTCCTGCTTTACAAACCAAGACTTTCTTTTCCTCTTTAGGCAAGAACTGTGTTCGTATCTGCACCCAGAACCTTTTGCACATTGGTACTGATGTCTCAGGGCCGCTGCTGGCTGAAGTGGCTGTTGCTGTATTCAGCTTCATTAGAGACACCTACGCCCTCAATCCAGCTCTCTTCATTGAGTTTGACAGCAACAATGGCTACGAGGCCCTTGAGAACATCCTGAAACGGTGAGATGAACAGAAAAAGAATAAAATTACTTTGAGTTTTCAGGATTTAGGGGAGCAATTGAGACTCAATAAAAGGTGTGCTTACGGAGGACATTCTTGTTTAAAGAAATTAAAAGGGATCCAAAGATACAAGTAACGGCCTTTGGTCTTTTAGTAAACAGGCATTCTGGGAAATAAAGTAGAATTTAATGGTCTAAATATACATTTCCCTCAAAAAGGATTATTCAATTATTCAGTTATTCACATAAATGTAATTAGTCTGCTCTGATAATCAGTACAGAGAAACCTTTCTCTGCTTTTCATTTAACTTAACCTTTTTTGTGTCTCATCATTACACCATCAAAAGCTGTGAGGACGGTGTTCCTGTGGATCAGTTCGAGCCTGTGGAGGAGTTGCTGGCCCTCATTGCATCTTTCACCCTGCTTGGTAAAAATGAGCTCAAAGTAGCTCTCTGTGTCACCAACCCTCAGCCTCCAGGATTTAGGTTTGACCCGCCACTCACCAAAGGTAGGTCAAGTCTTATGATAAGTTCTGCACTGTTAATCTCTAAACACTCCTCCCTAATTATCACTAATAGTGGATTTTACCATGAGGATAAACTCTGCACCATCCCTTTTGGATTCACACCCCAAATTATCTAATTATAACCACATGCATAGCTCAGCAAAGATATGATTAGAGAAGGGTTGCACACCCACCCCCCAAATGACCGCACAGCTCATCCCTCCTTTGCACTTTTGCCCTCATATAACCCACCCAAACTGCACCACTCCCTTCCCCCTTATTTCCCACACATCCTGACTTCCTATTCCCCCACTGCTGCCCCGCTGCAGTGCACAACACCCCTCAGGTTAACAGGAAGCTGAGGTGATTATGTCTGGGATGATGAAGTGGAGGCTTCCCTACTAACTCTGTTAGGATGCCCCACATCCATTCACCACTGGCCTACAGCAACCAGCCATCTATCATAGACACACACGCGCCTCCGTCCAACACTCATAAATAGTGTCCATAATAAACATGCACATACTTACACAAAGACACACACACTCAGCACCCATCCATCACATCGAGGAGTAGATCTCCTTCCAGCAGAGGGACCTGGGACTGTTTTGTGCTGATCTTATTTGGTTCTGATGCAATTTTGACTAAAAGTGAAAATGAATCCTATTACTAACCAGGTATATATTTATTCACATCAAACACAAGTGCGTTTTGGCTCCCAAATCAAAGACCTTCTCTAAATATTTTGACAATGCAGCTTTTCTTTTGCCTTTATGCATGTTATTTTGTTTGTTTTCAATCTATCTATGTATGTGTAACTCAATTGGTTTTATGGGATTCAGTATAGTTTCTGTGCAAAAGGATGTTTGTAATTTATTGGTTTTCATTTTTCTGACTGTCTGACCTTGCCAGAGCAATTTCTGATAAATTGAGCTTGAATTTAAAACATCTTTAGGCTAAATTGACCTCAGGCTGATATTGTTTTGCAGGACTAGCAAAAGAATGCATTCCCCCTAATTCAAAAAAGATAAACAAACATGCAGACCATATTATGTTTGCTATGACCTGTTTCTGAAAACTGAAACCTCGTTTGACACATCACACTTTTTCTTGTAATGTACTTTTGTCTCCAGGTTTTTCAGTAAAGAACCTGCCTGCCTTCCACCTACTGCAGGCCTCCTTGCTGCGCTCCCAGGATTCCCTGCTGTGCTGCCAGCTTCTTCGAACGCTGCAGTCAATATGGGAGAGGGACCTAGCCAATTTCTTCCTCTTGGAGTGGACTGTCCAGTCAATGGCCCAGCTGGCCGCCTGTGTGTGGCATAAACCGGCGCCTGTCCAAAAACTTTTCTTTTCACTGCTGGAGATGGTGCGACTTGCAACATTGACAATAAAGTCCCTGTGCGTGCTTTATTTTTGATACAGCATGCATGCGAGGTATAAAGAAATGTTTTGTTTTCTACAGGTCATATTCAAGTTGAACTACATCCCCCATGAGACCTTGCGGGCATTGCTGAGTGTGCTGAAGCAGAGTTGGGCTGGGACACTGACTGGAGGACTGGTGAGGATAGAGTATGGAGTGATGGCTCTCAAGTGTTTTCACAGGTGAACAATGCTATTTAACTACACATTACTCAGAACTGTTCAGGGTACTTCTGCTTAAAAAAAAATATTTCCTGAATTTATCATCAGATGCTAGTCAGAATTTGATGTTCTTCTCTCAGCTGAGAAGCACACTTTTGTAGCTAGTTTAAATCAGAAATAGCCAAAATTTTATCTTCTCCAAATGCAACAGCCTAATTAGTCTGATCCAGCACCTGACAGGACAGGTAAAAGAAGGTTAGTTGACAATTTGAGGTATAAATACAGTAAATGAGGAGTGATTAATAAGTTCATGGCCTATAATAAAGAGATGTGCTTTTGTAAAAATAAATGACCAGCACTATAAATCAACCAGTGGAAAAATGGGGCCATATCCAGCCATTGGTTACTTGATATGGCCTGAATAAGTCCTGTTTCGTCTCCTCTGTAGGATGATGGTTCGCAGTGGTATGCTAACTGAGGTGCTTAGTGAGTGGGGTCTACTGGAGCTGCTGCTTGCGGAACTTCGTAGGAGAGCGAAGATCCTCAGGAAGGCTGGAGTTGTCTCTTCCCCTCAAACAAGTATGAAACAACATATTTGTTTCATCAGCTTATAATGTTAACATGGTTGAACAACTACTAAGAGCAGACAAAGAGTGATTGTTTGATACAATAGCATGTCATTACATTACAATGTGAGATTGAGCAACAAATCTGCTCATAATTCAGTACTTTCACTTTCATTTCTGCTGTGATTAACAGTGGTTATGACTACTTTCAAAGTTAGTCATTGCCACTTGAAATTGATGTGGGCCTCAGCAGCCCAACTTGCATGCGAAAGCTCTTCTTATCTCATTTGTTTACCAAAGTTTGTGTTCTTTTTAGATCCCCAGCAGCTGCCATGTGTAGAGGACAGTGAGAGACTGCTAACTACGTACATGCTTCAAGTTGTGTCAATCCTTACCTTGCGTTCAATCAAAAACACAGGTATATACATTCAGTTCAAGACCTGTCATATTTTAAAATATATTTCTAACTCTATCACTATCTGCAATCATTTTTTGTTCCTTTAATTTTGGTCACGGCTAGAAGCTGCTGTGGTATGCTCAATTTTTGCATATGTATTTCAGTTTCGGTACGAGACCTTGGTATGGTTCCCTACATCAAGATCTTCTTGGATGAGGATCAGTATCGAGGTCCCACTCTGAGCATTTTGGAGCAGCTAGCGGAGATTAACCCTGAGGAGTTCATGAGCACAGCCATCGGAGCCCTCTGCTCCTCTACACAGCAGGAACTGGAGCTGAAGCGGGACCTTTTGCAGGTACTTACATGTTACAAGCACCCAACGTCCCAGACAGCAGCCCACACACACAAGAAACACTCAGATATGCAGTGATCTCACTTGAGCTGCAGTCTTCACTCCACATCAAATCATAACAAATTGTAATGCACTTAAAACATTATAAACCTGTGAATTTATTTTCTTAGCATGTGGGACTCTGATTACATTACAGACAAATGCAGATTGATTTGCTAAAACAGGGTTAGTTGTTAACTCTGGACCGATTTGATTAGGCTAGCAGCCTTGTGCTGTGGCACGCTGAAGATTACCACCTCTATCAGATCAGTGAATGGGACAGAGATCTGATTAAGCTTAACTAAGTTACACACCCACTGTATGTGTCCGATTTTATAGATGGCAGCCAGAAGAGCACTTACTTGCAGATATTGTGTGTATTCAACTTGTGCGAGCGTGTGCATGTGTGCCTATTTGTGCATGCATGTCTGAGCTTATGTGTGTGTGTTCTATGTGCTAACGTGGTTAAAGCAAGTGGCAATCAGATTGGGTGCGACCTGGGTTGGCAAGTGTTAAGAGCCATTGTGATTACTCCAGTTTCAGTTAATCACATTTCCCTGTGCGTTGTGCCGCACACATTACCTGCCTGATGGATTAGGTCTCTAAATTGAATAAAGCTAATGTGATTTTGTTTACCTCCAAAAACTAGTTACCAGAAATGATTTATGATATATCTATATATTTCATCTATTTCTCATGACATTTTTTTAATTGATTAGGGAGATGCTTTTAAAAATTGGGACTTTGAGCAAAGCTTTGTGTTTATCCACCTATATTTTCTCAAAAGAATAGTAAACAGTGTCCTTTTTCTTCTATGTGTGATTGTTTGGTGATTGTGCACGCTCACTGTTCAAATGGTCTGACTAATTCTTTCTGTATTCAGTCTGTGCTGAAGGTGCTGGAGAGCCCCAACAGCTGGGATGCCTTCAGGAGAGCAGGGGGCTTCACTGGACTGCTGTCTCTGGTGATCGACATGGAAGGAGCTCTGTCGGACCCTCCCCAGGAAGAAGTGTGGAAGTCCCTGGGGCATCAGCCGCTGTTGGACCTCCTCCTGCTCACTCTCCACATCCTGGCCTTGGCTGTGCATGTTCACACAGTAAATGCACACCATTTTGAGACTGGTGGATTTTATGAAAGGCTGGGGGAGGCTCTGCTGCAGGTGGGCTGCTTCCACACTGAGGGCCCCGAGAAAGAGAAGACTGGTGAAGAGGTGGGCTCCTGTCCGAAGACTGCAGAGGACAACCAAGGTCCTGGAAAGAGCTTCCATCAGTTTGTTGAGTTAGCAGAGGCTCCTGAAGGTCCCTCCTCTCCCTCCGCCACATCTCAACGCAAACTGCCTGTATCTCTTCGGATATGTATAAGACTGCTCTCCTATCTCGACCAGTTTGCCACAGGGACGTTCTCTTCTCTGGAAGTAAACATAGGACAAGAGCCTGAGCACAGGTGTGACGAAGATAAGGAGAAACAAAATGGACAAGCACAGCATGAAGGAGCGCATTCAGGGCCCCCCCCTGCCAACTTGGAGTCAGACTCCCAGTCTGTGGAGGACACACAGGGAAAATCCAGAAACATAGCACTTAGTATCTCCTCAGTCTGCACAGAGTCTCAGTATAGGTACTAGATGAAATTCCTCTACATTCATATCAAAATTGTCTTGAATAGGGTCTAAATGTGATCTTATTTGTATCAATCATCATTTTTTTTGTGAATTTTGTTTGCCTTACAGTAGGTTCACCTGCGATCACATTATTCTTCATCCAGGAGCAATCCGAGTTATTATGACTCTGCTTCCATCAGTTTTTACTTCTGAGGACCCTCAGGTATGTTTCTAAACTGAAACATGTAACAGTCCCTGATGTTGCTAACTATTTAACAAACATCACATGAGACAAATTTCTTTCCCTGTTTCTCAGCTTTCTATGGATGTTCAGTTCTCACTGGCGCATCACATCCAGGCCATGGTCAAGTCTGAGCGAAACCGCCAGGTAATGTGCGAGGGGGGTCTGGTCTCCACACTCCTGGCACACTGTAAGCAAATGTTAGTGGCTACAAACCACCCGTTACATCTACCTGTTACACGGATCTTGGAGAAGCTCTCCTCTCAGGCCATCACACATGCAGACTTCAGGTGAAACATGTTCCTCAGTTCAGATCCAGGCATTTAATTACGCTGAAGAATTCTCTCTCTTAAATGCGTTTGTACTGTTTTCCTCCTCAGAAAGTTCTTGTGTTTAGGGGAACCTCTCATGTGCTTGGCAGACAAAAAAGGCATGCAATTGCAACCAGACAGTCAAACACTGGTCAAAGCTCCTGTTTCAAATGGTACATACTTTTTTTGTTATAATAGCTTAATTTTTCTGCTTCTCTTCTTTCCTTTGATGCATGTCATATTCAATCCTCTTGAGGTTTAATTCAGTCAAACACAGACACAAAACTGGGCTCGCATTTAATTTTGTTTGTGTTGTCTAAACCAGGAACAGACACAGATACCTCATCGAGTTCCTCAGTAAAAACACTGAAGCGGACCTTCAGCTTGTTACAGTCCACAACTCACAGTGAATCCTCAGCGGTCCCAGTCCACCAGATCATCAGCATGGTGTCCATGACGTCCCCACGCACCTTCAGACCACACCGAGTCTCCTCCTCACCTGCCTTTGTAGAGTTTGACATGAGCGAGAGTGGATATGGGTGAGTCATGGTTTAACTGAGTTTCTACAAAGTCCTACATTATAAAATAGACAAGATGACAAAAAAATTGAAGAAATATGATTTTTGAGTGAGTATTTAGCATAATGACACTTTAATTTAGAATGTGCCACAACATGTGCATCTTCATCTCTCCTTAATGAAACATCATATGTGTCAAGTAGAGTAATAGAAAATCCCAAGTCAGTACTGTCTGAGAAAATGGAAAGCGTCGGCCTACATGCAAGCAGCTCTTTCTCAATCAGGTTTAAATTCAGCATTTCACTTCTTTACCATGCTGTAAGAAGAGGTACCCTTCTATACAGTTGTCTGCATGTTCTTTATAGACCCTTGGGTGAGCCCTTGAGACGGATGCAATGAGTCACTGCATGAGGGCCAATATTATTCTTTTTCTCAGACAGCACTGGCTTGAATTTTGGCTCACAAGTTTGGCTTGTGAGAGAATTGTTATGTATTGTTGAAAAATTGAGGAATATCATATATGAATTGATTTCTGGCTTTGCAGCTGCCTTTTCTTGCCGTCTCTGGCCACAGTGAAGGGAGTCACTGCTGATTCAATTTCAACAGGTGGAATTGGAGGAGGTAAATGATGAGTTTAAATGTTGGTTGCTCATGTATTCGTGAATAAATCTGATGAAAATGTCTAATCGTCTCCCTCTCATGTTTTAGACTGTCGGGGTTTCCCCCCTACAGCTGGTCTCTCATTTTCCTGCTGGTTCCAGATCAACAGGTTCAGTTCGGCCTGTGACTCCCACCCGATCCGACTTCTGTCAGTGGTTCGCCACATGTCCCGGACAGAACAGCAGTACATCTGTCTATCTATCTCCTTCTCAGCCTATGACGGCTGCCTGGTCATTTCCACGGAGGAGGAAGCGTTCACATATCTGGGTAAGAGCGACAGAAGTCAATATTTGGTAAACTTTATATAACATTATTGATTCACAAGAACCTTGAAGAATTTGTTAACTTTTGAGGTTTCTCTCCTGTTTTTTCAACCTTTAACTATTTCTTTTCATGTCAGTGTGTCTAAAGTGAGACTGCACATCATCAGTTTAAGCTGAAGGGATTTACTGAATGTCTTTCTCCATCTCTGTTTGACAGACATGATGGAACCTGAAGTTTGCACTCCCACCTCTTTGCCGACATCACTGAGGTTTCGCTGCTCCAGCATGCTGGTCCCAGGTCAGTGGCACCATCTGGCTGTGGTCATGGCCAAAGAAGTGAAGAAGAGCTGTTTGGCCTCGGCCTACTTCAACGGCAAGGCAGTGGGGACAGGAAAGGTATGACAGGAAGAGAGCCAGTGAGGAGCTGATGATTGAACTAATTCAAGGTCTAATTTATTTATGTATTCAGACATCAAATCTTCTGCATCTTCTGTCAGATGAAATATATCCAGCCATTCCCTGGTCAGTATGTCTCCATGGACCCCACAGCTGTGATTGATGTGTACGCACTAATAGGAACACCAGCTATCTGGAAGGAACATGCCGCTCTAGTGTGGCGAGTTGGTCCTGCTTACCTGTTTGAAGAGGCTTTGAGCTCTGAGGCTGTGGGTGCCATATACACACAAGGCACTGCCTACATGGGCAATTTCCTGGCACTGCGCAGCACAAGTGAGTCACAGCATGTTGTGTAAGAATTTTCACTAGATTTCTGCATTAAGTTCTTTCATTTATTTCCTGTTAGTCATCCAGGATAAGAGCATCAGATACTGAATCTGTAAATGTATTCTGGTGTGGATTATGAGTAACAAATGAGCCTGCAGCAAGATGAGGTTATTTCTAAGATCTATTAGTAATGGAGTTTTGATCAATTGGTCTTTTTTTGTTATTCTACATCCTCCCACCATGCCATGTTATGCAGGAAATTATGCTGTTAGTGCCCGTATATGTACTGTAAAACAGATCATCTTTGACATAAAAACATCTTATAATGCAGAACAACTATAACTATTTAATACTTATATTTTTTACGACTTAGAAGTTATGTGTGGAAAATATACTGACAGTAAATATTTTCTGAATGATACATTTGTGGTAAAACTAGATTTTCTGAATAGTGATATTTATGGTGATATATTACCTCTAACTTTTGTAACTTTACCTACCTGAGTGTCTCACCTCTCTGTTTGTGTCCAGGCCAGGGTTCACATGCTGAGTCTCTCCCTCTCAGGCTGGTTTCTGAGGAGAGGATCTCATTTGGTATCAACCCAGCAGTTTTCACATTAACAACCGTTGCGCAGATCAGAGAGGATTATAATGAAGTGGACTGCAGGCTGATAGCGAAAGAGGTGAGATGAGTCCATGTTGAATATATGCACTCATTTTTTGATACAGAGTAGACTGATGTATTGTGTGTGATAACAGATGGGGATAACATCTCGGGATCAGGCCACCCCAGTGCTCCTGGCTCGAAACATCAGCCAGCACCTGAGTGGTACAGCTCGCACCATAGGTGCAGCCTTGGTTGGACATTTTGGTAAGTGAAGAGTTAATTTGAGAAGTTTATTCAAAGCTGAGTCTTGCAGGCATATTTATTAAGTTTAGGGCCTCTTTGTTTCAGGTGTACGTACATTCACCCCCAGCAGTGCATCCAACGGTTTCTTGTACGTCGGTGGGCCGGCAGTCGTTCTCAGTCTTGTAGCTATGGCGCCAGATGATAGCTGTCTTTATGCAGCTGTTAAAGTTCTTCTGTCTGTGCTGGAGACCAACGCTGCCATGCAGCAGGAGATGAACCGCATCGATGGATACAAGGTCTGTTTGCTCCGGTTCTGGCTGTACAGAATGTGTAAACATTATCTACTCTCTGTCCTGATCTGTTCTTACATATAATTTGCTCTCTTTGTAGCTGCTGGCTTTCCTGCTGAAGACAAAGAAGAGTCTGGTCAGCCACAGAACCTTTCAGTTGGTTCTGTACCTCTCAAATGCAGTGGACCTGAGTTCTGGGCCTGGTTGCTTACAGAATACACCTGCTTTCCAGGCTCTGCTATGTGATCTGGAGGTAAGCTTTTAAATTTAACATAGAAGTTCAGTGAATGCAATGAATAAATCATTTTAATGTCCACACAATATTATTTGGAGAGCTTTAATTGCATCTCCAAGTTAATCATTAGAACTTTGTTGCTGTCTTATTGTGCCAATGTTTTTTCTAGCTGTGGCAGAATACATCAGATAATCTGGACGTTGCAGTTCTGAACCACTTTGCCGAAATCCTGAAATCCTCAAGGTAATTTCCACATCTTATCAGTGTGTGACCATTCCTCCACACAGGAAATGTTGTAGCTTTTAATCTAATTTACTAATAACTCACTTAGTCTGTAAGTTACATAACCCACTAAAAGAGGGTCTTGTTTAGAATCGACCACAGACTTTATTGGCTGTTCTGTCAAAATCTGCAGCATCCTGTCATCAATATCACAGAAGAAGAACAGCTGATACAGTCAAAGGAAATGTTCAACAGAATCAGTCACAAAGGCTGAAGAGAGAAGCGCAGCTGAACCTGTGTATGGATGGCTGGATTAGATTTTCTGTCTGTGGGAAGAGATTGATTGATATTAATGCTCTCCCTGTTTCTCCCTCTTTGTTCTCAGCAGTGACAACAGGAATGCAGTGGCCATGCACAGCATTGGCCTGCTACCAAACCTGCTGTTTAAGCTTTCTGATCCTGCTGTGACCGTTCAGAAGGTTAAGATCATTACTGGAATCATCACATCCCTCCTAAAAGCTTACTTCACCCCTTCGGACATCAACAGGTACAGTACACCAGCCACAGCAAAGGGCAAACAGATATTACATAACGGCGAGTAAAGATGAGTAAAGTTTTTAGTGATATCTCTTTTTTAAAAATATGTCCTTTTGTTTGGTCAGACTTGGACTCTTCCTGGTCTACACAATCCCTCCTCTCAGCTACAAGAATGAAGACACCAAGATACCTGATAGTGATCCTTCACAGGAGACACCAGGTTCAGCACACAGCACAACTACTCTGTATACAGTATATTACATGTATATCTGTATACAGGTCACCGGCTCTGACATTGACTTATTTTATCTCTGCTGCAGCTCAGAGTTCTGATCCAGCCAACCTCATCTGGATCCGAAACCAGATGTTACTCTCACTTTGCGAAATCTTTGACTCAAACAACCCTCTAATGAACGAGTGAGTAGCATCTGTAACTACTTAGCTAAACAAAAAACGAGACAAAAAACACGTTTTCCCAGGATTTCATTTGCTATAATGTCACTGCAGAAACATGAACTAAATTGGTTCATCATGTTCTCATTCCTCACCAGTTTGCAGAAGGCCTTATTGGATGCCCTGGGCAGTGATTGGTTCCTGCTCTTCCTTCAGCCCCACCTTCACCCCTCCACCTTGAAACTGGGTCTCGTCCTGCTCACACACTTCATGGCGAGTCCCAGCCAGCAGAGCAGCTTCAGAGAAAGGGTGCTCCCAGCAACATTTATAGATGGCATAGAGGAACCTTTTGCTGTAATGGGTACATAAAGTTGATAATTTTTCACAGTGAAGTAGAGAAATATTGTAACATTTTGCTTTTTGTACTGTTAACATATTGTGAGTTTACTTGATGCACAATTCTGATGTATAAATTTAGAGGTTTTGTTTCACATCTAAATGCTGTTTACATGCAGTTCAGTGTAATCAACAGCAGTGAGATCACCAGTTCACACAGTTTTGCACACATAAACCTCATCATGACTTGAAATTAAAAACTGGTATGGAAGTAATTGTTTCAGGAATGTTGTTTAACATTTTAAATTCACAGTCATTTAGGATTTATGTCTGTTGTAATATTCTTAGTGTCTTAAATTTTGGCGGAAGTCATCTTACATCACTAATTTCTTGCAGACAACCTTCGAGCACATTCTTGGTCTTATGAGTGCTCCAGCACCACATGCCCAGGCTTTGAGGTTCTCCAGGGGCTGCTGGTCAGACACTTCCATCTCCCTCAGGTGTATGAAGCCCTTGCTGCTCTGCTGCTGGGGATGAAGTCCAGTCACCCAGCAGACGAATGGGTGAGTCATTTTTTTAATCTTCTTAATCATCCTTTTCATCATTCCTGTGATAATGTTTAATTATTTGTCATCTACAGGTTCATTTGGATGATGTCCTACAGTCACTGATTGACAGCCAAGCAGACACACCTGCTCAGCAGCTCTGTGTGGAAGCTGCAATGATTCTGCTAGAATTAGTCAAAATCATCATTACTCAGGTAAGAACAAAAAGCTGCACATTGTCTCAGTATTATTTTAACTACAAATTAAACATGTTTATTACATTTTTCTTATGTTTTACCAGCCTGTTCCTCCAGCAAAGCACATGTCAGACAATGATGCACTATGGGAGTTGCAGCTCCCAGCAAGTGTGATGCAGTTCTTTTGTCTGCTCCATAACCTTCGGCCCAGAGACCCACTGTGGGCATCGCCAGAGTTCCTCCAAGCTTTGGCTGGAGTTGTGTTCCCTGTGGAGAGTTCAGAGGTTTGTGAGTTTCTCTGGATCTATCAAACCCTAACTGCTCTTATCTCATCTGGTTTTATTTACTGGCTTGTTAACTTCCTTCAGGGTGTGGTTGAGTCTTGTGCAAACAGTGAAGGTGACGTCACATTTAAGCCTCAATCAAGCAGGAAGCCAGTGTGTGACTTCATCCGTATCCTGCTGATGGACAGTCTTCTCAATGTGTCTGCTAACACCAGTGAACATCCACTCATTCTGCTGCTCGAGGTGAGTGCACACACAAGACTAAAACCAGTCATTTACTATATTTTCTTAATTCATGGATTAGACTCAAATATTGACTTATGTGGGACAAAGTGCTCATTTTTCCAGAAATTATTTCCCTCCTATAAAAGGCCCTTCAATATACTGCAAACCTCTAATTTCTCCAGAAGGTGCCACTCTTTGCTCAGTTACTGACAAAGGCAGTACCAAAGTACTGCTTATAAAAACATTCACCACTATGAGGGAGAGAACATCGGTGGGCCAAGAGTGACAGATTTTTATAGAGGGGTTTTTTCGATAGAAAAGCTCAACCAGGATGCACACACACACCACACTTTAACACACTTAAGTGAAGATGTTTCTCTCACCGTCAATCATAATCGCAGCAAGAGCCATCACATGTTAAAATGTCTATTTATTTGTTTAGTCTCAGTTGTGTTTTTTGACTAATAAACTGCTTAAATGTCACAGTTTTCTCCTGATGGTGCGTCACTGGGACAGAGGCAGAGTTTCCAGACTGAACTGCTGGAGTTTAACATGGACATCATTTACATGCTCAGCCAGGAGGAGGAAAACAGCACTCATCTCATCTCACAAGGTAAAATTATAATGTATGTTTCCCTCACAGCCCAAACTGGCCCAGCTATATCTGTGCAATTAAAAAAAAATTAAAAATGCTGCTATTTGTTTTTCTCACAGACTGCCAGAGTGAGCGGCCTGAAGGACAGATGGGAACGTTGATGGAGAATGTGGTGCTCTTCAGTAAGATGCTGCTGCAGAAACTTTACAGTGGAACATTCTTGGGCGACCCTGAGAATTTGCTCAACTTCCTGTCAGATCAGATTGTGGTGGTGAGGCGACACAGAGAGACACAGACATAGAATAGTATACATGCATCTCATAATATATACTTAATATGGAAAGAATGTTTTCCCCAGAAGTCTGACATGTGAGATTAATAAACCTGAAAAAACTTGTGCTAATCTGCAAATCAAAGTTAAATTTACTCAGTCAGTTGTCACTGTGGAGACATTTTTAACCAGTGGGAGCTCTTTTTAATGTAAAAAATCTGCCCACAGGTCACAAAATTGTCATGTAATTTTCATGCTAACTGCTAACAGAAACACTGCTGTCTGCTTCCAGGCTCTGGAGAAAGGCCAGACTCAGAAAGAGAAGACAGTGTCGGCCCTCTACTCTTGCACCAATAAAGTCCTGCTTTATTTCTTGTCTCAACCCCGACATTCCCAAGAAGAAAAGGAAGGGGTCATCAGGGCATTACAGACCTTCATGGAACGCTGGGATGTTGTCATGGCAACTTACAATTCAAATGTGAACTTCATTACATGTCTCCTTCGTTGTCTGTTACTAATACGATCTGGCAGGTAAAAGAAAAAGCAAAACTCACTTGTAAATACAAACTAACATGTTAAAGTGAGGATTTTTTTGAGTGAAAATTCATACAATCAAATTTTTTTTTAGCTTCACTGAAGGTTTTGGATATGTGGCACAAAAATCGAAGAACAGAAAAGCTTCATCAAACCTGTTTGCCACCAAAACTAGAGACTGTGCGCGCCTCAGCAATGGAGCAGGCGTTACCACAGGTATGAGGCCGAGGGTATGAAGGGTCTATATAAATACATTACTTTAGCCTGATGTTTTTAAGTCTGCAGGGCTCACTGGGTCACTCGAGAGTTCAGCTCTAGTGTGCTTGTATGTTCCAGATGATAATGAACTAGTGTCCTTAGTGGAGGCCTGCTGGTCAAAGGTCATGACGGAGAGGCAACATGCACTTGAAGAAGCCTATAAATTAGAGATCTCAGCGAAAAACCCAGTGGAGGCGGGGCCTGTCAGTATGAGTGACATCAGCCCTCTGTGGGAGGAGATGGCACACAAAGCCTGGCTGCTGCACACAGGTTAGTTCTCACAATATGTGTAAATGAGGGAGAAGATGCCTTAGTGTTAGCTCTGTGTTCTTGATTTCAAGTTTTGTTTGTCATCTTTTCAGAATCCCAGAAGAAGAGGGCAACTAGCAGCTCTCAGAGGAAGTTTGATATGATCAGCAGTGTTGTTCGCTCTGCTTTGGGCAGATTAGGCAAAGAATCAGTCACAGTGGAGGTAAACACAACATCACATTTCCTCTTTTTGGTTGTTTTGCACTGAACAACACCGAGTGACTGTGACCGTTGTTCCCTTTGAGGAGTGTGTGGTGGTTACCTCGTCCCAGGTGCCTCCACATCTCAGACTGCTGCACCCAAACACTCTTCCCAAAGTCACTGCTGTGTTTGTGCTGTGGGCCGTCCAGCCCTGTGGGGGTGTTTGATTATTTCTTTAAATGGATTTGGATTATCACAGCTGATTGCCCCTGAGTGGGCATAGTAATTGATATCTGTTAGGCTTATCCATGGGAACACTCAGTACAACACACTGTTTGCTGCTGAAGGTTAAAGACACGTTTATTGTTGTTTTTCCCCCTGAAACACGTGGCCCACATCATTAGTTCCCCCACAACGCTTAAGACGTCGAGCCATCTGGAGCAGGGAGCGGGGACATATTACTCAGGCACACAGGCATGAAATTACCGCGTCTGTGTGTCTGCCTCACCCCCACAAAGTGTGTGTGGGTTCTTGTTTGTGCACGTCTCTTGCTGACAGAAATCGGGTTGGCAATTATAGTGGTAGCAATCTGATGAAAACATTATTCATTTGATGTTATTCTTTATCATATCAGTCTTTGACAGGCTATCAGAGAGGGTGATAAATTGTTTTTCCATCTGAGAGGCAAAGAAGAAGAGGGAGGGATGTTTGCCTTCTCTCACTCTCTGCCGCGTTTTTTGCACCACTTGGCTCCGGGTCGGTTGCAGCATGCGAGTGTTCATAAAACCGATATTCAAATGATCAGTAGTGGTCAGCTGGTCTGCTCATTTTCCAGTCATCTTCACGAAAAACAAGTGAGTCATTAATTAATTTCTGGATCATCAACTTATGACCTTTGCTTGGCAAGTCATGCGCTTATTGGGAGTCTCTTTTCAGTCATTGGATCCATAGTAATGTATTTCCGCAGAGCACTGAGCGTAGTTTCCAAGTCTAAGATATCTACTTTTCTTGAGCAGAAAACAAGAATTTTAAAGCCTACTGTAGGTAATGAATGGGAATACAGAGACTGATAGGCAGGCTGTGTCCTCAGTCAAGCTTCAGTGCAATCCTTCTAGAGATTTATTTCATCAGCGAATGCAGTTTCCATAATCATATCTGTGTCCTCATATTAGAAAGATAATTAACAGCACTAATGATCACGTTAAGTTCATTACACATTCACTGCCAGCCCAGAATGAAGTTGACATTATGTTGCCTTATCATCAAAGGTGGCGTATTGTTGGGAAGTCATTAAAATGGAAATGAGTGTGATGTTCTGATGTTAATTGCTGAGGGAAGAGATGAGTTATGTATTTAATGCAGCATTTAAAAAGCCAATGAGGTTCCTATCTGCTAAATAGGGTAATTAATGCTATATATTACTTATGTTTGTCCAAATAAAGGAATGAAATTAGGAGATGATGACGCCGACTTCTGTTTATCTGTCGCAACACGGCTCTAGTTCGCAAACTTCATTATTACTCTCTTTTTTGTCTGTAATTTTTCTATAATCTCCCCTCAAATTGCTCCTTTATTTCTTTCTCTGCACAACTTCTCATTTGGATAGGCAGTCAGTCATTTAGAGAAACAGTTTTCATTCTCCAGAGGGCTTGTCGAAGTTTGTCCTTAACTTTTGCCCATGGGTTTATTCTGAAATCATGCTGAATTTTTGCATCTCTTGTATTACAGAAGTAGTTGGGGTTTTTTCTCCCCTAGAAATCAATTATTGCAGTCATGTGGTTAGACAACAAAACACAGAATTAGCATCTGTAAATAAGACTCGATATAAAGAGTTACTGCATGTTTATTCAGTCAATTAAATGGCTTTCCTGGGTCAACTGTGAGGATGGACACATGTTGTTTCACTAGTCTCTCAGCGAGCACTGCTGTGATGATGGGCTTAATGAAGCAGTTAACAGTCAGAATATGATCCCAGTGTGTCTGCTGAACATGAGCATCCTGCAGTGTCGATACGGCTCTGTTTTGGGTTTTTTCCTCCTTTTATTTTCTTTTCTCTTTTAATCGGCACATTCACGCTCGCTCACACACAGTAACAGTGCTCACACACACACACCTTGCCCCTGACTATAGCGTGGCTCAGTGATATTAATGTTTATGTTAATTAGATCACACCAACAAATGATTACATTTCCAGACAGGGTTATTGTAAGCCACTGTAGCCACTAGCTTATTTTGCCCAGTGAATGCAATTTAGAACAGATGTAATTGTATGAATACATTGTAATTGCATGAGGAAACAACAATACTGTTATGAATATACAATCTCTGTGAACATGATGTGTGTTGTGTGTGTGCAATATGAGCTTGTGGAAGAGTGATTGTGCCGCCTGCTCAATTCATTTGCGCCCATCAGGTTACTCTTTTTTTTTTTGTAGGAGTTTTTGTCCTACATGGAGTCGCATCGACAGAGAGGCCGTAGCATGTTTGAGAACATGAGGACGAACCACTTGCAGGTTTGACAAAAATGTTAACATGAAAATGCTGAAATGAAAATAAAAATGTTATTACGAGGCAAAATTGCGTCTGTAATAATGTTTATGTCTGCCTAATGTATTCCCTCTATCCCCTGCCTATTTCTGTGCCCCAGTTACGAGCTACCGAGTGGGAGCAAGTGAGCTCCAAGTGGCTGCACGTGGAGGCCGAGCTGCTGCGGGAAAGAGCTGTGTTCGGTCCTGGCCCCGGGGTGCTGCTGAACCGAGACTGGGTGCAAGATACTGCTGAAGGACCGAACCGGACCAGATGTCGCATCCGCAGAAAGGCTCTGAGACGATCTAAACGGGTAAAGCCTTTTAGGCTCCCTGTTTGGGAGGGAGCAGAATATTTTTTTTTGTGTTTTTTAGTTGTATGCAGTGTATCTTTATATGTGTTATATGTTGTTACAACAGGTGCAAGGAACGCTGTCTCTGGGTTTAAGGACCGGCATGTCTGAGGAGAACAAAACTGGAACAGAAGGTGAAACAGGTAAACAAAAATAAAAATGTTTCCTGTTGAATTTTTTAAACATTTTTTTATCACAATGTTGGTGTTGGATTTAGGCTCAGTGTGAATTTTGTTTCCTTTTTTAAAAGAGCCCAAAATTCTATGTGAAGTTGGAGCTGAGGCTAAAGAGGATGAAGAGGAGGCAGGACAAGACTGTGACCGTCTGACCTTCTTCCCAGCTCTGAACGAGATGCCTGCCGTCACAGAGGGTCTGCCCGACCCCCTAACCCCCGAACCCTGCTCCCATACACAAGACTGCCCCGACATACGCATCATCCTGCAGGAGCTACACCCTGGAGCGGAGGTACTGTAGCACAGGAGGGTGTGTGGGTATGCTGGGCTAAACACTACATGCCTAAACACAAGCACAACTTCTTCTCACCCTGCTAATATTAACAATCATAATTATCTGATGCAGACTAAGGGATTCCAATAGCCCAGCGCTGCTATCAGAATTTCATCTTTCCTCATTAGTGTAATGTTTTAATGTCGAGGCCCAGCTCAGCTCTTCTCATTCTTCCTGTGAGTTAGAAACCAAAGCACATGTTGACAGGGACTCTCATCGCTCCGGCAACCAGCCGCGGCTTTTAATGTTTCTGACAGAAGTATTAATAAAAACAGTAGGAGGTGATGCAAGCTGTCTTACATCCGCTTAGTAAGTGTGTGTGATGTGTGCAAGTGTGTCCTGTTGTCTTGCAGTGGTTCAGTGTGTGAGTCCTGCTGAGCTTCCTGTCAAATGAACACAGTCATTAGCTCTGAAAAATGCATACACACACACACATACACACACACAGTAACACACAAAGGGAGACCCACTCATAATTAGCTTGCCAGCGCCAATAGTGTGATTATGACAGTAATGTGTGTGGGGAGAAATCAATGGTCTGACATTAGGCTCTCAGTCAATAAAAGTCCTCCTTTTCTCTCCTTCTTCCCATCATCAGCTAAATCACCCGCAGACTGATAACGCGTATCTGTCTAGAGCACAATCAGGAGATAAGGAAACAAGTTTATTGTTATGTATTTAATCTTTGATAACAATAAATTTAGCAATTTTTTTTCTAAAATCTAGTTATTGTCAGAGACAGAAGGCCTGATGCCAGTTTGTGTTTACTGATGTAACTGCCATAAAATCTGGCCATGATATAGCTTAGTGTGAGACTTCTGTAGCTGAGACTCACTCACCTTGACTCCTCTAAAACGCTTTCACATGACAAGTGATATTATCCATCATAGTTCGTCCTTATGTGTGCATTCAGACACCAGGTTCTGATCACTTAGCAGGTTTCCTATTGTGTGTGTGGCAGTGATTAATTCTCCTAATAATGGCCAGGCAGGGCCTACTCCTACACCAAGCGTGTGACTCCGTGTCTGGGGGTAGGGAGTCTGATTTGATTAGTATAAATTGTGAGGGGCCTGCGGGTATGTTGGGGCCCCATATGGTTTTTGGGCGCTGTGTCCCAGAGGGCCTGCAGAGGGGCCAACTAAGAGAGACAGCCAGGTGCACACACTCACTGTGAAATGAGGAGAGACAATAGAATTAGCTGCACATTATCACAATGCAGTTAGCATTAGCTACAGCCAGTGCTGAAAGCAGCATGTGGGTCTGGATGAGACACACAGTCCCACGGCTGAAAAAGGGGCGGGGTCTTCTCCTCCCCATCAATCAGCTCTGATAATGAAGTGTTCAACTGTGTCTTTTTAATAATGATTAAAATATGTGATTAAAATGATCAATCAAGTAAAGCCTGAAGTGCCTCCGTTGCTGCCATGTCATGTCCCGGGAGAGAATGTGCTGATGTGTATTGTGCTGCTCACATGGGGCTTTAATGTATCTCTCTCAACTCTCTCTTCCTTGTCTCTGCAGGTACAGGCTAAGATGTGTGTAGTGATGGTGAGCGGCCTCAAAGTAACAGAGGGGGTGCTGTTGTTTGGGAAGGACAGCCTGCTCTTATGTGAGGGATTCACTCTCAGTCCTGCCGGAGATGTTTGTTGCAGGAAACACCACCCCAGCAGGTACGGCTGTGTGTGTTGCACAATTACAAAACATGTAATGAGCATATGCTGGCTCCTCATTCTTTTCAGTGAACCATTTGTTGTCCTCTTTGTCACTTTCTTCCTCTGCCAGTGTGAGAGATTCCTTCATTTCCACCACACTGAGTAAAGAGCTGCCACCAGCCAGGTGCAGACGCTGGCTCTATGAGGAAATCAAGGAGGCCCGCTTCATGCGTTTCCTTTTAGAGGTCAGATATGCAAATGCTAACACTGAAACAGGGGCTATAAATTAGGATGCATCTCTTAGCAAGATTGTGTTTTCACAGTAATAATTTGACAAAATTTTTAATTAGATTTTTAAGTTTGTCTTTAAAGAAATCAGATGTGTGCATTTTACTTGATCTTGCAGTTGTTTAACATCAGCTGTTTATGCATGTTAGTGATAAACAGACTACATGCTAAGTCCAGAAGTACAAGGAAACTGGCACATGAAAATATTATGTGATACAAATATAAGTTATTAAAAAGTCGCGGTGCCTCTCTTACCATCAGGACAATGCTATTGAGGTCTTCATGAAAAACGGACGTTCGGCCTTTCTTGTATTCCTGAATAGAGACCACGTCTCTGCTTATAAAAGGTAACACATTTGCATAGACAAGATGATTCAAAAAAAGTTTTATTTTCAGCATAATGACACTGTATTCTTTCCCCTCTCTGTCTCCCTGCAGGTTGTGCTCGGTAGTGTCTTCATTAAAAGGCAGAGGGGTGGCTGAGGTCATTGCTAATGCCAGGTCAGTGTTCACAATTATCCAACAGCAATATTTAAATCCAGTTGCATGTAATCACATTTTAATTTACATTGAATATACATCAAAAAAAAAAAATCAGTTATAAAAATCAAAAAATAGCTGTATGACTAGTAGTGAGATACCATGCATATATTATATGAAAGTTTCTGGGGGTCCCTAAAAGTGGAGGTTAAGATGATAACAGCAGCTGTTTGGTCATTTGATTCTCTTGTGCTCCTTCTTTCTTATTCTCCACACATCTTGATTGACTGCAGCCTCTGAGTTTGGCACCATCAGACCTGGATAAGTTCTTATCCTTTTGTCCTCAAACACATCACCTCCTCCTACTCCTCCTCCTCCTTCTCCTCTTCCTCCTTCTTCTCCTTCTCCTCCTTCTCCTCTTCCTCCCCTTGTAGGCTTCTCCCTCTGCTCTTTACACCTCTTACGGCATGTGGTACACAGGCTGCTTTCATGAACCAGATACACATCTTCCTTTGGTTCTGATTTTTCCTTTAACCTCCTCCCACCATCGCCCTGAGCATACGATAGAGGATTTCGTTTCATATTCACCTTGAGGTTGTGTAGGACCGTCACAAGCTCTGGAAGCTCACTGAAGAGGTTGTCAAACAGGCCGAGCTCTTGGAGACTGTTTAGAGCCACCATGGTAGGAGGCAGTGTGTCAAGCTGATTCATTCCCAGATTGAGGCTCTTCAAGCTGGTGAGAAAACCCAAAGTGGGGGGCAAACCTGCAGATGTTAGGCAGTTGTTAGAGAGGTTTAGGTGGGTGAGTCCCACCAGGTTGCTAATGGACTTGGGCACAGACTCCAGCTTGTTGCTGTGAAGATCCAGCCATCTGAGTGATGAGAAGTTGCCGATGTTATCTGGGAGTTTCTGTATCAGGTTGCGGCTGAGGTCCAACTCGTCCACATTTGTCAGTTTGAGGAGACACTTTGGGAAGATAGTTATACCCATGTTGCTAAGTGTGAGTCTGCACCGTCCATCCGGGGTCGTCCGTATTGCCTTTTTTGCAGCTTTGAGGGTCACCTTTGTGCCTTTGGCTCCCTTTGCTTTGGGCATGGTTCTGCAACACAAAGAGCATTACTGAACAACTCAGCTTCAAATTTCAGCTAAGCCTCACTTTCATGATGGTTTTTCCCCCAAGAGGCTGATTTACAATAATTTATTTAATCTACACAAACACACAGTACTATGTCCAATAAATGCATGTATGTTTACGTGTAAGAATGTGTGTGTAAAGCTGATGTGATTTATTCAGACACAAGGGCTTATGTATGGCCCGGGGCAAATGGGAAAGCATGCTCTCTGAGGTATGAGAGCTTGAGCAGTGTGTGTGTGTGTGTTTTAGTGATCGAGCGTGTGTGTCACTGCTATGTCTGTGCTAGTGCGTGCTCACCCAGTGTTGCCCATGGGGGTATTTAAGAGCATGACTCTCTAATTAAGGCTAATGCAGGGGAACAATAGGAGAGAGGCGACACCGGGTAATACAGCAAAAACAAATGAGTGCTGATGCTCCCTCACTTTTCAACTGATTGAGCTGTTTGGCTCTTTTCAGGCAAGGACAGTGTGAGTGTGTGTGTGTGTGTATGTTATCCACATGTGTGTCGATAGACATGGAAGTACTGTAGTACAGTACAGGTGCGCGTGCACAAAGAGTCAAACCAGGACTTTGATAAATGATAGTTAGGGAGTGTTGGGAGTGTGATGAGGGCTTCGCTCTTCTCCCCTCCCTGTCTAAAGGAGCAAGGTGTGTGTCTGTTTGTGTCTGTTACACCCCAAGGCCCTCTCTCGCCTCATTCATCATCCTCAGGATGAGAGAGGTTATCCACCGGTGCTTGTTCCTATTATAACCTCCTATAGAAAACAATTGCATGAAATTATTGCCTGCAATTAGATAACACATACTGGGCCAAATGCAATGATTGATTTAGTGTAGTTTTACAAAATAATTTGGTCAGGAGTTATCAGACGACAAGAGGAGTTATTGGTGTTAGAAACTGGAAATGCTTTAAGTAGCCCCTCACTCTCTGAACCTATTTAATGCATGCATCCTCATTTTATTATTTATCTGGTATCTTTCTGTACTCTTCTTTAAAAACTGTTTCTGTGTTTTTAAAATAAATGCAGAAATGTACTCACCATATTTTATCTTCTTTTTCCCTGAGTTGATGTTGGTCAAGTGATGAGATTGTCTTCAGGTTTTTAAACATACCAGCAGCCGGCTCCTCAGCTCAAAGCCTCTCATCTACACACCAAAAAAACCCTCCATTACTGTAGTCATTAGAAAAGCACAACAGCAACATAAAACACCTTAAACCTACAGCAACATTTGCACAAGTTGTACTTATAATACCTGGTAGTCTTTATCTCACAAAATGCGGCAGTAAAAATCAAGATGAGAGATCAGGAATGCAGCGTTTATGTACATCAACATTTCCCAAGCCTCCCTACACCAAACAGGGAAAGTCAAGGTTCCTCTTGTTTAATAGCGTTACTTAGCAACTGGGGTGCTTGGCGCCAGGACTTTATTGCCGTGTTACAGGCCACGGAGGGAAAAGAGAATTCAGGAGCAGTTTAATGCTTTCCTAATTTAAATTAAACAAGTTTAGATAGGTGCTCCATGAGTGAAACCCTGATGAAGTGTTCAGCAACACAGTCATCAAGTATATGTGATTTGTTTAACCTTAAATGTTCTGGTTGATTATTTGGTATTTTGATTGAGCATTTAGTCAAGGAGCAGCTGTGTGTCTTCGTCTGAGTGAGAGCTTATTACATGATCAAGTTACACCACTGTTTAAACACCTAACTAAATGAAAAAAACAGCTGGGTGAACTACTGTTTATCTGAGCTATGAAGCAGGAAATCTCTTTCATTTTTCCTCTATGACAAAAACACACAAAAAAAAGGTTGTTCCTGCTTGACCAGTAATCATTAACCTCTGCACTTGTTTAAAAACTCGCAGTACGAGATAAAATATGACTTCCTCTTTCAAACAGGTTACCCACAGTATATTTCCTCACAGCCTACAGATGGCACCATGTGGCCCATCCTCCACATCTCTACTCACTCTTTCTGCCACCTACTGTAGCTCACTTCAGTCCCATAACTGCTCCTACAGCTGTGTACACAAGATCTCCTCTTTACTCACTCACCTCCACTCTGCTGCTTCTGCTGTGTTACATTTCAACACCGGTTGCCAGGCAACAGAGCAAGCAGAAAACAGAAAACCAAACTTTGTGTTGGGAGGCACTGCTCAGAGATCAGCCTGTGATGCTAATTCAAGACATTTGTTTTCTTCATTGTGCTTTAGGAAGACGCCTGTGGTTGAAAAGGCAGCCCTTGTCAAATGGCAGGTAAATGAGTGAACACGACACTTCATTCTTGATGTTGTGTCTAAGTTGTTTGTGCTCAGAGATGATGAGTACTTAAGTCATCTACCTAAATAGAAGTAGTACTTAACAGAGTAGAAATACTCTGTTATGAGTGTTCAGTAAAAGTGCTAAATTCAAATTTGACTGAAATAAAAATATAAAATCCATAGCATCAAATCAAACTTAACAGACCAAAAAGAAAAAAACTGATATTGCAGTATTTCCACTTTCAGATTTTTAGATATTTTTTTCTATAATAGTAATAATCAAAAATCAATGCTAGTATCACTTTAATGTTGTAGATAGTTAATGTGGGACTAATCTTAACTACACATGCTGCTTGGTAGCTACTCATTCAGGAATATATTATTGATTATTCTTAATACTCTTAATCTGTAAAGTAACATGTAACGACAGTTGTCAAATAAATTTTCTCGGGGTAAAATTGAATAATTTCCTCTTAAATTTTTTGAAGATTTAGTACAGAGTAACAGAAAATTGAATTACCCAAGTAAAAGACTGTACACACACTGTATTTATGACTGTATTCCTGTGTATTCTAATGCGGCTTTATATTTCTTATGTCTGTGTATCAGAAAGGGGAAATAAGTAACTTTGAGTACTTGATGCATCTGAACACCATTGCTGGGAGGACGTACAATGACCTGATGCAGTACCCAGTCTTCCCCTGGGTCCTAGCTGACTACCAGTCAGAGGTAAGACCACACACAGTGAGGCCTTTGTCTCAAACATGCACACCGTAGAAAGCTGAGGTAATCAAAGTGCCTCTGGTTTGATTTATCTCTGACCTTAATAGACTCCCAATCTGTCGAATCCTGCAACTTTCCGTGACCTGTCTAAGCCGATGGGGGCTCAGACAGAGAAGAGGAGACAGATGTTCATTCAGAGATATGAAGAAGTAGAAAACACTGAGGGGGAAGGTGTGTATTCATCTGTTCAGTTTTGTTTTTTTTATTTTATCTTTTGATTTTTGCTGTACTTTTTATTCAACTGACTTTTATTCTGTAGGAGGTTTGTCAGCACAATGCCACTACTGTACCCACTATTCCTCAGCCATCATTGTAGCCTCCTTTCTTGTCAGGATGGAGCCGTTTTCACACACCTTCCAGACACTGCAGGTAAGGCCCAGGACACCAGGAAACACAATTTATTACAGCGAGACTCTCAAATCATGGCTGGTCATTTTAATGTTCTTAACACAGATAAGATGCAGTGCCCATGGTGGAGAGGATGAAAAAATAGGCCTGAAGTGTTTGATTACTGACCCATTTCACAAAATAGATAAATAAGTAAATAGTTTATGATGGCATGGAGTATAAAATTGATTTTTTTCTCCTCTGTCTGAACCTACCTCATCAGTTTGTATACTAACATTAAATACACCCTTTACATGCTTAAGTGAAGCTAAACAAAGTGCAAAAGTCTTGACTCGCACACCCAACAGGGAGTAATAAATATGTAATGTATAAACGTATAATTTAGGTTAGATTCTGAGTGTAATCACTGAAGGTCATGTCTCGATTTTCTGAAGTATTGTAAGGGAATTCAGCTGTATCATGTATCAGTCTGTTTTCACTAACCCACAGACCCACAGATCTGCTCACTCAGTGCTCCAGATGCCCATTGACATTCATCACTTTGTCATTTTTTATTTTCAGACAATCTTGCTAATAACATGATTCTAATATGAGCTATTTTCAGACCTCCACATCTTGCTTCAGTGCTGTTTTTGGTATGAAAAGCAGATTATAGGGAGATTCCAATATATATGCAAATAGTTACAGTAAGAATCTAAAAGAAGCCAATGCAAAAAGCCTCAGATGTTACAAATTTACAATACAGCATCCAATTGATTATAATGAAAAGGCATGCATATTTGATAGTCTGAATAAAGTAATAAAGATGTTAGTCTGGTGAATTATGGTGCCTTTTTGTCTTCTAAAGCACACAATGGGTGTGGAGTAATATCCATAACTGGATTTAAATCTCTAACTGAGTTTACAGTATATATGCTATTTTCATTCATTGAGGTAATTGTTTTACTCTAAATTACATTCTCTCTCATGAGATTTCCATCACAGATTATGGAATTTTTACAGAAAGATGAAAAACTTCCTTCAAATATAGCAAATATAACACAATGAAGAATATAAAAATGGTTCAGTTCACTGACTCATGCAGACTACTTATATGTTAATATGCCTGTTGCAAAGTTTGGTTGAATAGTTCTTTCGGGTCTTACAGTGTTGTGCCTTGTCTTCCCACAGGGAGGGTTTGATATCCCAGAGAGGATGTTTTACAGTGTAAAGAAGGAGTGGGAGTCGGCCTCCAGAGACAACATGGGGGACGTCAGAGAGCTGATCCCAGAATTTTTCTACCTGCCGGACTTCCTGACCAACTCCAACCACATCCAGCTGGGTTAGGCGTAAAAATCATCCTCTGTGTTTCTAAATCAGTGACTGAAAGTACAAGTTTCCTGTTAGAAAATTTGCCGCATATTAGCACCTTTGATGTTGATGTTGCACTCAGAGGATTAGTCTACCATTGCTCTGTTTTTCTTAATGTCAACAAACGCCATGAAAAATGTCCGTCTCTCAGTATTTTCTCAGTTTCCTATCCTGCCTGTGACTCCCAGTATCAACCCTATTTATTTTTATAACATGTAAATCAGCAGATTAAATAACTTTTGTTCAAATGAGTGTTAAAAGAGGCAGGATGGTCTATTTGGGATTGAAAATAATAGTGATGATAAAACAGCAATAACAGTGCTAAGACATTGGAAGTTTTATGAAAATTTATAGTATTGTAATATTACCAAACCATTATTAACACCGACAGAAATACCATCAATCAGCAGGTTTCATGAAAGGGCATCTTCAATTTTTTCTCCACTCCTTTAACAAGGGAGTCAGATGATGGGTTGAAATCCTTCAGGCTGAAATCCCTGTTGGAAACTTTTGCTGTACACTGCTGTGATTGGTTGTTTGACTGTAAGGCAGCTGATGGCTTAAGAACCAATCACAGCAGAGCTTAAAGCAGATAGTCCCTCCGGTTTCATCCATTCTAGCACCAACCCCTGCTTGTGCATCACTGTGTTTCTACCACCTACAACCGTCAATCAGTGGGATCATGTGACGCTGGATGGCATTTCTCAGTTGCTATTACATATACAAAATAAATCAGGAAAGCAAACACCAGCAGCAAAAAGAAACACCACATGGTATCTTTAAACTCCTTTAAAGGATGACCCTTGGTGATGTGATATGGCCCAGCATGCTGTATTTCTCTCTATAGGCTATATGGAGGACGGTACCGCTCTGGGAGATGTGGAGCTTCCTCCATGGGCGAAAGGTGACCCCCAGGAGTTCATTAGAATCCATCGAGAGGTCAGTGATCCCCGACCTCACCAGGCCTGTCCGTGTCGATTGGCTGGTCTGGCCAGTTACATACAGGGACTTTTCCCATAAGACTTAATAATGTTTGCCAATACAAGCTGATGTACGTACACAGAAGACACACTGTTTAAGGATCTAAAACAAGTATCCACTGTAGACGCACTATAATAGTGTTAGTTGCAGTCAGTCTGTCTGTCTTTATTATTTCTATCAGAGTATAAGAGACAGACCTTATTCACAACAACCACTGTCGTGTTTGTCATATTCTCTAAAAGCTCATTTTGTCCCATTGAGTTTGGTTCTTTCTTTTAGCACCGACTATTCTCAATGGCTGTTTGTTTTTTTTTATTAGAAAAAAGACATGAATCTTAAGTTTAGATAACAGACACTGAAGGACAACAAGCCTATTTAACACAATTCAGGGCCAGCACAAGAGTCTATTTTTCATAACGCCTTTATTTCTGCCAGCTGTTTATAGGATGAATATTCTCCCTCTTCCCCTGTGTGAGGTTATTGTTTATCTCTGTACTCCTTCTCTCTGTGGGTCTGATTTCTTGAGTTTGACCCTCCCTTTTCCCATTTATGGGGCATTTAAAATGGTTATCAACCGTAATCTACTGAGCTACTCATATTGCCTACCATTCTCATAAAATTAGTGACTTTAGAAAATTGTTTTTTTTCTCTCATAGACAAATTAACTCAGGACAATATATCCTTGTTATGATGTTTTTTTTCCAAGGTTTTTGATATTTAGGATGGGTTTATTAAGATTGGGTGCAAGGATACACATGCTGGTCATAATGTCCAATTTTCCTCATTAACTCTTTAAAGCCAATATCTTGCTAATTCTACCCAAAGCATTCTTTAATTCAAACACAGGAATATGCTCATGCATTCCTGCTGCTTGAGACTTCTAAATTGACTTTTGTGAGAAATCATACAGTACCTGAATAATTTGATTGGTTGTGCATCCTTGTAGAAGTTTCTCATGTTTCTAAACTCTCATATTAACACTTTGACTGATGGTGTTGCTCTCACTGTAATAACAGTGAGACTGCTGTGTTTTAAGACTGCACAGTGCATGCATAGTAGTTTTGCAATATTGCTTTATTAGGTGATCTCAGTTTGTGCAACAGCCTTCTTCTCTGTTTCCCTTAGGCCTTGGAAAGTGACTACGTGAGTTCCCACCTCCACCTGTGGATAGACCTGATTTTTGGGTACCGGCAACAAGGTCCTGCTGCTGTAGAAAGTGTGAACACATTCCACCCTTACTTCTATGCTCAGAGAGGCCGGCGGGATGCTAAGGACCCCATCATCAAGAGTACAATCTTGGGATACATCAGCAACTTTGGCCAGGTTCCCAAACAGGTAAAAAAAAAAAAAAAAAGCAAATACCTTACTTTCTGCATGCAGGTGCATCATATTTTTTTTAAAGAATAGTCAGTCTTTGTGAGTCATCTGTGCTTTTCATGTAGCTCTTCACGAAGCCACATCCACCTCGCAGTGGCTCTAAGAAAGAGGGATCGGCATCCCCCCATCCAACTCCATTTTTCTTCAAGCTGGACAAACTGAAGAGCGCTGCACAGCCATTCAGAGGTACAGCTAAATAATAAAAGAGGAACTCAGGAGGCAAATAAACCATTACTCTTAAAGGAATTGTTTGATATTTTGGGAATTAGGGTTTTTTAATTGCCAAAAGTTTAATAAGAAGATCGATGCAACATTTTCATGTCTGTGTGCTAAAAAAGAAGCTACAGCTTGCAGACAATTAGCTGAGCTTTGTACAAAAGGGGGACACATCCAGCCTTACTCTGTCCAAAGGTAACAAAATCTGTATGAGCACCTGTAAAGCCTGTATTTACAATTGGATTTATGTACACATTAAACAAAAAAATTTGATTAAATCAATCAGTGAAATTT
This sequence comes from Acanthurus leucopareius, assembly GCA_029814765.1. Taxonomy (NCBI): domain Eukaryota; kingdom Metazoa; phylum Chordata; class Actinopteri; order Acanthuriformes; family Acanthuridae; genus Acanthurus; species Acanthurus leucopareius. Next base: position 12,321,577 of record JAQMCX010000003.1, on the reverse strand, counting down.
TCTAGGTGCTTCTTTAGCTGAGGACAGAGCCTGGCTTGCTGTTACCACCTGCTACCAGTCTTTATGCTAAGCTAAGCTAATTGGCTGGCACTTTCATATTTCATGCTGTCAGCCAAAATGCCTTTACGTAAAGATATTGAAATAATAATGAAAATCACACTGTGCTGTAGCATTATAAACAACAGATATTTGGACACACCTGAATTGTCATTGCTTTTTTTCGCTGAATTAACTAAATTCAATCATTTTGTAGTCATCTGCATCTGACACTGTTTTATAGTGTTCCTCCTTTGTTTTATCTCACGCCCTTAGATGTCAATTATATACACGATGTGCCCAGGTCTTCAGGGAATCGCTGAAATGGAGCGAGAGGGTCCATAGATTAATTTACACTATGGAAGAGTAGAAGGAGCTATCTGTTAGAGCTACAATATGGAGATGACTCTTCCACCGAGCCCTACTTAATAATCTGAATATCCCTACAGGCCCACTGAGAGTGAGGAGATGAATCTGCGATTGCTCAGGGAGAGATTCCTGCAAATTACATTTCATATTAAATCTTAGAGTGTCTGATCTGATCAATAAGCAGATAGAGATGAATAGGAGGAGGAATGCAAAGACTAATGCAGACACACAACTTCTTTCCGGGGGATTTTAGAAGCCGAGCTGACGATAGGATGTAATGATTTCTGCCTGTTCCTGCATGAATAGGTCAATTACAGGCACAATTACAGCCGCTCTGTCACTGCCTTACCCTCATACTGAGACAAACACACTCACACACACACACACACACACACATAAACAGACACTCACACATGCACACACCTACACACACCAAGTACTGTCCAGGTTGCCCGGCTCCCCTCAGGACAGAGTCTCAGCTTGTTGTAACCTGGGAGTAGCCGTTTTAATTGCCCGATCTTCTGTGGTCAATTTAATGAAATTCTTTGCAAGTTTACTGAGATTTTAAGCTCTTTAACGTGATGTTTTTGAAAAGCTATTACAGTTACTCACCTGGAAAGTTTATTCAGGTACACAAAAGGCAGAATGAGGTCACTGTTTCTATTTTTAACCAATAATAACTTTTTTGTGTGCGAATGTCTTAAGCGACACTTTTGAAAAAAACACCCTCTAGTTTGTTCTTACACTTCTTGCTTATGGTGCCCCACTCATCCTAAAACTTAAAACCTTTCTACAGAGCTGCCAAGAGGCCCGGTGGGTCAGATTCTGTGTCTGGAAAAAGAGGTTATGGTTGTGGAGGGAAACCGTCTCCTTCTGTCGCCTCTGTCAGACTGCTACTTCAGCTGGGGCTTTCCTGACAACAGCTGTGCCTTTGCCACAGAAAAGGTATGTGTAACTCTATGACAGGATATGCAGTAGATCTACTTTACATTTTTTGTATCATTGCATAGCCTTCCAGCCTCCAAGTTGCATGAATCAAACTGAAATTATGAAACTCTAAGTTCAATGCAGGCCCATAGTGCATGCCTGTAAAGTATAATTTTTTTTATATACTTGAGAGTTGGATTCATAAAATAAACTTTATCATAAAAAACTTCTACCCACTTCCATCAGTCAGGTAGTGCTCAGTATAAGCCTTACACACAGTTATAGGAAATAAATTTTACCCAGTTTATTTATGAAATATGCAGCGTCTTACTGGGTCAACACTAATCATACATGCAAAGCTGGAAGATATTTTGGGTTGTGACAATATAAAAGACAATGTATGGTATAAATGTCAAGACCATTTTACCACTTAAAATAGTGTTTTCTTCTTAACTAACATCTATTTCCTTGATAACTACAAATCTGCATCACATGATCTTAGGAAAGTATTAAAAATACTGCTCAACATATCAATAACCTTATACTACCATGTATATGAGGTGTAATCAAACACTTCCTTATATTGTTCAACACAAATGGAGCACTTTGCTAATGTGCATGCAGCAGGTGTAAGTAAGTGTTATTGTACTCCAAGTAATGTGTTTTTTGACTACTGAGAACTGCACCTTTGCACATTTTTACCATCTGAAACTTGAGTCTAGGACTATGACCAAGAAACCAAACTTCATTTTAGGGAAAAAGAAAGGAGTCACATGGGTGCCAAAATGGGAAGGGAGGGTAACTGTGTTGCTGTCGGCAGGAAACTGAGTGAATGTTCTCCTTTTGATGCCACTGACCATCATAGCAGGACTCGGCATTGACAGTCTGACCCTGGGGGGCAAATTCTCAGTGCACAACTCTACAAACAATAATAACAGTAATGATGCTGTGATGTAACTTGGTATAATGACTATGTACTCATATATGTCATTCTCTAGGTCTTTGCTGTTTGTGAGAATTTGTGCGACTGGGGGGAGACATTGTGTGCTACATGTCCAAACCCGACGACCATCATCACTGCAGGAACCAGCACTGTGGTGTGTGTGTGGGATGTAGCAGTCACCAAAGACAAAGTCGCTCACATGAAGCTCAGACAGGTCAGTGTGTCTCCATGCTGGTTTAACTGTAACATCCAGAATGTATTTACATGCACAAAAACACTGACCCAGTTTTCCTTTATAGCCATTGTATGGTCACACAGATGCTGTGACGTGCCTGGCTGTGTCTGAAGTCCACAGCTTGATCGTAAGCGGCTCCCGCGATCTCACCTGTATCCTGTGGGATATGGAGGAGCTCAGCTACATCACGCAGTTAGCAGGACACACAACCAGTGTTTCTGCTCTGGCTGTCAATGAACTCACTGTAAGTCCACCTTGTTGGTTTCTTTCTTTGTATTTCTCTATCTATTCTCTCTCAAAATCGCCTTTTCCTCTTTTTCTCCTGTTTTTTTATTGTTTGTTCAATGTGGTTCCTCTTCAATCAGTTCACAGCATGAGGAAGACAGGATTATCACTGTTGATAGCATGTGTATCCTCTCTGCACATGTTTTGCTCTTGTGTGCTTCTCTCTGTATGTCTCTGTGCACATGGGTGTCAACACCTTATGCCTCTGTCACAGGGTGAGATTGCGTCATGTGCGGGACCACTGCTCTACCTGTGGACCATGAAGGGTCAGCTGCTGACCTGCACTGACGCTTCCTGCGGGCCTCAGCCAGACATCCTGTGTGTCAGCTTCACACAGAGACACGAGTGGGACGCCAGGAATGTCATCATCACTGGCTGTGCAGATGGCATCATACGGGTTAGTTTTTTCTATACTGGTGTAATAATGTGATAGTTAATATGTGTACGAGAGCGAGAGAGAAAGAGAGAGAGACTCTTTTAAGTCACTGTCTGGCAGCTCTTTGTAAGACTAATAGATCAGCAGGCAAGGTTGCTCTGTTTTTATACAGTATTTGGATGTAGCAGTCATTACTTTGGTATTAGCCTCGCAGGTAGCAGCTTGGATGTCCATCAAGGTATTAATAACAGCATATGGTTTGTGTGTGTGGTGTGTGAATGCCTTTTTGCATATGCTGCCTCTCTGCAATCAAAGCTGCAAACTCTAAATTGGGCTTCACTTGGGAGCGGACGCCCATGCCACATGCACAACACACACACGAATGGTGTTGTTTCTTTATTATTACCTTGAGTTATGGGATGCTCGCGTGCGCTGGTGCGCATGTGAGTGTGTTTGTTATTATGTTGAATTATGTCTGATTTTGCGACTCGTTATGTGTCTCTCATACAGATATGGAAGACAGAGTACACCAGAACACAATTACCTGCCCCTCCAGAAGAGCCTGTGTCCCCGGGGCAAGACCAAACAGAGAGAGACGGTAATGTTACAGGCAGTAGGGTAGGATATGCATATAGGTGTTGCATTTATAACAGCACAGATGATAGAGGTGGCTGACAGTAATGAAGCCGTGAGAGGAAGAGGCTACTGCACAAAAAGAAATCATTCTTGTGTTTTGTGTTTCAAAAAGAAAACCCATCGCTATCTAATTAGATGAATCCTTAAGTGTGAGATGATTATTTTTAACCACTTGTCTCAGAGCTAGACAGCGCGGTTTTCAGATGAGAGCTTGTAATGCCCACCCCATCCCTCACTAGCATTAGGGCTAGCAGGAATTATGTTGTTATAAAGTTATTAAACATAGAGGCAGTAAACACTGATGAGTAATTCTGCTGACGTGTGTTTTGCTTGTATAATTTAGAAAGCAATAATACCCAGATCCAATTTGGCATACGTTGGTTACAGCCTCGCGTCACCTCATAGGAGTATTATGCTTGGTAAATTACATTGAGACAAGTCTTTACATAACACTGAAGCATTTATATTCGAGGGATTTTTCTCCCTTTAACAGCCTGCTGACCGCAGATAAACAGTGTCCATGCACATTTGGATGTTTTGTGGGGACTGCTGGGTCAGGGTTATTCACAGGGTGGACACCTTCCCTGCGGTTCGGTAATAAATGAGGGTTGATGTGAATTCATGATTTATCCACAGTGAGCAGCTCATGCCAGGTTAAAGGCTGGAAGAGACATCTGGTGTTGTGTCAAGAGCTGAACAGAAGTCAGGCTGTGTCGCAACGCCGCTACAAGAACAATCCAGCCATCACAGCGCTGGCCATGTCCAGGTACAGTAAACACTGCTCACAGCAACGAGAGGAGGGAGTTATTTACACTTAACAACTTAAAATCTCAAAAACCTTTTAATTTTAAATGTATTTTCTATATTTTATTTATATCTATCTAAAACTAGCTGTTTTAGAACTGCAATCTCAACAACTCTGACTCACATTGTATGTGTTTTATTTTATGTGTTACGACAAAACACATTTGCATTGCACCAATTAATTGAAACTATTAATTAATCACACTTCTCTGTGCAGGAGCCATGCTACTCTGTTGGCAGGCGATGCCTGGGGAAGAGTTTTCACCTGGACCTGTGAGTGAGAGGTTGCAGGATTTGAGCAAAATCCTGCCTCAGGCTACAGTTTTTTTTCACTATTTTCTCAGTGAGACTGTGACACTGGAAATCCATCAGTGTCTCAGCTTTGACACCAGCTGAGCACTGAGATCTGCTGTATTTTAGGTCAAGTGTGTTTGTGTGCATTCAGGAGGAAAATTGTTACAATATTTGTTGCATTCAAGTCTCAGACAATATAGAATATTTTATCTCCCATATAGATATTTAATAATGTGTGTTTTTTTTGTAAATACAGAATTTTAAAAAGTTTGAATAAAATTAACCATTATTTGCCTAAATCGTTCCCTGCTGGTTTCTATGTTTTATCACTGGAGTAGACGTTGACCAGGGTTTTCTTTTATTCCATTTAATCTGACATTCATTAAAGTGAAACTGACTAAAGTTCTCCAGAACTGCTGGTTGAATTTTCATGAGGAATGTGATGGAAACACTCTAAACAGTACTTTAAATGCACAACATGTAATTTCTGCTGCTAGTGGTCTTTTACTCAAATCAGTGAAAACAGGAGATACAGTTTGATGATGTAGTGAGGTAATATTTCATTGTTAAACAGCCACTATTGCAGATAAAAAAAATTATCTGACTAACTTGGGCAGAAATGTTTATGATGGAGGTGTGTATTAAGTTTTATTTCCTTAAATTTTAGCAACATTTGCCGACTTCCTTTCTCACTCTGACTGGTTTTACCCTGGAAGTTAGTAGCAGGGACAAAATTAAACACACTGTTACCTTGAAAAAATTCCAGATTTTTCTGAGTTTGAATATTGATGGAAACATTTGTGATAATATATGTTGTTGTATTTAGACATTTTAATATGAACACGTTATTTATAATATGCTTAACTTAACCCTTGCTGCCCCAGCAGAGCTTTAGAGGCCTGTGGTTAAACTGGACATTTCCAAACTCAAAGTGAGAGGATTTGTGTGAATGCTGGATAAGATCGTGAATGCAAAGCCAAAGTTCCCTGAGAAATAAGGCTTTTTAATGTTTTAATGTTGAAGAGCTGGAGTGGTTCATTTCTAACTAACTGCACAACAAGCATCCATTATCGTAAAAAGCATGGCATGCATGCGTCAGCAGTTTGTGCTGTGAGGGTTTTTAGTGTTTTGCTTTAGTTAATGTTCTTGGTATGAACAGTTCAGGATGTTTAGCCAATCCTACATAGTTTGCTGAACTTTCTTTGTTGTTTGCAAAATCTGTTTTCAATCTGCTTTGTTACGTGGCATTTATGAGTATTTCAACATTTGACTGCCCCTTTATTTATTATAGCCTCCACAAGTTTACTGTGATCATGTCAAGTGTGTGTGTGTTGTGATGTGATGGTTTAAACTGAGTTTGAGCCTTGTTGAGGAATCATTTCTGCTTGTAACAACTCCGTGTGTGTCCGTGTGTGTTTATGTTTATCCAAAGAGAAATTAGCTCTTTTAGCCACATCAGACTGTTCAATCATTGCAACTGCTGCAGGGCATCCACAACACACTCATAAATCTGCGTCAAGATGAAAGTTTACGCTCTCAACAATGATCTTAATCTTTCAGTGGAAAAGTACAATGCTGACACTCCTACACTGATGCACTGAAAATTCCTGTAAATAAGTTACCGTTTTAAATGATGGAAGATTGTGGAGGCAAGCTCTTGCTTGCTCTCTCATGCACAAGCACCACTCCTCTCTATCATAAAGGAAGAGGTCTCTCTCTTTAACCTTTGTGTGTGTGGCTAATTGTGCTAAGTGGAGTAGCTTAATAGAGTGGAAAATAGTCCTCATAATTTTCCCAGAGAGCGCGCAATGACCTTCTCTAAAGACAACGGCCATCTCCATTCTCTCTACACCGCTGGTTTTATGATATGAAATGTCAAACCATTGGGTTCCTCAGAATAATTAAATCAAATAAATTATTGCACCTAGGCAGAACCATCTTGTAGCCTAACCCAATTATAATGCACTGTAAAGCTAATTATTAACCATGATTACAATTAGTCTAATTTGAATAAATGTAGTCATTAGCGGGTTCATTCTAGTCAGTGAGTCTGAACTGTGGGGGATGATGGTCTCTCCGTCTCGATCTCTCCCACTCACAGAGGAAAGGGTGTGGATGTGCATCATTCTCTTTCTCCGTGTGCCTCTATCTTCATCCCATTTTTCACAAACTGACCTTCACAAAATGGCCTTCACCTTTCACCTTTTTTTGGGTACTTGAGCATAATGTCTGCTGCTTCCAGGATTCATGTTTGCTGTTTATGCCAATGCCATGTTAATCAGACTTCTAAATTAGAAGCAGGAGACTCCCTGTGCCGTTTCTGTCCTCCTCCCTTTTAAGTCTTTGCTTGAAAATCAAAATCCAGACTAAATACTGGCTCCAGCTGGTAAACATAACGTCAAGTCCCCTCTCTTGTTTGATTTGGCAAATATAAGCTTTTGCCATTCAATAACAGAAGTCCCACGGGTTAGATTTGAAGTAATAATTTTGATTTTGGGAAGTAGGCTTATTCACTCTCTTGCTGAGGGGACTGATGAGAAGATTAATACCACAATTAAAATTGTCCTTAAAATATGAAGCTTCAACCAGCAGTGGGTTAGCTTAACTTAGCATAAACACTGGAGGCAGGTGGAAACAGTCAGCCATGTCTGAAGGTAACGAGATCTGCATACCTCCACCTCAGTTTGTTTTGTATAGGAGGTTATGTGCCAGAGTGTTTCTTGCAGAATAAAAGTGAAGAAATGGTCCAACAAAAACCTTGTAAATCCACCAGTCATGATGTGTTAGTGATATTAAAAGGTTAATTATTGAACTTTAAATGTGCTGGTAGTCAGGTTTTGTTAATTATTAACAGGGCCAGATGGGCAGTTTTCCTCTGCTTTTGGTTTTTATGCTAAGCTAAGCTAAGCTAAGCTAAGCTAAGCTTAGTTTTTTGGCCAACTTCTCAACTTATCAAATTGTTAAGTCAGTAGATTACTTCTCAGTAAGCCAAAGGTAAAGTGATGTCTGTGCTCTACCACCTGCACCCCTGTAGTTTATATCAAACACTGATTGAAGCTCTTAAGTCGTTTTTTCCTTTTTACATTAAACAAATGTTGCTTTTGACACACAAGTTGGACGAATCTTTAAAAAAAAAGCAATCTATAAAACCACTTTAAAGAGATCATTTGAAACGGTATTATTACATATATCATAGAGTATATTTTTAAAAGTCAGACCCAGTTATATATTTATTAATTTGGTGTATTAGTACTGTAATTATAAATGCAGTTGTAGAGTGTTACACTGCCTCATGGCACCGCGGTAAGACAGCCCGGGCAACAGTTTCTTTCCACACAGTCTCCTGAGTTTAAACAGAATAGTTAACAGTAAGAGCATTCTTATAAACATCTGGCTCACAGGCCAGCGATGCCAACAAACAGAACAGAATTATAAGACCCAAAAAAATGCTGTGCTCAAATGGAACTGCGCCGAGGAAGCACAAAACCCTCATTTACCAACAGTTGTAGCTTACTTACAGCCAGAAAACAAATGCTAAATGCCATGCTGATAGTTCATAAATATTGTCCTTTGGATGCCACTCAGTCCAGTTTGGAGAGAGGAATCTCTGCCCTCACCAGGAGGTACCATGACATCCATGTGTCCAGAGCTGCTGTGTTTACAGCTGTTTTTCCTGGAAGAGGATCTGAGCGTACACAGTGTCTGGGCTGGAGGGTGTGGGGTCAGGGCTGGAGGAGGCTGGGGGCTCTGGCCTCGGTCTGACCAGCTCCAGCTCTGCATATGTCAGACTATCCTCCTGAGATACTCGAGGCTGGAGGAGGGAGGGAGAGAGAGAGAGAGTGAGATAAAGTTAAAGGAATTTTGCTCAAAGATAAGCGTTTGTAAAAAACAAACATAGTAAACATGGACATGTCAGGAGAAAAGATATGTCCTGTCTTTTCTGCCTTTGATCTTTTACAGAAAACAGTAGTATTCCTCAGGCCTTAGTAGTAAACATCTCCTTGGTGTTTTTCAGCTGCAGAAAGTATGTGTTTACTCGGTTTGCAGGACCTCTCGGAACATTCAGTTTATGTGAAAAACATTTGGTACAATAAGAGTCTTATCCCACATCCTCAGATCCTCCTAGTTGCACTAATCCAATCAATATGTTCAATCACTGTGGAAAAAAAAGGTTCACATCACCACAGCACTAAAATCACTAGAAAGCCAACAGTGGAAATACTGATAATCCTTAGTTTGAGTAGTTTTCTTCTGTATATATTTGCTTGACATTTTTATTGAAGATATAAAACCAATGAAGCACTCTAAATAAATAATTGTGTTTGAGAAGCAATAAAACTAAATAGAATTATCAAGCTCATAACTAAATGAAGAGATGGCAATAAACTCCTGTAGACAATCACACGGTCGTGAGACAAATTCCCTCTTGCATTTGTCTCAATAACAACTGTGTGCATGAAAAAAACAATCTTTTCAAAACGTTAATAAATACGTTTTAAATGATATATTAAGTGCAATGTTTAATGAATGATTTAATGGGAGAGGTGGAGGTAGATTTTGTGATTGTGTTTGATAAGTGGGAACGAGGAGACTTACAGTGGCAGAACACTTTAGATGAGTCTTTAACCTTCTGGGCTTCTGAGGTCTCTTTGCAGCAACAGGAACTGAAAAAAATGAGACAGCCTTAATTGACTCAAAACAACAGCCAGGAGGGATGTACTCACAAAAATGACAATGTGCTTGAGAGCTGAATCATCTCTCACTGCCGCTTCATATTAGACCCAGTCAAGGCTCAGTTTTATAACAGAAATCAGAGCTTTGTGTTGTCATTTTCGGCATCAGTGTTGATTTAACTCAGACAATACACACAGCGAGATTTTTACCAAAATATAGTCTAAAGTTTCATTCTCACACTGTTTTTTGTTAACCTCCCAGTGTCTCTCAGACTATCCCATTTTTGTCACGGGAATTGAATTTGCCAGAGGATATCATTTTCTGCTTTTGTGCTTGCTGGATACCTTCATTCACTGCTGTTTTCTTTACCCACCAATTCCTTTTCTTGGGGCTGGAGCCTCTCTCCCCCTGAGACTCTAATGCCTCCAGTGTGTTTGGAATTTGAGCAGAAAGTCAGACTACACACAGAATGACCAGGACTGGGAAGGTGACACTATTATCCATTGAACCACCTTGTGACCCTTTGACCAAAAGATTTAACAGGGGAAACATCTGATCTTGGTTGTTCAAATCAGAATACAGTTTAATGTGTAAAATATATTTACAGCCTGACCCAGTCCTCAGAGGAATTACAAAATTTGAGAAAGTCTCAAAAAAACTCTTTGGTTTAACTGCTCATGACTCACATCCACACTGTGATGAGGGGTCATGAGTAGATTATGCTTTATTTTAAAAGGTCACAACCCAAAAAAAGGCAGGGAAGCACTGGATATGTAGATACCCTCTAAAGAATTAAATCTCTTCAAGAAATGACATCCTGACCTCAAATATCACTTTACCTTTGGCTGGTATGTGCGGTGGAGGCTCCTTGGGTAGTTTAGGTGGTGTTACAGTTACTCTCCTGTCAGTTTTCTGTCTTGTATCTTTCCTCTGGGCTCTTGGCGAGGAACTGGAGGAGCTGCTGGAGCTTGTCACAGTCTCTCCCGAGCTGCACGGAAGTGGAGAAGATTTCATTTAAGTTTTTATTGCAGTCTGAACACTTAAGATCATCAGTTAATCTGGTGGCTATTCTTGAGATTTTATTAATTTATTATTTTTGTCTGTCCCTCCATTCATCTGTTGACCATGGGTCAGGAGATTGAGGCTGGATTTTTACCACTACTAATCTAAAACCAAAGATATTTATTTAAAAATGTTATGAAACAGAGAAAAAGGAAGCATTTTTTTAGGTACCAAAAGCTAGAAACAGAAATTGTTTTGCTATGACTGATGTGATTATAAAAAAAATCAACTAATCAATGAATCAACTGATTTTTCCAGCTATAGGTTAAATAAACATACCTGCTTTCTGGACACTTGACCAGAAGGTAACTTGCTGTGGAAAAATAGCAGAAAAAAAAAAAGTTTACCTGATAAAAAGTAAAAGTGGCCCAAATATTGCATTGAAAAGAAAAACTGAAACATAATGTAAAGTAGAGAGGCAAAAGATTATCACCTTTGAGCCTGTGTCTTCTGTGAAAGTACTGACAAGTGAGAACCAGAGTGAACAGGAAGATGGACAACAGGCCCAGTGAGCAAATCAGCACAGCGCACAGATACACATCTACAAAAGAAACACACACACTGTGGAGGGAGTCTTCATAACAGTGACATTATCAGCTTACATGTGTGAAAGGGAAACTTTAAGAGGCCTAGAGACAAAAAAAAGTACCTGCAAAGAGACGCCACAGTCCTTCACTGGTACCGTCCTCAAGGGTTAAATGGACTGGAGAAAAATTGCAAAGAAAAGTCAGCAAAAGCAGTAGGGGAGGAAACTGAGCCCAGGCTAAGTATCTTTGTAAATTACTGTTGTCTGAGGGCACTGAACCAATACAGCAAACCGCCTCAGTGGTTTCCAGAAATATCAGAACTGCCGTCATGAAGGGAGATTCTGCTGCTGCATTAGCCAAACCCACCAAACACACACACACATGCACACACAAACACACACACACACACAAAGACCCGGCTCTGTTGCTGTTGTTGGACACTGTCTGGGGGTTCCCCACTACTCTGCATCTCCACCTTCTTTTAGTTAGTTGCTTCACATTTGCTTAATATTGCAGTTTTCTTTGTGCACTTACTGGTGTGAAAAGAGAACAAACAAGGAAGTTGTTGTCAGTGTGTGCAGATGAGTGATGGGTTGTGTATAGGTCAGGGGTATTTAGCAGGAGGTTGAGGAGAGTGAACAGCGACTACGTACATAAATCACTCAGTCTCTGATTCCCGTAATGAGTTTTTAATATGTCTTTTAAACACAGGTTGATACACATATTAATAAGAAATGATAAGATATTAACTTTAATTGACTTCTAGCCTGTTTGCAGACCACTGAACTGCCTGCAAAATTGTCAAATGTTGTCTTGGCTGTTCAGTCATTATATAAAGTTAATTAATGTCAGGGAGCAACACAATGGCTTCTGTGTTGAGACCAAACAGGGAAAACTACGAGATGAATCATGTCAGTAAGGACAGGAGAAGATACAAACACTGACACAACGTGTGTTTGATAAGATACAGTTGCCTGTGATTAATTAGGTCATTTCAAAATATTTTTCTCTGGAATATGCTCCGTTCCAAGAAACACGACTTGAAAAACAAGTGTGATTATAAACATAATCCAGAAATTAGAACAACACTGCAGTGCAATAAATGGACTACATTTACATTGTGCTTTTCTAGTCTTTTTAAACCTGTCAAACTGCTTTACAATGCAAATCAGCATTCACACACTAATGGTGAGGGCTTGTAGACAAAGTGCCAATATGCTCATCATTAACACACACACTCACACTGATTGAAGAGCCCTTAGGAGCAACACAGGATTCAGAGTCTAGCCCAAGGACACTTTAATATACAGGAAGAAACAAATCACTGACCACTTCTGTAGAAGGCCTGCTTTGTCTCTCAGTTACTGCCACTAGTATGATGATTTTTTTTTGTGCTAAACTGAGATAAACTTAAGTCAGTGCATTTAGATGCTAATTGCGGGGCTAATATCTGATGCCTTTTGTTAAATTGTTTACTTTAAAATAAATCCGGTAAAGACAGCAAAGAAAAAAAAAATGGTAAATTGGAGCAGCACAGTCTTAGTCATCTGCGGAGGTGACAGGCTGCATTTAGCAGGCATCTCTCTCTAATTTAAGGAGTTAATGTATGAACTTTATACTGTGGTTAACCACATGTTAAAGCTCCCATCTGATCAGTGCACGCTGCCCCCAGGTTAACAGGTTGTCTTTCAGCGGGCTTTTATAGTACACACACTCTACAGATGTGTTCACACAAGCTGTTTCACACCCTACAGAAACCAATTAATGCAAAAAAAAAAAGTGTACTGCACAAAGGCAGCAAACATCAGGTATGGATTTAAACACATCTGCTCTCCTTCAGTCCAGCTGAAAAGAAAGGTGAAAGAGAAGAAAAATGAACCATCCACTGAAACTATCAGGGTAAGAAACAGGAAGTTGGAGAGCAGCGTCTATTAAGATTTACTGTAATTTAACGCCACAGATTGTCTGCTCAGTTTACCGGTTAAGAAAAGCAGTTGAAATCACTCAACCTGAGGGTCTGAATTTGAGAGTTCAGGGAAGTGAGTGAGGACAAACCATCTGTGCAAAATCTTTTGAATAAGTGTAGTTCAATTATCTCAGTGGGGTGCAGCCTTTGTTCTGAGATCGGCTGACTGAAATCTGCAGACTGCGGGGTTTCCTGGATTACAGTTACAACCTAGTTTTCTCCTTGTTTACCCTTATACAGTAATGTCAGTTTTTGTGTTTCTGCTCCTGTGGTCAATGCATGTCGGAGATGCCTGAGGTTGTGTGGCTTCCTCAGCGGGACATTGCCCTGAATATAGGGCAGGGCGTTGTCTGATGGCTCTGTCTGACTCAAACTTCTATGCTTTTTTTGGCCATAAAACAAGTGAAAAAGTGTGGCTGTGTCAGGTGTGGCAACACCTATTTCATTGCATCTTATGTCTCTATTGAATCCCTTCATCCAGTTTGATGAACAGCTTCCTTGACAATCAATCCACTGCAGTCAGATAAAGATTTGCACTGTAAAGAATTATTTATTATTGCATGTGATCTAAACTAGTTTTTAACATGTTTTGTTCAGGTTGTTTATTGTAGATACATACTGGCATGGACCAAATGAGTTCCATGGCCGGTGATTTCTCCAGTAAGTTTTCTCTTGAGGCTCGCATAAAAGTAAACCCAGAGTGCTGACGTCATGTGTTTTAGCGAGTGTAGCCAGCTCAGCAACGCTCTACCTTTTACTCCTCACACTCAAACACACAGAGCGATATTGTTGAGTGTGGTGTAGCTGTGTGAGCTCATTGTTTTGAGATGGAAATGCCAGAGGATTGGGGTCACACTTAAACACACATAGACACAACTTCAAGCAAATAGCACTCGAGTTTGAACACACAAATCTGTACTTGACCTTTGTCCTTTCATAAAAATTATTGCTTCTTCTTTATTTGGTTATTTCCATTGCAAAACAGCAAGGACAGCATGTTTCGGCTGAATGTGTGCGGGTTTAAGGGAATCCCTTGGAAAGGAATATTCCATGGAAAACATTTTCAGAGTAATAACATCAGAAATCCCCTTTGTGTTTGATCCTCTCTCTGCTGTCAGTGGCAAAGGCCAGATGAGGTCCGGCACAATTCACTGTTTAACTGTTGTGCCAGCTGGTGATGAGAGTTTTGTTTTTCCTTTGCTCCTCTGCCTGAACCAAGTGAAGGTTAAATCAGTCTTAATAAATTTTTTTAAATTTGATCTGGCAAAAAGCAAAATAAGTTAATGCAATCTGACTGACAAGTCTGTGAGAAATAGTGCAATGCTTAAAATTTTGTCTTTTGTTTCACCGCCTAACACACTTTTGGCCTCCACCAGGGAATAACTCCCAAGTGCTGCAGGGCTTTAATGTCTTGCTCAAGGACACCCAGACAAGGAAGATGCCTGCTGAGAAAAAGGGCTCAAACCCAAACAACTTGGCTGACAAGAAAATAAAAGTAAATATAGATAATTAGCAGCTGAAACCTGGAAAGTCCCAAGCCTTTCAACACGCAAGTTTCACCCCATTCTCTGCCACATGCGGCCTTGAATTTTTCCACAGACAAATGTGGTGTCAAGAGCAGAGTGAGTTAAAATACAGCTTCAGTTACCTGTCAGCTGTGTGGTGCTGGTACCATTGGACGAAGCCCTCCATGTGTTTCTGTGCCTGCGTATCTCCTGAACTTTACAGGTGTAGAAACCTTGGTCTGTCCTCGTCACATTCAGAACCCACAGCTGGAAAACCTCTGCCTCCGTCTCCTCAAACAGACGAAACTTTGGTTGGGGGAAACGACGGGTGTAGTTCCCATAAAGCTTCATTTTCTTTATGCCCATCTTCACAATCAGATACTGAGAGGGCTCGAGCACGGGGGGAGAGGGGGATGGAGGAGCGGGAGGAGGTGGGAGAGTGGGAGAAGCAAGAGGAGAGAAGAACCAGCGAAGGATGAGGACGCTGCCGCTCCTCTTCCTCTGAGATACCAGGCAGGTGAGCGTCAAGTTGTCTCTCTCTGGCGTCATGACCACAGGTCCAGGGGTCACTGTCACATTCAGGGCGTGACATACCTCTGTCGACAAAACACACAAACAGCACAGGTGGTATGCACAGCTGCCTTTTTTTCTACACACGTATCCCACCCCGATATATATTAGTTTATTTTGAGACAAATGTGTTTATTGTATTTCTTAATTTGTTGTTTTGTTTATATTTGTTATGCGTCTACTGTTTTGTGACAGAATAAAATACAACCAAACAATAAAGTATATTCATTTCTAAGCGTAAGGGCACTCATAGAGGACTGTGAATTGGTAGCTTGTGTGACTTCTTCTCTGCTTTTAAATGAACCAGAGCTGGTAATGTTCCCTACATGGAAAAAAGTGTTCAGTTCAGTTATACAAGATGCTTGATTTCCTGCCATTTAAAAATAACTGTAGCATTTAAACAACGTAAGCATATATGCACATCCACCACAGCGGGCCGCTTGGATTTATGGTGTCACTGGTTCTACTTAAATATATGTCATTCCATCACTGAATGGGAATTCAGTCTGTAATAGCTAACAATCGTAAGAGGGCTGAGGCTCAGAAGCCTAAAACATTCTTTGTGTGTCCCTGTTTAAGTTCCCTGCTGGTACTTTGTGTTTTATTCTGCTGCCAGCTGCGTCAGGTCTGTCTAGAAGAGACATGAAGTCTGGACGCAATATGTGTGATCAGACACGCAAACTGAATCTACAGGTGGGAAACGTTCATCTTCGGGATGGTCCGACCCCAACCATGCAAAGAGAAACACGACAAGATAACAGGGACCATCTGGGGCTGCATTTTTGTTTTTTGGGTTTTTTGGTTTTTTTTGTAGCTGCGTTAAGTTGGGGAGTCTCCCTCAGGGTCCTTCCTCCACTGTTTTAATGTGACAACAAAAGCAGCAACAGGGATCCAAACCAAACACAAAAGGGAAACATATACTCAAGATTATAGTGCAGGAAACATGAGTTTTATAACCACTTTGTGTCTGTTTACTGAAACCAAATTGCACTGAGGTTTTCTCAGATCACAGAGAATAAACTTTCTCAACTCTCCTACTGGTTTGACTATATACTTTTCCCAGTTTGCAATAATGAAATAATGATTGCATGTGCAACTTTTGGTGTTTGCAGAAACAGTGACTTTCAGGCAGTGTCTCTCATGTAAGTTCCACATTATTTTCATGCCAGAGTTCAATAATAATCTCCAAATGTATGTTTTCACAGTGGTGGATGCTAAATGAAAGTTCAAGTCACAACTTTGGATGCGTTCTCTTTCTGTCTTACTTGTCATTCGCTTTCCTACTGATTTATATTGTTGTAAACAAGGTAAACTTACCTGTGACCAGAGCCTTAGTCAGGACAAGGACCACTATAGAGAAGTACATTTTCCACAGTCAGCGAATCCATAAACCCAGACAACTGCACAGCACTTACACAAGCAGCCACATTGAAAACAGAGCTGGACTGCACAACACACCAGAGCCCTTACCCACCATTAACTCTTCTCCTCTTTCTCCTCTTTTCTGTGTAATATGAAACAGTAAATGCTCTGTTCCCACTTAGAAACTCCCACTCACTCTCTCAGCGCTCTCTCTCTCTCTCTCTCTCTGACTGTCTCTCTGCCTCTCCCTCTCTCTCTCTTTTTCTCTGTGTGTCCTGCAAAACGTAGGAAATGTCATTTCCTGTGTTCCTGTGAGGAGTCTTGGACTGTGGCCCAAAACCCCAGACTTCTGAAACGATGGTCAAGTCTCGTGGTTTGTGCGTGTGTGTGTGTGTGTGTGTGTGCATGCGCCTGTCATACTGTCAATCTGAGATGCATAGACAAGAAAGCAGTGAACATGAATTTCCATCACCCTAGTTAGTTATTCTCAAAGGGGCAATCCTCATCTCATGTTTCCTAATAAAGTTTACAGAGTGCAAATGCTAATGTTCACGTATGTGGGCTCGGTGTTTCTGTATCTGCACGCACCGGTTCATGCGTTTATGTGGATGTGCGTGTGTGTGCTGCGACCTCTCCCTGTCTGGCTGCTGGATAGAGTGGCATGGGCTTGTCTCTGGCTGTGGTTGTCAGACTGTCCCAGCGGTATGAAGCCTGCTGCTTTATTGGGCAGGCTAAACTGCTGAGGTAGGGCTTCTGCTGGCGCTTTGAGCTCTGCCAAAGCCAAATGGAATTACAAAACAGGTTTAACCCTTCTGGTTGCATGTAGATTCTATTGTGAAAAGCATGGATCCAGTAGGAAACATTTTTGGTTGGATTGATGAAGCGTTTTTTAAATTTTCTAAATGTAACAAAATCCTTGGTTTTTAAAAAGGATGGTAATTCTCTTATTTATACATCTCATTTTTTAAGTTCTCTTAACTGAGATTAAAGTTTTAAAAAGTCATAGTTCTGGTGACTGTGGAGAACTCTTATATCTTCCTAACTACATCTTTTACTTGGGGTTTCCCTCACTTTTTCCTTTACATAAGTCTTAAGTTCATGTGTTTGCACCAGTGGAGGAATCGCTCTCCTCTGCCCCGCAGTGGTCAAAGCAGGTTACTGCTTCTCAAGGGAATGACAGTAGTTTAGTTTACTTTGAAACTGAGGAGTATATACAACAACTGTGAACATTTAATCTAAGTTTTTGAATCATGATAAACCAAAGAAAAGACATTTTCATTGTATTATTTCCATCATTGGGACCCAAAGGTATAGTAGGTGAAGATTTGAGCATGTGCGCTGATTCATACAGCAAAAAGGGACACATTTACACAAATGTCATCAACAAAATGTCATTTTCTCTTTTTGTGTTTATGAACTCTCTCAGGAAATATTATGGTGTTCTCTCAATAACACACAGTAATTGTCTTATGCTCTCAGTGAAAAGACTCTTCATTTTGAGTCATTCAGACCCAAGGTACAAATCAAGAGTCAGAACAGGATGCCAGACACAGTGAGATTATATTGTTATTACAGTTTTTTGAGTAGTAAAATGAAATCAGCAGGCGGCAGTGATATTTTATATTCCCTTTCTTTGTTTATTTATAGCTTTTACAGGGTGATTTTGATAGATATTCATTGTGTTGGGAAATTATTTCGTTGAATGAAGTGTGTTATTATTGTCCATTTCACACACTAGTCTGTTTCACAGCAACACAGAAACATTCTCACAAACGTTGAGCTTTAAAAATGGACTACTGTATGATATTAAATCTTTAAAACAGCAATTACCTCTTCACAATGTTTTTTTTTTACCTTGAAAGAGTGGTTGAATACACAAACTATGCTTTTTTTTTAAACCATCTGTAGATCTTAATGTTGACACCGTGGATTTAACAATATTTCATGCATCACAAAATGCCAGAAGAAGGATTTTTCTAACAAGAAAAAAAAACTTAAGCAGGCCTGTTAGTGTACAAAGCAGAAACCAGCATTCCTCTAAACTACTAAACACTATTGACATAGCCACTGCTGCTGTTCAATGTATGATAACATACTTTTTAGGAGGCAGCGGCACACTGATGGTACTGTATACACAAGAAACATGTCTTAGCTTCTCACATTCAAAAGTCAAATGGAATGGTGAACTTTTCTGTAACACAATAAATAGCTTAACAGTGAATCTTCAGAAGTAACAACAGCAAATTTACCAGCATAACACAGGGACTTTTTTTAAACTACAAAGCAAATATTTCCTGAAACTTTTTTCCACTTGAAAAAGTAATTTACAAAGCTTAAAAATACTGCATATACTGATCCATTCATACTGTGCTTTGGGATATCTTTACTTCATTGAATTCTTCATAGCTACTAGTTTATCTCATCAACTCTTTCTGAGTCAAAGCTACCAGTTATTTTTTCACCAGTCAGACAGCTCCATAAAATCATCCAGTTCACTCATAGTTATTATATTACAGGGCTGATGATACTGTGAGTGGGCTGAGTTTTCATTTTCACAAACTGAGCTTCCTGCAAGCTGGCTGTTTGTGTCACACTCTGGGAGCGCCTCATATGGACCTTGTGTGTTGTAAACTGTGCCATATGTTTTGTCTGTCTCATTAACTGTGTCCATGTACGGAGTCTTCTCTGGGCTGTAGCGGTGTCCCTCAGAGTTCTGTCTCATTTCAGGAGCTGGATATCCATAGCTGTGGCTCTCCCTGACAGGCTGTTGGTCCTGGTGAGGAGTAACTGGGGCCGATGACTTGCTCTGGGACACAGAGTTGACAGGTGCAGGTTGGTAGCCTTGGGGGTAACCAGGGTAGCCTTGATAAAGCACAATGGGCTTGCCAGCTGGAGATTCCTGGGAGAGAAGCTGTTGTTGCGGCTTGACGTGAATTTGGGGTTTCAGTTGAGGCTGTAGGTAGGTTTGTTGAGGTTGCGGTAAGGAGGCGCTCTTGGCAGACTCACGCACATTCAGCTGAACATACTTTCCAGTCTCTGGGTCGAAGAAAGTCTTCTTTTTCACTTCAACAGGCACATCCACCACGAAATACTGACCGGAGCCGAGGTCCTGCAGCACTTTGCGCTGGGTCAGTGGGTAGGACGGGGGGTAGCTTGACTCTACATGGTACTGGGTCACTGGAGCTGGGTGATTGGGATGATGGACAGTGGGAGAAGAGGGAACATCAGTAACTGTTTTAGGAGCAGCAGGGTGGGAAACATGGCCAGTAGCATGAGGCGAGGCAACAGGAAGGGAGACAGGGACAGTGGCATGAGGAGAGGCAGCTGGGAGGGAAACAGGACCAGTGGCATGAGGAGAAGAATAGAGAGAGCTGTGAGAAGACTGGTGTTCTGTGTGGGATGGAGGAAAGCCAGACCCTATTGCTGGAGCATGAGCGAGGGAGACAGGTGGGGTAAAATGAGGGTAAGCCACAGCAGGGCGGTTGGAGGTGCGTACCTCAGTGGCAGAGGAGGAGGAGGAAGGAACACTGGAGGCATCTTGAAGAGGGTTCTCAACTCCAGCAGGGCTATCTGCTTCAGTTTTGGACTGTTCCTTCTTGATTCTTCGAGAAGTCAACCTTTTTGCCCTGCGCAGGGCTTTCTCACTCTTTGGGGGAACAGCTGGTGGCTTGCCCATAGAACGGGACACGTCACTGCTGAAGCTACAGGCTGATTCTGGCCTCTCGTAGTCATACAGAGCTCGTATATCTGCAAGATCTGCTGCACTGGTGGCAAAACTCTCAACATCCTCTGACATGGTGCTGACAACAGAGCGGGAGTCGTCTTCATCCAGGGCGATGCTCCTCCTGGAGTAAGGCCTGTGATGTGGGAGTGATGCTGAGTAATCCTGAGATGAAGATGCCGGCTGAAAAGTTGAGGATTCTTTGATGGCAGCAAGTCTGTTGACCCCCGTTTCAGGAAGGAGAGGAGTGACAGCGGTGCGTCTCACTGCATACTGCTCCTCCTCTCCTCTGTCTGAACCCATGGGAGAACCCACTCGGAAATCCTCTGCAACTTTCTTATGAAATCGTGGTTTGACCGACTTGGTGAGAGAGGAACCTCTGCTGGTGTTATCCTTCACCCTGAACATTGAGGGCTTGACTCCGAAAGCAGGAGAGGAGGTGTTGGAGCGGGGCAGAGAGGGAGCTGGAGATGCAGGGGCTTGTGGCCTATGAGGCTTTGAGTGAGGGTCCTCAGTTGACTCAAGCCCTGACGGAGTGCTTCTTAGTTGGACTGGTAAAGGGGAGTACATTTGTCTTTCTCTGGGTTTCATCTCTGATTCTGCTGAGCTGATGGCATAGTACTGAAGAGCATCCATCCTCTGTGCTGCTTTTTTCTGCTCCTCCAACTGAGCATCCCTAACGTTTCCTCTGTGAGCGACTGATGTTTCCTCCTCTCTCTTTTTGGCCTTGATCTCATCATCTGTTTGAGCTACTTCCTTCTCCTCCTCTCTCAGTGCTGCTCGGCTCTCTTCATTGAGTTCAGCCCTCTCCTCTTTGGCTTGCTGTTCTTCTCTTGGTTTTATACTTGTTTTTTGTTTTAGAACTGCTCTCCTCTCCTCCTCCTCTCTCTGCATTCTCATCCGTTCCTCTCCTCTCTGTCTTTCACCTCTCCGTTTGATCCTTTCCTCCTCTGAAATCTGAGCAGCTTTCTCCCCCTCACTCTGTTTTCTTTTCTTGTCCCCCTCAAAATCATTTACTAACTTCTCCTCAACCTGATTAGCTCTCTTTTGCTGCTCCTCAATCAGAGCAGCTCTCCTCTGCTCCTCCTCTTGTGCAGCTCTTCTTTCTGCCTCCTCTTGTGCAGCTCTTCTTTGCTCCTCTTGTAGAGCTCTTCTTTGCTCCTCTTGTGCAGCTCTCCTCTGCTGCTCCTCTTGTAGAGCTCTTTTTTGTGCCTCCTCTTGTAGAGCTCTCCTCTGCTGCTCCTCTTGTAGAGCTCTTCTTTGCTCCTCTTGTGCAGCTCTCCTCTGCTGCTCCTCTTGAGCAGCTCTCTCCTCCTCCTGTTTGATCGTCCTCCTCTCCTCTTTCTCTTTTTTCTGCTTTTCCTCCTCTCTCAATTTCATCTCTCTCTCCTCCTCAGCCTTTATTTTCCTCCTAGCCTCAGTTTCTCTTGTTCTCATTTCCTCTTCTCTTTGCTTTGCTCTCATCTCTTCTTCTTTTAATGAAGCTCTCTCTTCCTCTACCTGTTTGGCTTTTCTTTCCTCCTCTGCTCTTCTCTCTACTTCTCTCTGTCTTTCCCGCCTCTCCTTGATCTTACTAGCTATGGCCTCTCGCTCCCTTGTTCTCCTCTCCTCTTCCCTCTGGGCCATTCTTCTTGCTT
Organism: Acanthurus leucopareius; assembly: GCA_029814765.1. Lineage (NCBI taxonomy): Eukaryota > Metazoa > Chordata > Actinopteri > Acanthuriformes > Acanthuridae > Acanthurus > Acanthurus leucopareius. The sequence continues at coordinate 12,299,648 of JAQMCX010000003.1, read as the reverse complement.
CTTCAGCCAAAGAAGCTCTGCTCTCCTCCAGCATGTGTTTTATTTTCATGTCAGTCTGAATGTCTTTTGTTTGTTCCTTTTCCAAATGTTTGGCTCCACTCTGCTTTGTTGTGGTTTCTTCATGGAAGGATGCAGGCCTTTGTTTTCTCACTTTTTCTGGTTTCTCTTGTTCATTCTTTGCAAGTTCATAATCAATCTTCTCGTTTTTGCTCAGAGTCGTTTGTTGTTGAATGCTTTCCTTTGTGTGTTGTGGATGAAAGTTTTTATCTTCAAGTTTTTCTTGTGGATGGGAATTATCAGTTTGTTTTTGGTGTTGTGACACAGACGTGTTTCTTGGCCTGATGACTTCAAGAGCTGAGTTTGTTGCTTGCACAGCTGGACTGTTTGGCTGATGAATACTTTGATCTCCTTCATGAGCCCTCTGGATATCAGGTGCAGCCTCTTGTTCTTTGCTTCCCTGGTTCTTAGGATGAGCTGTTAGCGACTTATTTCTTTCTTTGAGATGTTGCCCATGTTTTGCTCCAGTGTCTAATGTCTGTTCATTAGACTTCGCATCTAAAAGCGTTTTCTCTTGTCTTTCTTTGTCTCCTAGTTTAAACATCCCGGTCCTTTGGTGTTCTTTGTCTGTAATGGGAAATACTATGGGCTTGGGCTCTTTGTTCACTTTGGAGCTGACCTCTGTTTTATTTGGCAGACTCTTCTCTTTCACAGAGAGGTCCTGTGGGTCAGCAGCGAACACAGGACGCCTGCTATGACGAGTCTGAATTAGTGGAAAGAATCCTTCCTTTTTGTTGGGTGGGAATTCCTGTATTGTGTTTTCCCGATCTTCTGAAACTATTACTTTTAACCTGGCATAGTCTGCAATAGCTGATATCTCAGGTATTGTGGAAACTCTTTGTTTTGGTTTAACTTCAGGTGTCTCTTTTTCAGGAGTTTTCTCCTTCGTTGGATGTGAATTTCTTGACCTCTGCCTTTCTCTTGCAGATAAACCGGATTGGTTATCTGTGTGCTGTTTTCTGGTGAAAACAGTTTGACCTGCTTCTGTCCTCTCATTTTTATTACCCTGTCTATCTTTAGGACCATCACTCTGTTTTGAAGCCTGATTATCTTCCCTTTCTCTGTTTTTCATTTTCACATTTTCATCCTGAACTCTTACTGAACTTGATTCCACAGTTTTCATTTCACTTTGATCCAAAGCAAAAACTTTATTTTTGCCCTGATTGTACGATTCATTGCTCACGGCCGCCTTTTTTGTTGTCAGTCCTGGAAGTTCTCCTCCCTTTGAAACAGCATCAGGTGTATCTCTAACATTTGCATTATTTTGTGGTTCTTTATTTGTTTTCACTATTCCATGTACTTGAAAGTAATCCTCCTCCGAAGGTTGTATCTTTGATTCATCTGCTGATTCCTCACTTTTATTAACTTTTTCAGACTCTTTATCAGCTTGTGTGTTCTCATTGGTTGTGTTGATGCTGTTCTGTTGATTAGTATTTTGTAATGAATCAGACATTTTTTTCTCACTGGACAACTTGTGTTGTTCTTCTTGTTTGTCTCCTAAACTCTGTTTCATCTGCTTCTCACTGTTTTCTGGAGTGGGTTGTTTGGTTTTGTCTTCATTCTTAAAAATATTTACTTTATCTTCTTGACCAAAGGATGCAACTTGTTTGTGTTCGTTAGCTGTATCTGAAACAATTGCGTCATGGTGTTTTTCCACCATTTTCTGGTTGTCCTTCCTTGTTATAGCTGGCACAACTCGGATAGCGATGCTGCCTATATGAACATTATCTTCTACTTGATGATTTTCTTCAGTTGGTGTCTCTTTTTGCTGATGTATTGGAGATACACGTATATTTTCATTCTCAGTTAAATGGTTAGTTGTGTTGAATAGCTCTGGTGGTGTTGCGTCTTGCCTCTGTTCCTCCAGTAGGGGCGCTTTATTGCTATTGATGCTCCTGCTTTTAAGTGGATTTATGACCGTTGTCATATCTTCTTTCATTGATGGTTGGGTGTCATGTTTTATTAGCATTTCATCATCAACTCTGTCCGAATCATTTGTGTTGTTAATTCCTGTGTTCATCTTTTTGTCCATTAAGTTCTCATTGGGATGTCTTGTATGCCTTACTTGTGGGTTTTTCTCATCAGTATTACTCCTCACCTCATCCTTTCTTATGCTGTCTGCCACGTTTTCCTTTGGCATTTTATTTGTGTAGTCGTCGGATTCTCTTGTTTTATTATCCTGCTTGTAGAGAAGGGGTTGAGTTTCAGCCAATGCTTTATTTTTAGCAGGTACAGGTGCAGTGACTGTGGAGGGAGCACTCATTTCAGCCAGTGGTCCTTGGTTTTGTGCTTGCCTTTGTGTTCTTTCGTTTGTAGAAGAACTCACCATTTTCACCGTGACATTTTCAGACACATTGCTCTGTTTTGTCTCTTGTGTAAAAATGTCTTGAATATTTTCAGGATGATTACTTGTACCAACTTTAGTTTGATCATCTCTTGCTGTAGGCTGACTGTTCTGTACAGCCCCCTCCTTTGCCTTTAGACCACCAGCTTCCTTTCGAGATTCATTTCCTTTACTTGCTTCTGGACTTAAGCTGGGATAATATTGTTCTAATCCTGACTTACTCCATTCTTTCTCTTTTGCATTCACATGTTCTCGTGTGCTGTCATCTCTCTTATAATAGTTCACAGATGGATTTCTTTCTCGGACAGATACCATTATCCCCATGATCTGCAAGCTGTCATCAGCTACAGGTGGCTCATTCTGACCAATGACAAGATTCAGTGACGGTGCAGAGTTGTCGTTAAGCACTTCATGTTTACTCTCAGCCTTTTCTGTCCTCATAGGTTTGGAGTTTTTTGCTTCGAGCAGATCTGTAGCTTCTGATGGATCCTCTTTATTCTTGTTCAGATGGTCAATGTTTATGGCAGGATTGTCTTTAAGTCTCTCTTTCTGTTTTCCAGAAATGTCTTCCTGATTTTCTTCCTGATTGTCTTGCTTGTGCTTGTGTCCCTGCTCTTTACTTTGCACCTTTGACTTAACTTCAGATTGATTTTCTAGCTTTTGATTTTCTACCAAACTTTTATCTGTGCCAATGGTGTAACCTCCAGTCTGTTTTGCTTCTGTGGATGGTTTTAGCACATTGTCGTTGGTCTTTATGGGTTCTTTGGTAACTTGTACCTGTAGTGGGTCTGCAGACTGACTGGTGTTTGCTGGAGATGTAATTGTGACTGAGGCAGAGCTTGGAGGTGAAGAAGACTTGACTGCTTCCATATGTATTCCTGAATTCTCCATCTGGTGCTTTAGTGTAGTGTTACTGGACACCGTGCTTTCATGCTTTTTAAACACTTCTTGTGATGGTGGCCTCTGGCGTACATTAACAGTCTGGTTACCTGCTAATTGCTTGGCAGAATTTTTAGAGACAAATCCATCTCGTATAGCAAAACCCTTTTCTTTAATCGCTGAAATCTCTTTTTCAGCATGAGCTTTTATCTTAGAAGTCAGGATCTCCTGCTTGGTTTGAGCTCTGTCTTTATGGTGCAGTGCTTTTGAAGGGTTAAAATGTGGATCTTTACCTGAACCTGCACTGCTCTCAGTCGACTTGGCTTTTCTTTCAGAGGGGAGCGGTTTCACCAACTCAGAGTCTCTTTGCTGTGAAACATCCGCATGTGTCAAAGGGTCAGATTTTTCTAATTTTTTAACACTATCATTATTTACTTTCTCATTCACAGTGTCACTTTTTCCTTTATCTGCAGTCGTGGGTGAACATTCATTGCTGGATAATTTAAATTCTTTGGATGACTCACTGTAAACATAATGACTTTCTGTCACCTCATTGGATTTAAAGCTGCTTACTTCCTCCTTTGTTTCTGTGTTATCTGTTGCAAATCTGCCTTGAGGACTCTGTTTATCTTTTGTTTCCTCATTATTTGTTGCCTCAACTGTATCAGGAGATAAAGCTGATGTTCCATGTTCATCATTTGAAGAGACATTTGCAGCTGACAGTTTCTTTCTGTTTATTAAAGGTGTGTCTGTAAAACCATATTTTTCTCTAAGACGCTCGTACTCAGTGACCTCTCTGTTAAACTGGTTTGTACTTTGCCTGCTGACAACAGCTGAGTCTTCCCTATCTTGGTGCATTTGTGTTGCCTGGTCTTGATCTTTTTTCTTTTCACTTTTATTGATATTTTCTTTTAATGGATCATCTTTCTTAATCTCTTCCTCTTTTGTGAGATTTGTGTTTTTGACTCTCTCTTTCTGCTCTCCTCTCATTTTCTCCTTTATTTTAGCCAGTTCTGCTTTGGCTTTAGCTAATTCTGTCTTAACTTGCTCAACTCTATCGGGCTCATTTTTCACCTGTTGTTTCACGGTTAGTTTTGTTCCGGGTTTAGCTGGCATCTCCTGCACGCTCTGTGTTTTTGTCAGCTCTGCCTTAGCAGCCTCCTCTTTAGTTTGTTCCAACTTTGCCTGCTCTTTCTTTCTACATTCAACTTTTTCATCTCTGGCTCTGCTTATCTGATTTACAGATTGCTCTGAAGTTACTTGACTTGTTTGAATTAAGTCATTCTCAGCTATCTTATTCTTTTCTTGTTCTGCTTTAGCTTGTTGCTCCTTTATCTTCTCTAGTTTAGCTTGTTCTTCTTTTTTACGCTCTGCTTCAGCTTGTTCTGCTTTAACCTTTTCATTTCTGATTTTTCCTGCCTCCATTCGCTTTATTTCTTCTTGTTCTGGTTTTACCTTTTCTTCCTCCTCAAGTTTCTCTGCCATGATCCCCTCTCCTCTGACCTGTTCAGTTTTGGGTTGCTTTATTCCCGCTTGCTCAGCCTGCTCGGCCCTGGTCAGTTCAGGTTTTATGAGTTCTTCTTTTAGCCTCTCTGCTCCAGCTCGTTCCGCTGTGACCTGCTCACCCTGTGCCTCTCTCATGGGCTCGGCTCCTGCTTCCCCTGTAATGTTTTTTGGCTTTTCTGTTACCTCCTGTGCTCTGGTTTGCTCTGCCTTTGTCTGCTCCTCTTTGGATCCCTCTAATTGTTTTTCTCTTGACTGCTCTGCCTGTTCCTCTTTTCTCGTCTTGTCTTCAATATATTCTGCATTCCCCTGGTTTACTCTCTTATGCTCTGTTAGTTCTGCTTTGACCTGTTTTGCTTGTACTTTCTCTGAACTAGTCTGCGCTGCTAAATTTAACTTAGCCTTCTCCAGTTTGAGCTGCTCTACTTCAGCCCAGTTCTGTGCTTTTGCCAGCTCTGTTTGGGCGTGTTGTGCTCTTATATGATCTGCTATGGCCTGTTCAGCCCTTGCTTCAACAAACTGTCTTTGTTCTAACTGGTTTGCCATTGTTGGGGCAGATGCATTGTCGGGGTTAGATGAGATATTTTTCTGCATATTATGTTCAAAGTGTGGTTTAGCTTCTATTGGCTGCAGACTTTGTATTTCATGTCCCCTGGGAATCAGTTCTGTCTGACCTGTTTCTTGCCTGGGAATAGTTTTGTCTTTATTTGAGTGAGATGTGTGTTGGTTTCTGTATTCATTATATCTGTTGTAATTTTGTGTCAAATAATTATCCATCATTTCAGGCTCCTTTTTGTTTCCATAATAGTTTTGAAGTGCATATTTGTCCTTAAATGCTCCAGGTTGCTGTTGTCCGTAATATGCAGGATTTTCTACTGTGTCGTTACTAAATGGAGCATATTGTGGTAATTGGTTTGAAACATTAGAATTGACCAACTCAGCCTTTTTGTAAGAAGATGTTCCAACACCAAAACTCTCCCTCAACTCTATTTTTTCAGCTTCTTTATTTACATTTTGCTGATTTTCTCCTCTGTGTTTGTCTCTTGGTAAATTCAGTTCCTCCTTAATCGCAGCTGCTCTTTGGAAAGCCAGTGCATGTGGGTCTTTTTCCATTACAGTATTTATCTCTTGTTTCCATGGAGAGATAGAGAGAGCTGTTTTCAGACTGAGGTTTTCTGTATCTTGTGTTTGTCTCCACCTATCCTGTGAGGACACATTACTATAATCAAGTTTGTTGTCTTTGAGCTGCTGGTAACTATCCACCTTTGAGAAATCCCTTCCTACTGTTTCATTAAAATGTTGCTCAGTATTTCCCTTACTTATGAGATATTCTCTGGTTTGATTGTTGTAAGCGTTTAGCCTCGGTGTTTCCGTAGCTGTGTAAGGTGCTTTAAGTCCATAGACATCTCCTCCCAGAGTTTCTACATTATCCGTCATGCCTTGCTTATAGGGAGTAAATGACGAAAAGCCTTCATGGAGATTCTGTCCATTAGCCAGCTGATTGGTAGTGTAATTTTCAGGTATGAAGCCAGTGAACCCAGGGTGATGAACAATCTCACCTTGCATCTGAGCTGGCTGGTAATCATATTCTGAATATTGTCCTGTATGTCCCGTTGCGGTTTGAGAATTCAGCATTGTCTGTATAAATCCTGGGTTATGATACTGGTTTACATATGGATGTGAGGCAGCATTTGTCCCGCTGGATTCTTCTGACAGGGAAAACTGAGTGTCTTGTTCTGGAAAATCAGGAATATCTATCACAGTGTCTCTTGGCTCCAGTGTAGAGATCTGTTTGTTCTTCTCTTGTGTCTCCAAGCCTTTAAATTTGGTGGGACTGTAGGTACTTTTTACTCTCTTCCTGTTGTCTTTGAGATTGAAGAGTAGGCTTGTGGCTCTGGATTTGTAGCTGGACATCCTAACATCTGGAGTGGCTCCCCTGCTTTCTGCTCTAACTGGAGGATGTTCAACAGGTTGAGGAGAAAGTGAACCCTGCTGGACCTCTGATGTCTCTGCTTGCTGATGTGTTTGGACTAAAGGTGTGAGCAGCTGGCTGATGTTGAAGGGAGTTGTGCTTGTGTTACTGCTGACAACGTTTGATGCAACTGTTTTTGGATTGTTAACATAGGGAATTACGTTGTTGTTGCTATAGTGTCCTCCTTGTTGATCTGCCGTCATTGCGGTTGAGATATTTTGTTCTGTCATCATTTTGAGTTTTTGTTGGAGAGCTTTGACGGAGCTGATGGTGTCCTGGACGCGTCGAGACATCTCAGTGGTGGGTGATGCAGTTGATGGGCGTTGGGATGGTAGCCTGTTTGTTCCCAGGCTCTGTGTGCGCTTCCTGTGAGGATAATGTCCTGCCAACTCTGACTCGCACCGCTTCTCCACAGCCAAAGCTTTCTGCAGCACTGTGGATGTTGAGGTGGAGCGTGAAGAAGTTGAAGGAACCACAGGGGCAAAGTTATTCCTCTGGTGTCTGAAACCCCTCTCCTCAAACCTAGAAGCACCGTGTGGTTGAGCACCCAGTGAAAGCTCCTTGTACATCGGTGTCTCGTACCATTTAGGGAACTCAGAACAGTGCATAAACCCTGAGACTTCTCCTTGTTGGAAGGGAAACCTGTTATGGTCCCTCCATACCTTGAAGGGACTATACTCACTGTGTATAAAGAAGTTGGAGTTACAGCTGACCTGTGCAGACATGCTGTGTTTACTGTGGGAAGATCTCATAAAAGAGGATGCAGAATTCATGTGTGCCAGTGCTGCGACTTCAGAAGAGTAAAAGTTAGCATCTCGGGATGGGAATGAACCAGCTGAGGGGAAATGACCGCTGTTAAAGTTCTGCTGGTATGATGTTGAGAATTCGGAGAGTTCCCTTTGGATACTCATCAGAGCTGATTTGTCCCAGCTTGGATCAACATTCAACTCGCTGTCCATCCCTGCTCCGTCCTTGTGTCCTTCAGAATTAAAAGCTCGGATGAGAGAGGAAACTCTGGATCTACTTCTGCGCTGCTGTGAACTCAACTCTGTGGCTCCATTGCTTAGAAAGGACAGCTGTTCTTCCCTCAGAGATTCCCCCTGTTGAGAACTTTCCACAAAGGAGTGTTGGAATGTGGCAGAAACCCTCCCTTGTGTCCTTTCCCCATAAACCTCCCACTGTGGATCTCTGTGGATCTCAGCCCCATACATTCCTTCATGGATCCAGTCCTGGCCATACTGCTGCACCCTGAGGCTGAAGCTCTCATGTGCAGCTCTTTTAAGTTCCTCCCTCTCTCTGTCCTCTCCGTCTCCGTCCCGGCCGCTGTGGCTAAAAGCCAGCTGTCTGTCTCTTTGGGTGCAGGGCGAGGATGAACACAGGTCGGAGTCATTATAAACAGCATCGTCTCCTATGCAGAGACTCCTGAATGCTCGATCTGTCAGATTGCTGACTTCACGGTCAGTCTCATCCAGAAACGACCCACCGCTGGAGGTATCGCTGTAGCCTCCATCGCTGTGCTTTCGATGGCCTCCATTTTTCCGGCGTGAGCGGCGCTTCTCAACTGAGGTCATAATGCAGGCTCGCTAACAAAAAGCTCTGTCCTCAGTTTTTTACTCATTCATGCAAACACAGACCTCAAAATTATACACTCTGCCTGCTGCTGGAGCTACAGGGCCCTGAGTTTGGGCCCCCGGTCAGGATTTTGTTCAGCAAGGAGCTCCTAAGGCATTGTGCTTTATGGTTGTCCTCTGTCCAAAAAAATTCTGGAATTTGCTGTTTTCCTGGAAGAGAAAAGAACCAAGAATTAGCCTGAGCTTTACTAACACTTATAAAACCACTCATCTGAAAAAAAAAAGTTTAAATAAAGCATTTGCATGAAGTTTGAAATGCACTGAAATGTACGCTGTCACAGAGCTTTGCTTCTTTTATGGGAGATAATAAACTGTAACTCTTTTGCTGTAGTACTTATTTTCTGATAGCTGGCCAAGTTTTTTCCCCCTTTGCATTAAGCAGCAATGTACTGTATGTGGTTCTGAAAACAGCTCTGTAAATCCTTCCACTCAATCACTATGACCTTCAGAGACATGTTGTCAATAAAACTACACTGTTGCTAGGCACAGTAAAGATAGTCTCACGTGAGTTATTTTGGGAAAGTAAGATGCAAGATACAAACTTGGATAGACCACTCACTCATACACACACACACACACACACACACACACACACACACACACACACACATGTGCTCATACAAACAGGTATACATATGCACATGTAGTTTAATTTGGAAATATTACATGGACTCATAGCTGTTTTCCCAAATTGGTACGAGCACATTTCACCCATCTTTAGAATAAGAGCTAGATTTTGACATGGTTTTAACAAAAATCAAGATTATATACTGAGATAACGACAAATTATCAGTGTGTGAATGTTGATAAGAGGTAAAACAAGTTACATTGATTTCCATCAAGCTGTTTCTTTTTGAGTCGAAGATCCAAAATGTCAGGTAAGCACCGGTCAACTTAACTTGAAAACTAATCTTGTCAGAAAATCCTTTTGGTTTCACTGCACTCTTCCTTTAAAGTGCAGAAAATGCATGAGAAAAGACGAGTAAAATATCTTAAGTAGAATTGTTACTAAATTTAGATTTTATTGGTAATATAAGAAAGTTTATTGCTAATGTAAAAATATCACGTTATCTACAATTTTATAATGTGACATTTAATTTTGCATTATCTGTGTTTAAATTTTAGTTATTTGTATTAAAATTTTACCATTTAAAATATTTGACATGGTCAATATTAATTTACAAAAAACAAAGTGTGTAGAACATTAAAACAATCAGAGGGGAAATACTTATGTAGTGCATTTTTTTTAATCAAAAACTGATGTTTTCTGATATGTAAATCTGAAACAGCCAACAACAAGTGCTAAAACATCTTTAGGCTGAATGTGTTGACACACTGGCTTTGTGCATTGTTAGCAGAGGGCCCTCAAATATGTACTGTAAAAATCCTGAACTAAGATACAATAAATGGTATAATGTAAATGTCAGTGTCGGCATCGGTGTCAAAAATAATGCTCGACAGCACAGTTAAAATGTCTTTCTTTATCAGGGCCTCTTACAGCCTTCTATCACCTGTTGTACAGTCCCTTTTAAATCAAACGTTTGTACATTTAGAGGTAACGTCATGGGCATGTTCTGGTTAAATTTACTGCAGCTGCCAGGCAGCCGTCACCTTGCTCTTAATACCCAGTAGCTCAATAATATCTTCTGGCCTGGACGCCTTCCATCTCGTATGCATCTACAGGCCAGCTACACATCACATTGTTGCACTCTCAGTGTCAAACTAAGCTGGTGAAAAAATTAAAAGAAGTTTAAAAATTTAATGCAAAAGCTTTCATCTTCAGCAGAAAAAAAACAGTAAATTTAAATGGCTTGACTCATAATTTGCATGTTACTTTATCTCAATCCAAACATCACATGCTGTCTGATGGGGGAAAAAAAATTACCGGAGAGAAGCATTAAAAAAGCATGCACAATTATGGTAATAATCCCTGATTTCAGCCCCTCTTTGTTACATAAATCTCATGTCAAACTGTCAGGGTGATTTCTGTTCATTCTTGCATGTGATAGGTTTATTTTTATCCAGTGACGGGCCTCCAACTCTAAAACCTGACACCAAAAAGGCCTCACTTTCAGAGGGACTGGACAGTAGCAAATCCATCACTTCTGGTAGCAGAGAGGATAAATTTAAATGTTTCTAAATGTCAGCAACCATCAGCACAACAAGTTAACATTTTATCAGTACCTTCAATAAGTAAATATATATTTTCTTTTCTAGGTTAAAGCAGGGATTTTTTGTCATATCTTTTCATGTATTTATCACCATGAAAATGTCCACTCTTAAAACTCACAGAAACTGAAAAGGCATGCATATTTGGAAGCTTTAAGCTTTAAGCTTTTATATATATTATTTTTAAGTTAGGCCTTTAAACATAAACAAGAATGAAGTGTTAGTTATTATCTTACCTTCCAGTTTCATAATCCATAATCTGGGCCTTATTGTAAACTCCTCAAAAGGCTCCGTCTCCACAAAAAGGCCTTGCTGATCTGATCTTACCCTGTCACCTCACACGAGCCCTCTGGCAGCTCTGGCTCCTAGTTTTGTCAATGATCCAAAGCAAAATCCTCTATATAGTCCACAGTTGGGTCTTTGAGCATCTGACCAGAGGCAGGCAGCAGGACTCGGGGCTGGAGACCTGACAGAAATAGAGGAGTCGTCCCAGAGAGAGTGTCCACCATGGGGGACAGAATGAGGGCTTGGGCTAGCATGCGGATCTGTGAGATCCTTTGGTGTCGAGTGTCAGACGGATGAAACAAACAGCCTCTCAACTATTTATAAATCTGGACAGCTAGCTGTTGGCCATTAGCAGCTAGAACTAGCTGTCACAAACTTGGAAGGTGTAGCAACTGGCTGGGGAGGTTGTGGGGTCAAAACCAGGAGAAAACCTAATTTCCCGAAGATGTGTTATTATTGTGAGTGAGCGGGTGAGGGAGGAGGAGGGGGCCTGTAGTGCTGGTGCTCCTTTGGGAGACATAAATAACTTCACTACCTCACACTTGAGTGCCACCCTCTTCGTTGAACAGAGCTGACAAGCACTATATGGAGTGTCAACAAGTGGCTCTTGGTCACCGCCCACCTGCTATCATCACCACACACTTGAATGACGCTTTCTATTGACTGTAAACCAGATGGTAGACACGTTATGGCAGGTCGACACATTTTCTCCTTCATTTCCTCTTGCAGAGGTTTTTCATTTAATGCCACAGATCCAGGAGGATCATTCTTACATGTATTTTACACTCATTTGTTGTAGCATTAGAAGTCTAGTCTCCCTGGCTACAGCCTTGTTCACCCCCCAGCAGAAAAGGCCATAAGGCAGAGGAAGGGGAGGAACTGTACCTCCCCCCTGTCATCCCGTTCGGTTCACCCCTCCTTCTGCTGCCCGCTGCTAAAATAGGAGATTGCTGTAGCAGATAGTTTCCTGGGATTCTTGGCGGGTGCAGGGCCAGCCTGGCGGGATGATGGACACACACACATGGGCCTTAATGGAGAGACACACTCCTCCACATATGCCCGCACAAACACGCACTCTCACAAAAACACACTCCCACACACACACACATATATATATACTCACAGTTGGTTTTGCATACAGCTTACTAAACTATGGGAAAGGCTGAGGTAATCCCTTTTTAACTGATCTGTTTTCTCCCCTATAAGTGACATCTACCTCCATCCACACATCCGCCTCACCACCATTTTCCCTCCACAACCAGAAATATTGTCCACAATACAATGTCCACAATTTCTAGACTTCTTACACGTAGCTGAGATAAACATCTTTACAGATCTAAAAACATCCTTATTCAGATTTTGCAACTTGCTGCTATATTATCTTGTTTTGCTGCTTATGTTTGGGCCATAAATACTCAGCACTTGTTAAAAAATTGGTTTTGATTAGTGAGATTTGATTTAAAAAAACCTCCCTCAGCAAAAAATTACTCAATGTGTGCCTCTCCAAAATGCCCAGTTCTCTCTCTCTGAAGTTTGAAGCAAGCTGCTGGGAGTCTGGACAAGTTTCTTGCTCACTAAGTCCCTCTAGTGGACAAGGTGAGAATAGCTATTTAAATTCCTTTTGATCTCTTCTGAATTTCTGCCTTTTATTTATTTTAATTATTTCTAATTTTTTGCATAATGCAACTTTAACTTTGCATCAACATATTTTTTTTATTGTTGAGCTTCTGAGGACTGTAAGCATTGATCACAAACGCTGAGGATGCTCTTCTTCTGTGCTGAGTAAGGAGGAGCAGAGCTGTGGTTATGTGGCAGACAGCAGACAGACACACTACTTGCTGCATTAAGATATGCTTTGTTTGTATTATCTCCATTCAGAGACTTGCTTAATTGATTCTAATTGATTGGGTTATTGATCAGCTCTGTTGCAGAGATGATACAATGTGTTGTTTCCCCTCAGTGGACCAGACCTGAAGGCACTTTATGCCTGACTTTGGAAGCTGGGTCCTTGAATAGTAAAATTTAGGTGTTGCACCAAATGTCAAGTAAAAGAATTGTATGCATGTGTCTTTCTTGGGCATACTGTCTCTTTCTATGTGCCTTATATTGTCTGTGGATGGGTGCATGTGCATAACGTCTCCCTTTTTCAGGACATATTTCCCCACATCCCTGCAAAATATTTCATTACTGCAACAAAAGAAGCCCATTAACTGCACTGTAAGAACAGAGTTCAACTGCTGTCCCCCGTATTCACCATGTTTGTCTGCTTTTCTGGCCGCTCTCCAGCTAATTTGATATAACAATGCTCCACAAAAACGCCTTAGGACTTTTTTTAGGTGACAGAAAATTATCAATGATGCCACATGCACAGCTGAATGTCAACACCAACTTGACTTGTTTATCAAATATTAAAGCAGTGAATTATGGGCACCATGCAGAACTTAATGATGATCGTAGTCATTATAACTTCAGCATCCTTTGTTTCGGCTAATGATTAAATTCCACAACTACTGTATTCAATTTTGGAGAGATTGAATGTGTTTTTCACATCTTTTGTATGAGTTGGCTGGATTCTGTCGTCCATATTGGTACTTTTCCTTTTTTTTTTTTTTTTGGAAAAGGAGCTGATTTATATAAGGATATTGTGTTATCATTAGCTGCCATGTCAGGGGGCTTAACATCTTTGCTCCGGAGCTCTCTCATGCACATAAATAAAAATCATTTTATTAGGCCATAATGTTTTTTGGTAATATTATTTGGGGTACGGATAGATAGAACACCTGCTATATGACAGGCCCATAATATTATGACACCAAATAAATTAAAAAAAGGCCATAATAGATTCTAATTTTCAAACTTTATTTTAATTGCTTAAATTGCAATTTATTTGTATGGATGGTGTGTTCATTTTTGTGTGGAAATATGATGTTGCAATAAAATAAAAATGCCATCAAATTTTAAAAAGCGTTAATGTCACAGTAGGTTGGTTCATAGTCAGTGGAAGAGTCACTTTATTGGAATATTTTTAGGGTATTTACAACATGCACACATAACGGTGTAAAAAAAGAGGATGTGAGTGCTCGGTGCTCTGTGTACAACCTGGCACGACTTCTGACATTATCTCCCTCTTCTGTGTCACCAGGGTGTCGCCTCATCAATTATTGAACCAGTACTTCATGGTAATACATAATTTCTTATTAATTATTCATGATAATGTGTGTGTAGTTTACTTAATTGTGTTATTGACTATCAAAAGTAATTTCCTGAAAATCCTCAAGGACGCAAATTGAATCAACCCAACTACTGGCCGTGTGCTCCGCGGTTAAGTATTCTCAATCTGATCAGCTTTATTCAAGAGTCGTCCGAGTGAGGAGGGATATTTAGGAATAATAAATCGACACATGTATTGCCTGTGATTAACTACCGTGTGAGAGGCCCTGAGGTGATGAGAGATGATATTTTTAAAATGTAAATTCAACATTAATAAATAGCATATATCACATTTAATGGGGTTTATTTTTTTTAAAAAAATGCTAAAAGAGAGGAATAATAAGAGGAAGAGGTTGAGCATTCCTAAAAGTAAATAAATAATAAGAGTCACGGTTGCTTTCCTCTCCCGGCTTTAAGGGAAACTGATAAATAATGTATCAGAACAGATGGCTGGAGCGAGAGGCAACAGGAGAGGAACATGAGCGACTACATCTTTAATTGTTTTAAAGAACATGTCACAACAGGACTGGTGTGTTCCCTGTCTGCTGACGCTACAGATGTGCTAACAGAGTGAAGGGGACAACCGGCGCTCTGTCAGAGGGTCCGCTGCTTCAGCCTGCCTACGTTCACACATGGACGTACTGTTATTCTGGCACATGTACACATTTACACTGAAAATGGCTGATTAATATTAAAGTGCGCTCTCACTTTAAAAATCAAATGAATGAGAGATTGTTTGAGCCCATTACTGACTGACCTGATGGCATAAACATTATATTGCCTTAGTCCTCCCTGTCCTGCCATCAGTTCTACACTTACAGTTCAGTTTACATGCATTAACACTCACAATGTAAGCATCGGTCGTCTTTATGAAAACAAGTGGAAATGCATCAGGATTAGTTAAATTCACATTATGAAATAGGTCTTTTTGATGCACACATGTTGTATCTATGTTAGTCCATCAAGTAAAGTCCAGCAGTGCGCCAAGACACTTAGAGATCCAAAACCGCACATGTGCTTCTGTGGGGATAACAAGGCCCCAGATATTCAGCATTTTTCACAAACTATAATAACTTACTGTCAAATAAATATATAATGTTTGCATCCATACATTGTGATATCAGTAAAGTCTTTTCCAGGTTGTTTCTGGAGTCAGTTGTGCTTAGTTGCTCATGGGACCAGAGTAGAGTAGAGTAGTAATAACAGGCACGATCACACAGATTTAGAGTATCAGTACATCCACGTTTGTGTCCAGCGCCTCACTTTTTCTCCAGTGGTTCCTTGGAGCAGTGAGGGTGTTTGTCAGGACTGCTTCCCAGGATGGGGACCTTGTTGGCCAGGCTTGGACTGGAGCTCTCTCCCCCTCTTCCCACAGTGCCGGGCACCTCAATGACAGGGCCCACCGTGGGCCTCGGCACCCCGGCTGCGCTCACGCCGACTCCAGACAGGACTCCCGCGCCGGCGCTGGGCCCGGTTGCTGCACTGATCAGGTTGGCAGACTGCAGCACAGCCTCCGAGTGCTCGCGGGCCTTCATGCGCAGGGCGGCCACGCTGGCAGTGCGGTTGCCCTGACAACCGTAGGGTGGCAGGAAGGACAAGCCCATGGGGTCGGACACACAGCAGGAGCACAAACCATTACCTGGAATATGACAAAAGTGGGACTCTTGTGGAACTACTAAAAACCAGATTTAAGCCGTCATTATCATCATTATTACCGTCTTGTTTTGCAAATGAATGAGAGTCATATTTACCTTTTAGTGTGGCGACCTGTGAGAGGGCCTGGGCGTAGGTGGCAGAGTTGAGGAGGGTGCCTGGTATACAAGAGGGGAAGAACGGACCACTTGGCCCCACTGTCCTGTTGATACTGGAGGAAACAGATTTACTGTGTTAAATTATCTGTTGAAAAATTAAACAGACAAATTATTCTATTATTACACCTACATTCCTCTCTCTTCTCTTTTTTATATCTACACCGTGCACTGCAGAGCTGGTTTTTTTTTAGCTTTGATTGTTTCATTGTCAATTTAATTGGAAGAGTTTATTAGGAACACATTATAATCTACAGAAAAAGATCTAAATGGCTGTCAGAGTTTCATGCCTCTTATGTATTTCCATCATCCAAACTAAGCAGGCTGCATATCTGGACCAGCATCCTTCCTGCCACACATTTCTCCTGCTAACAGGATCTTGACTCACAGTGATAGCAGCTAAAACAATCGTCTGTCTTCTCTCACCTCTGCTGCATCTCCAGTGGTTCTTTCTGTTTTCGGCTGTGATCCACTGGGGACTGAGAGTTGATGCTGCGAGATGGAGGAGTGCCCTCACTCATCTGCTCTTTGCCTCCTTCAGGGTCTGAGCTCCCTCGCTCCGTCTTCCTCCACTTTGCTCTGCGGTTCTGAAACCAAACCTGCATAAAAAAAAAAAATGAAAGGGAAGACATAAAGTAAAAACAATTAAACAAAATGAATAATTAAAACTAAAATATCCTTGCATTTCCTGAAACATTAGCGGTATCCATCCTTTCGTTTTATTTATTGAAAGCAGCTTCATATCCCTGCCAAATTTTTTAAATTTCCCCTGCACACTTATTCGGCTTGTCACAGACAAACAAATACAAACTTAAGTTCTCCTTTTGCTCTTATTTGTATTGTCTTGTAAATCAGGAGCTGTTTGAATGCCTCAAGCCGGCGCTCCAGTGTCCCACAGTCCCTGATTTATCCCAAAAAACTTCACCATCCACACAGTTGAGAACATATAGCCAAGTTCTGGTGTCTTAATCGAATGAAGGTCACTGCCTATAACAACATTTAATTGAGCAATTTTTCATTATCATATTTTAATGACTTCCCACTGACAGTTGTGCTGCCCGAGAGAGAAGCAGCTATGATGAAGTCGTTTATTTCCCTATTTAGTGATTGTTTGACAACATCAGATTCGATTAGGACTTGGTTCTAGCAGGCATTAATCATGATGTGTGAATGGAGGTTAGAGTCGGTGTGCATGTGCTCTGCATCCCTCCTATTGTACCGGAGGTATAAATGATGTCAACAGCCAAACAAAACACATGCATTCATTCGGCATAAAGAAAAGACAACATTTTGGTGGCAGGACAACAATACAACCAATGGACTTATCTCACCCCTGCACCTTCCAGCTAGAAGTCGCGCCCCCCCACACGCACCCCTCTCTGAATGGGCTATAATTGCTCCATTAATCTCAATTTGTGGCGTGCTCTTAATGCGGGGGAGGCCCATTGACACTTTACAAAAAGGGGGGCAACAACACTACAACAGAAAGGAAATTTATTTTCTAATAATAATGTAAGTTTAATATCCCTGCATACTGCGGTGGATTCATGTTCAGATTTAATAATAGGAATGTGGTAATCGGATTAGGAGGGGAATAATTTGTTTACAATCCCTAATTTACAGCGCTGGATTCCATTATCAACCCCGCCATTGGGTTTAAGCGATAGTAAGATGACCCTGGGGAACAAAAGGCAAACTATTATATTTCCCACAATTAGATCTGCGCGCACAACAAAACCCAAAAGCAAATCTGGAATGCAGGAAATTACATACAGGACACATAACTTAATTACATCTGGCCAAGTTTATAACGGCGCATATGTGCAGGGCAGGAGCGGAATATAAATTACCAAATTTAAGGTGAGTGCGTGCGTGTGTATTTTATTTTATTTTTTTTGTTGTTATGTGTTTATATTTTTAAGTGTGTGCGTGTGTGTGTGTGTGACAGAGAGGGAGACAGACAGACAGACAGATACATTTGAAGAGGCTGCAGACTTTGCCCTCTTTTAAAGCACATATCGTTTTCGGTCTGCGTTACGGGAAAGAGATCTGCATGGATGATGTATTCCTACCTTTGAGACGAGGACAAATTAGTGAGGAACATTATCGCTGGTTAATTATGAATGACCGATTAATCAAGCTAATCTAATATTCACCATTATGTTGATGTTATTAAAGTGCATCGCCGGAATGACAGAGTGGCTTAATTTACCCACTCTCGCATGGTCAAACGTGCCCAGGACACATAAAGCTGCAGCAGCCTACCTGCACCCTGGCCTCGGTCAGGTTGATCTTCATGGCCAGCTCCTCCCGGGTGAACACGTCCGGGTAGTGAGTCTGAGCGAAGACAGCCTCCAACGCCTCCAACTGTGCCATGGACACAAAACACCGACATACTGGTTTATTTTCTATTAGCCAATCTATTTGTACATTTGATTTATTCATTTCTACTTGTCTACTCGGGTTTCTCTCTTCATTTCCTTTTCTCTTTCTTCCTTTTATTTTCCTTATTATCTTTTCCTTTCTTTTTTATCTTTACTTTCTTTCTGTCTTTCTCTCCTTAAATTCTTCCTTTCTTCCTTTAAATTCTTCCTTCCTTCCTTCCTTCTTTCTTTCTTTCTTTCTTTCTTTCTTTCTTTCTTTCTTTCTTTCTTTCTTTCTTTCCTTACCTTCTTTATTTCTTCCTTTCTTCCATCATCCTTATCAGATCTTCCCTGTCTAAAAATATAAAACTCCTTTCTTTCACCTCCTTAGTTCCTATTGTTCTCATTAGTTTGTATCAAAACATAAAAAACTCTTTAACTCGCTCATACATCTAAAATGAGTTACATCATATTTTTTTATCAAATAAACAAACAAGTCTTAAAGAGGTTTAAATAATGGCCTTGCATCAAATTACGTGCATGTAGGCCTAAAGAGATGGCTGCAGTTTTCTCACGCATCATCTTTAAAAGACAAATATTTATTCATAAAGGTTTCTTAATGTTTCATTTTCATTTCATGCTTTGAACAATCAAGTTTTTTTTTTAATTTCAGTTTATTGCCATTTCAAACTAATTCTAAAGGCTTCATTTTTCTGTCTGGAAAAGCATTTCTCTGCCAGAGTCCTTCATTAAAAAAAAGACAATTAATTTGTTCTTTTCTCTCATATTTAATATATTCACAATTCATTTTAGAGTTTCAGATATTTCTTGTTTGTTGTTTCTACCCTGGTAAATAATTACCTGTTGCAACGTAAATGTTGTCCTGTTTCTGCGCTGTTTTCTGCGGAGAAACCCATCATCAAAATCAGCCGGGGCGTGGTTGCCAAAACCGCTTGAATTCACTAAAAAAAGTTTTTTGAGAGAGTTTAGTCACTTAATAAAATAAAGGTTAAAGTTCACAGGATTGCATTACAATTGATTTAGTAAATGAGTTTAAAAGAAAAACTTAACTCCAAAAAGAAATGCAGAAAAAAACCCCAATGAATTCTGGCCAAAGCAAACAAGATGAGAGAATCTATTCTCTGGCACATTTTGTATTTCCATTAGTTGCATGAAACATTGATGTCGGGTGTCTGAGGGGAACCATGACGGACTAAGAGGCATGACACCCAACATCTGTGCCCGGGACAAAACGCCCCCTCTGCCCCGGGGCCAAACCACCAGCGCTTTCCACCAAAACAGCCAGCAGATTGACACAGCAGAGGGAAAATCAGACTTAACCCCTTATGTCCACCTTTGAATTTGAGGATAATAGAAAATACCCGTTGATTTAGACTAATGGAGATGTTTATGATGACGCATTAAGCGTTCAGCCTATTTGAGTTATAATTATTTAAAAAGGAAAAATAACAGTTTTGACGTTGCGATCGATGACTGATCGGATCAAAGCGCGAAATATTTTAATTTATGACTACATAAAATAAAATTTAGCTTTTAAAGCCCCGTGCCACTTTTATTCCTAAATGAGGATGATCGTAAAATAAACATTTGCTCAGGCCTTGTGTCGCATCTAACAACAAAACGCATTCTGTACTTTGTGCGCGTAAGTGCGAAGTCCCAACATCGCAAAACTTTTCTGACTCAGGTATAAAACGTTTGAAAAATAACCCGCTACCACAAATATAAGCAACAAACAATAATAGTAAATATACAGGAGAGAAAACTTACATGTGTTGGAGCGACAGCACTCTCCGTCCAGCTGAGGCGGACAGTGGAAGTAGAACATCCTGGCGCGTCTCCGAGCTGCGAAACTGAACCTGGAACAGAGACAAAAGTTTCAGCCCGAAGCCTCTGATCGGCTACAGCTGCTGCAATGCGATTCAGATCTGTGGTGGGAAATTTTTTAACATATTAAATCACCCTAAAAAGAAGCGGCACCGTGCGGCACTTCGGAGGATTCAAAGTTAATGCGAGAGAGCATCCTACCTGCAGCGAGGATGCTGATGTGAGTGACTTCCCGCTCTGGAGAGAGGAGGCTGCTGCACTTCCTCTGACTCTCTGTCTGGGAGTGTCCAAACCTCTCTCTCCCTCTCTCCTACACACACACACACACACACACACACACACACACAGTCAGACATCAGGCTGGCAGAGCTGCTTGAATATCGTTAGTGTGAGTTCCATTAACAAGCTAATCAAGGAGAATTTTCCTCCAGTAGCGTCGCCCACATTTACATGGCTAATGGATAATGACTTCTGATTGGTCATTTAGCAGCCTGGTGTTACCAGTGGATGAGATTTGAGTCATTACTGCCGAATATGCTCACGCACACTCTCTTACACACTGGCAAATTTAGTTTCTTATGCACTCTACTTCATTTCCTCACACACACACTCTCACACACACATTCACACACACACACTCACAGCGAATGTACCTGATTTCTCGCTGTGTGACAGGCCGGCGGCTGACCCTGTTCTCTCCATTAGAGAGTATAATTAGAGCAACTCACCCCGGCGCTCAGACACACACACAAACACACACGCACACACACATACACACAGTAATTAGAGCAGCTCACCCCAGTGCTTCCACAACAAACACAGCATAATGCCCTCATTATGGCCCAGTCATTTCAGGCAGGGCCTAATCAGGCCCACAGTGATTTATATCACTTTTTCCTGTTCGCAGCAAATGAAATCTGTAGGCCAAATTAATACTGGCTTTTCATCATCGCCCAAGTTAAAAAGCCAGTTACCGTCACAATTCCCCTCATTAATTTAACGGCTGAAAATCCCAGGCAGGCGGAGTAAACACTCATTATCGTGGACAAATTGAGGAGGGACCGGAGCAAGTGAAAGAGAGAGGAGAAAGATGGAAAAAATCTTTTTGAGTGAATTAACTTCACAAACAAAAGCAGATTGATCGTCGCCGCCGCTCTGACGGGGCCGAGCGTCGGCTTTCGGCTCCGGCGGAAGAAGAGAGAAAATAGTTTCCAAGTTTGTTTCTTCTGGTGTTTTTGAGATTATTTGTTTAAATTATAAACATGGAAGCTGTTTTAGTTTTTATGTAAATGTGAAAAAAGCACAAAAAGCCAAACAGAGTCGATTTGCAGCTCTGAGATCAAATCTGAGGTCATTTTTCTTCTGTTCTTCTTCGTTTCAGTGACTCGGATGAAAACGGTAACGGACCTGTCGTCCAAGCGAGCAGCTCGTCGCCTGAAAGCTCCTCAGGCTCAGAGTCAGACTCCGAGTCCGACTCTGACTCAGACTCCCTCACAGAACAGAAGAAGAAGAAGAGCGACGTGAAGTCCAAACCCAAGGTGACGTTACGATTCTCTGCAGACGCATCAGAAATGAAACACTTTGCTTGATTTTCTACATGAAAACATGCTTTGTTCTTAAGGTTTTAAGTCGTCAGGCGTATTTTATGACGGCGTTTGTGTTTGTTTCCAGTTTCTTTAGCGGTCATGTGACTTTTTGGAGCTTGTTTTTGTAGCAGTGGTGGGCGGGGCAACAAGCCTGTGATTGATAGACCAAAAACTTTTTAAATGAGGGAAAAATTAGACATATCAAGCCATTTTTACAGATTATTTAAATTTCATCCATCATAAACAAAATGTTAATTCTAGCAGAGTATTTTTACATATTTAGATCATGTCAGGAGTGGATTTTTAAACGTTTTAAGTCCGTTTAAACACATATTTATGTTATGAGTCACCATCTTCTTCTAAAGGAAAACCTTTTAAAGCAAAATAAAGCAAAGAAATGTTGTGAATTTCAACCAATAAACAAAAAGCAACATATAAATAAAAGAAATCTGATCTTTTCTAGATCTGATTCTTAACACAAACAGTGCTGATTCAATGCAGTTTTCATTTTATTTTTAATATTATAAGACTGAAAGTTTCTCATTTGTCAAACTGTGATGTTAAATTTCATCTCAGTTTCAATCAAAATCAAATTTTCATCCCTGATAAAAAATATTCTACAATAAATCCTGTTGAAACCAGTGCAGATCTGATATTATAAGCAGGAAAATGGAGAAACAACATGTTTGTTTTCCAAGATCAGGATTTATATTATGGGATGAAATTTAGCTTCTGTGTTATCAGCTTTAGTTTTCCTCCTTCAGTCCTTCATTCGTCCCTTTTTCAGCCTTTTTCTCACCTGTTATGCTCATCAAATTATTTCACCCTCCCTTTTCTTTCTCTGCACTATGAAATTCTCATTTCATACAGTTTGTCATTTGGACATGGCCTATGAATTATGCATCTGTCTCTCTCTCTCTTCCTCCTCCAGACCTTCGTTTACTAACAAGGTTTCCGTCTCTATTACCGCCAGCGAGCGTCAATCAGAAGAGATCTGATAAGATACGGCCTCTAACTTCATTGTTTGTTTGCTCCCTCGTTCCTCTCTCCCTCCTCTGTCCTGATGTTTTTTTGTTTTTTCCGACTCTGGAGTATGCAGAGTGGGATTTTATGGTTCTTTATGTGACGTTAGTGGAGCCTCGGTTGGTTAGGAAGGTGTGAAGAAAGGCTGATAGAAGCTCTCGTAGCTTTAAATGCGTTTTTATTGGCTCTCGTGTGGCGCGAGCCGGAGACGCGTGTTGTAATTCTCACAAGTCGACGCCTGACAAGTCGACGCCTCGGTCGCGTGCGTCGGTCGTGACGCGACACTGAAAAATCCCAGACATGTTACATGTGAATGCAGAGTGTCTGTTTTTCAGGATGAAGGTTGGATGTCACCCTCTGAATAACACAACACACACACACTCTCAGTCCTTTTGTTTCCCAGGTTTCATTTTTCCTGTTGCTGTTTGTTTTACAGGTGGAAGTAAAATCCAAGAAGGAAGTCTCCCTGCTGGATCTAGAGGACTGTGAGTTTGTCTCCACTGTAAATCACTTCATTTCCAGCAGTTATAACCCAGCTTTACTGTTCCCTTCAGCTCTGTTAGTCCCTCTCACACTGAACAAAAAACCTGCTAACATCTGGATTTTATCCTCAGTGGAAGCAGGTACATTAGACAGTCACACCTGGGTCAAATAAGTCTTTAGCAGTTGTGTTTATTGGCTTCAGCTCCAATCTGCAGTAATGGGAATGTGACGCCCAGATATACACGCTAACTTTCAGGCTTTTTTAAAAAAACATTTTCCTGATGTTATTTTAAAAATAATGAACAGCTATCATGGAGGCCATGAAGGTTTTTTGCATTGTCACTGGCCTCCAAGCTGCTTTCTTTTGTTTCCTGTTTTTCAAAATAAAATCAGAAAGGGTTGACTACTTTACAGGCGTTGGAAATAGAAGTCAGTCCCGTAGTTTTTAGCAGGTTTTCCAGCATTAAAAAGTTGCCTCTATGCACTATTTTTTTTGTGTAAAAATGATTTTAGTTTGTTTTTGTTTGCAGCCTGCAAATTTGCTCGCATAAACTCACATTTTGCAACAGCAGCAATCTCCAAAACAGCTGATAAACTGGATGTTTCCTGCTGACCAAACGGCAAATAGCAGACACAGAAAATTAGCAAAGTCTTAGCAATAATCTTTGTCATTCAAGCTTCTTCTCTAATTCCTCTGTAATATAAAACTCTCCAGCTGTCATGATGGTAAAAAAATATGTCTGCCTTCAGATAAAATCCTGAATCTATTTTTTTATCACTTTAATTGTTGAATTTATTAAATAAATCTTGAACAGAAGTTTAAACAAAAGTTCGTCCACGCTTATAAAACTAAGTTTGACAAAAACATCCTTTAATTGAACTCACACTGAAATATGTCAGCTGATGGATTTTGTTGATCAGAAAAACTATTATAATTTTTACGCAATTGTGTGTAGCATTTAAAAACGTTACTCTTTGGCGCCCCCTAGTGTCAGTAACAGAAAAGGCCTGTTTTCAGCCTGTTTCCTTGGTGTGTTTCAGTCTCTCCTGCTCCCACAAACACTCCCAAGTCTTCGGTCCTCTCGGCGAGTCTGCTGTCCGACCTCGAAGGCCTGTCGCTCTCCAACACCTCCTCCACCGTGCAGGTGAGTGCACCTGTGTGTGTGTTTGTGTGTGCGCGTTAGAAACACACACAGATGACATTTCCTCTGTCGGGGTGTGTGTGTGTGTTTGTGTGTGTGTGTCTGACGCTGACAGAACAGCAGAGCAGCATGTGAGCTGCTGAAATGAGCTTCTCTCCCTCGACGAACATTTCTGCCTCAGACGCCAACTATTGACCTTTCCTGCCTTCTTATATTTATAGCCGGTCGGGACAGAACCGCTGCTCCTCCCTGTTTCCTGTATCTCTTATAGTCTGTCTCTCTCACCCTGCCTGTCTTTGGCTCCTCCACACCCTTGAACTCTATTTCTTCGTCTCATCTATGAGTCCTCCCACTCCGTCTCTCCTCCTCCTCCTCCGTCAGATGTCGTGTCCCTCGTGTCTCGCCGTTGTGTATATCTGATGGTTGACCTTTCCTGGTGTGACGGCTCCTTTCTCTCCTCGGTATCTGAACGTTTCTGGACGACTGTGGACTCTCTATCTTGTCTCCTCCTCCTCCTCCTCCCTCCTCCTTTGGGAGTTAAAATGTCCAGATTATTCTTCCTGCTGTTGCTGTGTCTATTTGGTGTCTCACAGGCAGATCTGTGGTAAATCACAGTATTGACATGAGGATCTTTGTCTCACAGGTGTTTGACATGTGCTTTTATTATGTTATTTATTTGAATTTGATTTATTTAAAGTCCATTATTTTTTCCCAGCTCTTTTTTTTAATGTATTTAAACACAAACAATCAAATTTTGGTAAGATGCAAATGTTAATGCATCAATTTGATATTTTTCCAAGCCACTCAAATACAGTTTTTCCATCCTAACACATAAAATATCTGAATTTTGATTAAATAAATTATTGAAATATTATGAAAATTCCCACTGCTAGCTCCCAAATCACAAGTTTGTTTGCCAATTGCTTTTATCTAAACTTAAAGACATAAACACTCTAATTTCCAGTTAACTAAATGATTATTTGATGAGCTGTTCTCCGTTTACGTTCAGCTAATCAACTCACCTGTTAATCAATTAATAGTTTCAAGATTCGGTTAAAAAAAGCAAAACAAGGAAAAAGTTGCAGTAAGAAAAGAATTATTTTGAATTTTTACGTCTAAAGTTGATCACAGTGTGTCTTCTGTCGTACATACAAGTTTTTGTAATAAAGTTTTTTCCTCATAGTGTTAGCATTAGCATTAGCATTAGCTGCAAGCACCTAGCATAGCTCTTTTATCAGACTCTTTTTTGAAGCATTTTCTGGCTTCTTCAGTCACCAAAGCATTTTAGTCCAAAAGAGAGTTAAGTAGTTGAAGTTTTTGTGTCTTTTCAGATTCTCAAGTTATTTATTTTAATAAAAAACTAATTATTATTTTGTTTTTAAGGGATTTTTGAGCCTAAGTGAAACATGTTGACATCTGTGGCTGTGATAAAGGGAGAAATCTCAGTAAAAGCAACAGGAGGAGGGATTTACAGACTATAGTTCACATATGTAGAATGAAGACAAAAGTATTTGAGTTACATTATTAGAGGAATAGTTTGACATTTTGAAAATAAATCTTGTTTGCTCTGCAGCTGAGAGTTCAGTGCTGCAAGCTAGTTAGCTTAGCTTGACATGAAGGCTGGGAAACAGCTAGCTAACTCTGCCTGAAGCTAACAAAACCCTCCTACATGCACCTCTAAAGTTTATGAGTTTCAGGCGAATCCTGTTCTGATTTCTGAGTCTGTTATAACCTTTCATGCTGCATGTGTACAGATGTGCACAGATGTGTTCATGCAGCTGTTTCCCTTTGCAGCAGCTGTCTGAACATCCTCCGCACCGTCCCGGCTCTGCTGCTGCTGTTGTTGCGGCGAAGTTACTCTATATTCTGAGTCGGCGCCGTCAGTCCTGCCCGCCTGTCCGTCAGTTTGATTGACAGCTGCTCTCAGGACAGCGTTTATGCAGCGCGGGCCTTGTTAGTCGCCCTCCTCCTCCTCAGGTGAAGGCCGCGGCGTAATGGAGAATAGAAATGCAGATTAGAACAGGGAACTTTTTGCGCATCAACATCTGATTTCAGAGTCAATTCTATGCATAAATACATGATGGGCATCGGGATTCATAGACAAGGGTAAATAACCTCACCTTTATTCACACACGCCCCTCCCCTCTGCATTCACACACTTACATATCAACTCACACACACACTCACACACTCACACACACCTGCACACACACTGGCCTCAGTGTCATTTCTATTTCTAGGCAATCTGCCCGCAGAGGCAGCGAGTCTGTCTCAGCTGAGCGCTCGGGCCCTTTTAGAGAATTACTGCATGGTTATCAAAGGCATTTAGATTAACCCTGGTCACTGTCTTTGACCCACCTCCTCCTCCGTCTCCTCCTCCTCCTCTCCCCGGTTTCTGCATGCTGCCGCTCTCTCTAATAACATTTTGACATTAGGATCTCTCACAAATGCCTCTTAAATCCCCCCCACGCCTCCTCCGACCGCTGTCCGTGTGTGCGGCGGCGGCAGCAGCGGCGGCGATGGCGTTGGGAGGAGGAGGAGGAGGAGGAGGTGAGGGGGGGGAGTTGGCTAAGGCTGATAACTTTTCATTCATAATTAGCAGTCGGCGAATGGGGCTGCGTTGGGGGGAAATTGAACTGTCAGCGGCGGGGCGCGGGGCGTTTGACCCCATCACGCCCAGAGGGGGCCATCATAATTTGTTCATTTGGTGTCCATCAGGCGGGCGCCGGCTCTCCCCCCTTCCTCCTCCTTCCCTCATCTCCCTCCTCACCCCTCTGACCTCCCCCCCGTAAGCGAGTGCTCGGGGTTCACGTCTAATTATGAATCAGCAGAAGGACCCCGAGCGCCGCGAATATAGCCCCCCCTCCCCGCCCTCCGAACCTCCCGCTGCCACTCAAACTGCAGAGATTGTCTCTTAAACAGGAATAAATGCCCACACAGAAACATTCGGCCGCTGCAGAGGAGAGTTTGGGAAATGTTTGTGTTTAAATGCAGCACTTCTTTTCTTATTAGGTTTGTTTTTTCTTATTAGGTTGGTTTGTGCGTGTTTGGTGATGTATCGGCGTTTTATTTTGGAGAGAAAAGAACTTCCTTTTTCACTCTTGTTTGGCCTTTTCTGAGGTCATGAAGGTCGTTCTTCCACATTATCATATGTGTGTTTTTATTGACTGAAACAACAAACCACTTCCTTCCAAAATAACTGTGCTGCTGCAAGTGACGATCTTTCACTTTTACTTTATTTTGAAATGTGTAAACATACTGTAAATATGACGCCGTATCCATGCCAACAGTAACAAATCGCTGTGATGATATGCATCTTATTTCTAACAGTGTTGGAAGAAATATTCGGATTCTTCTCACAAGTAATAATCATTAGTTACTGACTCCTAAAAGTATTTTTTTTCTTAAAATTGCAAACAAAAGATCAATTTTAACCTGTTTTTTAATAAAAAATTACAGAAGTAAAAGCTGGTTGCTCCTCTGTAATCTGTAATCTCTGTTGTTTACGTACTTGGGTGGTGATCAATCAAAGTAACAGGGATTAAGGATCTTTTGTGATTCCTGTTTACTTCTGTTTTTTATTTATTTATTTGGGAGAATTTAAATTGATTTAATGGATGGATGATGGATTCAAATTGCATGTTTTAATTCCAGCCTGCATTCCATGCTGTTCAGAGTCGAAACGATTAATCGATTGATTGATTTAATGACAAAGTTCAGCTGCAGTTTTGAATCGGAGCAATTTTTCAGACAAAATCCTAAAAATTTGCTGATATTCTTTCTCAAAAATGAACATTTGCAGGGCTGCTTTGTTTTCTATGATATTAAATTTAAAACCTTTTGCTTTTGAGTCTGTGAAAAGTTTTAATCGGCTCTTTTTTGACCAAACAGTTAATTGATTAATTGAGAAAATAATCAACAGGAAACAGTTATTAGCTTTAGCCTGAGCTCATTTTTAATATCTTTCTAATGCAGAGACCCTGTTGGTGGTTTGACTGTACTTGTGAAACCAGATGAAGGACAATACTTTCTGAATAACACTCCTCTATTATTGCTAATGTTCTTTAATAGAAAATTTCAAAATTAATCATTTTCAGAATAACCAATTTACTGACAAATTGGCATAAATTAACTAACCTCTGTCTATATGCGCCGGAGAGGCTTCTTGTTACATTAAAGTAGTTTAAGACGGCTGTAGTAACATTTATTTAATTCAATTTACGGTCAAGGTCTTTGCGACGCCCCTCGATTAATTGTCATCTCCCGTCTGAGGGGAACAATTAGGCTCTAAAGTCAAACACATGTCCCTTACTTCAATCCTCACAACTCTTGTAGAGCGTAATGAAATCCTGTCCTCGCCGTTGGAGGCAGGCGGCGTCTGAAAAAAAGCAGAAATGGATTTTCAATATGTGCCCATACATCTCTGAAACCCCCCCACACACCTCCACCACCACCACCCGTCGCCTCCTAACACACCACTTTCTTGTAAATTGGCCTTCTTATGCACACGGCACAAGGCTACCCAGCTCCGGTTAGCCCCCTTTTTTGAATATGTCAGCGGGATTTTCAGGTCATTTGCCAGAGAGGATGCTGGGAGCGCGGCGTCCGGGGCTCTGAAGGTGACTGGTGTCTGTGTCATCCATCACAGGAGCTTCCTTTAAGTTGATGCATAATAGAGCCTCTCAATCAAACTTCCTCCCTCATTGTCACCACCTCCCTCCTTCCTGTCGGTGCTGGAGAATGGAGGAGGAAAAAAAAAAGAGGGAGACTGACAGGAAGTCAAGGTTACATCCTTCTTCTTCTCTTATTTACACTTGAGGTGTTATGGGCTCGTGCGGCGTAACAGGACAACAATGGATGGAGGAGTTAAAGGGGCTTGTGTGGACGCTCGTGTCAGGCTTTAACTGTCCGTTGTGTCAAATTGGTGATAACAAGCAGTTTGAAGCCCCCCCGTCCAGCCTCTGTCCATCCCTCCTGTCGCCGCCGCCGCCACCACCGCCGCCCGCTCAGGGGCCGAGGCGACAGACAGGACCTTGAAGCAGGATGTGTCTGTCAGGGAGGTAAATCTCCGTTGCGATGGGGTGGCAAACATTATGGCCGGCTTTATCGACACCGACTGCTCTGACACATCCAAAAGTGGCCCAATAAATTTGCAGGCTGGTGGTGGCGTGACGGGCGCTTGTGAGGGCGCAGCGGCGTTACGGCACAGCGACAAATGTTTGTTTGACCTCTTTCACGGGCGGCACGGCGGCGGTCTGGGAGCGCAGAGGAGATGCCGCCGCTCTGTCAAGGGGACTGAAAGATGGTGTTGTGATTGGACAGTTTGTTCTGCGTCTGATGTGACAGGATTGTTTTTAAAAGGTTTTACACAGGAAACAGAATGAGACGCAAACTCGCCAACAAGAGGACGCAACAAAGGAGCAGATATTATTTTATTAAGTCATAAAATCACCATAAAAATAACAATTTGGATCATATTTAAAGTTTTAATATTCTTTGAAAGTGTTGGTTTGCAGATGGAGTCAGCAGTGTTGAGCTCGGCCTTTTCACCTTTAAATGTTCAGTTATAAGTGTTCAAATTTAACAAATAATGTTAAAATATTAATAATCTTCGGTTAAAAATCTAAATTTGCGTTATTATAGGCTGCCAAACAGTACATGCTGCTGTTTTTACTAAAAAATAGCTGTTTCTTTTTAAAAAAGAATAGTTTTTCCAAAAATTCTTGAAAAATTAAAGGTGTGAACACAAGAAGGAATTACTGCAGAACAGTTGAATTAAAATGCATTAATTATAGCAAAGTGCGCTCAATAATAAAGCAATATAGGATGCATATTTCAGTCTTTTAGAAGAGGTTAAGTAATTTTCTAGCAATTTTTTCTCAGCAAATGTAACTAATGATGCTACATTAAAGTACAAAGTGCATTTGTTGGGGCCTATTTTTAGTCTCGGGTTGATAAAACAGGATAATTCCACTGACTGTAAACAAAAACATCAGCTTATTTGTAATAAACAGCGTGTGAAAGCATTTCAGAAAAGTCTCATAATCTTCTGGATAATTTCCATCTCAAACTTGTTGCTTTTTGTATTCAAGTCTTCAGCTGTAAGTGAGTTTTCTCGCCGTCTGAAGCTCGTCTCCTCTCGCGTGTCAGAGCGATTCTTCATCCCCACAAACCACATGACGAGTCTGAAGACGTCTCCAAACGTCTCTCAGCCGAGTCAGAACACGACGTCAGCGTGTCCAGCTTCGATAGAAACGATGTTCGCTGACATCGTTCAACACTGCGAGTCAGTCACAACTCAATTAGCTTAATTAGTTCCCTCAATCATTTGAGTTCGGATCTGTTTTTGTTGTTTTCTTTATGTGAATCTGTTTGATATTTCTTACTATTTTTGACCTCCTCTTTGTCATTCCTGCAACTTCGAACATTTGTTTCTCTTTTTTTAAATCACTTTGAGATGAAAATAGCACATTTTCTGTCTTGGAGCTGCAGGTTGACAGATGTGTAACAGTAAGTGTTATATCTGTGTGTGTGTGTCGGTGTGTGTGTGTCAGTGTATGAAGACACTCAGGCGCTAAGTGTCTCAGATGGTGTGAAAAGGCTGCTTCCTTTCCCTGTGTTTTGAACTAATTAGCGCCGTCGCTCAAGACCGAAGGATCTCTTTGACTTTTATCGTAGAAACAACTCGAACTCGTTCTACTTTCGTGACGACTTTTATTACTTTGCGTTGATGTTAAAAAAACAGAAGAGGTGGCTCTAAAAATTAATGCGTTTTATGTGAATATTCTCATGTCAAACGTGCTGTTTTTTTGCATCATGTTGAAGGTGACAGTTCACAGCATCAAGTGTAAAAACTAAAAAAGCCACAAAGTGTGAATGTCTGACAAAGAAACAGGATTATGATTTTTTAGGAGAACAAAAAAAAAACAAAAAAACACCACCAGCACCTCATCCACCTCCTCTTTTAAAGGTAATGCAATTTCCTGCCTCTGAAAAGGTAAAAGCCCCCTTTCATAAAGTCCTGCGAGCGGCGGGTTTTGGCCCATGCAGGCACTCGTGTTTCTATTCATTAGAGGTTGTTTTTATTCAGCCTGCTTTGGCCCATTTCAATCTAACTGGGCTGATTGAGGACATTTCTTAAATGGGCTCCTCTTTACCCTACAGAGTTAATGAAGGAAGGGTGTGTGTGTGTGTGTGTGTGTGTGTGTGTTTGGGGGGTTGTATCAGCCAACCCTTCGTCCCACTACACTGGAAAGAAAGGCTGCTTTCTGCCTGCTGATTGGCCGCGATGAATTGCATGAATGTAGGTGATGGAAAGAGCGGAGATGCTCGTATTAATCTGCACTCTTGTGTGGTTGCATTTGCTCCGTAATGTAAAAAGCGTCCCTGGTTGTTGTGTTGATTTGCAGAGTTTTATGCTCCTGAGGAAAATGTTCTGCATGTTCTGCTGTTTTTTTCATCTTGTTTCATCTGAGGCTTTTGTTTTTTCCAGCAGTGCTTAGCTGTTCATTGATCAATCCAGCTCATTCTGCAGTTTATTTCTCTGATAATCAAGATTTTATTCTGTTTTTCAGCGTAAAACTCACATTCAAAGGCCTGCTGGTTGTTGAGGTTTCCCTCCTTTGTCTCTCCAGGTCACAACTCCATCTTTCGGCCCCGTGAAAACCTACGAGCTGCTCCACCACATGACAGGAAAAGGTCTCTCGGCCAAGTACCATTTCCCCAGACAGCCCTGTTTGTACCAGCCCAGCATGGTGTCTGTTCAGGTCACATTGACCAACGGCTCCGAACACAGCGTGGAGGAGATTCACGTAGGAGAGCGAAGCCCAGCGAGCCTCAACATCCACTGCTTCAACACCATCGGTGAGTTTGAGCATCACACACGTTTAATATGAGAGCATAAGGTCACAGAGAAGACAAAAGGGTTAAAATCATCCTTCATATTTGTAGTTTTGCAGCAAATATTAGAATATAAAGTACATATAGTAACATTTAGCTGATCAATCTTCTTCTAATTTGAACTTTGAACTCCATTTTTGTCCAAAAAAACTATAAAAACACATCAAACACACACTGTTTCACTGGCTGACATGTTTCTTCATCAACATAAACACACACTCTGTAGTTTAAGGTGACTAAATGCAAAACACACACACTTCTGCTGCCCTAAACACTCACTAGAGCTCAAAGCGTGGATTAATCCGCTGCTTAAAATAGTCCCAAACAAATGCTGTTTCCTCTGGTTCAGATTACATTTGTTAAAAACTACAACCCCCAGCTAGTTTCAGGTGATAATTTAACCTTTTTTTAAGAATAAAAGTGTATCTTTATGACTTATTCTTTCATGATTAACGTCTTCAGAGGAACCAGTTGATTTGAAGCCTGAGAACGACTGACAGAATTCAGAAGTCGTAAAGTTTTAAATTAATAAACATGTAGAATAGTGACAGTTTTATCTTTATAGAGTATAAACATTAGCTGACAGATTTGCAGAATCCATCAAGAATTAAAAGCTCAAATGTAAAAACAGTAAACATCATCTAAAATTAATGTTGAATGATTGATGTTGTATTTTTACTTTACAGTTCAATAGTTGATCACATCCTTTGAAAAGTTTGATTAGTTTAAATAATCTGATGTTGTTATTTTGTTTACTTTGCATTTCCCTAATAAGGTTTGTCATATTTTGACACTAATTATTAAAAATGTTCATTAGCTAATTTATAATCTCAACTTTTCCTAATATAGTGAGTTTAATCTACATATAATTTAATGCAGTGAAATAATATAATATAGTTTTATGCATCTATTTGTTGTTTTTTTCCTCTTTATAACATAAACAACTAAATTTATCACAATAACTTCGACTCTGCAGCTTCTGCAGCTTCATCTGCACTGTGTTTGTTTTCCAGGCAGATATTAAATGACTGTTATGTTATCAGAAACCTTTAAGCCTGTTTGCTATCAGCCCAGCAAATAGCCTCGTCCCCCCGTCCCCCCCCCAATCTGAAAACAGCCAATATTCCTCCAGATAATCCCTGTTCCTAAGTATCGATCAGCCGACGAGCTCCATCTCCATATTTCTTGTCGCAGGTGTTGTATGATCGCTGCATCCTGTATAATATAGACGGAGAACTTAACATTTTCTTCTTCATGCACACACACAAACACACACACTCTCACACACACTCACACACACACAGACCTGGTGTGCGTTGGAGCACGTTAAAACTGTCAATTGCAGCGGATTGATTGGGCATTGAAGGAACTCAAGCAGCCAAACAGTGGGTAATTTGGATCGATCGAGCTCGGCCGCTGCGAGCGAGCGGCTGCAGTCGGTTCGGATAAGTTGCAGCGAATGAATACAGACAAAGCTTTATGTAATGCTGCTTTGTGTGTGTGTTTGTTAATGGATAATACACGACAGGGGTTGTTTTTAATTTTGCATGTTGCCTCCACAAGCTGCTTTACCTTTAATTGCTGCTCGTCTCCATGTGAACGGTTGTTAAACCTGTAATTTATCAGTTTAGAGTCAAACAGGTTTTTTTTGTGATTTTAGTCTCAGTGTTTTTCTAAATCAATTAACATTTCTCTTGTTTGCTAATTAAGAACAGCCAGTTAGTGAAATGTCCCACTGCCTTTAACACTTCAAACACCAAGATAAGAAAATAAAACATCAAGACGCTTTGTGAGTTTAATGTGGTTTAAAGGACATTTTGTTGCAGCTAAATTTCATATCGTCGTAACGGAGAAAGTTCCCATTTGTTTTAAGGACATTAAAGTCACTAAAGAAACTGCAGATATCTGAGAACACAGAGACAGTGATAGAAATCAGACAAAAGAGCAAAAAATATGATCTCACAGGTTGTAAATAACATATTATGAGAAGAAAAATGCTAAAAACTGTGAAATTATTTGTCATAAATGTCCGTCACAGTTCAAACTTTGACCTCCTGCTTCAGTTTTGACCTAAAAATACAGACAGTTTTTCTGTTTATGCTAATTTTGTTTCACTAATACTGACAATTACGTTGCATTTTTAAGGTTTTGAGTGATTTGGATCTTCTTGATAAACTACTGACTTGTTTTCAACCAGTTTTTCTTCTTCTCTGGTAAATCTCAGGTGATAAAAGATGATGACAACTGATTGAAAAGCTATGAGAGCTTCAGGGTTTTAAGAGAAGGTGAATTATCCTTTAAAAGAACAGTTTCACGTTCTGCAAATTTTGCTCGAAGCCATTTAGTTGTGTATGTAAATAACTGTGAAGCTGATGTCAGGAGCTGGTTATGTTAGCTTAGCTTAGCTTAGCTTAGCTTAGCACAGACAGAATAATTCCTTTAGTTAGCAGCTTTGAAAACACCTGCCTCAGGTGTTTGTGCTGTTATAAGTTAAATTGCAGATTTTGAAAATCTGAAACTAAATTTTTCCTTTGAAGACGACTTTATATTTATGACTACCAACGTACTTGTTTCAATTATCTCAACTTTAGAACAAATATTAACTACCAAAATAAAGATGTATGTTTCTCTGCAGCTGTAATAAATAATAGAGTCTCTTGTTGAATCTTCACACATTGATGGATTATTTTTATTATCATTCAGAGCCTCAGATGTTTTTCTGAAGCTCATCTTGTGGTTTAAATCAGCGCAGAGTGTTAAAGAGGAGAGCAGAGAGATGAAAAACCACAAAGGACTGAAGCAGAAAGAGCCTGTGAAGGCTGGAGTCCATGATGGCTCTGTTTTCAGACGGTTTCCTCTGGAGCCTCCTCCTCCTCCTCCTCCTCTGGAAAGAGTTATACAGTGAAACAGCTCTGCTCCTCGGAGAGAGAAACAGGCCGAGCAGGGAGGCGTGGAGGATGTTTCTGTCTGTCTGTGATCTTCTCATCCTTAACCTCCTCCCTCCTTCCTCCTCCTCCTCCTCCTCCTCCTCCTCCTGCTCAGCATTTCTCTGACTTTACTTAACTCACAGTCTGCCTCACGTTTCTCCTCGCTCCTTGCATCTCCTCCCCGTGCTCCCCTTTGACAAGCCTGTTGTTTTGGAAATATGCTAGTCCTTCATGTGTTCCTCCTCCTCCTCCTCCTCCTCCTCCTCCTCCTCCCTGAGGCTGGAGGTGTTGGGGATGAGATTGAAGGATAGATTTCTCACACACGGTGGCCTTGCTTTGTGAAGTAGAAAACACAAGTGGTGTGGATGCCTGTCTGTTCCACTCTGCTGCCGCCCTCCTCCTCCTCCACCTCCTCCTTCCTCCTCCTTCCTCCTCCTCCATCTTCACACCGTGCCCTTGTCACTCACTCTTCCTTTATCTCCTCTCGTCTCTTCCTCCCCTCCTCTCTCTCTCTCTCGTTCTCAGAGCGACTCGAGCCAGAGGCCTCGGTGACGGTTTCCATGGGTATTGACTTCAGCGACTCGACACAAGCGGCCAACTTCCAGTTGTGGTGAGACAAGCTGACACGCACTCACATCAAACCGGGATTATTTTTATCCCTCTCAGCTGTGCGTCTCCTTCATCTCTCTTTTCTCCTCACATCTCCCTCAAGTTTTCTCTCTCTCTTAGCTTCATTAGCGTCCTCTCTTATCGTTTTTCCTCCCTCATTTGTTCCTCGTTTCGTCTCTGTGCCGACGCTCCCAGGTGAGACATCAGCCGCCATTGATCCAGGTTCACTGGGATAACAATTATTCCTCTAGTAATCAGCTCCCCGGCCCAAAATCAAACCCGCTGAATGCCATCGGCACCGCCGCTCACGCCGATCGATAACCTTATCAGAAAATCTGTTCTGGATGGGCGGGGCGGGGCGGGGGGGATCAATCTGGCCCCAAAATGCCATTCACAGAGCGTGAGCCGCAAGGCAATCAGAGGAGAAACGTTTAATACAGAAACAAAAAAAACTGCATCTTTCCTCTTCGGCTGCTCGCTCAGGGTCGGATAAATTCAAACACAGCTGATGGATGTTTTCTGTTTGACTTCCTGTGAATAAATGACTCTTTCCTTTATTGCTGTTTGATCTTTTAGCACCAAGGAGGATCAGTTCGGCGTGTCCATCCAGCCTGCAGTGGGCGAGCTGTTGATGCCCAGCAGCCTGACGGAGCAGGACTTCTGCAAGGAGCAAGGTGAGTTTTTCTTTCAGCCATGTGCAGTTAAATGTGGCTGCAAAACGACAGAATCAGAAGAATCAAGGTGATATGAAGAGTTTGTTAAAGTTTAAACTAAAACAGTTTGTTGCTTTTTTTATTGAATGTTAAATCAAATCAGTCATAGTGGAAGAATTTGTTCCTTTGTTCTTTTGTTTTTCTGTAAAGTTTGAAAACTGCTGAGTCTCAAGTAAAAATTCCTTTTGCTGACTTTTCACAAATAAAATCCACTGATGATGTAATAATATAATAAAAAGGTAAAGCTGATTCAATTCTAAATTTTTGCAAATATCACAAAAACAACTTGGTGTTAGTTTCCCCATTTCCCACCAAACACATGAAAAACAGCTGACAAATATAAATTATTGTTCCATTTTTTTAAAAAAGCTAAAAAAAAATCCTAAATCTGCTAGAAAATCCAGTTTTCAGTAAATTGTTTATCTGCTGGAGACTATTTTCAGCTGTGGATTAATACACATCAGGTGCTTTAGCTAATCTGAGCAGCTCAGCAGCATTCAGTGTTGGTTGGCTGTTACCTGTGATGTGTAACCAATCAGATTGCACCGTGAGCGGGACGTCAGATTAATGACAACACACTGAGAGAAGAAGCAGAATCAGAGCTCTAAATGCAAAAACACAAGTGTTTTTGTGTGTTTTAATTAGTTTTTATGTTTTACAGGAAGTTAATTTGACGTCAGAGGATTTTAAATATTTTTTTACGGTGATGACGTCATCGAAATCTGACAATAAACATTCAAAGCTTCATTGAAAAAACCTCAATAGAAGCTTTAAATGTAAAGAAATGACATTCAGTGCAGCCTGGAAGTGGAAACACTCATCTTTTGAAGCACTTAACGCTCAAAACACACTCACACACTCACACACACACCTGTAGAGCTGAGAGCATGCTCATATCTGAGCCATCAGCGTGCTCTTAAGTGCCTGCTAAATGCTGCTTCTGCCTTAATTAATCTTCATTCGCTTTTGAGCTCTGCTGAATACACCTTGCACTCAGACGAGAAGAAAAAAAAAAAACGTCTGTGAACGGAGTCGAACGACTTGCTTTGCTGGACCTTTTTCCTCTCTGGCAAATTGCTGCTTTATGCCCATTGAGTGAAGTTAATTAATTCTTTCAGTCAACAGATTTTCATTAGATTTGCCTTTAAGACCTTTTTTGCTTCAACCTAACTTGTGCATATTTATCTCCATTCTTTCTTTCAAACCTCTGCACATGAATCAGCCCTTCGTCTTCAATCGAGAGTCTTTTTTTGCATCTCTGTTTGCATTATTGAAGATGGCATCTTTTTTATTGTCTAGCTTCCTCTGTTTTAGTAGTTTGTTTTATTTATTTGCCTCCTTTTCAATAAAATAATAAAATTTAGCTCCTTGTTTTCACAGTTGGTTTTTTTCTGAGCATCGTTTTGCAGGAATGTTGATTTCCTCCTGATATTTTCTCCCATTATTGTGTAAAAAAAACAGCTGATTATTGTGAGTTCATCTGCAAATGCAAAGTAAAGTGCATTTTCTTCCACTTTCATTACAGGAACATTCAGCTCAGTTCAGACATTTGTTGTTCCTCAGGGGAAATTTGATTCACAACAAAACACACAAACACAACACTTAAGACACAGAACAGTGAAAACAATCATTTTTATTACAAGCAAGGAAAGAAAGATGTGAATACACTTTAAAAAGTGTTCAAAAAAGTAAAAAATCTGTCTGTTGCAATGATAAATAAATAAAAGTTAGAAGTTAAGTATCTAAATAAAAAGATGCTTAATTCTCTGCTCAGGTACCATCACGCCAGAATGACAGGATGTGATAAAAGAGCGTTATTCCAACATAAAATGTTGATAAATAATGATGAAAAAATACGTAAATGTATGTCTTTTTGTGATCCAGCTGTTTTTATACAGCTGTTAGGAGACGATTCTGCAAAATGAGCATCATCACCTCGAATCAGTGTGTTCAGATAATCAGCTAACGACTGAGAAAAGCCTTTTTTAAAGGCTTAATTTACCTTTGGTCCTTGTTTTGATGGCTTCACCCTCTTCTCAGGTAAGCTCCTGGGCATGAACGAGACCTCGGCGACGATCACCATGGCAACAGCAAACACCTCGAGCCAGACCATCAACAAGCAGGTCCTGTCCGTCGCCAACGTCGGCGTGGTTTCAACCAGCGAGAGCAACTTCCACAGGTGAGATTCAGACAAAATCTGCCCTCTGAAGTTTCACTGCTGCATGTTTGCAGGAAAATAATGTTCGTGCAGCAACTTTATGCAAATATTTACATGCAATTTTTGCAGTTTTCTTATGGAATTTAGCTAAACTTAGCTTATATTTAATGCACTGCAGTCTGGAGTCCAGTTCTTCTATAATAATGCTGTGGAAATCCCTCAAGATAAATCCTAAAGCAGCCAATAACTCAGACTTTGAACAGAATATTTGACCTTCCTCTTTATAAATCAACAGATCAAATATAAAAGCATTGCTGAGTCGTTTATTCTTATTGCATTCATGGAGTTATGAGCACTTTTGGACAAATTCAGACTTGCAAAAGTTAGATATTTGTGCAGGAAACAGAAGAAACAAATGTCTCAAATCCCAAAATCTCCCTCTGACACTTTGTCGTGAGTTCATGCAAAGTCATATCTGGTCTGTTCTGTCTGAAAGTGAGGACACGGATGTGCATTATAGGTGGAGATAAGTCGTGTGTGTGTGTGAGAGTGTGTGTGTGTGTGTTGGGGATGATGCAGTGAAAGTGCCTCATGCAGACATGCCAGGGGAATGCCCCCAGCAGCCCCCAGCAGCCCCCAGCAGCCCTGAGAAGCCTGGCTGTGTAATTGGTGTACACAGAGTGTGCTAATGAGCTTCCTCCTCTGTCACGCACACCCGAACACCTGATGGATAATTACACCTCCCTCTCTCTCCTCCCTCTGTTTCCTGCTCTGTCTCTCTTTTCACTTCACCCCTGCACCCCCCCCCCCTTTAAATCTGTCTCCCCCACCACCACCACCACCACCACCACGCCGCTGTCTCTCTTTTCACTTCCTCTTTGTCCGTCACTCCATCCCTCAGCGCCAGGCTTCGTCCGCCGACGACTCGGCCTCTTCGTCTTGTGTTTGAGTGCGTTGGTGATCATTTTCTTTGTAGATTCAAGCTTGAGAAACAAAAAAAAAGAGGAAAGAATGTGTGAGACGGCGGTGGATGGTGGATGAGTGAGGGACAGTCGCACAAGGGCACCGGGAGCTGAAGGAGTGAGTGGAAATCAATGTCAGCCGGTGTGAGAGGCCTGCATCCAATAATAAGCCCCATACTGCATCCAGAATAACCGATCGCTCAAATGACTCCACGCTATCAATCTCTCTCTGCGTCTGTGACGGCTAAAGGAGGAAGACAGTCTCCCAATGTTGCCCCCGTCGTCTCATAATGATGAAGACGCTCTCCTCCATGTTGTCTGCTGGCGTCCTCGTGATGAGCAGCTCCTCCTCGACGTCCTTCAGAGGGACGTTTATCAGAGATGAGGGAGTTTCTTTCTGATAAAATCCTCAGTTCTTTATCTCCTCAGATGTAGCGAGCAGGTTGAGTTAAGAAAGCAGGATTGGATGCGTTTGTGTTTCGTTTACTAAGCTAGTTTTCCACATTTCTTGGATTTGTTGTGGATAATTATTGTGCAATATGTAATTCCTGCCACTAGAGGTCTCTGAAGCAAAAAAAAAGTTGAAGTTTGACACGTTTAAGCAGCGTTTTGGGTTATTTGTCGTTGTTAAACAGCCTCCATCGCAGATCTAAATCTCTGCGACTGATTCAGACAGAAATGTTCACAGACGAGGTAAAAAAATATTAAAAAATTTTATTCATATTTCGTTTAATCATGTTCTTTAGTTAAGTTAGGTTTTTATCTGTTTAACACTGACAAACAAATCCCATGACCCCAAGTTGCTTCACCTCGCATCACGCTACGTCTTCTGTTTTCATTCCTCGAATTGAGGCCCCTAGTGGCAGAAACCACTTACTGCACATTGGAGGCATTTTGAAGCATTTCGAAAGCCTCACCTACAAAATAAACAGGTTTAAGCTTCTTAAATGTGATTTTTTTCTATGATTTCTCACTTTATATTATAGTAAACAGAAGTGAGGACCATGTTTCACTGTTTGCAAGGTTTTTTTTGTTTGTTTGGAAACATTCAGTGTCAAATAAAGGACAGTTTAACATTTATCGACTGAATCGTTCATCACGTCTCGATGATGAATCACAACAGAGTCTTGCAGAACAAAAATAGGGTCACGGTTACAAATGCAATTTATGTTTTATTTTTACTTTTAATTAATCTCTTTTATTTTGTTTAATGTCAGCAAACAGTGAAAGATGCTCAGAGTCAGAATGTAATCTTTAAAATGTTTAAACAACGGTCAAAAAAACCTCAAAATATTTAATTTACCATCAAAAAGAACGAGAAAAAGCAACAAATCATCACATTTAAAGAGACTAAATCTGAGAATGTTTGACCTTTTTGCATAAAAAATAACCAAAACAATTAGCTGATCGCAGGATTGTCAATTAAATTTTTGACAGTCCTCTAATCGTTTCAGTCACGGTGGTTTAGTGTGTATTTCTTCTGCATATACCTTGAGTCTCACACACACACACACACACAAACACACACACACACACTGCAGAGAGTGATCGATCTGATCGGATACACCCGCTGAGAGCTCGTTTTGAAGGTCACATGGTATTAAATGTGATGTGAGCGGTGACCTCCAACCAGGACCCTTCGCCTCCTCCTCTGATCCCCCCCCCCCCTCCAGAAAAAGGTCGTCTAATGCGAGTAAAATCACAAAGCGCCTGCCGAGTTTGAATTTAAGGTGGAATTAAAGGGATTTTCAATATGAAGCCTGACAATCACAGTTCAACCCTGCTGCCTGTGAACTGACCTCCTGTTCGACAAAGCAACAGCCTGCCTCCACCTGCACTCCCTCCGTTCACCAGCAGGGTGCAGCACTGCTTTTCCCAAACAGGCGTGGAGGCCAAGTGAAGGGAGGGAGTGTGTGTGTGTTAGTGTGTGTGTGTGTGTTAGTGTGTCAGGAGTGGAGGGGGGGTGCCACTGAAACACAGAAATTGATTGCTGGAAAGGAGGATGGCAATAAATCAAGCAGGAAAGCAAATGTAGAAAACGCTGTTCTTGTTTATGTCTAAACAGGCGGAATAGAATAAATGTGCTCTATTTTTCAGTCCGTTTGAAAGCAAATTTGATCGAATTCTGCATGCATTGCCAATCCCTCCGGTTAGAGCCTAATTTTCAAAAAAAAAAAAGACAAACTGCAGCCTCAGATTTATAAGCTCTTCTGTCTCTTTACTTCACACTTTGATATAATTAAACTGTGTTCCTCTGAAAACTCTGAAGTTGAATTCTGTACATTTATAATCTGATTAATTAAAGATCTGCAGTCGACGATCTTATCTTTAATGAAATGTAGCTGCTGTGATTTGATTTGTTAAGAAACAACACAGGAAACCAAACGGTGTTAAACATGGATGTTTTAGGCCTCATCCGGTCACATTTCAGCCCTTTTTCTTCGTCGTCTGTTCGTCCTCTCCTTCCCTTCTCGTCCGTCTGCTGTTTGTCCGTATGGGCGAGCTCCGAGGGGGGGGGGATTCATGGAGAGTTCCTGGTTCTAATTGGGGCTAATAGCTCTGGCCATCTGCCTGGTCTGCCTGCATGTGTCGGGCTCCGGTTTGGCCTCGCTGACCACTCAGTTGAAGGACAATCCTCCACTTGTCCTCCTGGCCGAGAACCAGGGTGGAACAATGATAACCAGCAGCAGCAGCAGCGGCTTCACATTTGGTCTCAGACGTTTTTAAGTTTCTAGTTTTATTGGAAATTACTTTTTTTTTTTTTTTTGTGCAGCTCAGATTTCACCGCCGGTCACATTTTTTAGCGAAGAATCAGAGCGGGTTTTTCTTTCTTTTCTTTCTTAAGTCGCAGAATCCTCGGCGGGTCGAGTCTTCTCTTCTGCATGACGGTGAATGTAAAGGTGAAGCCCACTTTGTGTTTGCAGTGGCAGGGTGGAGAGGAGGCAGATGGCACACACACACACACACACACACACACACACACAGAGGCTCTCTGCACTGAGGAGAATCGCAGATAATTGGAGAGCGATGCTTAGCCGCAGCCCTGCCGATCGATGCCAATCCGCCCGCTCTAAGTCCAGGGGTTAGGCTTTGCTTTTCTTTCCATACGCTGCAATTAATCCAGTGTTTAGCCCAGTGTGTGAAGAGTGCAGGAGAATACCAATGACCCGTTTAAGGCCTGCTTGTCCTTAATCTTACCCTTCTAGTACCTAAAAAAGAAAAAAAAAAAAGCACTGATGTTGTGTTGGAGCTTGAAAGTGACGGAGATCAGCAAAGTGAGAATATTCAAAGCGAATCAAAAACACTGTGTTGTTTCTCTCGTGGGTTTTTTTTTTTTTTATTACCACACGTGAACAAAGGCAGCCTCTCCTGAGACGAGATGAAAGCAGCCTCGGGGTGATGTTAACTGGCTGAGTAAATGATAGATTTATATCCTAAATCCATTAGCAAAGCCACAGGGACGACACCGACACCTCAGGCCGCCGTCAGAGGAGGGAAAACCAAACAGGAAACAAGCGTGTTTACGTTTTTATTACTGTTTGTTGAGTCAAAACATAAAATTAGTCAAGAAAATGATGAAAAAATAGATATTTTTTGCATAAGTTGGATTGTTTTGTTGTGTTTTGTAAAGATTAAAACAATAAAAAACACCCTGAATTTCTACAATTAGAGATCTGAGTTGATCCACAACCCTTTGAATTGTTTAAAGAAGCGCGAGTCGAGCTGAGAAATTAATCCTCTTCTTGAATGGCTTCTGTTTCCTGCTGAAGTGGCTAATATTTTAATTAAGCCTGAGGAGGACTCTCCCTCTCCTCCCTGAGAGCCTCCTGATAAACTCCCTCTCCTCTGTTGATGGTAATTTAGCGGCTCCCAGGAGACGAAGCCAGACACACCGGGTTTGTGAGCCAGCGCCGTTTCATTCATTCATTGTAAATGCACGCCCCCCCTCCCCGCACACACCTCCCCTCGTCTTTAACGTGTGCGTGCTAATTGGTGGACGTGCCGGTCGCTCCTGCGGCGCAGCACGGCATCCGTGCGGCGGCGCCCGTCCAGAGGCCGTCCTGCGGGGGCTCTTTAACGGGCTTTAGTCAGGCCTAAGTGGGGCTCTTTGTGGGCTGTTTGTCAGGCCCGAGTGGGCGGCCACGGGGGGTCTTTGTTGCGAGAGTGTAGTGCTAAATGGAGGCAGATGGCTGGGAGTTAGCCACGAGGTCCTGGAGGTGGGGAGGGGGGACTCGGCTCGGCTCTGTCGCCCCCTCAAAGAGGGTCACACCGGGTCATAGCCCCTGTCTGCCTCTTGTTAGCGCTCTCAATGGGGACCATGTGTGCCCAGATTTGGCCCCCGGTCTGCAGGGACGGTATCCAGGGAAACCGGGGACCAGGAATCCTCCGGATGGTCCAGAGGGAGCCGGTGGGACGGTGGGACGGTATCCCCCCCTCTCAATATGGGTCCCAAGGCTCCCAC
The DNA here is from genome assembly GCA_029814765.1 of Acanthurus leucopareius. Lineage (NCBI taxonomy): Eukaryota > Metazoa > Chordata > Actinopteri > Acanthuriformes > Acanthuridae > Acanthurus > Acanthurus leucopareius. Next base: position 12,255,618 of record JAQMCX010000003.1, on the reverse strand, counting down.
ACACTCATAGACACCCAGAGTCCATAAAACCGGGCTGGATGCAGTTCGACAGGCTCGCTGGGCGTGTCTCACCTCCAAAAGGCTGCAGAGTCGGCGGGATAATAGACTGTCTGCCGCTCTGCTGTCTGTGTTTCCTGTCACATCGTCTTCCTTCTTTGTCCCAAACTATAATTCAGAGTCGTTACGAGGTGAAACGTTGGGATTATTTTTTTCTAAATGTGAGGATTTATGAGTTTCTGTTTGGATTTAGAGAAAAGAAACATAATAATCTGCTTTTTGTTTCATGTTTGTTGATTTTGATTATTTAATTTAGTTTTCGTGTTAAGAAAAGTTTCGTCTTAGCTTCAATATTTTTGTTTTTTTGAGATTAAGGTAAAAAATGTCAGAAGTTTGCAGCTTTTTAATACTTAAACTTAAATTATTAGTCGGTATTTCATGTGTAAATGGCATAAGTGGCTAAAACTGAACTGTAACTGTGAAACCATGTCAGAAATCACATTACTTGAAAATCTAAAATTAAAATTATTTCAATTTTATTTGTATTTTAATCTAGTAAGTTTTGACTAAAATGATCACTTTAATAAATCTGGCAATATTCTTCCAGTTTTTAGATTTATTTAAAGGTTATCTCTTTTTTTTAAGTGTCAATTTGCAACAACAATTTTACTGCTTATTTTTTGTTTTTTATCTAGAAAAGTGGAATGTTTATCATTTTTATATTGAATTTTAATTAAAAACACCAGAATCTGAATGAAATAGCACAAATATATGAAATAATTTTTTAATAACAGTCATAAAAATGCAAACATCTTAACTTTATTGCACATTATCAAGCATAAAACACTATCAGGCTCCTTCATTCTGCCCAGTAATTATATTTATTTGTATTAAACCTGTTTGTTTACTTCAGCCAGTCGTTTTACATTTTGACTTTTGCAGATATTTTAAAAACTTTATTTAAAATCTCTTGTCACTCTGTATAAACTACAGAACAAGTTGTCATCAGTGCTGATAAAAAGTTGTGTGAACTTTTCCTTTAAGTGCCATCAGTTCGTCTCAGTGTCGTTGTGAAGCTGAGCTCCGCCTCCTCCTCCTCCTCACCTGCAGGTTTGCCGGCCGGTCGGTCAGCAGCGGAGCGTTGGTCCTGGTGTCGCTGGAGCAGAAGGAATCCTCCGCCGCCCTGCTGACCATCAACACAGAGAAGAGCGTCATGGCGTCCATGTTGCTGCGAGACCTCAAACAAGCCCTCGCACAGGCGTAGAGCCCCCCTCACCCCCCCACCTCCTCCATCCTTCCCTTTAATTAAAGGTAAAGGTAAAGGGAGGCAGCGCTTAATGAGAGATTTCATCAGTTATTTCTGTGGTTTTGGACAATTCAGGTGTCACTTTTATCATAAATACAGATAAAATAGAGTTTGAACTTGTTTGCTCATTAAAAATAAACTGGAAAAACTTAAAAAGCACTTTTGTTTTCTGTGTTTTTGACAAAAAAATTGTCCCAAAACACAGAAATAACTTTATGAAAGTCTTAAAAAAAAGTGATGATCCCCCTTAAAAAACTCACAGCAGGCGTCATAGAAAATGGTGATAAAGTGTTAAAAAGTGACCTGAAGCTTCTCCTTTTATCAGCCCAACCTGAACCCAGTTAACCTCACTGGTGACCAGTTAAATATCAGGCCGTTAATGGTTTTGAACCAGCATCATTATGTCCGAACACTGTGGGAGAGAAACACACGGCTGCCTCAGTCACAGTGATGATCTCAAGTGCCAAGAAAAAGAGAAAAAGACGGATTAAGATCGACTTTTGTTACATTATGAACCTTTTGAACCAAACCGGCCTCTCAGACGTAGTTTCTACATTCCAGCCTTCTTCACTGCCCCCCCCATCATGTTTCATCAAAGTGCCTTCAGTGTGAAACTATCGTAACGTAGAAAACCAAACACACACATCAGCCTTAAATCGACTAGTTCTTTTATCTGTATCGCTTCTCCTGAACAATAAAAGTGAATTTATTAAAAGAATAAACTTGTTCGGTTTCACTGCGTCTCTGCAACATGTTTCCATCCACCATCACATGTGTTTTATCTCATGAACCAGAGCAGGAAAAGCCATCAAACCAAGTCTACAATCTGATATTTACAGTCTTTTCCTGTTAAAAACATCTTAAAGTCGCATATTTGCTTCACTTAATGCAACATTTTAATTCCATATTTGCAGCCTGTTTGACTGGAACAGATTTTTCCAAATGAGTTTTAACAAAATGCAAGTTTCTTTGACACAAATTGCTTTAAAAGTGTCACCATATAAGTAATTTAAAAATGAGAAATTAAGAAACATTAAATTGCATTTAAAAGACAATAAAAACAGATACATAATTAATTCAAACAGTCGTCCTAATCGATGTTAGTTTCTATTATATCTTCATGTTGGACAACATTTTTTTTTTTTTTAATAAAAAGGACCAGAGCATCTTTCTGTCTACAGGTGGAGAAACAACCGTCACAACTTGATTAAAAGGTAAAAATCTTTTTGTTATGTTGCATCAGGCAGAAAGTTTTTTGATTCAGGCAGCAGAAGAAAAAACAATCAGAGCTGCAGGAAGTTTTGTTGAACGACCTTCTGAGTTTTTTTCTCAGCTCTGACACTTGGATGAAGGATAAAACTGTGAAAACACAAACTGGGACTAAAGCTGCAGTTTCTAAGGGGGGAGAAATTATATTTACCCTCAAAATCAGTCATAAAACAACCAGTTTAACCAATTTTTTCACTCATAAAAGACACTTAAAGGTTTGAAATCTGACTCCTGAAACTTCTGCACGTTTTTAACCAACAGTGTTAAAGCTTAAAAGAGCCTCAAGAACAGAAACTAAATCATAACAACACAAGAAACAGCAGGATTATTCCCTAATAATCAAACTAAAGCCGCGTTAACATCCAGAATAAAGAGTCTTGTAGCTTTAAACATTTATTTCATGTTGATGTTGTGCAGAAGCAGATGTGTGATGATGAAAAGGCCTCAGTTCAGCTCGACTGTCGAGTGAAGATGCTTTTCGTTAGCAAACCGCAGCCTGCAGACGGTCGTGCCGTGCCGTGTCGAGTGAAGTCGTGCAGACGTACGTGATGTGTTTAGGCGTCGAGCGGGCCGTCGGCGTGGTGTGCTTTGCGTCTGGCTGTCTTTTCCGGCTCATAAATAGCGTCTCTCTGAGGGCTGTGGTGAACACCTGTTAGCTCATCTGTCACAGGAGCTCCACTCGCATCCATCACCTCTCCCTCTGTACTCATTCCCTCAGCCAGCTGTTCCCATTACACACACACACACACACACACACACACACACAGGAGCTGTGTCAGGCCTGCCAGACTCACACACACACACACATCATACAAACCCACACAGAAGATTCTCACACACATTTATGAGTTTCATCAGAATAAGAATAAAAACACAAAGCGTTCGATCTTTTCAGCATCTAAAGGCTTTAACACTCATGTTTCTGACTTAAAAACACATTTTTTACATGAAAAGAAGCCAAAAAGAAAGAAATAATATATATATATGTGTCCTCCTTCCTTTTCTGTGTGTGTGTGTGATTTAAAATGAGTCCAAAGTCATGCTAACAGCTCTGAGAGACTGCAACAGTGAAGCTCTGAGCTAAATGCTAACGTTAGCATCCTGACAGGCTCACAATCACAAAGCTAACTTTAGCATCTTTAATGTTTACCATGTTCTTTATTATAGCTAAATCTATAAGCATGCTAACACTTCCTGAACACAAGTTAAAGCTGAGGATGATGGGAACATTATTAGTTTTTCATGTATTTGGACAAAATTATCAAAATATTGGAAGAAAGATGTTTTTACCTAATTTAACATGAAACAATTAAAGGTCCAGTATGTGAGATTTAAGGGTTTTAATCAGCAGAGTATGACAGAAATTGAATATTTAATAATGACAGTAATGACATAAACACACAAACACGTCTCCAAAATCCCAAAAGTTGCCTCATAGTTACTTGTTGTTTATATAAGTAGAGCAGTTTTTCTCTTTTAACATGAATTTCACAATAAAATAAAACACACAGTTATTTAACATCAAGTCTTATCAGTTGCACTTCTTTATGAAAAGTGTGTGAACTGCAGGATTTTGACAAACTCTGGATTTAAAGGGCTCCTTCAGTCGATGTTGTTCAGAATAAAACTATGGTGACATTCTGCTTAAAGTAAAACAAATGAGATTCGTCCCCTGTTGAGGTTTGAACCATCAGGAGCCGAACAGAACCTTCAAATAAGACAAAATAAGACTAAAACAGATAAACTGCTGACAACCAGCTTCCTCACAGTCTGAAAACTGAACAACATCCCACTTTTTCATGATTTTAAACCAAAAGAAAAGAGCAGCGAGTGTTGGATGTGTTCAGATAAACAACCTTTCTCTTCTAAATTCAGTTTTCTGAATCATTTCGAGTCACAGAAACAATTCATTGAGCCACTTAGAGACAAAATTGATGTGTAATAACTTAAATTTGAGCAGTGAAAAGCAGCTGTGTGTCTGACTTCAGTCTGTTCTGTAAATGATATTAAGAAGCTGAGCTTGTGTCTTTTTATTCTCTTTTCACAACAACAGTCACAACAAACTGAGCAAAAACCAAAAATGTCTGTTCGTACGGGTGAAAAACTGACTTGTAGGATAAAATTTTTCTGTATTAATATTCTGAGACTCCATCAAGTCCAATAAATGAGACATACAGCAGATATTTTGGCTTATTGGGACCTTTGTTAACGTCATGAGTTTGACTTTGAAAAGGGAGAATCTGACCAACACAACAGCTAAAAACAGACAAAACTAATGAACAATTCCCATCAGCCTCAGCTGTGCTTTGTGATTTATACTGATAAGTAAATTATAGCAACCTAAACTAGCATGTAAGCTCTGTTATTGTTAGCATGCTGATGTTTTAGCATTTAGCTCAAAGCGTCGCTGTGTGTTGTTGCATTATTAACGAGAAACATCAGAACTGGAGGCAAAGTCGCACATCTGTGTATCAAACAAGAGCCACAACTATTCAATCCTTCATATTAGTCCTGCGTAGAGTTATCACCACTGCAGAAGCCCCGCCTCTAAAGTCATCTGATTGGATGATGGACCTTCCTGCTCACAGATGAAGTTTCTTCAGCTCCTGCAAAAACTCGAGGTGTTTATGGTTTCTAAACTTGGTGCAAAAAACATGAAACCTGCAGAAAACAACTAAAAACAACGCTTCTCGCAGATAAAACTGTTGTCTTATTAGACTCTCACATGACTACTTTAAGCTTAATTTACATTATGTGAACACAATATAATGTTTTGCACACTAAACAAGTATATTTATTGTATTTATTTTATATTTTTGGGACCAAAGTTTCTGTGCTTTAAAAGAGCTGAAATGAGCTCTTGTTTTGTTTTAGGGAAGAGTTTTCCGTAGTGTGTGTGTGTGTGTGTGTGTGTGTGTGTGTGTGTGTGTGTGTCTGATCCATCTCACACTGTTGGCACCTGCTATAATGGGCTCTGGGGAGGGAATGAGAGGACGGAGGGCTGCCTCTCCTCCCCTTCACCTCCTCCCTCGACGTGGCTCTGCAGTGACAGCTTGATTTCTTTCCTTCTCTGGGCTGCAGCACTGAGGCATGATGGGTCTGATCAGCTGGTCTTATCACGGCCTGTGTTTGAGGAGGATGGAGGAGAAGGTGAGGGTGAGGAGGGGGAAGAGCTGAGGAAGCGCCTGTCTGACCTCACCGCCGAGAGCAGCTTCTCATTAGCCGGCGTGTCTCTGATCAGCTGCTCGTTGAGCTGACAGGAAGTCACAGACTCGCCGGCAAAGACACAACACACGATGTCAAAGACAGGAACATTAATACACTTTCTTAAGTTATTTAAGTTTATTAATGAAACAAAGAAAAGGTTGTATGTGACTCTGCATGATGGAGAAACTAATGATCTTAAATAACCAACTAGATCAATATGAGATAATATGATAGATTAAGACTTAAAAAGAGATGGAGAGCAGTAAGAAATTAGCAAAAAAGTATATAAAATACAGATAATCCAACACATTTAACCTCTTTACAGTCTTTACTCTTTGCTTTTTAACAAAAAAAACATTCTGGTATTGGCAGAATTAAGGTAGTTGCATATTTTTACTGATTTTTAGTCATTTGCATCATTTTAAGTTGCATTTTCCACCTCTGGAACCGAACATCTGGTTTCAGTTTCAGCTCTCAGATTTCTAAAAACCAGGAAAACAAGAAACAAAAGGTTTTCACAACTCAGCTCCCTTTTCAGGTTTTTAACAAAATACTTAAACATGCTCTTCTTAAGACTCAAACAAAATACAGTCGCCATCTTAAATAAGCCGAGGTCACATGACCAGTGTCACCTGATTTTGTACCAACTAAACACACCAATACTCTTAAATATATACAAATATACAAATATACACATGAACATACAATATGTTCTGTAAGTTGTATCATAGAAATACAGAATTGCACAATTGCACCTTCATCTACATACATAGATAGATAGATAGATAGATAGATAGATAGATAGATAGATAGATAGATAGATAGATAGATAGATAGATAAATATATAAAATTGTGTGTCACCCCCTGTTGTCTGGCTGCACTACATTTCATAATATGCATATGTTAAAAAGGTTAATGGTAGCAGCTTGCTTCATGTTTGTTTGTTTTTTTCTGAAGGTTTGTTTGATCATGTGATTTTCTCTAAGCTTCCACAGCCTTTAAACATGACTCATCACTCTGAAATCAATAACCATTAGGGCCAAGGGGTGTGGACCTATGTCTTGACTGAACTTCTGGTGTATGTTTTGGAGATTAAAATAGCCAGGAAGACTTATTTCTTTGTGAGACCAATGGCTCAGCACTGCTTTATAAACATTTAGGAAAAGTACATACCATTAGATGTACACCATATTTCCATACCTGGTTACTATTCTGAAAAGCAATCGGTCACTACAATTACAATTACATTTTTTTTTGCCAAATGTAATTAAATTTCACCACGAACAAAGATGTGTAATCTTTTCTCTTTAGGTTAAGTAAATGTTTCTGAATTTGGTGTACAAAGTCTATCACTGGAGCAGAGACAGGCAGGCAGAAGTACAAAACAGAGGTTCAAACAGATGGCACTGAATATTCAAATTACATCCAATTACAGACAAGCAGAATGCAACAAACATAAACTAAGATGTGTTTAGGTCCTCTACTAGACACAGTCCATCTGCTGAATATTCATTTAAATGCAGCTGTAAACATAATTTCGGAAAGAAAAACAAAGAGACAAGAATAACACTTGTTATTAAAACCATAGCTGTATCCTCTCCACACTACATATAAAAGTCATACTATAGTAACCTGTTTTCATTATACCAGTTATTATAGTCAGTGGCAACCACTGACTGTATAAAAGGTGGCAACTCAGGCTGTTTAAAGGGCAGGGTCGACAAAAATGAAAAAGGGTGTTTACTGTATGCCATAGGCCCACCAGCTTGCAAAAATCCCACAGTCCATTATGTATGATGTGATACTCTCCGTACTTGATTGAGACTGTCACAGTGTTTGACCATTGCTCAATTTAAATGTTTAAGTCACATTTTTCTTCCCAAAATGAGCATGTGCTGATATGTGCACCATTCTCGATGATAATCCACAGCACATAGCTGGTAGTGAACAAACTGACAAACATACCCTTCTCTTTATATCCTCCTTCACTGTTGCTGCTTTGGAGCCAGTCTTTCAAAGAAAAGCTGCCCTTTGCAGCATTTTTCAGCTCCTTTTGTCTCTGCTTTAATTTTCTTTCTTTTCTTGGCATTCTGTAATCATAGAATAGCTCAATGCTAACCTCATGATAAATGAACTGAAATAACAACTGACACCAACTTTTAAAGTCTTTTGAACATTTTTTGCAAAATTACCCTAAAATAATTCTCTTGGGGAACTTTTTCACTTCTTGTTATCATGCTTGAGTTCTTAAATGAGTCCATAGGTTAGCAAATAATCAACTAAGCAAAGTACCTGTTTAGTTAGTTAGCTCCTTAGCTATGAAATGTGTTTTGAATGTAGGCAGGGCTTGAGAGATAAATTCAAATTCTAATCAAAGTATTCTATGGAACCCTAGACTGTTGTCACTAAAAAGGCACATTGTTGGAGAGACTATAGGGCATTGCATTTCATTTTCTTCACTGGGAGTATTCTTACTTGGAAGGGTATCCAAAGGGCAGTTCATGAGTTTTTTCATCTGAAAAGCACCTGTAGGGAACCTTAAGTTTATACCATATTAGGTGCATCTCTATGGCCCAATATCATATTTTCTACACAGGAGAGACATGCATTTGGAAACTTTCCTGCACTCTCACACATGTATGGTGGGTACCCTTAACAGCACTGCATCACATTTTCTCTACTGGAAAAGGTACTGTCAAGTAGGAGCAACATAAAAGGTGTCATACCGACCCCTTGTAACTGGACCTATGGGGGGAAGGGGAAATAATAATTTCTAATTATTATGCTTTATTGGTCAGTCTATTGGTCTATTGGTCAGCTGAGAGGTAGTAGTGAAAAAAGGGGCACATTTTTATCCCACTGGGACAACCACAATCCTCATTTCCAACAGGGGGTCACCAGGCAAGATGTATGAATGTACTGATTTGTGTAGGCCTGTACTGATGGGGCATTGATAAAAAAAAAAAAATCCACCCACAGTTAATGTGGATCACTAAGGGGTCATAAAGGGGTCTTGGTACAGACCACTGATTTTGTAAAAAGGTTTTGCACAAGACAATGTTGTTGTTCAATCAGAGATTTCATCCAAGCCATTATTTTCTCATATTTGCTCCTTATGAACAGGAGCATTTTGTCACTTTTCATGTTTCTCCACTAGAGGACAGAAGCGATCCACAGACATGCTGGAGCAGTAAACTGAGGGGAAAAATGCAGAAAAGAAACTAACATAACTTAATGAATACATAAATAATCAAAATACAGAAATCAACTGGAATATTTTAAATTACAGATTTTTCTATTATTAAGGCATGGTTGGACAGGAAAAAATACACACCAGCTGGTTTTATTGCTTGCAGTAACCCTATCATTGACCCCAACTTTGCTGCTCATCCTGTTGTTTTTCGGTTGCACGTCAAGAAAAATATGTAAAGTACATTAAGAAAAAGCAATGCTTGCTATCTAACATCCTCACTGTTAAGTATTCAAGGGGACAGAATTCCTGTGCTCTATTTCAGCAGCTTTATGCTTCACACTCATTTAGTTGCATATTCTGTATCAGACAGAGGGCATAGATAGAGTTTCTACAGAGCAATCCTGACTATTCGGGCTATTTCTGACTGATGTTGTGGTGTTGGTGTTTAAGTCCTGGAAAAAGTAATTACAATTGATGGTTTATTTTTCCATATTTAGATGGCATATGTCCATATGTATCTGCCATTTGAAACAAATACTGTAATGCTCCTAATGCACAGGGCTTATTTGTGGATCTGTTTTAGATTATTGCTACATTGCTACAGCAGCTAGCATGTTGTCTTTGACTGCTAGAATAATCATAAAATCTTTTTTCAAACAATTTGGATGTCTAAGCTCATAGCAATAAGCAAGCCCTACCTAAAGATTTTAGCTTAAAGCTAAAGATTTACCATAAACAGTAAAAAGTTTTCCACAGGTTAATGAACTGTGTTTGAAAGCCAAAGTAGAGATTTGCTTTTCAACACTGCAAAGGCTGATATGTGACAATGATAGATGGTAATGATAAGATCAGTCTTTGCTGTCACTGGTTTTCTACAGAGTCTACACTTATTTATGTTGCAGTGGTTCAATTGCTTTGACCCTTGTGTTTTTTTTTTAACAACTGACTGTCAAAAAAGAGAGGCCCTGTTGGAACACATGACTAACCTACTCAAATCAGATCCATCTCTTTTACGCAGCTACTCCTGTAGCTTTTTGGTCAAAAAAGAGTGATGAATGATTCAGAGTGATGAAACAGAGGGTCACTGCAGAGTTCAGGCCCTTGTCTAAAAAAGCCCAAATGAGGCACCATCAGTGTATGGGGTACATTACTTATTGAAAATCTGTAGACATACACAGCAGTGCATTCAACACACAATAACTAGCAAGAAAAGACTTTTGGTCTGAAGATAAGACAGTTAAAGATAGAAGATAGGTGGCATCACTTTGAATTTGCCAGACAGCCAAAGCATGTCAATGTATTTGCGTAAGGTTTCGACTGTTATTGCTAAAAAGCAGGCAAAGATATTGATTTCTCTTTTAATACATGCAATTTATGTTGTTGTTTATATCTGTTAATATATAATGCAAGATCCTCCTCCTCATTACTCTTTAAACAGTTTGTAATTGATCACATATAATATATCAAATCACAATAAAAAATAGTGTTGATGGCGATGCCGAAGCTAGGGTTAACCTTCACCCATTTGCACACACATTATTTGTTGATGCATCCTTAAAATTTGACACTGATGGATATAATTAGGTTTTTAGTATTTTGTCAAAAAACACTGGATTCAAACTGCATTCTGATAAGTAGACGACCTGCTCTGCTTCCTGAGCCGCAGCTGCCCCAACCTGCTTCACTTGAATCTGCAACTGCTCTTAGCTTTTCAGAGTTTTTTATTGTTCAGTCTTCTAGTAACAATACTGTTACTTCTCCTGTCCTCAGAGTCATTCAGCAGTTAAGGAGTCAGATTTTTCTTTGAAGCTAAAAGAAAAAATGTAAGAGTAACATTAAAAGAGGTCAGAGAAACAACTCCAAATGATAATAAATGTTTAAATTATCAGCTGTTTCCTCACAGATTTGCAGTGTCATTGTAAAAAGTAACAAAATGCCAAAGTTAGGTTCACAGCTTGTTTCTTGCAGCTCTAAAGGGGCCTAAAATAACAAATAATAAAAAAAAAACATCCAACAGCTATTGCAGGTCTAAAGTCTTTAACACCTGCAATGCTTTTTTAAATTAATTTAATTAACCCATTTACACATTGCCTTATCTATATTCAATCACTAAATGTGTATGAAGGGTCAGTGTGAGTGGGGGTTCTGTAAGGTGTAAACAAGACTAGATTGCAAAAGAGCTTCCAGCGTGGTCTGCCCAGTACATTAGTGAGTTTAATATCCTGACTAGACTAAAACCACAAGAAACACAGATTATTTTAAAGAATCAGAATGTAAGTAAAAATCTGGCCATGTGTCTTCCAAGATTTCATTCAGTCTATGGCTTTATCTATCTTTCTGCTCTGTCAGCAGCAGGGGAATAAAGAAGTTTTGAAAAAGCTCACTGCTCTCAAAATTCTCGGTCTAAAGAAATAATTCAACAATTCAGCATTAGAAACCATTTTAACACAATGAACTTTATATCCTGAAGGCACATTTTGTAATAGACAGAAATAGTCACCATACAGTTTGAAAAGAAGTGCATTTTTGGGGTCATATTGACTGTTGTAAAAAAATCTTATTTTCATTATTAACTTTGTCAACTAGGGGTTGGCAGATCGATGTCAAAATATTGATACTACTGATGGCTCTGTCTCATTTTAAGATAAATTCTTGCTTCAACAGGATTAATACCTTAAAAGGCACTTTGACTTCACTTTTCTCTCTTCTTCAGTGTGCCCCTTACTATTTTAAGAAGAAGCAGAACTGCCTGTGCAATGGTTCTTTGCCATCAAACATTACTCTGTGCCAGGATTTCAGTTTTGGATGGGCAAAATTAATTACGGCTGGCTTGCATAAGTTAGTAAACCGCTGTGTACTGTACTAAAACAAAAATGGCATCACTCTATTACTATGTGTGGTTTTACGGGGAATTTAGTTGCTTAAGTTCTTCTTAAATATTTTTACCTTTTTCAGAATGTTAGCTTTATGTTTACAGTAGCAGAATGGAAGGCTTGCATGTACTAAAGCATTTTAATAGAATAATAGAAAATAGAAAACTAGGTCGAAATATTATCGGAAAGTTTGTGAAATCTAGCGAAAAAGTCACAAAGTTGACTAAAACGTTGCATGTGTATTAATAGCCCTAACTTAATCTAAAACACTTCCCATTCAGAGCCAAAGAAAGAAAAAAAAAGAAAACTCACCACTTTGGTGCACCGAGCTCTCTTTTCAGTCAGGCTCATTAGCTAAGTGGGCCACTGGATGCATAACCAAGCTAACCAGCCACTGACTACAATCAAAGAGAGCTACAGCAAAGAGTATTAAGGAGGGGTTAGGGGCTAGTCTGGTGATATGCTGCATCCTATCATTTCTACACATTTTTTACACATTTTTTACACAAGAACCATTTTTAGTCCTACAGCAGTCAATTATTTGTTCCTTCAGTGATTTCAATCAAGGGCACACTTTCCACTGATCCACTAATCAAATTCTAGTCAACTTAATCCTACAGCCCATATAATTTATAGCTGTACTTTAACTTTTTACTGACCTGGTTTTTTTTTCAGCTACTCTTGCTAAGGCCCTCACTGCAACTCGTACATTCTAGTTTTGAATTAAGTTCATTTGCTGTGCACATACAAGGACAAAAAAATTAGGTAAATCTTCAGTTTTGAAGTCTTCCAGTTTCCCTGATAATATTTGAAAGTAAACTTATTGTGCTTCTGTATTTCAGCAGACTTAAAATGTGTTTTAATCCAGCAGTCCATATCGGTCGCAGAGCAGCTGGAACCATGACATCAAGGCATGAAACACCAAGCTGAAATTAGTCATTGATTATTATAGTTTAAGGGTAAGTGTGGTATTATCATCCTTGGAGAAACACTTGGAATAAGAAAGGGTTTTTTTGTGGTCTGTGCTCACTTTAGGCTGAACGGTGCTTTGGGAAAAAAAAAACAAACAAAAAAAACCACTGCAGCTGCATCATTGCTAACAAGAGTTCTTAGAAGTGACAAAAAATACAGAGGACAGTGATGCTGTATGGTTTGAAACTAATACTTCAATTTGAGGATGACTTTGCACCTCAAACAGCAGACTGATTTGGTTCTGACCTACGCCTAATCCCCAGTACAGTCAATTAACTTTAATTCCACAGTGAGAGAGAGACAGCGACAGGCTTTTCCTGTGGTCGACTAACCTCTGTAATAACTCTTCATTAGTTCAGAGAGGACTGAAAGAGAATGAAAGGATTGCTGTGATTCTGCGCCTGAGCATAACAACTCCATTTCTGATTCGTGTGACAAATCTCTTAAATACGCCTACGAGAAATACTTGTCACTTACTTAAGGATTGCAGCTGTGTCACTAAGTTGGTAAGTTGCGCACAGTGGATTTATGTACAAAGTCAATTGTGTTTAATAACTGTGAGGTAATGTGTGAGCAATATGTGAGTTGTAGGTTCTCATAATTCTTCATAAGTTCTGTTAGCGGAAGCAATGCACAAGTCAGAGGAGACTTGAAAGCACGCTAAGCTAATGTAACCTAAACCAGAAAATACATACTCTAATTAACACCTGGCTGTAACATTCACCAGCCAAAACTCAGTTGAAATTGGCTGACTCAGCTTATGATGAAAAACAAGAGAGTCAAGAACTTCGCTAAAACAGCGTAAACATCAAACAAATGAAACAGCACAAGAATTTACTTGTAGAACAAGAAATCCATGCTGTCTGTCTTGTAGCCTTTGTTTTGTGAAGCTCTTTCCAATGATGAAAAGCCAGACATTACTCCTGTCTAGGCCTCTCGCATGGTCACTTTTATTTCTCTTCTCTGGTTTCACTGGTTCTGCTGTGATGCAAACAAAAATGTTGTTCACTGTATGCAGTGTTGCCAACTCCCTAGTAAGGAAAGTAGCTATTGGCTGTCCTGAAAGTCGCTAGAAGTCGCTAAATGACGTCATCGCCTAATTTGCATGATTGACAACTTGCATGTAATTGTAATGGACGCTGTAGGAGAGAGGAATAATGTCGTGGGAGAGACAAAA